>OY720348.1:30515209-31252502 GCA_963082975.1 Labia minor | reverse complement strand
GTCTTTTTGTGTATTTTGCTTTTATAAAAATAGTATACAAAATTTTATTATATTAATAAATTATTATGTATTTGATTATTATATTTATAATAAATATTCATGATAGTATCAATTAAATCTCTACCATTTTGTGATTATTATATTAAATTAAATGCTACTTTTAATCTATTATGTTTTTTTAAAAAAAGTTTACATCCTTTTATTGTTGATTCTTATAGTTTTGGTAATTTTAATTAAATTGTATGTTAATTAATTTATAACATTAATCATTGTAATTTTGAAATAATTAATAGATTCAAATTATTTATTATATTACTATTGCATTAATTAATAGGACTTATACATAGATGTGTGAGTGTACATTAGAAATGTATGTTTGTTTATAGGTACGCCATTTATAAAGAGGTTGCCTCAAATTATCATAATAAACCATAGTAGGTGTCAAATTCGAAGAAATGCTTTCAATTTAGAAAAAATATGTTCTCTGGGATTATTGTCTTATAATGAACCGCATTTTCAGGGTTCGCTTTTCTGTTCGTTCAATTTAAAATTCTTTTTAATTTTTTTTTTAATTTATTGTTGCAAAGATTGCACTTGCTATACTTACACCACCTTTTCTCAATTAAAAATTATTTTTTCTACAACGATGGCAATTCCAGGATTACATTGATGAATAGAATGACAAATACCAATAAATATTTCAAATTCTATTCATATTATATATTTGAAATAATATTGTATACCTTTTTATATTATTATTACTAATATTATCGAATAGGATTTAATTTATTTATGTGAAGAAAAATTAATTAATACATGTATTATATTTGAAAATATTGATAATAACAAATATACTAGATTGTGATTTACTTAATAATAATTATTAATAGAAAATAATAATCAAGACCGTGCTATTAATATATAATTAGTAGAGTTATTTAAATTGAAAACTTTTTGTTTATATATTATCCAAGATTAATTAATTATCATTTTAATCAGATCATAGAACAAAAAGAAACGAATAAATATCTGAATTTGATAGTACATATACTTATAAAATCTAAAATAGTATTTTATTAATAGATTGTCACTATTATTGAAGGGATTTATATAATTTTTTTGCTTAATTTAAGGATGTAAAAATTTATAACACAATTCATGTCTCTTTAAAATTAATTTCAAAAAAAAAAAACATTAAAAACAAATAATATCAAATTTTTGATAAAACAATAATAAATTTTATATTTTTATTTAACAACTATCTAATTCTAATAAAACCAAAAAATTGAATAAATTTCTAATACAAAAAAAAAAAATTAAAAAAAATAAAATTTTTTTTAGCATTTTTAATTATTTTTTACAATATATTTTCAAAAGAATTTTTTTATTAATATAAAACACAAGGGAGAGTTATAAACGAATTCTGATTACTTTTTTGAAGATGATAATGAGATTTATCGAATATACTTTTTATTTTTGAAGACTTAACTTTGATATCAAAAGAAAAAAATAAATAAATTCTTATATACACAAAAGGATCAAAGATGTGATAATAAAAATCTTTCTCTCTATATTATTATTATTATTTTTTGCAATTAACATATTGATTTTATTGAATTCTATGAGAATTCTTAAAAACATGTTTATTCTAATTTTTTATTACTTTTATCAAAATAAAAATGAATTTAAGACCATCAAAATTTTTTTTAAAGAAAATCAATATTTTTAAATATTAAAATTGCACATGCCTGTTGGTGATATATTTATTGTTTCATTTTATATTAATGTACATATTAATACTTCTAATTTTTAAATTAATTTTATTTTATAAAATTAATATATATATATATATATATATATATATATATATATATAATAATTTATAATCTAGCTTCTAGATTTAACAATGTGATATTCAAATTGTAATATATATATATATATATATATACTAGTATGTATTATTGCCATAATCTGACTTTGTTATACACTTTTAAAAGTGAAATTAAATAAAAATTCTAAAAAAGATATCAAAAGTATAATAACAATAAATAATCTACATGAAATTTATATTAAATTCAAAAATGCAAGAATTTTTAAACAAATGAAAATACCTCCCTTACTATCGTCGGTCGGTAAAAAACAATGGTTTAACCTCCACCCCTGCCCCATAATATTTCATTGTTTCTTAATCTTTCATATTTTGGATCGAAACAATCATTTTAATTATTTGAGCTTTAATTCTTTAAGCTTTTTATATTATAAGAATTTAAAAGATTGTATATAAATATAATTTCAACAACTCCATAGTTTATTTAAAAAAACATATGTATTGTATTAAGTGACATTTGTGATGTTTGTTATTATGTATCGAAAATTTCCATTTATTGGAGCATTAAGCTGTTAAACAGGATTGTAATGCTTATTTATGTTAATGAAGCCAAAGGTGAAGTCATATTTGTATGAATGAATACCATTAAAATCTGCATAATAAATTTATATATATATATATATATATATATATATATAAATTATTTAGTATATATCTATGTAAATATTTTATGATGAATAGATTTTGTCTTGATTTGTATTTTGAAATAAGTTATCTGTTATTCAAAACAACTAAAAAAACACCGATAAACGACACTTATTTAAAAAACTAATAAATTGTAATTGTGTATAAAATTAATATAAACAAAAAAAAATAAATAAAAATTCAATTTTTCATTCCACAATATAAAATATTTGTAAAATTTTCATATAAATTATTTTTACTTTTAATAAGTGGGATGATTATTTTTATTTTATAATATAATAGATATGCCCATTTTTTTACCTTTTGTATTTATATGTATTCTGTTTAATAAACAAAAATGTAAATACTCTATAAAAGAAAAAAAACAAATAAAAATTTTAATGAATGTTATTTAAAATATAAAATATTCAAAATTTCTTTCAAAGAAATTAACTCAAAATAAAAATAAAAGTTAATAAACAAATTATTATTTATTTATTATCTCCCTTATTTCTGCTATCCACAACGTTGTAATAAAAAAATTTTATTTTTAAGTAAGTCATTTTAACAAAATTTCTAAGAGTATAGGAGAAAATTCTGTTTATATTTACAATCAGTATTTGGAGACAAAACCGTTGGATGATGTCAAATGGGGGAAAGTTCCTAAAATAAGGAGAGTCAATTTTTTTTCTCAATTTATAGGAACTGTTTACTAGAAATTCCAAAAAAATTTTCCTAAGAACAATTCAGTTTTCATTATTCATACGCTAAATATTTGGTAAACATGCTTGGTTCTTTCTTGCTTACCAGCTGACGTCATGGTTTCTCCTAGTATCTTTTTCCTTTTTGCTCCACACCCGAAAATATTATCTATCTCTACTTCTAAAATATCTATAAAACTACAAAAGTTCAATATTTACAATCCATATATAATCTATTAATATGATTTATATTTCATGTTTCATTTCAAAACCTAATTATGAATTATTATTCTAAACAAAGGGGTCAAGGTTTAAAGATTTCCCATTAACTCACTCGAACGTTTTCCCATTTCTAAAAGTACACTTTCCCAACGTTCAATTTATATTTGATGGTAATTCTAAATGTTTGTGTGACTTTCGTTTAATTATTTTACGGAAATTAATATTCAATTACCTTGAATTGACAACCCCGGGAGCACACATCTCGATTTCAAATAACCTTCGAAATACCAATAAAATATATATGCTACGTTCAACCGGGATAATCATAACTGCGTCCGAAATAATAATCCAAATCCATTGATGGTTAGCTAACATATAATTCTTTAATAATACAAAACATGAGGAATGTGATCTATATAATTATGCTCATTTAAATTAATAATATGCCATTGGTTCTACAAATAAAATTTATAAATCAATTTATGAATAAATATCTAAAAAGTAAAAAATATTATTAAGAGAGTCTTATAGAAATAATAAAAAAATATTTATTAAAAGAATTATTTTATTAAAAATATGAGCTGTGGAGAGGCACAGAACCGACCGACGATTTGAAATAAATTAATTTCCAAACAACATTATATATATATATATATATATATATATAAAGTATAAAAAAATATTTTTAAAATTTGAATTAAAATGACTAAATTAATATTATTTTTATTTTAATTACTCAATAATTAATTACTACTATATTTTAAGTGAAATATTTTGGGAGAATGAATATAAAATTAATACTTTGTAAACTACCACTTCCAGTCTTTGGATATATACCAAAAGTTGATGAATTTTTCACTTAAAATATAGTTCTAATTAATAATTAAGTAATTTAACTAAAAATAAAAACCAAGATAATATAATTTAATCAATTTAATTTAAGTTTTAAAAATATTTTTTTATAAATGTTTGGAAATTAATTTATTTCAAATCATCGGTTGGTTCTGTGCCTTGCCACAGCTCATATTTTTTATTTGTAACATTTTGTAATCACATTTTAAGATTTATTTAAATAATTTTAGTTTCAAAATAAATCGATTGTTTTTTATAGTAAATTATTTTATTATTATTTAAGAAAAATAAAAGGGGAGCGCTATTTCATCCTTTTACATATCAATAGAAATAAATTTAGGTCACAATGAATAATAATGTGCAATTAGGCAAAGTAGGCACATACATTAGGACGATTGAAGTTGGGGTTAATTGAACAATAAATGATAAGCTGTTTAAATTAAGACGTAACTAAAGAAAGTTTTACCCTCCCAAAGAGTTTGCACCACAAATTTATTTAATTAAAGTGTTTATATTAAAATACTTCGTCATCCTTTAGAAATCCTTTTAATAAATAATTTAATTAAATGATCTCAAAGTATTTTGAATTTCTTATTTTCTCAATTATCTTCTACGTTTAACAAATAAATGTATAGATTATTTCTTATATTATTAGGTGCTTGTTTGGATTCTGATAATTTTTCACGTTAAAAAGACATTATTCTGAAAAGTTGGTACAATATATATTAATCAAAATATTCTCCATCATTTTCTACAACTTTTGCCCATCTTGCAGCATTGCGATACCGTGTCAAAAGAACGATGTTGGTATGGCAGCGATCAAATCATTGATCCATTTTCACACTTCTTCAGCATTTCAAAACCTAGTCCAACAAAGCCATGCTGCACTGATCTGAACGAGTGTTAATCAGGAGGCGCTAAGTCTGGTGAGTATACTGGGTGTGGTAAACTTCTCAATCTCTGTGCTTATGCCCAGTCGATAGAAATCAATACTTAATTTATTTTTAATTTTTAAATATACCTAAATATAATAATTGCATTACATTAAATTACAAGAAAAAAATAAGGCTGCAAACCTAGCCGAACTGATTCATTGAGATTTATAACAACAATAAAAAAAATAATAAACTTTAAGTTCAAATTTGTAACTAATTTTCTTTTTAAAACATTTATCGAAAGTCAAGATTTCTGTGTGAAATCTAACTTGTTTTTAAATTTTTTATAAATTATATTTTATTTTTTGAATCGAACTATTATCTGATGTCCTAAACTGATTCAATAATTTATGGCTAACTGAAAAAAAGTAAATAGACAGTAAATATGACTTATGACGTATTGGGCCGAGCATGGACGATTATTTCCGATTTAGCGTGAAATTCATTATAACCGAAAATAGGTGTCTTTCCGAATATATAATAAATGGAATTCAATTGAAGAATAGTAAAAAGTGCATCGAACAAATATTCATTGTCTTTGTACACCAGCTTTTTTTAAAGACCAAATGAAAATAAAAAAACCAAACATCTTAATGATAATCGCTCCAATTATTTTATCTTGCAATAAAATAAGATAATAAATTCTCATTCATTTAAATTCTGATTTGCCATTCTATTTTTTTTTTCATTCAAATATCAATTAACCTATTAATTTTTTTTCTTTTTTACTATTATAATAATTTTACTTTATTAATTTATAATTTGTATGGACACAACAAGTGCTAGTAAATTAATTGGATCACATTGATTTTTCAACTTATTTATATAATAAATAACTTGGCATAACTTGCACCCATTGAGTTTAGCCTTTTCGGTTAAGAGTTTTTGAATTTTATTAAAAAAAATAAAGAAAACCGTAAATCTCGGCAATATTACTTTCTTCTTTTCTTCCCCTTCCATGAACCCCTCTTCACCGATGTATAACTTGGCATTCCTTTATTCTATATTGTTCTGGTATTTGAATAAACATCCGAGGTGTTTGATCGGTCCTACAAAGGCACACCATTTGACTCGCACACTCCATTTACACCATGGACTGTCAATACCAGTTGCAATGCCATAGGGCTTAAGTAATAACGTTATTTAAACACAGCCCGTAATCATCTATCATTAATTTATTGCCAACCTTTTAAAAACAAACAAACAAATAATATCTAAAAAATACATTTAGTGAATTTTATAATAAATCACGTTAGAAAAAAAATAATTTACATTGAAATATTTCATATAAGCGCATTTTTGGGATTAGACTTATAGTATATTAGAAAATAGAAAAAGATTTGAATGAGTATTTTTATTTTTCCTTATTTATATATTAATCATTCGTTTTATAAGAAAATATTATAATAATTTTAATAAATTAATTAAAATAAACAATTAGTTGTGAATGTAATATTGTTTGAATTATAAACAGGTGAAATTTATTTATTTATTTTGATACCAGGAACTGATTTAATACCGAGTTTGTCGTTCCGAAAGATATCTTACTTTTACAAAAAACAATTAACTTAATAAAATATTTATACTGCAATAACAAAATACTTTTTATTTTTAACATTTTTAAACTAATAAAAATAATTAGGTAAAGCTTAAACCATGATCGAAGACATAAAAAATTCCACCTAGTCATGTGAACAAACAAGAATGGTTAATACAGAGGTTCACAATCTTTTGTGGTTTGCGGCTCCCTAAATAATCAGATTTTTCCCGCGGCGCCATCAATACATCAGATCTTTACTAAATTTTTGATTTTCTTGAAAAATTAGAAAACTTTCCTTTTTTAAAAGCGATTATCCATTTAAGAGCGAAAAATTAAAAATTTATACTTACTATTTTCCTTGGAATGATATAAAATATCTAATTGGCAGCGCCCTAATGATAGTAACACGGCTTCCCGGTGAGCCGCAGCGCACACTTTGGGAATCACTGGGTTAACAGATAAAAGATCTTTATTTTTTTAAAATAACGACTATTAAAATCTTTACATCGACTCTTGGTTTTAATAAAATAATTTTAAAATACAGTGGTGCCTCACACAACGAACTTAATTCGTTCCAGGAGCAAGTTCGTTATGAGAAAAGTTCGTTATGTGAAACACGTTTTCCCATAACAATACATGTTAAAAAAAATAATTCGTTCTGTAGAATAAAATATGCTAAGATGACATAATAAAAAATAAAATTTTTGTTACTATTTTTATTTAGATATATATACATAATTAAATCTAAAAAACCACCCCCTGCTGGCTTTGAATTCTTCTTCATTATCTTGATTGCTGCTAATTCCAGGCACGTTTTTCTTTAGATCGTCATAAATTCTCTTGGCTTTGTGACAGATAATATCTTGGGTTGTTACGTCACCTTTCACCTGCCTGTTCTTAATCCAAATCGCTAATAGCCTCTCCATTTCCTCGTGGATTGAAGACCTATGTTTTTCATGAAATAATTTTGATACTCCTTTGGCTACTTTGGCTGATTTGATTGCATCCTTATTTGTCAAAATGGTGTAAATAGTGGTCTTGCTGAGGCCAAACTCTTTGACGAGGTCACACTGTTTCACTCCTAATTATTTCCTGTTTTATTTCAACAGAAATCACCTTTGTGCTTTTTTTAGAAGCCATGATATAAAAAAAATATTGAATGATAATGATAATTGAATATGGTAATGAAGAACGATTGCCGCGATACGTGTTTAAGTTAAGTGCAGTGACTATAATGACTGCCTGCAGTGCCTGCGCAAGGGGATGCAATACAACGGCAGCGATTGTGGAAGCTCGGGCGAGTTCGTTGTGTCAAACGAAGTTCGTTGTATGAATCATGAAATTTAGTTCATTATGGTTCGTTGTGTGCAGTGTTCGCTGTGCGAGGCGTTCGTTATGCGAGGCATCACTAAAAATATTTTAATATATCTAAATAATAATAATAATTTAATAATCTAATTAGTATTATTATAAAAAGGACGGTCAGCTAAGTTCGGATGGTGTATGTTTAAAGAAGATGGATAGGTTATATCTTATAGTATGAATATAGCATCCTTTTATAATAATAATAATAAAAATTGTTAATATTAATCCATATTGTTCTTTTATCGTTAACTCCCACTCCTCATTCTTAATACGACCAATAGTGTGGATTATATATTATACCTGCAAAGCTGAAGCAGGTTCACTCTGATATAATTTTTATGATTTGGTTTATAACCATAAATAGATGGTTAATTAACAATAATTCTTCATTTTAACAATCACCACACTTTATTTTTGATTAATTTCTATTGATACCAGGGGAACCTTCCTAATTTTTATGGGAATTATTTTTTCGTATCGTAAATAATTTATTTTTAATTTTGCCAAATATAGTTTTCTAAATTTTTGATATATTTTATAGAGTTAATATTTTTATTTTTATCTTTCACAAAAGACACAATTTCAAAATCTGAATTTGTTTGAATTTTTTCTTCTTGTGGGTTAGAAAATATATAAAAATCATCTTTCTCTGAACTAACCTCAGAAATCTCTTCTTTTTTAATAATTTTTTTATGATTTTGAATTACAAATTACAATTACAAATTTTCACGTCTTTTCCACTCAAAAATTGTCATATAGAAAACACGGTCGCTAGCAATATGCTGTATGGTTCATTTCGTGAAGGCCGCTTTCCATAACATCCCGAACTCTTTCGAAGTTTGCCCGAAATTGCCGAAACGCGAAATTGAAAAAAAAAAAAAATTGGGAGGAACTTGTAACGTTCGTTGGCCTGAACCCGCATTGATACTTTCCTAGTATTTCCTCCGCGTATGGTCTGGGTTCTATTTCCTTTCTTAAAGAGTGGGATAATAAACTGTCTCGAATCCAAAATAAAAGTTCTTTAAAAATGTGTAATTCCTACGTTGACATACGCAGCTCAAACATGGTCTCTCTCGGACAGGATTAAACAATGTCATCAAACAACACGGCGGACAATGATAAGAAGTATAATGGAGATCAGAAGAATAAACAAAAATAAGAGACAAGTGCTTTATAAAAGTGTAAAAATTATTAATATTAATACGTAAATTATAAAAATGAAATGGAATTGGGTGGAACATTTATCAAGAAGTAAGGACTAAAGATGGACGAAGATCGTGACTGAGAAAAATCCAAGACAGCTAATAAGATGGTCTGATGAAATTTCAAAAATTTTTGGAGTAGATTGGGCTCACATGGCAAGAGGAAGACTCGAATGGAAGGAATTAGAAAAGACCTATGATGAGGTGGGTCGAATTCTACAATAATAGATAAAATAAGAATTATAAATAAAAAATTGTAAAATAAATTGTATAGGATATGTAATTAGATTAAAATGCTAAACATAATATTGTATTTATAAAAGGAACCTCAAAAAAGGCTATAAATAAAAAGTAAAAAAACTTCACATTAATGAATGCATGCTTGACTTGAGATGACATTAAGTAGAGTTCTATCGTTTCAATTGAATGCAAACATTCTGGTAACACCCTCCCGAAGGAGGTTAATCTGACAATGTACTAAACTCTAACACAACAACACCCAAGGGTTGAGAACATTTTCGAAACAAGCAGCCGTTTCTAATAATAACTTTGTTTAACCTATTTTAATGATTACTCCGATCTTTAACAGGGCGATATTTCTAAAAATATCCCGTTGATTGATCTAGTTGTTTTCTTTTAATCAAAAAAGGGAATCTAAATTTAGACTAATTATATAGAAAGGAAGTAAAATAAATGAACGAACGAGGGTCGCTGATATGCTATGCTTTTATTATATTTGTTAAGTGGACAATAATCCAGTTTACATGTTGCACATCTTAACCAAATCCAAATTTTATATTTTTTTATTATCTCAACATTTAATATAAAGTACTGTGATATACCATTAACATTCAAATGGTCAAAATTGTCATTATCAATTATATAAATATGTAGTATAATCTATTTATTTATTATGTGACATTAGTGGATTCAAACGTTCATGACCTGATTTCTCCAACAATCCCTATTCTTAACCACCTCCATTCAATTCCTATCATCTCCCTTCTATGAATCTGTTAATTGTTACCGAGTTCATTGTCAACCTTCTGATCGCTTCCCAATTAGTTTCTCTATAAATAAACTTCTCGTTAACCTTCTACTTCATTCATTCTAGTCAGTTTTCCTATTCATTGTAATCTTCTTGAATTTATGATGATAAATAATTATATAATATATATATATATATATAATATATATATAATATATATATAATATAATATTAAATATTCCTTTTGAATACTTATACCATAATGCTGGGATCTATTGTAGCTAGAAATCCCTTTTTATCATCAAATCCATACACTATAACTTCCTTTTTAAAGAATGTTAAAATAAAAATAAATGGATAACAAAATGTTTTATAAATTCAATTTAAATTGACCCATCTCCTTATATATCTAATATATAAATAAAATTAGAAACATAGAAAAGAACATAGAAATCATAAAAATTTCTATGTTCTTTTCATTCAAAATTATTCAATGTTTTTTTTTTAATTCTTTTTTTTCCTTTCTTCTATTCTTCAATAAAATGAAAATTCTTGTTGAAATTTGGAATGATTTTTTTATTTTCATAATCGGTTTGCCGATGCGATTTTAAAGTAATTTCCTCGAATAGGATCAGATAAAAATTGCTCCCCTGCATCCTCCGGCAACCTCGGGATGAATGGATCCACTAACATTTGTATGAGCTCCCCATTCACAAAACCTGACCCAGTGGATCAATAAGCTAAAGGGAAGGTGCCGTATCGATTTTGAAATAAAGAGAATGGTTCAGTGTATAGGATGGCAGATCCAAGCCCCCTCCCCTCTCCCGCCCTCTTGCTACTCCTCTTAAATGAGAGCCCCCGAGTGCGTGGGCTTCGGAATCAATACAGCCCGGCATCTAACCCCGTTCATTCACAATTAAGAGGAACGCAGATTCAGGCCATGTTACCGGTTGATTACATATCCTTTGGAATCATTCCCCTCCAAAAATAATTTCTTCATCCATTTTTCTATGGATCATTATCATTCTATTTTTTTTTTAATGATTTAATGAAATTTCTTGAAAAACAAGCTTTTTGGTATGGGAATGCGTACTATTCTTGTTTTCGTGGATCAATAGAGGTCTAGCCAATGGAAGGCAAGGAACGACCCATAGACCAATGGAACGCCGGAGAGAACCTGGTGGGGGTGTTCATTGACAACGAGTGGGTGTGCAGGGTTGGGTTGCTACTCTCCACGCTCTATATATATAGGAGAGGTGATTGATTCCTGTGCAAAGCATTCAACGCTCAGCGAGCGTAGCGAGAGGACTGGACACGAGTCGTCTGCCTGTCGTTTTATTGAATTTGAACCACCTGCTAGTCTCATCACAGCCAGGTGAGTGGATTCAGAGGAGGGGATTGCCTTTCACCATATTCTCACACTCACCCTTTTATTTGTGATCAGCACGTGGCTGTTGTCTATATATTGAAATTTCAACAATTCATTCATAAGTAGTATAGTATCATTTCCGTCAATGGAATAAATAAATACAGTACCTCGGTTACCGGGAAAAACTAATATTAGCGCTTGTAAACAAACCTAAGGCAACGGGGTGTTCAAATACACCTGTTACACCACTACCTAAAGGGTCTCTCGCGGTATATGGATTGATTCTGTAACTGTTTCATTCATTAAAACTCACCACAAAACCTTGACCCATTCTTTTCTTCCTTTGTCTTTTGTTTCCTGGGGATTAGTACAAAAAAATAGAGAATATAAGAAATATTGAATTAAAAAAATAGAAAAAAAACAGTGAGATATAAATATATATAATTAGTCTAATCTAAAATATATAAATTTATTAGATTATCACTAAAAAATAAATAAAAATTTTTTTATTCATTGTACTAGTTGTATTGTTATCAATTAAAGTATTTATTTTAGTCTTTTTTGTGAGAATCTTAACATTTTAATTTGCAATATTCAAAATAAAACAAAATAAGATAATTATATGAATAATAATAATAAATAATAATAATAATTCCATAAACTATTAAAATACATTTATACATATTGTTCATTCAAATTTGAAATAAAAAATGTAAAATTTTTTTAATTTTATTTAATGAATTCAAAAATTATAAACACAAAATAAACATTTATTTATTTAATATATATATATATTATATATCCCTGGAATAAGAAAATTAATTTATTGTTGCTTTTAACAAAATCAACTTCCCAGTTTTGAAATTTGATTTATAAAATTTTATAATTATCCACGCCATTGGTGACCTACAAGTTAAAATGTTTCTTAAAATCAGCTTAATTAGATTAACAAAAATTTGATGCTTAAAATGCATACACCACCTTTAGAATATTTAAAAAAAAATTTAATTTAAAATATTTTATTATGTATTTTATAATTGTTGAGAAAAGATACTCAACAAGATTATAAAATTAGATTATAGTTTTAATAATTATAATAATTTTTTTTTGTTTTCTTGTTAGTTAGTTTTATTTATTTAAACTAATTATATATAGATAAATTAAAATACTTCCATCATATTTAGATCATATTACTATTCTGCTATTAGTCGATATATATAATTTTAAATTTTATATAAATTATAGACATAAAATTTGTTATAGAAAAAGTATTAATAAAATATAAAATGAAATAATAATTAATTAATATAATTATCTTTATATTCTTTATACAATTAATTATTTGAGATTGATAATTATATCTTATCTTCTTATACGAGTAAAAATTGTTTCTCTGTTTCTCTGTTTCATTGTTCTCAAAAACCGCTCTAACGATTTTTTTGAAATTCACAACAGAGATAGTATTTATAAAGAAAAATTGAGTTTTATTGACCACATCTCTGGAAAACTACATCTTTATTAGTTCTTCTTAATTTAAATTTATAATATATTGATGACGTCACAACCACCGCCTGTGAGATATATATATCTATTCTTAAAATAAAATTAAAAATATTTATATTATATTCATATATTTGATTTTTTAATTTCATTAATAGTTTTACATTTAAATTATTTGAAATTGTTTCACACAACGTTTAAAAGAAGATTTATCTTTATATTCGATTCGATACATAGTAGGAGAATTAAATGACATCATCAATTTATTATAGAACGAATCCGTAAATATATTTTTAATATTATATATTAGCTATTGATTATATTGTAATTCCACTCTTAATTATATACTTACATGAAAAAGGAAATCCAATTATGAGATCAAAATTAAAATTATTTATTTATATAATCTTTAATTTTGTATATTCAAAACGCCAATTGAAAATGAGTGAAAAATGATTTCTTGGTTATATAAAAATTAAAATATGATTTTTTAGACGTTCTCTACGCATTTTTAATATTAGAATTATTTATTAAAAGAAAACAAAAACAAAATTAAATTATAAATATAAATAAAACATAAAAATTATAAATATTATATACATATTCTTTGACCAATTATATGTTGCATGTTGTGAGTACGTGATTACACAAATTGGGAAAAAATCACTCGAAATGCAATTAAAGAAAATTATTATCAAAGGGAATCAAGACCATGGACGCATAGGAAGGGACGTAAGAGAGATAGGACAAGGGCTCAGGATAGGGACATTTGGAGAAATGTGGCCAAGAACTTTCGACTATCTTTGAGCTATATAAATAGAAGAATACTACTTTTAACCAAATACGATGTACCACTCGGGGGTACAGGGGGCGGAGCCCCCGTCCAGCTGTGAAGAGCGCCGAAGGCGCTCTGACCAGCTGGTATATATATATATACATATAATATATATAATTATATATATATATAGGTAATTATTCTCATAATTAATTTTTTAAATTAACTATTAATTTATTTCAGGCAACAGTTTTTAAAAAACGCAATTTGTCATATATTTATTATTTTATCATTCTAGGTCTATCCTCACGTCTTTGCATTCATTTCTTTGAAACCATAACATTCTAATATGTTTAAATATATATTTAATCAACAGAAAACAATCATATATATATATAAAATATTAATTTATTATTTAATTTTCTCAAAAGCGAGTAAAAAATATAGGAATTATTTTATTATCTTAATTAATTAAAAATGAACAATTTATTAATTATGAAAATAACTTTTTTCCTATTGATCCGAGTTTCATATATTAACATTAAAATAAAAAAGTCAAATTTAATTGGTTTAATTATGCTAAACATTAATTCTTAGTAATTCTTTTCTAATTGTTTTATTTAGTTAAAATATACGTTATGTATTCATATTATAAAGAATTTCGCATTATTTTAAAAGCTTTTGGAATAATATTATTTGGTATTTTTTTTTGTTTCATTTTTTGATTTATTATATAGTATTAATTGAGAAAAATAACGAAGAAGGAAAATATAGATTGAACTTTTATTGGTTTCTAACTTAATAACTAAATCCAATGTATCGGCCTCATAGAAATTTCCAATAATATGTCAAATTAATGAAAAAGTAGAAAAAAGACCTTAAGATAGAAAATTTAGATTAGAAACGAAAAATCAAATTATTTTCTAATATAAAATTAATTATGAAAATACAGTTGATCCTCGGAAGTCTTCGTTTTCTCTATTGTCCATTTCAGTGATTCTCAACCTTTTTTTTACCGCGGCACACTTTTAACGGTTTAAAAATTTGGCGTCACACAAGGAAAAAGAAGTGTAAAAGTTTACCATATTGAAAAAAATGGTCCCAAAAACGGTTTCCATTTTTTTTTTAGAACCAAATTGAAAAAATTTAGAAAAAAGTCGGAAATGTTTAAGAGCCTCTTTACTTTGTAAATAATTTGACGGCACATTTTGATAATCTCGTGGCACACAAAAGTGCCGCGGCATAGTCGTTGAGAATCACTGGTCTATTTTATACTGTACTGTATTTTACTACTTTACATATATATTTTCCTAAATTTCTTTTGATATACTAAATCAACAGTACTTCAAGTTTATTTTGCACTAAAAGTGTTGAAAAAGTATAAAAAAACATAGAGTACTGTGGGACAAAAAGATAACAGTACTGGCTGGGTTATGATCAGAAAAAACGCGGGCCAAGTACCTGCAAAATAGATTCCGCTATTCTTCTATGTGCTCGATCGATAGCTTTACTTCAACTTTTTACTAACTTTATTATTTATTTTATTATTATTTCTTTTTATTTATTTATATTTCTGTTAATTATTCAAGTAAACGCATTTTCGTGGATTTAGATAATACTTTACCTTTTGCAATTCCAAATAAACTTTTCTTATGAATTTTTTTGGGCCTCTTCTAGTTTAAGAGATAAAGATTTTTTAAGTTTTACAGATTAGTTATGAACGTCGAAATGTGTGCCATTAAGCAATGTTTTATTGACTAATTCACTAATTATTCACTTATTCATTAATTTTCGGTTTTTATAAGTTCAGTTTGGATTTAGGAAAATTATTTAATTAATTTTTTAATTTTCATAAATCCAAACCCAACTTATAAAAACTGAAAATTAGTGCGCCCTTTGGTAGTCAAACGGATAAAACATGCTAGCTAAATAGAATATCAATGGATTTATATGCAAATTTTAATAATTTTTATCTCTTAAATTAGAAGAGGCCCAAAAAAATTTCATAAGAAAAGTTTATTTGAAATTGCAAAAAGAACCCACTGTTAAAGTATTATCCAAATCCACGAAAAAATGCGTTTACTTGAATAATTACCATAATACTTTTATTAATAATGTAATTTAATTTTATTTATTATAATTTAGCAATAATATTGTTAAAATCATGATGAAAATAGCATATACTTGAGTGATACTTGGTTTTTAATTATTTCTTATGGAAAATTCAATTTGGTTGTCGTCGGTTGTCTTGAAGCTAATTAACGACGACATCCGATTATCTGCTGTATAATATAAATTAAATAGATTAAAAATCTTAAAATAATTGTGATAATTAATTTTCTGATATATAATATACCAAATCTTTAGACAAGTTTTTAAATAGATTATTAAAGAAATTTAATGAATTCCAAAATTTTTAGAAAAAATCTTAAATTCTTTTTTATTATAGTTATTATACAATTTTTGGATTTTAGTAAAATTTAAAAAGAAACAGTAGATGGATCATTAAATACTTAAAATTATTTTTGAAGAATAATAGATTAAAAAACTTTATTTTAGACAGTTAATGTAAAAAATAATTTTATTAAAATGTACTATTTTATATAATGATAAAAGTGGTTTATACATGATAATTTGTAAGGTTAACTACAATTCGAAAATTTTTGAACACAATAGGTTGAATTGTGGGGTATAATTGGAATAAATCGTTCTTTGATTAAATTTATAATTATTTTAAAATTAACATAGTTTAAATAGATTTCATTGAAGTTAAAATAAATTATTATGAATAATAATAAATTAGTTATAATTTATACTAATCGATAACATAAATTAAAGTACAATGAGTGTAAATACAAGTTTAATAGTTAACTTATAATTACATAAACTAGAAATAATTCACTAAGTTATTGAATAATGAGAAATATTAAAATTAAAACTATTATAATACATTTTATCAGTTTTATATATATGTATTGTGTGGTTTGAGGCGTGATCCATAACTTTGGCGGACGAAGCTAAATATCTTGTATATGAAAATAGAATTCTTAATTAAACCATAAAAGAGTTGCGCAGATAACTTTAAGAGGAATTGCATGACATGTATACATCCTAAAATTTAATCATAAAATTGAGGAGTTTATGATGAGACAGACATGTTGGATGGACCAATGAGGCGTTGAGCTGACAATATAACAATAGATATGAATGAATAGGTAGAAAATAATAATTGAATTGAGGTAAGTCAGGATAAGGATAGTTGAAAGAATGTGGTTGGTGCGTTCAAAAATAATTACATTCTTTGCGATACAGAGTTAGATAGATAGATCTAATTAAATAAAAATCTGTAAGAGGCGATCAATTGAAATTCTACCCTTCTGCTTCTTACTTATATCTGCATAAATTATATTTATGAGATAAAGATGATCGGATGCATATTTCCTTTGACGGATTGATGAGACTTTAATTGAATGACCGATTGAATTCCCGTAGGGTATTAGAAATGGATCAAAATCCATTAAAAAACATCTGGGAATGCTAGGAAGCTACTATCAACGAACTTTTATTCATATTTATCACAAAATTGCATAAATAATTCCAATTTATATGATCTTAATATATTGTGAGAATTAGATAAATAATGTAGAGAGCAAAAAATATTTAAAAATAGATATTTATTTAAATGAAATAAAATTATTTAATTTACAGAATGAAAATGTAATTTTAATCAAAATTTATAATACATTTATAATAAATAATAATTAATAATAATTGATATAATTTATAATTTTAATTATAATTATACGATCGAAGATGCGCTAAAAACATCGCTTATTTATAATTATGCGCTGAAAAATGGGAAATTTTCAAATTTGACAGCCGATTTGACCATGTTCAAAAATTTAAAAAACCAAGACCACTTTACAATTACACTTTTTTAAGCTCTACTCGAATCCAAAATCAAAATTTAAAAAATCAAAAATTTTTGAAGACAGACACACAGACTTATAGATTTTATAAACGAACTAAAAGTTCGTTGAAAATACCATTCACCATATATAATTTTCATTCAGTGTTCTCTATTGAACTTTTATGATCTTATGTTAACGATCCTCGGTTATACTAAAAAAATATTTGTTTAAAATAGGTTTTATGGCCCGCATCCATTTAAAATGAAAGAAAAATCGACTGTTATTTGGTTTAATTCAAAAATATAAAACAAACACAAAATAGTAGAAACTATTCTAAACTATTATGGATTGGATGGTATAACTTTAAAAGTTGATAGAAATGAATTTGGAGAGAATCAAGTTTACATATTAAATTACTCCAAATAGGTACAATGAAATGAACGTTATTGCTTACGGAGAAATTTTAAATTCATAGTTTCAAAAGAATATTAAGATATGTAATAATAATAATAATAATTATGCTTATTAGATTTATTTTTCTTCTCACTGTCTTCTAATTTTCTTTCGGTTCCTTCAATCTTATTTAGATTCAATTCTATGTTAGCTCTAAAACAGATTTTACTACTCTCTTGGAATTGATATAATAAATATTTGATCTTTTTACTATGTCGCCAGAGATAGTATTGCGGTCACGAAAATTTTCGATGTCGAGATTTTAATGTTTTAATGTCCCTGAGTTATTTTCACTAAGGTTGAGAAAAACGTCTGTGTATATAAAGGGTGTTTCTTTAAGAGGTATAGAACTATAAATTGCAATAAAATAACGATGGATTATTCGATTGACATGAATTTTATTTATACGAAAGATAATCTTGTGGCATTATATTGTATATATGATTATATTGTATATATGATTTCTGTCACGGTTGGCTCGGATGTAGTCCAATCTGGACGTCCAATTTTCGATAACTTTTTAAAACATTTGTGGTCGTATATCGGCAATAACACGGCGAATGTTGTATTCCAAATGGTCAAGCGTTTGTGGCTTCTCCGCATAGACCAATGACTTTACATAGCCCCACAGAAAGTAGTCTAGCGGTGTTAAATCACAAGATCTTGGAGGCCAATTCACAGGTCCAAAACGTGAAATTAGGCGGTCACCAAACGTGTCTTTCAATAAATCGATTGTGGCACGAGCTGTGTGACATGTTGCGCCGTCTTGTTGTAACCACAGCTCCTGGACATCATGGTTGTTCAATTCAGGAATGAAAAAGTTAGTAATCATGGCGAATGGACTCATTCATGTCTTCCTCAATACTACGCTCTACAGTAGCAATAGCTTCTTCTGTACGCACCGTACGGCGTCTCTGGGGATACGAGTTATCAAGAGTAAACGTTCCATGGTTAATCGAATTAACTGCTCAGATGGACGATTTTGTCGACGATAAAATGGACGTAGTGCACGATACGTATTCCGCACAGAACCATTATTTTCGAAATAAAATTGCACTATTTGCAAACGTTGTTCAGGCGTGAGTCTATTCATGATGAATTGCCAAACCAAACTGAGAATAAATCACTTGACAGCTGTTAAATCGGTCGTCAACTTGAACAGTATATATATAATGCCAACTTAAAGTTCTATACCTCGAAAAAAAACACCCTTGATATATATACATATATATATATATATATATATATATATATATATATGTATGCATGTGTGTGTGTGTATGTATACAAAATTACAGAAAAACGGTTTGAGCTAGAATAATAATTCGTAGTTTTCTCTCAACTTTTGAGAAATGTATCTCATTCGGAAGAGGGTCATTACCTACCACGTTTTCATATTTTTCCTTTAAACTGACCGTAAAAATAAAGATATATGTTTGATAGTTTTTCACATTATTAAAAATTGTATAAATCTGCTATATATAGAATTTCATCTTGATTAAATAGCTGAAAGAACCGGAATTAATTTTTTAACACGTTGACTGGCAATCACGCGCCAACACGTGACGTGGTGCCATCAACAAAGAGCCAAACACCCGCTGGTTTAATAATTATTATTTATTAATTTTAATTTATAATTTAATGAATTAAATTTAATTTAAATATAATATATGTTAATTAATCCAATTCAAATTTGCGAGATAGTCGAGTGGAGACTCTCCAGATTGTTTAGAATTCCGTTTCAATTCCCTAGGATAAATACAAATTTAATGCCGCACCAATTGTCTGCCCTCAGGTTATTATTGTTTGTTTGTTTGTTATTTTAATCAGATAGTGTTTAAAAGTATATTATAATATAATACCATTAATTCATAAACCTCCTGTTATTTATCTCACTACCTCCCACAATCAAATAATATGAAATAAACATTGTAGTTATATACATATATAATATATTTCAAATTTCCATTGGACATTTCCTAGTGAATAAAACCAATTTATTGAAAGATATACGTCTATCACAATTGATATCGATTGGTCACTATTATCGTTCTTATTGTAAAAATGCAAATTCTAACTGTCCCTGTGTTCGTTGTTTGTAAAGATTTTTGGCACCAGAATGGCTGGTATTTTTTCTTTTTATGTCTGAAATCAATTTATTATCAAAAGGTTGGTGAACTCAATGGCGCCTGGATTCCTCTCGTAGGATATTTATTTGTCTACGCGAAATGGAAAACAATTCCATCAATTCGTTTTTTTTTATTGAGAAGAATATATGTACAAAATACCATAACGGGCTGAATGAAAAATTAATTCTGTTTTACCAGAGACACAATGAGAAAATTTTGAAAAAATTTATCGTATATAATTTATTTATAAATATAAGTTTGCAATTGACCTATATTTAGATGATAAATAAAATGAAAAGAAAACAATAACGTAAATTTTTAAACACTTGGAAAATACAAATGTTAAGTCAATAAGTTAAAAGTTTTTGAATATTTTAATAAGAATGAATGAAAATAATTATTTAAAATGAAATAAAATTTAAGCAAAATGAACAATCCAAAGTAAAAATATAATATGTATATTCAATTGGTGTAAATTTGGTTTAAACTTCTCAGAGTTTTTAATTAAAATGATCCTATTCTATATAAGTTTAATATTAGTTTTATTCTAAGATTATTACAAAAAATGTATAAATGAAGAAATCTTCTGATGATGATCTAACAGCCGAAATGCGCATTAAGCAAATTTATCAATAAATTTCACAGATTTATTAATAAATTTATTAAATTGAATATATTTTTTAAGTTAAATTTTTGTTTTTACTATCTCGCCAGAGATAGTATTGCGATCACGAAAATTTTGATGTTTGTATACGTTTTGAAGGTTCCTGAATCATTTTCACTAAGGTTGAGAAAAATGTCTGTCTGTGTGTGTGTAGTGTGTGTGAGTGTATGTATGTAGACAAGATTACTCAAAAACGGTTTGAGTTAGAATCATGAAATTTGATACATGGGCATTATTCAAAGTTTATAGTTTTGTATCAACTTTTGAGAAATGTAGTTCAACCGGAAGAGGGTGATTACCTACCACTTTATGATTGTTTTTTTCCTCTAAAGTGACCGTAAAAATAAAGATATATGTTTGATAATTTTTCAAATGATTAAAAATTGTATAAAACTGCTATATATAAGCTTGATTGAATCGCTGAAAGTAGAAAGTAGAATTAATTTTTTAACACTGCAAATCTCACGCGCCAACACGTGACGTGGTGCCATCAACAAAGAGCCAAACATGCGCTGGTTTAATAAATATTATTTATTAATTTTAATTTATAAATAATTAAATTTAATTTAAAAATAATATATTATGTTATTTAATCCAATTCAAATTGCGAGATAGTCGAGTGGAGACATTCCAGCTAATTTAAATTTATTAAAATGTTCCAACTATAGTTTAAGGTTTAATCTATAAATGTCATATTCATAATACTTATTATAGTCTAATTAAGAGATCTATCTATCTCTGTGGCTCTGCGAAACTTGAAAGTTCTTGGCCGCAGCAACCATATTTCTCCAAGTGTCCCTATACTGAGCCACAACCATCTAACCCTTATCCTCTCCCATCTCTCTCACGTCCCTTCCTACATTGTTTTCCCACCCTGTCCTTGATCTTCCAAGCAGTCGTTTCCCAATCGGTCTCCCCCACAATATATTTTTCGCTATTCTTTCCTCTCCCATTCTACGTACCCTGCCCATCACAGCCTTCTCGATTTTATAACCCTAACTATGCATAGAGACCATGCAATTCCTCGTTATGCAGTCTTTCCCATTCCCCGATGTCCTCATCTTTCTTTGGCCCATAAATGCTGAGAAGAATCCTATTCTCAAATACTCTAAATCTACCCTCATCTCCCAGAGTCATAGACTATGCCTAGGGTGACCATATTTCGAAAACACCAAACCGGGACATTTGTAAAAAAAAAACGCATTGGTCTTATTGTCATATATCAGCCAAATCGGAAAATAATGTTACCTTTTTTTTTTAGAAAATACGGATACACTAACATTTGTTTCTTTACATATAAAAGGCTATTCGTACGCTGTTTTGTAAAAGTCGTCAATTTCCCGCTAGACAACATCGATTGCGTTATTTCATCTTTTTTCTCTCGTAAGACATTTTTTACACTGTTTGAAAAAAACGTTCGTCGCACCTAAATATTTAAATCCGGGACAATAGATTGTCCCGAAGACGCCGGAACAGAGCATCTAAAATCGGAACAATCCCGGTAAACCGGGACGTTTGGTCCCCCTAACTATAGCACACACCCATATAATACAACTGACAAAATAATTGTTTTATATAATTTAATTTTGATTCCCTTTGATAATAATTTTTACGAGAAAATGAGAACATTAACAAAAAAACTTTATATCTATTAAATAATAACCATAAACACAATAATAATAACCCAACTATAACATAGTTGCCAACCAATAAAATACACAATACCTAACATTCTTTCAATTAAAGATGACTTCCGTCAGGAAGTTATCGACTAGGAAGAAGTGGTCTTCCATTATGTTAACAGTTTAACAGTTAAACCATTGAATATTTTTCTTATAATTAAAAAAAATTATTATTATTTTTTTAAAATTATTAAAAATTTGAAATTTTTATATTTTATTTTTATATTTTTATTTTTATATGTATGTTTATCAGGGCTTCGAACCGTTATTTTTTTCGTTTCGGTTTTCGTTCCGGTTCAATAAAAAAAAAATATCAGTTCGGTTCCGGTTTTCGTTCCGGCAAAAATAACGGTTTTTTTCGGTTTTCGGTTTTCGGTTCAGCTCCGATTAATTAATTTTAAAGACCTTTTATTTGTATTAGAAATTTAGGTCGGGGTATGCCGAGTCTGCCATAAATATATAAAAATATTTCTTGCTACCACCCTAAATCATACTACATGAATTGATACAATATAATATAAATAATAATAATTAATTAAAGGTATAATAATTAGAAGTATATAATATAAGATGTTAATATAATTTATTAAACGAAACAAATAAGTATGAATATTTTTTTACATCCTTCTACTTTCAAACACTCAACAAACGAAACAAATTCGTATATTTAATGTTAAAGTATACAGGATTCTTGGATATATTTACTTATAATTATAACTAGAATTATAAAAGATGAAAATTATACCTCTAATTATTAAAATATCTTCTAATATATTTTCATTTAAACTATTTCTATTGTCTCGTAAAATAAACTTTAAACCCAGAGAAAGCTATTTCAACACTAACTTGTGTTGCAGTAGCTCCTAAAACCACCATTGCAATTTTGTTAAAATGAGGATATGTATTTTTATTTTCCTCCCAAAATTCTAAAATAAGTTTTTTACTGTCTAATCTTCGTACTTGGTCAAAGGTATTCAATATTTGTTTAAATTTATTTAATAATTTTATTTATATTTATGAATCATTTTCTTTATATCAATACATAACCCTGTAACAAATGGAATAAATAATTTAAAAAATTAATACTATCATTAAATCAAAATATCAGTATTAAACAAACGATGAAAACATTAAATTCTGTATTGCGACTACGAGACGCTGCCAACACAACCGAAGGGAGAGTATGACTAGGACACTAATTTTTGAAACAAAGTTTTTAGCGACACCATGCAGTTCGAGGCATAACTAATTGAAAAAAATTCGGGCTTGGATGTTGCCAAAACACCTCTTGTGGCAACTCTGGATTGAACACGTACTGAACTGAAATAAACCGATATTATTTTTTTCGGTTCAGCTCCGGTTTTCGTTCCGACAAAAATACCGGTTTTTTTCGGTTTTCGGTTTTCGGTTCAGTTCCGGTTCGAAGCCCTGATGTTTATTCATATATATATATTAAAAACTTAGTATCCTATCTATATAACTATGTAACTAAATTTGTTTATTACGTAGAATATATAAGATAATATAATATAATAACTAGAATTACGTTCAATTTGTATGAAAACAAATTAACCAATTAGAGAATATTGTCGATAGCAAAAGTTGATAGAGAGGGGGAAATTACAGAGAGTCATATTCACCCATCCTCTGAATAAATAAACAGAATCATCTGTGCATAAAACAGCAGGCGAGGAGATACAGAAATTTCTTGGAATACCCACACCTGTATTGATTTACATTGAGAGTCGAGTTAGATGCAAACTCTTATTTGTTCAAATCCCAAAATTTAAAATTTGAAAAAAGAATAATATTATATATATTCTAAAAAAAGTTATTGTTATTTAATAATAATTAATTTAAAATTGATAAACTAAATATGCAAGGATTATACATTTTTTTTAAACTATAATTATAAAAAATAATATGATTACATTTTATAATGACGGAATTATTTTTTTTTATATTTTTATTAATAGATAAATTTGACAATCAATAATTAATTAATTTTATTTTTATTATGTCAACGTTTCGATCCTTAAATTTTAAAAAAGAATCCCGTTCTGCGTCATAGCCATTTCATTTCATTGTCAATCACCCACGTCATTACTTTCAATTAAATTGAAAAATATAAAATTATAATTTTATTTCTATTTATAAAAAAATACAATAATTTTCATAATATAATATAAAAATCTTTGTTTATATATAAAATAAGTTAACATAAAACATCTTATAAAAAAGTATGATTGTTTGAAAAGAAAAGATAATTAAGAAATGGAGAAGATTGCCTGATCTCTATGATTAATAAATTGAGAAGAAACATGTGGTGTGAATGAGTGAAGAAATGTTAATGTAAAAGTTTGTTAACATGAAAATCAGTTAATTAATAAATGACTGATGGGAGAGAATATAAATATAGATATAAGAGAGAATTGGGATAAAATATTAAAGATGTTTGGAGGAGTGTGATTACTGCAGACAAGAACTTTAAAATTAAAGAAAAACAATAATCCTCAATTTTTTTATATTTTATTGTGAAAATGATTGGATTTTTTGAAATAGATATAGGTTTTATATAGCATGGATCTTTCACTACCAATTAAAAGAAGTGAAGTGGGTGGTCATGAGGGTGAGTATGACGCAGAACGCGATTTTTGTGGATGCTTTCGTTTCAATTATCAAAGCGATTAGATTTTATAGTTTCTTTATTAAATTTCATTTTTATTTTTTAAATATTATTATTATCATGAAATTAATTAAAATATTACATCAAAATTAATTATAGAAAATTAAAAATAAAATTTAAAAATAAATATATTTCAATAAAAACAAATACAATTTTATTCGATGACCTGTATATTTTTATAATTCAGTTTTATCTGATTTTTCTAGTTTGATATCCTTTAAATAAAATAAAAATAAGCAAAATTGAACTTAATAAATAAATAAATGTTAATTTCAACAAACGTCTCGAAGTGCAGGTTATGAGTCAGCAAACAATAAAAAAAAGTATTTTGATCAATTATGGTTTGAAAAATAAAAATAAACACAAAAAGAGGAAATAAAAGTGACCAAATACTAACCAATGTCATGTGATCAATAAAGCATTAATTTATCTCTCTCTCTCTCTCAAATAATTTTCTACCAAAATTAATTTCTCCAGGGAGATAGATTCCAAAGGGAATAAATAAATTAAATAAACAATCTCACTCTATATATATATATATATATATATAAAATAACAGTACTTTGAATTAAAAAATAATTGGTTAAAAAACTGAATTATACTTTTGAACTGGGAGGAGGTGAGAGAGAGAATAAATGAAATGAGAGTAATATTATTTACTTTATTAGTGATATTTCATATCATAACACTTATTATTAGATTTTTATTTTTATTTGTTTATGTTTTAAAATAATTCCTCCGCCGTCGTATATCTTTTTCTAATTATATTAATAATTAAATATTATTGACTTATATGTTAATTGTAATTTTTATTTAAAGTTTTATTTATTAGTTTATACATATACAGGGTGGACCAAAAGTCCGGTAACATTTCAAATGGTTATAAAAAATACATATAGAGATATGAGAGAAAATATGTTTATTTATTATAAAAGTACAAAAAAATCAGGGTTTTATTTTTTAAAAATAATGTCGTCCAAATGTGCTCCTTGTTTAGTTTGGCACCCCTGTAACCTAGTGCGGAAATTTTCCATCACCGCCCGACAAGTGTTTGGAGAAATGTTCCGAATTTCCTCGCGTATATTTTCTTTTAATTCTTCAATAGACTGATGGTTGTTATTAAAAACTTTACTTTGGAGGTATCCCCAAAGGAAAAAGTTCATTGGTGACAAATCCAGGCTGCGGAGTGGCCAGTTAATGTCAGGGCCGTCCTAAGATTTTCGGCGCTCGTGGGCTCCTAAAATTTTGCGCCCATTTTCATAAGAAATTACACAGAATGGTTAGTAGGAGCGAGATGGGTATACAAAAGTGTCCCAACTAGAAATTGTAAATTTATTATAATTAGACCAATGCAATAAACTAAAACAAAAGGAATTAAATCAAGAAACATAAGTATTATTAATTATGAATTCTGAATATCTATATAATTCTTTAAAACTTAAAATTTATGCAAAATTAAAAAACAAGCTATATAGTATAAAAAAAGAAAGTTATATATTTATTTTCTTAGCTTTTTCTTTTGCAAATTGATAAATAATATCACCCGAGAATTTTAGTTATTAAATAAATCACTCTCTATAGACAAAATACTCCAATCATTTAATTTGCTCTGTCCCAAAGAAGATCGCAGATAATTTTTTATCCTTTTCAGTGCCGAAAAAGATCTTTCACCGCTGCAATTTGTAGTGGCAATACTTAAAAAAATGCTCAGTGCTGTGGCCACGTTAGGAAAAGTGCACTCAATTTTTTTTTATTGTTCTTAGACTAAGTTCTACAGTAGATATATTTTCTTCATTTTCTAATAAATTCACGTGTTTAAAATAAAGACATTCTTCAATAAGATTTGAAACAGTGTCATTTGTGTTAAAAATGTTATAATAGGTTGTTAAATATCTCCCTTCCGCTTTTTTGCTCTTTATTCAATGCTTTATAAAAAGTCTTACAGTGATCGGATTTAGTTCAAATATGCGCCGTTTTGTTCGATAATCTGTTTCCATCTAGACGGCAACTTCATAATACCTCCCTCGTAGAAGCCCCCCTCCTTATTTGCGAAGAACTCGGACAGCCACTTTTCACAAGCCTCTTTTGAGTTCAACTTTACACCACCAAGGGCATTCGCCATGGACAGGAACAGGTGGTAATCACTTGGCGCTATGTCCGGGCTATATGGTGGATGCGATAAAACCTCCCATCCGAGCTCCCGTAGCTTCTAACGAGTCATCAACGAAGTGTGTGGTCTGGCGTTGTCCTGGTGGAACACTACACCCTTCCTGATGGCCAATTCTGGACGCTTCTGGTCGATCGCCTGCTTCAAGCGGTCCAGTTGTTCGCAGTAGATGGTAGAATTAAGCGTCTGGCCATATGGGAGCAGCTCATAGTGGATGATTCCCTTCCAATCCCACCAAACATACAGGAAAACCATGGTGTCGTTTTCACCGGCTCTGAATCGTCGAAACCATTCCTCCGCGGTTCGAAGTGATAGAATATCATCCCCCAAAACACCATTAATCTCACGCAACGTTTCTCTAGCGGATTTGCCTTTAACGAAGGGAAACTTTAAAATAACGCGAATTTCGGCTTTAGTGAACTCCATGTTTACTCGTCTATAACTGTTGAACGCAATATCCAAACTAATCATGCATAGCGTTGTTTTGTAGGTTATGTCATGACCTTTCAAATGATGTATAGTATTACCAGATACGAGCTCTGTAGCGCTTTGTACATAGCAGCGAAAAAGACGGAAGGGAGATATTTGACAACCTATTATGTCCAAATTTCGCCCGCACAACATTCTCAAACTGCACAATTATCGCTCCTGTTAGGTTTCTTATTAAAATTATTTATTTAATGCTTATACGGATATAATGAATAAGATAAATAGATATGTGTATTTTGAATCTGCATGATTAAAATCTTTGAAGTGATGTCACTCCGGGTTGGAGGCGACTATAAAACTACTACTTAATAATAAGAAAGAATAAATAAACCAATAAAAAATGCCGCCCCAAGAAGGCTTGCGCCCTAGGGCTATAGCCCAATTAGCCCTGTGGTTAGGGCGGCCCTGGTTAATGTCACCTCTTTTGGATATGACTTTTTGCCCAAAAATTTCACGAACCGCTGATATTGAGTCGTTGAAGGTGTGACATGTGGGCCACATTGTTGAAACCATGTTCGTTGATTAAAACGTTGATTAGTCCTGTAATGCTGGAGCAAAAAAGTTCTGTAGCATGGCAATGTATCGCTGTGTGTTTACGGTAACGGGACGGCTTCTCTGATCCTCATAAAAATACGGACCAATAATTCCACTGGCTGATAAAGCTGCCCATACAGTAACTTTGGGCGAGTGTAAGGGCTTTTGGTGCTTCAATTGCGGGTTAGCATCACTCCAGTTTCTGCAATTTTGCCTGTTCACATGCCCAGTTAGATGAAAATGTGCCTCATCTGAGATAAAGATGTTATTGAAGCTCGTAAACCTCGCAAGCATTTCGTTGGCAAACTGCATTCTCTGAATATAGTCATTTGGCCTTATTAATTGCTGTACAATTTGAATTTTATACGGGTGTAAATGTGAATCCTTGTTAAGAATACGATTTAAAGATGTCCTGGACACATTTAAAACACTAGACCGCTTTCGAGTAGAGAGGCCAGGTTGTTCTCTAATAGAGCGGTTGTACGCGCTCTATGTTTACGGGCTCTCTCGACGTCCTAGGACGGCCGGATCGTGGTTGATTTAATGTTGAACCCGTCTCCTCGAACTTCTGTACCCAATTTTTAATTGCAGGAGTTGATGGAGCTTGATTTTTATTTCGTATGTTGTACTGTGTACAAAATTTTCGTCGCGCTTCAGTCGCAGAATCGTTGTTGAGATAGTACTCGCTTACGCAAAACGCGCGTTGTGCTCCGCTGAACGACGCCATGGCACTGAATTCCAACTAGCCGCTCTCGCGTTTAGTAACGCCCCGCTCCCCCCTATCCCACGAAATTCGAAGGAGCGCTCGATTCAAATGTTACCGTACTTTTGGTCCACCCTGTATATATGTAAGAATGTTGAGGAAGGGTTGACTAACAAAATAACGACGATGCTCTGTAATTGACAAAGAATCGTCAATTATGTTTGTATTATCAATCTCTCAATTAATCTCTTAATGAAAGTCTTATTATGTATTCTCTCTTAATGAATTTATTTAATTCCTGCTGTCTGGCTCTGGTAGCCTTTGGTGGGGAGCCGATGTCCAAGGGGAAGGGAGAGTGTTGGTAGCAGTCTTACATCCCCCCCCCCCCTTCGATCTGATCAATATAATTGTTATAATATTTTGTTAATTTATTTTTAGGAAATATTCTGTTTCCTCTGATTTTGTCTATTTCAGATAAGGTGTTTGAAATTTTTCTCTTGACATTTCCTGTCATTTCCTGTCTAGGTCTGTCTCTACTTCCATACTTTCTGGTATGATGTTTGCCATTTTTCTGTTAAATAGATAATTTGGTTCAAATCCAGTAACGTTGTGTGTTGTGCTATTATATTATTTTATGCACCTTGTTGTTAGAGTAGCCCAGCTCTTGCTTCCATCATTTGAATTATAATAACATCTTAAACAATTCGTTATTGTTTGACTCACTCTTTCTACAAGTCCGTTTGATTCTCGGGACTGTCCGGTCTTGTAAAAATTATTTTAATGTTATTTTTCTTTAAAAAGTTTTGAACTTTTTTTGATTTTATTGCAGGATATTGGTCTGTCATTAGGTATTTTATATTATTTTTTTTTTTGTTACCTTTTTTAATAATTTTATAAAGTCATCTGCTTTTTGATGTGTTGAACTGTGGGCAAATATGTATCTTGTTAGGTGATCAATTAAAATGTGTAAGTACTTTTTTTTTGTATTTCCACCGTTAAATCCACCGATGGTGTCCAATGACATAATTTCATAAGGTTCTTTTGCAAAATCTATGTGTGATAATAGCCCTGGGAGTTTGTTTCTTCTTCTCTTGTTTTTATTACATATTTCACATCTCTTACTGTATTCTATTACTGTTCTATCCATATTTTTAATATAGTAGTATGGTCTTAATTTTTTTAATTTTTGTTTTGGTCCTATGTGGCCAAAATATTTATGAATTTTGTCTATTAATTTTTGAGCGAAAATATTTGATATTATTATTCTTTTTTTATTTTTAATATTTTTAAAATTGATTGATCCTGTCTTTGTTATTTTTTTCATCTTATTCATTTCATTTTCGTTTAATATTTGATCATTCAATATTTCGTTGATTGATATTATATTCACGACCTTCAATGTGTCTTCTTCGTTCTCAAATGCCTCTAACACTGGGTTCCGAGATAACGCATCGGCCTCAAGGTTTGTCTTCCAAGGTGCATATACGATTCTGAAATCGAATTGTAATAAGTAGAATATCATATCATATCATATCACCTAGGAGATTGCGTAATGGCTCAAATAATTCAACTGCATTTTCTATATATTTGTGATAGAAATTTACTTTACCTAGAGGAATTTTTTTTGTTTTTAGGTCTATCGAATTTTTCTATGGCTATGAGATTATCTTTATATGGTCTTATTTTTCCTTTTTCAATTAAGTGACCCAAGAATTTTAATGAATTCTTTGCAAAATTACATTTGGATAGTTTGAGTTTCAAACCCTCGTTTTCTCATTTTCTTCGAAATTATTTGAATATATCAATATATCATCAATGTAATTAATTGCAATCTCGTTCAATTTATTTTTTTTTATTAGGTTTACTAATGTTCTTTGAAATATGCTGGATGTTTTTAGGCCAAATGGAAGTAAATTCCATTTATAGAGGTCCTCCTGTGTGATGAAGCTTAGTTTGTCACGATCTTTTGCTCTAATAGGGATGGACCAAAATGCTGAATTTATATCTATTGCCGTGAACCATTTACTTTTTCCTGCTTTTATCATAATGTCATCTATCCTTGGAAAAGGATGGACTTCTGACACTGGGATCGAATTCACATCCTTGTAGTCACAGCAGAATCTTGTACGGGTATTATTATCCCTTTTTATTTATAATGTTACTGGCGCAGCATAGGGTGCTGCTGAACTTTCTATAAGATCCTTTTTGATCAATTTTTCTATTTGTTTATTAATTTCTTTTTGGTCTGGAATTGAGCATCTGTATGGTTTTTTTGAAAAATATTTATTTTCTTTTAGTTTTACTTTTGCTTCAACCCCTTTTAACTCGTCATATTTGTTTTTTGCAAATGCAGATTTTTTTGTTTTTTAATATTTTTAATATTTTATATTTTTTTTTCTTGATCTAAATGGTTTAGATATGGTTCATATTCATTTATAACTAAATATTCTGTAAAGTGAATCTTTGTATTTTCTATATCTTTTATTTTATTTTTATCATTTCTCTTTTCATCTGTTTTTATTATTTTCGTTTTCTGGTAGATCTTTAGATTTTCGTCTTGTATTAAGCAAATAATTTTATAGTATCCGGACCAAGTAAGACGTCAAAATCGAAATGGTCACTTTCTATTATGTATAAATCGACTTTGTGAGATTGATGTCCGATTTCTAGCGTTATGTTTACCTGTTTTTTTTATGAAATTTACCCCATTTAATGTTTTAAATATAGTTTTCAATTTTCTTTTTAATGATTTTAACTAAATTTTTATTTATCAGAGATAGGTTTGATCCTGTATCATAGATTGCTTCTGCTTTCAATTATTTATCTAATCCTATCTTTATTTTTATTAAATGGTCAATTTGCCGGTTCTATTTAGTTTTTTAATTACTTTTTTCTTCCTCTTCTTCTGTTTCATTGAAATTTATTTTAAATTTTTCTTTGTATTTTTCTTTATTTTTGCATAAATCGGCTGGATGATATCTTTCTCCTAGTTCTAATTTAATGCATTTGAAGCAAGGTTTCTTTTTCGTTGGGTTATTATTATAAATTTTTTTATTTAAATCCTGGTTTATTTTTATATGCTTTGTTTCGTATTTTCTTAAGATATTTATTAATATATTAATATTCTCAACCTTTTCTTTGTCTATGCAATCCTGTATTTCTAATGGTAATCCGATTACGATATTATTTATTCTTGTGATGATGATAGATGGTTCGGCATTTAATAATAATTCTTCCTTTTTTAGAATGTATTTTATTATTGATCCACCTGTATATTTAAATTGATAAGCATATCTAACATTATCCCAGCCCTTTGTTGCATAAATTAATAAGAATGGTTCTTTCCAATATTGCCAATTGCTATCTAAGATTTTTAATTTGTTGCAAATCTATCATATCAAACTATCACCTTCTAAAAAATATTTTAATATCAAAATCTTCATTTCATCGGTTTCTATCTCATTTCTATCGCATTCGCTTTCAAATTTTCTCTGCATTGATATTTCTATCATTAAATTTTTCTATATACAATTTTTTTTCTGTCCTTTATTTTCTCGTAATCTAATCCATTTCCTCTATTGTAAGTGATCGATGTTTCTAATTCTGTACTATTCGTTTCCTCTAAACTAATATCTTTAAAAACGAAATTTTCCTCCTCATTCATATATAATTTCTTTAAGTTTTCCGTTAGTGTGACATTATTTATGTTTATGTATTGATTTATCTTTAGTAAGGCCTTACAGGTTTTTTTTATGCTATTTATTTGAAAAAGTTCTTTGTGGTAAATTTCATTTTGTAAATTCCTTGGTATATTAAATGTTACATTATCTGTTAATGTAGTAATATTTTGTATCGTATTTACCAATTTTCCTTCCAGTTCCGCCTTTACTATATAAACACTCACTCTGGTCATCTTGTCAGAGGTCGCCTTAATTGACGATTTGTAAGAATGTGGAGGAAGGGTTGACAAAATAACGACGATGCTCTGCAATTGACAAAGAATCGTCAATTATGTTTGTATTATCGATCTCTCAATTAATCTCTTAATGCAAGTCTTATTGTGTCTTCTATCTTAATGAATTAGTTTAATTTCTGCTGTCTGGCTCTGGTAGCCTTTGGTGGGGAGCCGATGTTCGAGGGGAAGGGAGAGTGTTGGTGGCAGAATTACATATATAAGTTAAAGTTTTGAGCCGTGGGTTGTCGTTTTTAAAAAAAACGTTTAGAAAGAAAAAGTATGAAGTTACTTTTTCTTAAATTTTATATTTATTTATTTTAATAAAGAAATTACAACGGCTTTTACAAAACGTATAACAATTGTTCTAGTTGAACATTTATGCAGCTAATCCTATAAGTGGATTGCTGAGGTGAAGTACATATGGATTATATGTAAGCAATTGCAAGTAACCGAATAAATAAGGTTCCTGAATAAATGTAGGTAATCAATCAATGATTCCTAGTGAAGCAAATGCAGGTGATTCTCAATGAATCCCTGTGCGAAAGGGCAGAGTCTTCGGCCTTCGAATGGGTTGAGTAAAGACTGGCTATGGGGTCGAGAAGCCGTCTTTTATAATATAATTTAGTGCTGCGCTTGCAGAAATCATGAGGTCATGAATTCTGCTGGCGTTGCAAGAACTGGGTCTTAACTTATATATATGTATATATTGAAAATAACATATTACTTTGAATTAAAAAATAATCGGTTAAAATAAACTGAATTATTATAGTAGTTTATCAATTAGTTTATACATATTATATATATATATATATATATATATATATATACCATAAATTCCTTATATTGATATAAAAGTAAATATATACTTATTTTATATTCATTTAAAGCATCGATGAATTAAAAAAATAATAAATTTAATACAAAAAATTTAGACAATATAATTAATTTCAACTAAAGTTTTAATAATTTATAACTAGGCTTGACTGTGTAAAGAAAGATTATCAATAAAGTTGCTTTATATGAAAACTATTTAGGAAACGATAAACTAATAAGTTGACCTGTGGCCAGGTCCGAACCGACCGACGGTTTGAAATAAATTAATTTCCAGCTACAGAAACAATTTCAAATAATTTTAATATATCTATTAATGTAATAAAAAACAGATATGGATACATAAATAATAAATATAAACATTTTTAATTTTATTTTATTTATAATATATATGCAAGACCAGGCTGTGACGTCATGAATGGCTGGATGACGTCATATAATTTTAAATCAAGAAAAAACTAATAAATATGATTTTTCTCGAGGATAAAACCAATACAAAGTGCATGATTCGTGGTGATATATAAAAAAATCTCCTTTGGTGTGAAAATAACCCTTTCTTTCCTATCGTCGGTCGCTAATACTACCACTTCCGGTTTCCGGAATTGCACCAAAAGTTGATCAATTCATCCCACTGATGCATTAAGTAAATATACCAAATTTCATCAAAATCGGTTGAGCCGTTCAGGCTGTACACATCTATACGGACGGACGGACAGACGGACGGACAGACATCATGCTAAAAATACTTTTTTCTGTTTAGAAAATGCATGATTCGTGGAGATATGTAAAAATCTCCACATGTGAAATTTGGTGTGAAAACAATACCTCCCTTACTATCGTCGGTCTGTAAAAACGTAATAGGAAGTAGGTAGATTAGGATTGGGAGGGTTGAGGAATGACACTTCTGCGATCATTAACTTCCCACTTGAGTAGTGCCACATAGATAGATAGAAATAATAGATTAATAATATAAAAAATTTAAGATTTAATTTAGTATTTGAACTATAAATCAGTGTGGTGGGTAATGAGTCTGACTACCGGTCATTGAGTTCGAGTTCGAGTTCTTAGAGCAGATTATGCCAATTTCGTTTTTTGGGGCCTGGTACAAAGTTCAAATAGCCTACGTGACCAAAATTGGGAAACTACTTGTAATAAAAAGTAATGTTTTTCTATTAAGAAAATCAAGTTAAAGGTTGTGACCAGAACCGTTTTACTTATCATCAGAACACCTCTATCTCGCTTAGATGGTAATCCAATTGATAGGTCTCTCGTTCCTTTTCATAGAATGTTAATCAACCATAATTTTTTTGTTCATTTTTTTAAATATAGTCTTTTGTTATATGGTATATTGGCATTTCTTTTTGTATTCGAGAAATTCTTACAAAAATGAAGTTGCCGGATTATCCCATCCAATAGCACAATCCTAATAACGAAATTATCTAACTAAACTCTCATCTCTTGCAGGCCTAAACAATGCTTTTCGGCTGGTCAATATTAATCGGATTAGTGTTGGTGTTGGGGGAGGAAAGCCTGGCTAATCCGGGAATGATGAACACCGTGTATGGGACTGCAAAACGGTACGTGCACGGCATGCAACAGGCTCCTCATCATTTGCCTTACTGGCCAGCTTACGCCCCTTACCCGAGCTATTGGACTTATGCAAATCCCTATCAGCACCAGCAGATCCCTAACGGTTTCGAAATGTACGGGGGATATTTGCCACCGAGAGATCAGTGAGTATCTATTATACATTCCATTAATTCATTAAAGTTCAAATTTAATCACTGTTCAATCAACAACAACACGATTTATTTACATAAAAAAAAAAAATAATAAAAATTACAAAACTAATTTGATTTATTTGTAAAAAATATTTATCTCATCATTTTGAATCATAATTAAATAAACATTTATTAATCAAATTTAAAGTCAATCAAAAAATAACTTATTTTAAATAAAATTTTTCTCAGATTTTTATTAAATAATAAAAAAAAACAAAATTTATTTTAATCTTTAAATAAATTTATTTATTATATTATTATAATATTTTTAATTTATTATTTATTTTGGTGGTAATTATACAGGAGACGGACTAAAGAAGGTAGGTGGTTGAAACTTACTTTGAGGTGTTCCTTGAATGATTCTGAACAACATTATATGCAACTTTTTTTATGATCTCTTTTAGTTTAATTAATAAAATGTAATTAATTAAACAGTGTATTTCTCCTATAAGAAGGCTCAGTGGCTGACATTTTGTATATTTTTAAGACAGAATGATTCTGAACAACTTTATGTGCAACTTTTTTTAAGATCTCTTAAAAATATAATCTCATCTAAACAGAGATACCCACCACCTTGCCCCCACCGAAAAGTCGTTGTAGGAATTCAACGTCGGTGTAGAATTCAAGTTGCTGTTTATCCAACTTACAAAAAATATAATCTCATCTAAAAGGGAGATACCCACCACCTTGCCCCCACCGAAAGGTTGTTGCCGGGATTCAACGTCGGGATAAGTTGCAAGTCGTTGATGAAATCCAACGTCGAGAAAGAATACAAGTTGCTATATGTATATGTATATATGTACACTGTTTAATTAATTACATTTTATTAATTAAACTAAAAGAGATCATAAAAAAAGTTGCATATAATGTTGTTCAGAATCATTCAAGGAACACCTCAAAGTAAGTTTCAACCACCTACCTTCTTTAGCCCGTCTCCTGTATAATTACCTTTTGGTATTTTATATATTTTAGTATTGAGATTTATATATAGTAGAAAGATAAATTGATTACTCTCTCTCTCCCACATACTCTTTGTCTTTATAATTCATTCAGTTTAGATTAATTTTCGAAAGTCGCTGTTATAATATAATACAAAAGCACTATTATATGATTTGATACACAGATGAATACAATTATTTATTTTGAAATTTAATTAAACACTCACCTACATATAATTTACATATAATATTATTTTATCCATTCAGTTATCTTCAAATGTATCCAATGGATTCGCATCCATATCAACGACCTTATGGATATATTGTCTATGACGATTCTCCGCTCGATGGAGAAGAAGGAATGGACGACGATGCCATGGATCCAATTGATGAGCTTGAGGAAGAATACGGCCGAGAAACTTGGTATTAACACAAAATTAATATTATTAAATATCGTTTTAAAATTATAAAATGAAAAGTTTGATTTGACAAATATAATTGATAAATATAACATTATCATCAGTGATAGAAGAGTTAAAAAAAATATTAAAATCAGTATTGAAAATTTTGTGGACCTGCTAATTTAGCAGAGGATGAAATTTGAAATCTGTTTCTCTCAAGAAATATAATAAACTAGTGATTTATTTATTTTTACTGCATTATCACCAACCTATGTATATCAATTTTATTGCCTTTGAAAAGAAGTTTAAAAAAAATATTGATTTTAAATATATATATCAAATTAAAAATTTATTTTACTATTGTAGATAAATTGATATAAATAGTTATTGTTATAATCATATATTGGAAAATTCAGATAATTGTCATTTTTTTTTTTAAATAAATAATAATTAAAATCATTTTCTCTTTTTAGGTATGAACAGCCTGTAGCACCTGCAGCTATTTCCATGCAACATTTACAGCCACAGAGCAATCAAATTGGCTGGTATGATAATAATTATTATCCTAATGATGATATGCGCATAATGTCGAATTCCTACAATCGTTATCAACCTCCTCCATATATGCAACAATCTCAAGTGAAACGAGCTGATATTGTCCCAAAAAACCAACTAAAACAGGGTATGAAGGAAGTGGCCATGCTTCGTCCACCTGTACCTATTCGACGAATGGACGAAGCAAAATTGTTTAACAAAATTCCTGATGGTGGCGCTAAGGCGACCGAGGAACCCCATCCAGAGCACAACACTCAATCGGTCTATGATGCCATAAAGCAGCTCTTTGCAATGAATACTCGAATCACTACTAACAAGGTACTATTTTATTAAAATTAATATTAATAAAATTATTAAAATTCTATTATTTATTTTTCTTTTATTTTATGAATCCTTTAATGTTAACTTTTTTATATTTCTTTTAAAAATTTTTTTTTTACTAATAAATTAATTTTTCAATTAAAATGACTAAATTAAATAAATGAAATAGATAGAAAGGAATTGAATTATAAAAATCGGGAGACAATTCCGTCTTTATGAGAGATAAAGTATAATCAAAATATTTAATTAAATTATTAAATTTAAAAAAAAATAGATTTTTATTAAAAATATATATATATATATATAATATGATCTATCTATTTGAATGATTTTTATGTGAAATAAAAGACTTTATTTGAGTTTCAGTCTGAAATCAAAAGATTTTTTTTATTATTATAAATAAGATTACATAATAAAGTTTATTATAATATTACCTGAAATCAAAAGAAACAACATTTAAAGCCTTTTATTATATTTTGTTTATTTAAATATTGATTCTTTAAGATTCTTTAGGAATATTATATCACAAAATAAAAACTATTTATATACTAAAATACATCTGTCAAATATCATAAAATTTTAATTCCTCTTTTTCTATCTAGAGTGCGCGGGGAGTGTTAAGATAATAGAGTGCGCGGGGAGTATTAAAATAATAAAGTAATATTACATCTCCCCCCCTAATGGAAGAACGTAGTTCGAGTTAATCAAGTGTATTTAACACTGGGGTCAGTTTCGTGATATGAAAAAAATTCGATTCTGCCGTTTTTCGTCCAGTATTTATTTCATAAATTGAATCGGAAATCTTTTTCTGTATTTTAAATGGACCGATTCTTATTTCATCCAATTTTTTTCTATTTAATCGGTTTCCGTTTTCAATATATACAAGGTCTCCTACATTTAATACATATTCCTTCCTGAGTTCATCAAATCGTTTTTTATTATAATTGTGCGATTTTTTTGTATTTTCCAGTGCTATCTGTCTATCTTTCTCTAGATTTGTTTTTCTGTGGTATTTTTTTAACTCTGGAGGTAAAATATTTATATCTTCACCTTTTAATAAATACTCCGGGGAAAATTTTGTAACTGTGTGCTCTGTTTTATTATACATTTCTGTGCATTTTTGTGCTATAGTCGACCAAGCTGTTCTTATTTTGTCTTGATTTATTTCGCATCTTATCTTATTGACCAATGTCTGATTTAGTCTTTCGTTGAGACCATTTGAAAAAGGTGAGTCGACCGCTGTGAAAATTAATCTCGTATTGTTTTTATTTAAGAATTCTTTAAATTCTTTGGAATTTATTCCCGGGTATTGATCGGCTAAAACTATGTTTATGTTATGATTTTGGGCTACCATTTTTATCAATTTCATGAAATCTTCCGAGGTTTGAGTTCTTGATGTTTTAATGAAAGCATATCTCGTGAAGTGGTCCACAAGTAGATGTAAATACTTCTTTGTTGAACGAGAGCCTCCGAATCCCCCGATTGTATCAATTGAAACGATTTCAAATGGGTACTTTGCTGGACCTAGGTGTGACAACAAGCCGATTCTGTTCTTTTTTCTTGATTTGTTTTTGTTACATATTTCACACTGATCACAAATGGTTTTAATATTATTAGTTATGTTTTTTGCTGTGTAGAATGGTGTTATCTTATTTTGCATCTGTGTTCTTCCTATATGACAATAGGTATTATGTACATTTTTAATTAATTTTTTACTAAAACTTTCTGATAACACAATTTTGTCTTTTTCGATCTTTCTTTGATAATAGACACCGTCTTTTAGCTTTAATTTATCTCTTTTCTTTTGTAGAATTTCATTCATACTTTGGTCGTTTTTTATCTCTTCCAAACTTATTACATTTACAGTTTTTAATGTTTCTTCAACATTATCATTTGATTCTAAAACTGGATTCCTACTTAAACAATCCGCTTCTTGGTTGGTTATTCCTGGGTTGTATCTTATTTCCATATCATACTGAGACAAGTAATATACCAAGTTTCCCAATTCCTCATCAGTCCTAGATTTTGTTCTTAAGTTTTCCAGAGGTTTGTGATCGGTATATATTATGAATTTTTTTCCAATGAGCCAGTATTGCCAGAATCTTACCGCTTCTTTTATTGCAAAACCTTCTAAATATATTGGTTTTTTTTTTCTTTGAGCCTCATTCAATTTCTTTGAGAAATATGCTACCGGTCTCTCATCTCCATTTTTTTCTTGCTGTTTTAATACGGCTCCTATTCCTTGGATGCTTGCATCTGTGTATATTTTAATTGGCAAATCTGGATCAAAAATTCTTAAAATTGGTTGTGAACATAGTAATGATTTTATTGTATTGAATGATTTTTCACAATCATTTGTCCAGATAAATTTTACATTTTTCCTTAATAGGTTATGCAGAGGATCTAAAATGATTGCAATATTTGGTATATACTTATTGTAATAATTTATTTTACCTAAGAACTGGCGAACATTTTTTTGTTTCTCTGGAACTGGAAAATTTTTTATAGAAATTAAGTTATCATTTAGTGGTTTAATGGAGTTATTCTCAATTATATGACCTAAATATTTCACCGAGTTTGACGCAAAAATGCATTTTGAGAATTTTAATCTAAAACCTTCAGTTAAAATTGCTTCCAATAGTTGCGATAAATGCGTTAAATGTTCTTCAAAAGTTCTTGAGAAAACTAGGATATCATCTATATAGTTAACCGAAAATTCTGAAAGTTTGTGTTTTCTTATTATGTTACTCAGAATTCTCTGAAAAATCGCTGGCGAGGTTTTTAGACCAAAAGGTAAACATGTCCATTGATAATGGCCTTCTTGAGTAACAAAAGCTGTTTTATCTCTATCTTGTATCCTTAAAGGGATCGACCAAAAAGCCGAATTTATATCTAAGGTTGAATAAAATGTGCAGTTTCTTGTTTTTATCAATAAATCCTCAATAAGTGGAAATGGTTGTGATTGTGGTACCACAATTTTATTTAAATCTCGAAAATCTATGCATAATCTAGATTTTCTTCTTTCTTCTTTTTTATATGCTAGAGTCACTGGAGCAGCAAATGGACTGTATGACTCTTCTATTAAGTTTTTTTTTAATAGTCTTCCTATTTGTTCTTCTATTTCTCTTTTATCTTCGATCGTGCATCTGTATGGACGTTTAGAACAATATTCGTCTACCATTAGATCGATATGTGCCTCGTAATCTTTTACAGTTCCAATATCGTATTTGTCTTTAGCAAAGATTGATTTATATGTATCAATTAAATTTTTTATTTCTGATTGTTGGCTAATATTTAGGTGATCTAACTTAATTTCAAAATTACTTGTATTTAGATGTTCATTAAAATTTATTTGTTTAATATTGTCTATTAGGACACTTTCTTCTTTCTTCTGTGTGACTCTTGAATCTTCAGAAATGTTTATATGTTTATTATTTTTAAAATTTATATTTTGTGTGATTTTTAAATTTTCATCTTGATTCAATTTGAATTCCTTTATACAGTCTAGTCCAATCAGAAAATCGTAACTAAAATTTCTATCTTCTACGATGAACACATTCATGTATTTCTCAATATCATAAATCTTTATTTTTAATTTTACCATTCCATCTGTTTTCCTCTCACCATTAATTGTCCTCAAGTTAACTAATTTTAAATCACAGATATCTTTATTTTTTATTTTCAATAATTTCGAATTTATTAATGACACATTTGCTCCTGAGTCATAAATTGCTGTAACTTCTGTTGAGTTATTTAATAGTAACTTGATTTTAATTAATGGTGGCATTATAAGTTTTTTGGATTATCTTCATTTAATTCGACTTCTAACTCTGAGTGGTTGGCAGTGTGTAGTTGATCTCTATCGAGATTCCCACTATTTGTATTTTTAAACCAGCAAATTGATTCAGGATGATAGCGTAAACCTTTTCCTCTTCTTTCACATATTTTACATGGTGATTTTTCTTCTTTAGTTTCTTTTTTATTTTCAAAATTTGTTTTATTAAAAATTTTCTTACCAAAAGGTTTTACTTTTACTAGGTGTTCTAAACCTCTTATTTCGTTAAAAAGATCTTCAGTACTTTTCAGTTTATTTCTGTCAATTCTATCTGCAATATAACTCGGTAGACCTACAGCAATCAAATCCCTCATAATTAGTGAATCAAGTGAATTGTTCATTTCCAATAAAAGTTTTTCTTTTTTTATTGCGTAATCTAGTAGGGAACCATTTATATATTTGTACTCTATTGCTTGTTTCACTGGGACCCAGCCTTTATTAGCATAGGTATCGCAAAAGATCGTTTTCCATGTTTCCCACTCAGAGTTTAATGTCCATTTAATAAGCATTGAACTGTACCAATCTGTGCACGTTTTATCTAAAAATAGTCTAAATATTTCAATTTTATCGGTGTCTTGACTAATGCCTAGTCGAGTACACTCATTTTCAAAAATTTGTATCCATTGTAAAACGTTTTCATTTCTCCCTGTGAATTTTTGTATGACAAATTTTTCCGAAACATTTTTCAGATTAATAGTCGTAGGTCTTTGTATCTCAGAGAATTTATTTAAAATTTGTTCCAATGTTTCTGCTGAGATTGTACTTGTTGCTGTTTGGGTTTTTTGTTCCTCTAGGAAATAATTTTCAAATCTCATATTCCCATCTTTATCTCTATATTGTTTCAATAGTTCTTCATCTAGAGCGATCCAAATCTTTCTTTTCTCACCTCTATTAACCAGTGTAGTTTTTATTTTCTTAAAAGCTTCTGTATCTTTTAATTTTCCATGCAGCCCCACATGTTGGAATTGTTCTGGAATAAAGAAGCTCTCGTGTGCCCTGGTTTCAATTGAGGTTATAGCATATATGCTTGTTTTTGGATCATTTGGCGATGCTTTTTTTTCAAATTCAAATCTTAGTTTTTCCATATTTATATTAATTTTTGCAAAAATGTTGTTTTATAATATGATCTATCTATTTGAATGATTTTTATGTGAAATAAAAGACTTTATTTGAGTTTCAGTCTGAAATCAAAAGATTTTTTTTATTATTATAAATAAGATTACATAATAAAGTTTATTATAATATTACCTGAAATCAAAAGAAACAACATTTAAAGCCTTTTATTATATTTTGTTTATTTAAATATTGATTCTTTAAGATTCTTTAGGAATATTATATCACAAAATAAAAACTATTTATATACTAAAATACATCTGTCAAATATCATAAAATTTTAATTCCTCTTTTTCTATCTAGAGTGCGCGGGGAGTGTTAAGATAATAGAGTGCGCGGGGAGTATTAAAATAATAAAGTAATATTACATATATATGAAATATTTCTTTAACTCAATCCTACAAGAATATCTATTAATTGAATTATAAAATAATAATCTTGAAATATGAATTAATCGATTCATTATTAATTATTTATAATATATTTATTATGATAAGTAAGATAATGATAATATAATTATTTTTTAGGATACAAATGACTCCCCTCAGATCAAACATAAGACTCCCCAAAAACGTTTCGTCAGCAGCGAGGAGAGTTTGGAATCGGAATTGACCCGTCTCAAAAAACTAAACGTCTAATCGAATGAATGTGGAGGATTTCAAATGGACATAGTGACACGATTCACGACATGGTACTCGTCATTTCCTTCTTGTTTTTCTTTTTCTTTGTTTTCACCTCATCTTATTAAGATTTCTTTAAATTGATGGCAAATTGTGCCAAATCCCAAGGTGCTAGATTAATGAATCTAATAATTATATCCAGTTAGAGATCTCTGCCCATTCCTCAGGGAGCTCTCCTAAAATGTATTTTATTCATTTATATCTATTCAAATTGTACTCATGTTAATTGATATATTTTTTAAAACAATGCATGAATTATCTGGAAAATTATTTCCCTTGAATACTCAATGACTATTAATTCTTGTTAGAAAAAAAATGGGGCCAAAAGTCGACATAAAAAGATTCCAAATCAAAGAAAATGTAAATAAATTGGTAAAAAAAAAAACCAATAAATTTTTTTCTTGGTATTTCTTGTTACATATCTCAAAACTTTTCAATATCATATTATTATAGAAATAATAATCGACATTAAGTATTTAAAATAAAATATTCAAGAAATCGAGTTTTCTTTACAAATAAAGGGTTTTGGACTTTACAAGTTGTAAATACTACTAAAGAATTATTAAAACTTTGGTGGTTGTTTTTATTTATAACGGAATTTTGTAAATTAAACCACATATTGATATTTGTTATTTTAAATTTATTCAAAAAATACAAAAATTGTCCTTTTGAAGCAACCGGTAAAGCAACTATTTTATATATCAGATATCAGTTAATGTGTATTTTTTTTCTTTTTATATAAGATTCTTCAATTAATTGAATTCGATCTCATTAATTAAATATTTGATTTTTTTTAAACGCTCAAAAAGTAAAATAAATAAAAGAATCACTTGATTATAAGATACCTATTAATAAATACTTTTATTCTTCCAAAATTAAATGTAGAAAAAAATAGGCCCACTTAGGAAATGAACCTGGAAATTTTGGATTTGTTTACTATCAATTTAATCCTACAATAAATTTTAATAATTAGAATGATTAGTACATTTGTAGTTAATAAATCGAAAAAGTGCTTCTTTGAGCCTCAACTGTTCTTTACTTCCTTTAATTGAGGAATAAATAAAACTTCATAACATAAAAAAAATTATATTTACTATAAATTACCTTAAAGGTTATTAATTAATGAATTAAAAATAAAATATTTTCTTTAAATAATATATACCAATAATTATATTTTTTATATTTATAAAATATAAAATATCCAATTAATATAACAAGTAATATTAAACTCTACTTTACTTTTAATCTTTTTGAGATAAGTATAATTTGAAATAAAATCATTTCCATTTTATTTCAGATTAGTTTTATTTTATTATAAAATAATAAATATAATTAAAAAAAAATCAAAATTTCAACTCGATTTTTTGAATTTTTAATAATGATAAAAAATTCAATTTCTTATTTTCTTAAGATTTATTTAAAAATAATCAACAATATGAGAGATATTAATTTTACAGAGTATTTAAAAAATTAAAACATTAATAATTTTAATAAATAAATAAAATGAAAAAATAAAAAAAAAATAAATATAATTTTATTTAAATAAATATCAGAATGTTCTTACTTTTGGTCCCTTGTTTTCTATAACAATTAAAACTTTGAATAAGAATTTTGAAATAATAGGTTTACCTATTCATTTATCCTACGCTTTTTAGCCTTTTCCTACTTCTAATACTCTGATAAATTCAATATAATTTAATTATATATATATATATAAATATATATATATATATATATATAATATAATATAATCTCTCAGAGTATTCAATAGAAAATAATATTCTAGGCAGAACATGCATGAAAATATTAAATAAATTTATAATTAGCTTTGTAAAAGGTGGATAATCCACAAAAAATATTATATTCTTTTTGAATTGTGTGAATTGAATATAAATTGATTTAACTAAATTATAAATAATATTAAAAGTTAATATTATTGTTTATATATATACGTATATATTTAACAATATTTTCACTTTAATCTTGCCTACGCTCAATTATAGAAAATTATTAAAAAAAATTATTTAATAAATTCGATGGACACAATTTGATCCTTTTCGTCTCATTGATTGATAATATATATTCAAAAATAATAATTTTTTTTATTCGTTAATAGAATTAAATGTACTAGGTTTAATTATAAGAAAACTTCTAACAAGTATTAACCATCACATTTTAGAAAAAAACTAATCTGTGGTATCGGAGTGTCATTTTTTCAAGAAAAAAAGGCATCTTCACAAAAAGGGGATGTTATTTTTTTCAATGAAGCTCTGATTTAAAATTGAATTTATTTTTTTCCCTCCTAACTGATACTTCCTTTCTGTGATAATTAGAAATAATAGCTTTAATTTATATATATACAATGGGAATGAATTAATAAATTAAAAAACGATAAGAAATTTTTAAATCGATAAAAGACCTAAAATATTTATTGGTGCTAATTACTTATTCCGTCTATGCACTTATGAGAATATATTTCAATTTGATTAATATTATAGAAATTATTATGATTAAAGTAACTTTAATAAAGTTTTTCAACAGAGCCTTAGCGTAGACGGTGTAAGGGTCGCCACCCCCTTCCACTGGACGTCGAACGATAAATGCGCCGAACTGCATAGGCCCAGAAATTCAATTACAAATACAATGCACAAAGATTTTTCGGAATATAAAGCACGAAGAATTAAGTTTTAACTTAATTTTTTATATTATAAAAAAATTTATTTAAAATGTTATTCAATTATAATTTGTTTCTATAACACATTATAAATTTTCAATAAACATTGAAAAATAGTTTTTTTTATTATAAGAAGGGGGGAAAGGGTATCCTTTTGCACTTTCACACTACGGCTCTGTATTTCAAATCCGTTTACAATTAGCGTTTCAAAATTTGTAACCATATACCTCAATTTCACAGATATCTGGTAATTTATGGATCTCTTAAATAATATATATATATATATATATATATATATATATATATATATATAGTATAGTCTATGTGACAAGAATTTAAATAGTATATATTATATTTAAAGACTTTATATATGAATGTATTGGTATATATGTATAGAATTCTCAAAAGCAAAGCTGCTTTGCGCTCCGAAAAAAAAAACAAAATTTAATATTGACATATTTAGTACAAAATACTCGGAATATCTTTGGTATAACCCCAAAGATATTTAGTACCCGAGATCCCTGCGGCCTAAGTACATTTTAAAAAGCTGATAAATTGAAAATTAGTAATTCTCATTTGGATGCATCGCTGCCTTTGCTGAAATTTGTTTTGAGAATATAATGATGTGCATTTTAATGCAAAGTTGTGCTTCCCCTACTTCTCTTGATCCGGTCCTATATATATATATATATATATATATATATATATATATATATATATATTATAATATAATAAAAACTAATATATTGTTGCATCATTGGTGGCTTATATTTGGTTGAGATTTGTATTTTTCAAAATATTAATAGGGCCAGCAAAAAACCGACTGCCTCTCAATTGTCTATTAAATATTGTTCATCAATTATTACAATATAATTATAATATAATTTTGTTTATATAAAATAGAAACAAAGAAATTTTTAGAATATGAAAAATCTATTTTTTCTTCTTATATATTGAATTTAATTAAATGAATTTAATTTTTAATGGTAATTAATAATTCATTAAATCAACATTCAAAAACCAAAATAAAATAAAATGTAATTATTAATGTTATATGTTCTTTAAAAGTGTATTTTAACTAAATGTTGAATATTTTTTTTACGTGAAATTTTTTTTAATCTTGATATCAATGTCTACTAGATATAATAAATTAAAAACACCGGGCTTGTTTTTTTATCAAAGCTCGGCGGTCGGTCAAAGCACATTTCAATTCAATATTTGTGATTAGTAAATTTCTTAGATAGGAATTTTTAAGAGTTTTCAAATAAATTCATTCACAATTTTGCACACACTTTTTAGAAAATAAAAGGAAAAAAATGTAAATGGGATGATTCTATTTCTAGAATTATTATTGTATTGACGAAGAAGATAAATAGGGCCTGTTTTTAGGACATGTTGAATTGTCTATTTTGTAGACGTTCTCGTCTAGCAAGGTAACGAGATGGAGGGAACAAGTCGGCCTATCAAAGCCCAGGCGCCTCACGGGGGTGCCATTAAATGCCCTCAAAAACAAACAAAATTTTCCGGTAAATTTCAATTAATTTTAATGACGTGCCCTGAGGGACATTTATATTTGCAACGTTACTTACTGTATTGAAAAAAAATTGGAAAACAATAATTAAATAATCATTCAATTTACCGTTCATGGGTAAGATATTATTTTATTTAATTAATAAATGAATAACAAACAGATTTAAATAAAACAGTTTTATATTTTGTTAAAATTTATAAATAAATTATTCAATCTTTTTTGTTCTGTTTATTTGCTCTTGTTAAGAAGAAATCCCTAACCCCCCCCCCCAAGTGTTTAGGCCCTGCCTAAAACGTTTCCTCCTCCCCTAAAAGTTGAAAATAAATAAATTTTATATATTATTCAAATTAATTATTGAAATATCCTATTAAATTTTCTCTACATATTATTTATCAAAGGAATTGTAGTAAATACATCTATTTCGTTTTTTAAAATAATTGATTTTATTATATATAAATATATTTATATTAAGTATAAATTAAATTTCAAATAGGTACACTGATTTATATATATGAAACTATTTTTTTTTAATTGAAATAAAATAAAAATAATAAAAAATAACAAATTTCAACCAAGTTACTTTTTAATAGAACAGATTCAAATGCTTAAAAGATTTAAACCCGTGTAAAAGAATGAATGCAATGTTAATTGGAAATGATTCATCTCCAATGAAGATTGGTGGAAGATACATATATGAAATAAATTAATATATACCTATATCTCTATCTATATTGTAGACACAGATATAGTTATATATGTACACATAGTATAATAAATATTTTAAGTATAGTAATATTATTATAATAAACTGTTTAAAAAAAAATAAAAATAAAAAAAAAAATAATTTTAAATAATAATAATAAAAATAAATAAATTATAATTTATAGAAATGATCGGCCTATAAAATTTTAATTGTAAACAATGCGGGTTCTAATTGAATATTTACATCTTCAATTATATATTAAATATATTATATACATAATATATATATATATTTCTGTAGTTTGCTGTTATTAAATATTATATATTATATATTAATAAATGATAGTGAATTTATATAATATAGATATCAGCTTGAATATATTTTGCTCGATATTCCTTTCTTGCATGTAAAATTTTTCTACAATCTTGTTGAAATTTCTTATATTTATAATTATAATTACTTATCAACTGTATGGTGTTAAAAATTATCTTTTAATCTTATAAAGATAAACTTAAATTGTTTTAAATAAAAATTATATTATTAATATTAATAATAATAATAATAATATTAGGCAAAAACGGGTAATGATCAATGCTAGTGAAACTATTAGTTCCATTTTGCTTTCCATATAAACGAAATTTTATTGATTTACAACACATTAGTGTAGTTGTCTTGAAAAAAAATATTTTCCATAACAAGATAATAATTATAAATAAATACAACTAAGTAGAATTTTACATATAGAATGATATATACATTTTAAATTTCAAAAGACAATAAATCGAATGATTTATAATTTGGAATTTTCGGAAATTAAAATTAAAATATATATATACTAATATATAAAAATAAAATTAAAAAAAAATGTATACATAAGTTATTGAAAAAATTTATTTTTTCAATTTGAAAGAAAGAAAGTATAAGCAGAATGGAATTAATATATATATATATATATATATAAAATAAAAAAATAAAAAAATATTTTTTAATTGTAAATTTTGTCAATAAAGAAAATTTTTGTTGTAAAATAAAAAAAAAAAAAAAAAAAATCGTAAGATTTTATCAATCATTGTGAGTCCTCGCATGAATCGTTTTATATTCTCCGAATCTTATGATATTTGTCAATTAATTAATTAGATCATTTAAATTGTACCAATAAATATTAATAAATAAATATTAAAGTTAAAAATTTAATTTTAAAAGTATTTCACTAGATAAGACAAAATATCTTGAAAAAATTAAAAACAATTTTTTTCGATTGGCCTTCAGGATTTATGACATGATTTAATCACTCTTTATAATTTTCCTATTTATTTCTAAATTATTTGTGATATTAGTAAGAATTGAACCCTGAAGTTCAATAACTCAGCTTTATACTTTCCAATTTACGCTTTTAATTAAATATAATTTATTTCTATTTTTTAATACAATTAATAATGGTTGATTAATTTATTTAATTGTAATTAATCTTTTCTTTAGCTTATGATTAAATAATTCAATAAAATAATTATAATAATAAATTCAATTATTTTATATACAATTAATATTTCGAATTACAACAAAAATTTTCTTTAAATATATATATATATAATGTTATATTATTTTCGCTAGAGAAAAAGAGAGAGAAAACACGATGGATGCTTTATTTTCCATTCAGTCTACAATTCTACCTCGATTTGAAAGATATTATGTGAAAAAAGATTTCTCTAATTTAATAAATTTTCCTTTTAAATCCTATATTTTTAGATACAACAAATTTAATCTATAAGAAATATATTAGATAAGATGTTTTTACAAATTAATATATATAAAATACAACTATTTTGAATAATTTCAAATTAGCTTTTATATTCACGCAATGAGACGAAATAAATTTCATTCGAAATCATGATCGTAGTTGGATTACTTATATGTTTTTATGTACTCTAGAGTACTTAAATAAGGATTGAAGTACTTAACAATACAAATCAAATCACTTCCAATAAAAATTCTTTCCGATTATGAAAATCAAGAGAGAATTAAAATGATCTCTCTTATATTTCTAACTCCTCGATGGAGGATTGGCTGTAAACCTTTGGCATTTTATTATTCTTTTTTTTAAATTCTGCTATGTATAGATCAATTTCATAATAACGATGTTGAAATAATAGACCTAGAAAATTAACTATTTTTAAAGTTAAATATTTTTATTAATTTTTTTTTATATTTATTACGTTTGGTTTAGCACATTAAAATATGCACAAACATACAAAACTATTTCATGTATGTGATATATTCAATGTATATAATATATCAATGTAAAATATTTAAATAATAATAAAATAAAGTAAATCTTATTAAATTGTATGTTATTTTTAATTTAACATTTAGATGTTTGAATTTTTATATCTATACATGTATAATTTAAAATAAAATGCATATTTAGTGATTAATAATTCTTTTCAGGACGACGATCTACGGAAATGCAATCAATGAATATCTAAACTAAAAAATTATTGTTTTTTATTTTAATTCTAATGGTCATATAAAAGCTTAATCCAAGATTATAAAATTTATTTATTATAGTAAGAAACCCTGAAATATGCAACTTTAGTGTCATAATCAGAAATAAATGAAATGATTTGAAAAAGATAGTTTTGTTTTGTTTTTCTTTAAATAATGGTTTTTATATCATAAAAATAATATATTAAATTTTTTCAGTGATTTGATTGAGACACTTTCGCATATAGGCGTGTAATTGTGTATAATCCACGAGCGTGTCCCGAATCAATTCTTCCAATAAATGATTTCAGATCAAACGCAATTGGTTTTGTTTTCGAGCTGATTCTGCAAATCGCTCCAAAAGATTATTCAATTGAACCCGAGAACGATTACGCCACATAATATCCTCCTGCAAATAAAGCAATAAAGTACGTCATAAAGCTATAATGATTAGCTTAAGAATTGATTTAGTTTAGATTTAAAAGGGGAGTGCCCTTTTGCATTCACTCATATCATATACAGGGTGGCGCCAAAAGATGGGAACTATTGAAGAAAGCAAAAAACAAGAAACAATTTTTTTAAAAATTTATTCAGGGTGCTCAATGTACACTAAAACATTGGAAATTAAAGAAACATTCAAGTTTTGAAGATAATATCGCGAAGATGATGTCCGTCTGTGTCTTAAATTAAAATATAATAAATAAATATCAGCAATTAAAACTATTTTATTTTTAAGAAATATCGGATAAAGGTTCTATAGATTGGAATCAATTTCCAAAAGATTGTTATTCACTAAATAGAAATTTCATATGAATTCTTCAATCTTAAATATTATGATTAATATTATTTATCTTCTTCACCGAACTTACAATATATTATATGTATCCTATTTCGAATTTAAAAAATAAACGTTATATATTCTCTTGATATTAATATAAATAAAATTTAATTTTGTTTATCTGTCTAGAGGAAATGAATCAATACATTCTTTCTAAAATTCTTTCTGTATGTAGATAGCTTTAAAAGAGAATTTTAGTAATTTTTTTAAATTTAGTATTTTCTCTGTGTCGGTGGATGTCTAACTAAAAGGGGCTCCAACTTTGTAAAATCTTCCCAAATTCATAAATATAGTTAATTACCATCCAGTACGTATTTTAAACTCTAATTCAAATATTCTATTGAATTTAAAAACATACTATTTGTAAATAAAATACTTATTGCCTTTTCTTTTTTTTTACAAATTTGTAATTCATACAAATCCTTTCAAATAAATGTCACCGATCAAAATAGGCTTATTTAAACTTTTGTAAGTAATATCGGGCTTAAATTGTATAGAATCGAAATAATTTCAAATTCATAGATGATATTCACTGAATAAAATTTAAATTTAACCGAAATTTTTGCATTATACTCTAATCGTAAAATATTTACTATTAATTATCTTCCTTTCTCTAAATTTACAATTTTCATTATTTATAGCATATCTCAAAGATCAAATAAACGTGATTCTCTTTATATTTAATCTAATATTAAAGCATAATCTTTCTATAAGCTATTTGAAGTGAAAAATTCAATGCGTTCTTTTTAAAATTTTGTTGTTTATCTTTAGAAGAATTTCTGGAGATTTTTTTAAATAAAATATATTCGAATAAGAGTGTTTAAAATAAAATAAGGGCAGCAAAAGTGTTATTATTTGAAAAATAATTATTTACTCTACAGTTTTTCAAAACTATAATCATTAAGAAATATTAATATTAATGATATAAATTTTATATACTTTTGAAAAAGTATTATACTGATTTCATACATATCCCGCCATCTATTGCGATTAGTGTTCACTATATTTAAAAGTTTTATTTTAAAATATTATTTTCAATATTATTCTCTTTAAGTATGTATAGAGCAATAATTAAAATTAAATAATTTATAATTAAACTGATTTAATATTAAAAATAATTATCATTCTTTTAAAGGAGAAATACATGTATAAAAATCAAAAGAATTGAAAAAAATTTCTCAACCAAGAACTGAAATCTAATTTCAAAATTATGATGAAATTCAAATATCTTGTTATATCCTACGCGTATATGTTATCATTTATAATATACTATAAAATAAAAAAAATAAAATATATAAATACATATAAAATACTTACAATGGATTGATTAATGGTAGGTAATGCAGTCGACAAACTCTTCAACAGAATCATCGTCTTCATGCCCTGGAAAACAAAGACTAATATGAAATAATGTTTTCCTGGAATAATTCATATTGGAAATCTAATCACCTTTTTGATGAAACCGTAAAAGTGAAAGATTGCCATCAACATTGATCGAGGTTACATGAAAAACAAGAATAAAAGACATATTTATTAAGATTCAAAATAGATTAGAATAATATTAAAATATTTCTTAAAAAAATACTTACGGAGGGGTTTCACCCCCCCCCCCTTGCAATTGCCCGATGGATGATGATGATCTGGAAGTCATTATGTTCTTCAATCTCTCTCTTGATTCTGAAATGGTGCACATCAAGGAAGACTAAAAAATTAACAAAACATTTCACTTAGTAATTTAATATGCGCGTGTAGTATCTTTATAAATTCATCAATGTAAAAATATCTGGATTATTTTGAAATTCTATTGTATTCATAATTCTACTCACTTTTTGTGCATGCGCTTATTCTTATTAGCTTCTTCCATCATTTCTTGGTGATCAGAGAGTAGAGTCAACGGGTACGAACATATCTGATGGTGATAGATAAAACATATCGTGATATATTAAAAATTAATTAAAACCTTTTTTAAACTTAAAAAATAATAGTTGAAGAAGATAATAGTCAAAGAATGTTTTTAATAAGTCTTCTATTTTATTTTATCCTTTTATAGAAATTTCTATAATATACCATCATTAATTACTATTTGAAATTTAATTCAATGAATATTTATATTGAATAATATTTAATATATTTAATAGAAGTTGGAGGATATATATCATAGGAATAGGATTGATTATACATTAATAATTTAATGAAATTTTGGACACAGTAAGAGTACTTGTAGATAATATTTTAAAATTTAAAATAATATTTCAATATTAATTATTTAAATAGTAGAAAAAATAAATAAAATTCTTACCCATTTTTTTATTTTCCTTTTTAGTAACCTTCAAATTAGGTAGATGAAATCTTATGCTCGCTCCATTTCATTCAATGTAGATCTAAAAACAAGAAATAGATTCATAATTAGTTTTGTGATTTCGAAATATTTACTTGTATATATTATTTATTATATCCAGTGTATTCTTCTATATTGTAAGTTAGAAAAATCAAAGAATAATTAGTAAAAAACAAAGAAAGTTTTTTTAGATTTATTTTAACATTTTCGAAGAAGAATTACTGTCACAAAAATTTCAGTTCTAAAAATAAACGCCATTTAAAAATTAGGTAATTTTAATTATTTTAAGACAAATTAAAAATTATTTCATGAAATATTATAGAAATAAAAATTCAACTCACCGCTGAGATGTCTCGCAGTCGTTGTGAAGAGATGCGATGAAATTGTGATCTGGCCCCATATATCACCAAACCAAGTTATTCAAATGATGCTCTTCAGACAATGAAAATAAAAAGAAATAGAAAAAAAGATCATTAGTTAGAGTTAACAAACAGAAGAGAATAACGTCACAGGAAAGAAGACATAGATTGAATTTCAATATACATATAACCTACCGTGGAGGCTACTTCATTGCGCCCTGATGTCTTCCCTGTACACAGTCTATCCTATCCCAAACCCAATTCTATGGCACGGATGGCCATCTAATAATATTTTCTATCTTCGTGCAAAACACTCTTCTTGCTAGAAAAGATTGCAATCACGGAAACGGAAAAAAAAAAAAATCACTCCCGAACGCGCTTATTAGACACAGTATGGTCTATTTTGTGTTTTAACTTCCGAAGAAATGCGTAATTTAGAAGAAGAAGGAAAAAAAAAGAAAAAGAAAAGCATAGATTAAGTGGGAAGCCGTTTGTGAGTATCTGTGGATCAGCTGAGAGTGACTGAGTTTTTGGATTACGATTGAACACCACATTCGTGGCAACCTGTAAAAAATCCCTACCTAATGGGGATTCATGGCGTCCTCCATAGTGGGAGGAACACTCATGAAAAAGAGACTAAACTTAGCTCCAAGGTAGTCAATACATCCTGGCGGGCTAATCCCATTAAGGAACATTGTTGAACTACCTTCACGAATGCCTGTCCAATACCATAGATCCACGTCCGAGTCATTCTCAGTGATACACATTACTTTACACAAACAAGGGAATCGTCATTAAAAAATAAAAAAAATGACGATTTGGGAAGCACAAAACACATGCAGATAAACAATCCCTTAACATTTTCTGGCACATACCCGACTCCACCCACTAAATACTAAAGACGAAATACTAACAAGGTGTTTCCTTTAATAGTTAGAAGCATGCAACAACCCAACACCTTTTTTCTATTCTATTCTAAAATATTAATAATTCATTTAATTTAATGTTTCTAGTTTCTATCTATATTTATAGGCTACCACAAAGGTTTGAACGCGATGAATCAGAAGGCACTTTCTTGAAGCATTCCTTTATCTGTAAATCCCTAACAACAAACGATTAAACCAAAATAATGTATAATCACCCCCCATACGCAACCTATCAGGCTAACAATTCTAAATACCTTTAAAGGAATTGATGATTCAGTAGATTGTAGATTTGCCATCCTTATCCTTCTCTCTTCCAATTCTTTCTGTTTTCTAGGGTAGCCTCTGTAAATCTTTAATCTAACTAACTAATTAACGAACAATGTTAAATTTAACAAAAAAATAATAGAAATATTGTATTTTTTATTGTAATATTTAAATTTTGTCAATATTTAATTAAATTCATTACTACCACTAGTGCCAGAATAATCAAAAAATATACGATGAGTACTTATTTTTGGTGAGCTGTATTTATAAAAAGATTTTGAAGAAACCAATATTAATCGAAGAGAATTGAATTTGCCATCAGCAAAAAGATGATACATGAAAAAAAAAAAGAAAAACAAAAGACATATATAAGATTGAGTATTCAAATTATAATACATTTTTTTTTATAAAAACAAGTACTAACCTCGGAGTTATAAATAGGTTGCCCACTCGTAGTAAGTCACTCGACGATCTCGATGAACTCGTATTTTTCACCATCTTCATATATAGTAGTGGTCCAAATTTGTTTCGTGAATCCACGTTCTTTCAGATGAACTAATAGAGAAATTGAAAATATTTAAATTATTAAATACTCTTTTTTTTATATTCAAATGAAAAATCCTAAACATTATATTAAATTTTAACCTATTATTCTAATCTATGCACGACGAATTAAATATAAAAAAAAAAAAATTGTCTTGATCATAGCTCTTTTGTTATTTCATGATTAATTATATAAATAAATATCATTAATGAAAAAAAGCCATTTTTAATTTAAAGAATACTTTCATATAAAATATTAATTTTTATTTATTTTGATAGATGTATTAATAGACAATTATCTACAGATTTATCTATACTATACTATATTTATTTAAATTTATTGTAAAAAAACTAGAATAAAACAAATTCAGTCGAATGTCAATTTCTTTTTCTTTTTGTTAATTTATGAATATTTATATATCTATCGATACAACTTTTATTGATTTTCTACTTAAAAATTAATTGAATATGTAATTCTAATTTTTAATTATAGTTTGTTTATATATCAACTTTACCTCTGATGAGATGTGATTCCTTTTTCCATACGTATCCTATATATTCTTCAGCCACCGACTACCATTAAACCATAACAAGCTAAAAAAAAAAGGAAAAGTTATTTAAATAACTTAACTCGTATAATAATATCAATATAGTAATTTAAAAGTATAAATCACTTTTTTTCCAAATAAATATCAACTATAATTTTATATTTTTTTACTTTTATTCACAATATCTAGCCCCATTATGTGTGACGTTTTAATTCTTATTTAATTTAGGTACTCTGTTCTTTAATAGAAACCTAATCAAATTGATTTCTTTTCAATAATATTATGAGAGATTGAATTTCAAGTGTTTTATTTTTATTATTTATTTTATAATGCATTTTCACTGATATTCAATAAATATTTTAATAAATTTGTCGATTTCTTTGAAAATAACGGATAGATATCAATATTAAAAAAATAAATAAAATTATATTGAAAAAATAATTATTTTTCAAGAGTTTATATTTATTTTAGATAAATAAAATCGCAATGAAAAAAATAAGCCTGCACCTTTTCTAAAATAAATGTTACTACAAATAGAATATATATATTATTGAATATTGAATATAAAAAAAAAATGTTAAACTCGTAATTTAAAATAAAATTAAAAAAAAATTATAGAACTACCTTATATGTATATATCCGATTAAAATTTTAATTCATCGATTTATACGTTACTATTTTATTCTATTTTAAATATAAATATATTATATTATTTGGTTTAAGAATATTTAGGTAAACATAGGCAATATATGTTAGTATATAAATTAAATATTAAGTAATTCTCTTAAAATAGATGATATGTTATAGAAAAAGTTCAAATTTATAGAACAAAATGATTTATGCTCCAATTAAATTACCAAATTTGGACTTCTATTCTAAACAAAGAAAACAATTTAAAATAAAAAAATAAAAATTATATTAATATTAGAGAATTAGTTTTCAAACTAATCGAAATCTTTAATAATGTTTTTAATCAACGAATATTATTTTTTATATTAATTATCTATTTCATCGTACTAGTATTAAAAACCTATTATTTGTAGTCTTATTTCTAAATTTAAATAAACGTTTTTCTTTTTAAAATAAATAAAATTGAATTTTATTTATAAATACCTTACTTTATAAGTTGAATCATGTGAAATGAAAAATTCAATATAATGTTTTCAAAATTTTTCGTTAATTGTTCAGGAGAATTCTGTCTGAATTGAATTTGATTTTTCTTATAATATTTTCTTTTAATTCCACCACAAGTATACTTATTTTATATAGAGAGATAGTCCTAGTACCAATTATGTATATAATTTATAATTTAATTTTTTTTATTTTCTATCAAACCAGAAACAATCATGATTTATGTAAATGCACCACCCTCATCCATGGATATCAAGACTCACTATGAACAAGTCAGAACTCGTTCAATAATTTATATTAAATTAATAAAAAATTCTCAGAATTTTTAAAATATATCAATATTTAGTTTCATTTCCGACATTTGACAAAATATCCTTTATTTTATTCTAATAGTTCCCATTTGAATTGATTTAATAAAATGATACCAGATAATTTCATGACAAGAAAAAATAAAAGAAATCCAACTTTATATTCAACAACATTGAATTTGAATTGAAATTGTAACGAAAATATTTATCGCCTTTAAATTAAAATATAATAAATAAATATCAGCAATTAAAACTATTTTATTTTTAAGAAATATCGGATAAAGGTTCTATAGATTGGAATCAATTTCCAAAAGATTGTTATTCACTAAATAGAAATTTCATATGAATTCTTCAATCTTAAATATTATGATTAATATTATTTATCTTCTTCACCGAACTTACAATATATTATATGTATCCTATTTCGAATTTAAAAAATAAACGTTATATATTCTCTTGATATTAATATAAATAAAATTTAATTTTGTTTATCTGTCTAGAGGAAATGAATCAATACATTCTTTCTAAAATTCTTTCTGTATGTAGATAGCTTTAAAAGAGAATTTTAGTAATTTTTTTAAATTTAGTATTTTCTCTGTGTCGGTGGATGTCTAACTAAAAGGGGCTCCAACTTTGTAAAATCTTCCCAAATTCATAAATATAGTTAATTACCATCCAGTACGTATTTTAAACTCTAATTCAAATATTCTATTGAATTTAAAAACATACTATTTGTAAATAAAATACTTATTGCCTTTTCTTTTTTTTTACAAATTTGTAATTCATACAAATCCTTTCAAATAAATGTCACCGATCAAAATAGGCTTATTTAAACTTTTGTAAGTAATATCGGGCTTAAATTGTATAGAATCGAAATAATTTCAAATTCATAGATGATATTCACTGAATAAAATTTAAATTTAACCGAAATTTTTGCATTATACTCTAATCGTAAAATATTTACTATTAATTATCTTCCTTTCTCTAAATTTACAATTTTCATTATTTATAGCATATCTCAAAGATCAAATAAACGTGATTCTCTTTATATTTAATCTAATATTAAAGCATAATCTTTCTATAAGCTATTTGAAGTGAAAAATTCAATGCGTTCTTTTTAAAATTTTGTTGTTTATCTTTAGAAGAATTTCTGGAGATTTTTTTAAATAAAATATATTCGAATAAGAGTGTTTAGAATAAAATAAGGGCAGCAAAAGTGTTATTATTTGAAAAATAATTATTTACTCTACAGTTTTTCAAAACTATAATCATTAAGAAATATTAATATTAATGATATAAATTTTATATACTTTTGAAAAAGTATTATACTGATTTCATACATATCCCGCCATCTATTGCGATTAGTGTTCACTATATTTAAAAGTTTTATTTTAAAATATTATTTTCAATATTATTCTCTTTAAGTATGTATAGAGCAATAATTAAAATTAAATAATTTATAATTAAACTGATTTAATATTAAAAATAATTATCATTCTTTTAAAGGAGAAATACATGTATAAAAATCAAAAGAATTGAAAAAAATTTCTCAACCAAGAACTGAAATCTAATTTCAAAATTATGATGAAATTCAAATATCTTGTTATATCCTACGCGTATATGTTATCATTTATAATATACTATAAAATAAAAAAAATAAAATATATAAATACATATAAAATACTTACAATGGATTGATTAATGGTAGGTAATGCAGTCGACAAACTCTTCAACAGAATCATCGTCTTCATGCCCTGGAAAACAAAGACTAATATGAAATAATGTTTTCCTGGAATAATTCATATTGGAAATCTAATCACCTTTTTGATGAAACCGTAAAAGTGAAAGATTGCCATCAACATTGATCGAGGTTACATGAAAAACAAGAATAAAAGACATATTTATTAAGATTCAAAATAGATTAGAATAATATTAAAATATTTCTTAAAAAAATACTTACGGAGGGGTTTCACCCCCCCCCCCCTTGCAATTGCCCGATGGATGATGATGATCTGGAAGTCATTATGTTCTTCAATCTCTCTCTTGATTCTGAAATGGTGCACATCAAGGAAGACTAAAAAATTAACAAAACATTTCACTTAGTAATTTAATATGCGCGTGTAGTATCTTTATAAATTCATCAATGTAAAAATATCTGGATTATTTTGAAATTCTATTGTATTCATAATTCTACTCACTTTTTGTGCATGCGCTTATTCTTATTAGCTTCTTCCATCATTTCTTGGTGATCAGAGAGTAGAGTCAACGGGTACGAACATATCTGATGGTGATAGATAAAACATATCGTGATATATTAAAAATTAATTAAAACCTTTTTTAAACTTAAAAAATAATAGTTGAAGAAGATAATAGTCAAAGAATGTTTTTAATAAGTCTTCTATTTTATTTTATCCTTTTATAGAAATTTCTATAATATACCATCATTAATTACTATTTGAAATTTAATTCAATGAATATTTATATTGAATAATATTTAATATATTTAATAGAAGTTGGAGGATATATATCATAGGAATAGGATTGATTATACATTAATAATTTAATGAAATTTTGGACACAGTAAGAGTACTTGTAGATAATATTTTAAAATTTAAAATAATATTTCAATATTAATTATTTAAATAGTAGAAAAAATAAATAAAATTCTTACCCATTTTTTTATTTTCCTTTTTAGTAACCTTCAAATTAGGTAGATGAAATCTTATGCTCGCTCCATTTCATTCAATGTAGATCTAAAAACAAGAAATAGATTCATAATTAGTTTTGTGATTTCGAAATATTTACTTGTATATATTATTTATTATATCCAGTGTATTCTTCTATATTGTAAGTTAGAAAAATCAAAGAATAATTAGTAAAAAACAAAGAAAGTTTTTTTAGATTTATTTTAACATTTTCGAAGAAGAATTACTGTCACAAAAATTTCAGTTCTAAAAATAAACGCCATTTAAAAATTAGGTAATTTTAATTATTTTAAGACAAATTAAAAATTATTTCATGAAATATTATAGAAATAAAAATTCAACTCACCGCTGAGATGTCTCGCAGTCGTTGTGAAGAGATGCGATGAAATTGTGATCTGGCCCCATATATCACCAAACCAAGTTATTCAAATGATGCTCTTCAGACAATGAAAATAAAAAGAAATAGAAAAAAAGATCATTAGTTAGAGTTAACAAACAGAAGAGAATAACGTCACAGGAAAGAAGACATAGATTGAATTTCAATATACATATAACCTACCGTGGAGGCTACTTCATTGCGCCCTGATGTCTTCCCTGTACACAGTCTATCCTATCCCAAACCCAATTCTATGGCACGGATGGCCATCTAATAATATTTTCTATCTTCGTGCAAAACACTCTTCTTGCTAGAAAAGATTGCAATCACGGAAACGGAAAAAAAAAAAAATCACTCCCGAACGCGCTTATTAGACACAGTATGGTCTATTTTGTGTTTTAACTTCCGAAGAAATGCGTAATTTAGAAGAAGAAGGAAAAAAAAAGAAAAAGAAAAGCATAGATTAAGTGGGAAGCCGTTTGTGAGTATCTGTGGATCAGCTGAGAGTGACTGAGTTTTTGGATTACGATTGAACACCACATTCGTGGCAACCTGTAAAAAATCCCTACCTAATGGGGATTCATGGCGTCCTCCATAGTGGGAGGAACACTCATGAAAAAGAGACTAAACTTAGCTCCAAGGTAGTCAATACATCCTGGCGGGCTAATCCCATTAAGGAACATTGTTGAACTACCTTCACGAATGCCTGTCCAATACCATAGATCCACGTCCGAGTCATTCTCAGTGATACACATTACTTTACACAAACAAGGGAATCGTCATTAAAAAATAAAAAAAATGACGATTTGGGAAGCACAAAACACATGCAGATAAACAATCCCTTAACATTTTCTGGCACATACCCGACTCCACCCACTAAATACTAAAGACGAAATACTAACAAGGTGTTTCCTTTAATAGTTAGAAGCATGCAACAACCCAACACCTTTTTTCTATTCTATTCTAAAATATTAATAATTCATTTAATTTAATGTTTCTAGTTTCTATCTATATTTATAGGCTACCACAAAGGTTTGGACGCGATGAATCAGAAGGCACTTTCTTGAAGCATTCCTTTATCTGTAAATCCCTAACAACAAACGATTAAACCAAAATAATGTATAATCACCCCCCATACGCAACCTATCAGGCTAACAATTCTAAATACCTTTAAAGGAATTGATGATTCAGTAGATTGTAGATTTGCCATCCTTATCCTTCTCTCTTCCAATTCTTTCTGTTTTCTAGGGTAGCCTCTGTAAATCTTTAATCTAACTAACTAATTAACGAACAATGTTAAATTTAACAAAAAAATAATAGAAATATTGTATTTTTTATTGTAATATTTAAATTTTGTCAATATTTAATTAAATTCATTACTACCACTAGTGCCAGAATAATCAAAAAATATACGATGAGTACTTATTTTTGGTGAGCTGTATTTATAAAAAGATTTTGAAGAAACCAATATTAATCGAAGAGAATTGAATTTGCCATCAGCAAAAAGATGATACATGAAAAAAAAAAAAGAAAAACAAAAGACATATATAAGATTGAGTATTCAAATTATAATACATTTTTTTTTATAAAAACAAGTACTAACCTCGGAGTTATAAATAGGTTGCCCACTCGTAGTAAGTCACTCGACGATCTCGATGAACTCGTATTTTTCACCATCTTCATATATAGTAGTGGTCCAAATTTGTTTCGTGAATCCACGTTCTTTCAGATGAACTAATAGAGAAATTGAAAATATTTAAATTATTAAATACTCTTTTTTTTATATTCAAATGAAAAATCCTAAACATTATATTAAATTTTAACCTATTATTCTAATCTATGCACGACGAATTAAATATAAAAAAAAAAAAATTGTCTTGATCATAGCTCTTTTGTTATTTCATGATTAATTATATAAATAAATATCATTAATGAAAAAAAGCCATTTTTAATTTAAAGAATACTTTCATATAAAATATTAATTTTTATTTATTTTGATAGATGTATTAATAGACAATTATCTACAGATTTATCTATACTATACTATATTTATTTAAATTTATTGTAAAAAAACTAGAATAAAACAAATTCAGTCGAATGTCAATTTCTTTTTCTTTTTGTTAATTTATGAATATTTATATATCTATCGATACAACTTTTATTGATTTTCTACTTAAAAATTAATTGAATATGTAATTCTAATTTTTAATTATAGTTTGTTTATATATCAACTTTACCTCTGATGAGATGTGATTCCTTTTTCCATACGTATCCTATATATTCTTCAGCCACCGACTACCATTAAACCATAACAAGCTAAAAAAAAAAGGAAAAGTTATTTAAATAACTTAACTCGTATAATAATATCAATATAGTAATTTAAAAGTATAAATCACTTTTTTTCCAAATAAATATCAACTATAATTTTATATTTTTTTACTTTTATTCACAATATCTAGCCCCATTATGTGTGACGTTTTAATTCTTATTTAATTTAGGTACTCTGTTCTTTAATAGAAACCTAATCAAATTGATTTCTTTTCAATAATATTATGAGAGATTGAATTTCAAGTGTTTTATTTTTATTATTTATTTTATAATGCATTTTCACTGATATTCAATAAATATTTTAATAAATTTGTCGATTTCTTTGAAAATAACGGATAGATATCAATATTAAAAAAATAAATAAAATTATATTGAAAAAATAATTATTTTTCAAGAGTTTATATTTATTTTAGATAAATAAAATCGCAATGAAAAAAATAAGCCTGCACCTTTTCTAAAATAAATGTTACTACAAATAGAATATATATATTATTGAATATTGAATATAAAAAAAAAATGTTAAACTCGTAATTTAAAATAAAATTAAAAAAAAATTATAGAACTACCTTATATGTATATATCCGATTAAAATTTTAATTCATCGATTTATACGTTACTATTTTATTCTATTTTAAATATAAATATATTATATTATTTGGTTTAAGAATATTTAGGTAAACATAGGCAATATATGTTAGTATATAAATTAAATATTAAGTAATTCTCTTAAAATAGATGATATGTTATAGAAAAAGTTCAAATTTATAGAACAAAATGATTTATGCTCCAATTAAATTACCAAATTTGGACTTCTATTCTAAACAAAGAAAACAATTTAAAATAAAAAAATAAAAATTATATTAATATTAGAGAATTAGTTTTCAAACTAATCGAAATCTTTAATAATGTTTTTAATCAACGAATATTATTTTTTATATTAATTATCTATTTCATCGTACTAGTATTAAAAACCTATTATTTGTAGTCTTATTTCTAAATTTAAATAAACGTTTTTCTTTTTAAAATAAATAAAATTGAATTTTATTTATAAATACCTTACTTTATAAGTTGAATCATGTGAAATGAAAAATTCAATATAATGTTTTCAAAATTTTTCGTTAATTGTTCAGGAGAATTCTGTCTGAATTGAATTTGATTTTTCTTATAATATTTTCTTTTAATTCCACCACAAGTATACTTATTTTATATAGAGAGATAGTCCTAGTACCAATTATGTATATAATTTATAATTTAATTTTTTTTATTTTCTATCAAACCAGAAACAATCATGATTTATGTAAATGCACCACCCTCATCCATGGATATCAAGACTCACTATGAACAAGTCAGAACTCGTTCAATAATTTATATTAAATTAATAAAAAATTCTCAGAATTTTTAAAATATATCAATATTTAGTTTCATTTCCGACATTTGACAAAATATCCTTTATTTTATTCTAATAGTTCCCATTTGAATTGATTTAATAAAATGATACCAGATAATTTCATGACAAGAAAAAATAAAAGAAATCCAACTTTATATTCAACAACATTGAATTTGAATTGAAATTGTAACGAAAATATTTATCGCCTTTAAATTAAAATATAATAAATAAATATCAGCAATTAAAACTATTTTATTTTTAAGAAATATCGGATAAAGGTTCTATAGATTGGAATCAATTTCCAAAAGATTGTTATTCACTAAATAGAAATTTCATATGAATTCTTCAATCTTAAATATTATGATTAATATTATTTATCTTCTTCACCGAACTTACAATATATTATATGTATCCTATTTCGAATTTAAAAAATAAACGTTATATATTCTCTTGATATTAATATAAATAAAATTTAATTTTGTTTATCTGTCTAGAGGAAATGAATCAATACATTCTTTCTAAAATTCTTTCTGTATGTAGATAGCTTTAAAAGAGAATTTTAGTAATTTTTTTAAATTTAGTATTTTCTCTGTGTCGGTGGATGTCTAACTAAAAGGGGCTCCAACTTTGTAAAATCTTCCCAAATTCATAAATATAGTTAATTACCATCCAGTACGTATTTTAAACTCTAATTCAAATATTCTATTGAATTTAAAAACATACTATTTGTAAATAAAATACTTATTGCCTTTTCTTTTTTTTTACAAATTTGTAATTCATACAAATCCTTTCAAATAAATGTCACCGATCAAAATAGGCTTATTTAAACTTTTGTAAGTAATATCGGGCTTAAATTGTATAGAATCGAAATAATTTCAAATTCATAGATGATATTCACTGAATAAAATTTAAATTTAACCGAAATTTTTGCATTATACTCTAATCGTAAAATATTTACTATTAATTATCTTCCTTTCTCTAAATTTACAATTTTCATTATTTATAGCATATCTCAAAGATCAAATAAACGTGATTCTCTTTATATTTAATCTAATATTAAAGCATAATCTTTCTATAAGCTATTTGAAGTGAAAAATTCAATGCGTTCTTTTTAAAATTTTGTTGTTTATCTTTAGAAGAATTTCTGGAGATTTTTTTAAATAAAATATATTCGAATAAGAGTGTTTAGAATAAAATAAGGGCAGCAAAAGTGTTATTATTTGAAAAATAATTATTTACTCTACAGTTTTTCAAAACTATAATCATTAAGAAATATTAATATTAATGATATAAATTTTATATACTTTTGAAAAAGTATTATACTGATTTCATACATATCCCGCCATCTATTGCGATTAGTGTTCACTATATTTAAAAGTTTTATTTTAAAATATTATTTTCAATATTATTCTCTTTAAGTATGTATAGAGCAATAATTAAAATTAAATAATTTATAATTAAACTGATTTAATATTAAAAATAATTATCATTCTTTTAAAGGAGAAATACATGTATAAAAATCAAAAGAATTGAAAAAAATTTCTCAACCAAGAACTGAAATCTAATTTCAAAATTATGATGAAATTCAAATATCTTGTTATATCCTACGCGTATATGTTATCATTTATAATATACTATAAAATAAAAAAAATAAAATATATAAATACATATAAAATACTTACAATGGATTGATTAATGGTAGGTAATGCAGTCGACAAACTCTTCAACAGAATCATCGTCTTCATGCCCTGGAAAACAAAGACTAATATGAAATAATGTTTTCCTGGAATAATTCATATTGGAAATCTAATCACCTTTTTGATGAAACCGTAAAAGTGAAAGATTGCCATCAACATTGATCGAGGTTACATGAAAAACAAGAATAAAAGACATATTTATTAAGATTCAAAATAGATTAGAATAATATTAAAATATTTCTTAAAAAAATACTTACGGAGGGGTTTCACCCCCCCCCCCCCCCTTGCAATTGCCCGATGGATGATGATGATCTGGAAGTCATTATGTTCTTCAATCTCTCTCTTGATTCTGAAATGGTGCACATCAAGGAAGACTAAAAAATTAACAAAACATTTCACTTAGTAATTTAATATGCGCGTGTAGTATCTTTATAAATTCATCAATGTAAAAATATCTGGATTATTTTGAAATTCTATTGTATTCATAATTCTACTCACTTTTTGTGCATGCGCTTATTCTTATTAGCTTCTTCCATCATTTCTTGGTGATCAGAGAGTAGAGTCAACGGGTACGAACATATCTGATGGTGATAGATAAAACATATCGTGATATATTAAAAATTAATTAAAACCTTTTTTAAACTTAAAAAATAATAGTTGAAGAAGATAATAGTCAAAGAATGTTTTTAATAAGTCTTCTATTTTATTTTATCCTTTTATAGAAATTTCTATAATATACCATCATTAATTACTATTTGAAATTTAATTCAATGAATATTTATATTGAATAATATTTAATATATTTAATAGAAGTTGGAGGATATATATCATAGGAATAGGATTGATTATACATTAATAATTTAATGAAATTTTGGACACAGTAAGAGTACTTGTAGATAATATTTTAAAATTTAAAATAATATTTCAATATTAATTATTTAAATAGTAGAAAAAATAAATAAAATTCTTACCCATTTTTTATTTTCCTTTTTAGTAACCTTCAAATTAGGTAGATGAAATCTTATGCTCGCTCCATTTCATTCAATGTAGATCTAAAAACAAGAAATAGATTCATAATTAGTTTTGTGATTTCGAAATATTTACTTGTATATATTATTTATTATATCCAGTGTATTCTTCTATATTGTAAGTTAGAAAAATCAAAGAATAATTAGTAAAAAACAAAGAAAGTTTTTTTAGATTTATTTTAACATTTTCGAAGAAGAATTACTGTCACAAAAATTTCAGTTCTAAAAATAAACGCCATTTAAAAATTAGGTAATTTTAATTATTTTAAGACAAATTAAAAATTATTTCATGAAATATTATAGAAATAAAAATTCAACTCACCGCTGAGATGTCTCGCAGTCGTTGTGAAGAGATGCGATGAAATTGTGATCTGGCCCCATATATCACCAAACCAAGTTATTCAAATGATGCTCTTCAGACAATGAAAATAAAAAGAAATAGAAAAAAAGATCATTAGTTAGAGTTAACAAACAGAAGAGAATAACGTCACAGGAAAGAAGACATAGATTGAATTTCAATATACATATAACCTACCGTGGAGGCTACTTCATTGCGCCCTGATGTCTTCCCTGTACACAGTCTATCCTATCCCAAACCCAATTCTATGGCACGGATGGCCATCTAATAATATTTTCTATCTTCGTGCAAAACACTCTTCTTGCTAGAAAAGATTGCAATCACGGAAACGGAAAAAAAAAAAAATCACTCCCGAACGCGCTTATTAGACACAGTATGGTCTATTTTGTGTTTTAACTTCCGAAGAAATGCGTAATTTAGAAGAAGAAGGAAAAAAAAAGAAAAAGAAAAGCATAGATTAAGTGGGAAGTCATTTGTGAGTATCTGTGGATCAGCTGAGAGTGACTTTGAGTTTTTGGATTACGATTGAACACCACATTCGTGGCAACCTGTAAAAAATCCCTACCTAATGGGGATTCATGGCGTCCTCCATAGTGGGAGGAACACTCATGAAAAAGAGACTAAACTTAGCTCCAAGGTAGTCAATACATCCTGGCGGGCTAATCCCATTAAGGAACATTGTTGAACTACCTTCACGAATGCCTGTCCAATACCATAGATCCACGTCCGAGTCATTCTCAGTGATACACATTACTTTACACAAACAAGGGAATCGTCATTAAAAAATAAAAAAAAATGACGATTTGGGAAGCACAAAACACATGCAGATAAACAATCCCTTAACATTTTCTGGCACATACCCGACTCCACCCACTAAATACTAAAGACGAAATACTAACAAGGTGTTTCCTTTAATAGTTAGAAGCATGCAACAACCCAACACCTTTTTTCTATTCTATTCTAAAATATTAATAATTCATTTAATTTAATGTTTCTAGTTTCTATCTATATTTATAGGCTACCACAAAGGTTTGGACGCGATGAATCAGAAGGCACTTTCTTGAAGCATTCCTTTATCTGTAAATCCCTAACAACAAACGATTAAACCAAAATAATGTATAATCACCCCCCATACGCAACCTATCAGGCTAACAATTCTAAATACCTTTAAAGGAATTGATGATTCAGTAGATTGTAGATTTGCCATCCTTATCCTTCTCTCTTCCAATTCTTTCTGTTTTCTAGGGTAGCCTCTGTAAATCTTTAATCTAACTAACTAATTAACGAACAATGTTAAATTTAACAAAAAAATAATAGAAATATTGTATTTTTTATTGTAATATTTAAATTTTGTCAATATTTAATTAAATTCTTTACTACCACTAGTGCCAGAATAATCAAAAAATATACGATGAGTACTTATTTTTGGTGAGCTGTATTTATAAAAAGATTTTGAAGAAACCAATATTAATCGAAGAGAATTGAATTTGCCATCAGCAAAAAGATGATACATGAAAAAAAAAAAGAAAAACAAAAGACATATATAAGATTGAGTATTCAAATTATAATACATTTTTTTTTATAAAAACAAGTACTAACCTCGGAGTTATAAATAGGTTGCCCACTCGTAGTAAGTCACTCGACGATCTCGATGAACTCGTATTTTTCACCATCTTCATATATAGTAGTGGTCCAAATTTGTTTCGTGAATCCACGTTCTTTCAGATGAACTAATAGAGAAATTGAAAATATTTAAATTATTAAATACTCTTTTTTTTATATTCAAATGAAAAATCCTAAACATTATATTAAATTTTAACCTATTATTCTAATCTATGCACGACGAATTAAATATAAAAAAAAAAAAATTGTCTTGATCATAGCTCTTTTGTTATTTCATGATTTTTTATATAAATAAATATCATTAATGAAAAAAAGCCATTTTTAATTTAAAGAATACTTTCATATAAAATATTAATTTTTATTTATTTTGATAGATGTATTAATAGACAATTATCTACAGATTTATCTATACTATACTATATTTATTTAAATTTATTGTAAAAAAACTAGAATAAAACAAATTCAGTCGAATGTCAATTTCTTTTTCTTTTTGTTAATTTATGAATATTTATATATCTATCGATACAACTTTTATTGATTTTCTACTTAAAAATTAATTGAATATGTAATTCTAATTTTTAATTATAGTTTGTTTATATATCAACTTTACCTCTGATGAGATGTGATTCCTTTTTCCATACGTATCCTATATATTCTTCAGCCACCGACTACCATTAAACCATAACAAGCTAAAAAAAAAAGGAAAAGTTATTTAAATAACTTAACTCGTATAATAATATCAATATAGTAATTTAAAAGTATAAATCACTTTTTTTCCAAATAAATATCAACTATAATTTTATATTTTTTTACTTTTATTCACAATATCTAGCCCCATTATGTGTGACGTTTTAATTCTTATTTAATTTAGGTACTCTGTTCTTTAATAGAAACCTAATCAAATTGATTTCTTTTCAATAATATTATGAGAGATTGAATTTCAAGTGTTTTATTTTTATTATTTATTTTATAATGCATTTTCACTGATATTCAATAAATATTTTAATAAATTTGTCGATTTCTTTGAAAATAACGGATAGATATCAATATTAAAAAAATAAATAAAATTATATTGAAAAAATAATTATTTTTCAAGAGTTTATATTTATTTTAGATAAATAAAATCGCAATGAAAAAAATAAGCCTGCACCTTTTCTAAAATAAATGTTACTACAAATAGAATATATATATTATTGAATATTGAATATAAAAAAAAAATGTTAAACTCGTAATTTAAAATAAAATTAAAAAAAAATTATAGAACTACCTTATATGTATATATCCGATTAAAATTTTAATTCATCGATTTATACGTTACTATTTTATTCTATTTTAAATATAAATATATTATATTATTTGGTTTAAGAATATTTAGGTAAACATAGGCAATATATGTTAGTATATAAATTAAATATTAAGTAATTCTCTTAAAATAGATGATATGTTATAGAAAAAGTTCAAATTTATAGAACAAAATGATTTATGCTCCAATTAAATTACCAAATTTGGACTTCTATTCTAAACAAAGAAAACAATTTAAAATAAAAAAATAAAAATTATATTAATATTAGAGAATTAGTTTTCAAACTAATCGAAATCTTTAATAATGTTTTTAATCAACGAATATTATTTTTTATATTAATTATCTATTTCATCGTACTAGTATTAAAAACCTATTATTTGTAGTCTTATTTCTAAATTTAAATAAACGTTTTTCTTTTTAAAATAAATAAAATTGAATTTTATTTATAAATACCTTACTTTATAAGTTGAATCATGTGAAATGAAAAATTCAATATAATGTTTTCAAAATTTTTCGTTAATTGTTCAGGAGAATTCTGTCTGAATTGAATTTGATTTTTCTTATAATATTTTCTTTTAATTCCACCACAAGTATACTTATTTTATATAGAGAGATAGTCCTAGTACCAATTATGTATATAATTTATAATTTAATTTTTTTTATTTTCTATCAAACCAGAAACAATCATGATTTATGTAAATGCACCACCCTCATCCATGGATATCAAGACTCACTATGAACAAGTCAGAACTCGTTCAATAATTTATATTAAATTAATAAAAAATTCTCAGAATTTTTAAAATATATCAATATTTAGTTTCATTTCCGACATTTGACAAAATATCCTTTATTTTATTCTAATAGTTCCCATTTGAATTGATTTAATAAAATGATACCAGATAATTTCATGACAAGAAAAAATAAAAGAAATCCAACTTTATATTCAACAACATTGAATTTGAATTGAAATTGTAACGAAAATATTTATCGCCTTTAAATTAAAATATAATAAATAAATATCAGCAATTAAAACTATTTTATTTTTAAGAAATATCGGATAAAGGTTCTATAGATTGGAATCAATTTCCAAAAGATTGTTATTCACTAAATAGAAATTTCATATGAATTCTTCAATCTTAAATATTATGATTAATATTATTTATCTTCTTCACCGAACTTACAATATATTATATGTATCCTATTTCGAATTTAAAAAATAAACGTTATATATTCTCTTGATATTAATATAAATAAAATTTAATTTTGTTTATCTGTCTAGAGGAAATGAATCAATACATTCTTTCTAAAATTCTTTCTGTATGTAGATAGCTTTAAAAGAGAATTTTAGTAATTTTTTTAAATTTAGTATTTTCTCTGTGTCGGTGGATGTCTAACTAAAAGGGGCTCCAACTTTGTAAAATCTTCCCAAATTCATAAATATAGTTAATTACCATCCAGTACGTATTTTAAACTCTAATTCAAATATTCTATTGAATTTAAAAACATACTATTTGTAAATAAAATACTTATTGCCTTTTCTTTTTTTTTACAAATTTGTAATTCATACAAATCCTTTCAAATAAATGTCACCGATCAAAATAGGCTTATTTAAACTTTTGTAAGTAATATCGGGCTTAAATTGTATAGAATCGAAATAATTTCAAATTCATAGATGATATTCACTGAATAAAATTTAAATTTAACCGAAATTTTTGCATTATACTCTAATCGTAAAATATTTACTATTAATTATCTTCCTTTCTCTAAATTTACAATTTTCATTATTTATAGCATATCTCAAAGATCAAATAAACGTGATTCTCTTTATATTTAATCTAATATTAAAGCATAATCTTTCTATAAGCTATTTGAAGTGAAAAATTCAATGCGTTCTTTTTAAAATTTTGTTGTTTATCTTTAGAAGAATTTCTGGAGATTTTTTTAAATAAAATATATTCGAATAAGAGTGTTTAAAATAAAATAAGGGCAGCAAAAGTGTTATTATTTGAAAAATAATTATTTACTCTACAGTTTTTCAAAACTATAATCATTAAGAAATATTAATATTAATGATATAAATTTTATATACTTTTGAAAAAGTATTATACTGATTTCATACATATCCCGCCATCTATTGCGATTAGTGTTCACTATATTTAAAAGTTTTATTTTAAAATATTATTTTCAATATTATTCTCTTTAAGTATGTATAGAGCAATAATTAAAATTAAATAATTTATAATTAAACTGATTTAATATTAAAAATAATTATCATTCTTTTAAAGGAGAAATACATGTATAAAAATCAAAAGAATTGAAAAAAATTTCTCAACCAAGAACTGAAATCTAATTTCAAAATTATGATGAAATTCAAATATCTTGTTATATCCTACGCGTATATGTTATCATTTATAATATACTATAAAATAAAAAAAATAAAATATATAAATACATATAAAATACTTACAATGGATTGATTAATGGTAGGTAATGCAGTCGACAAACTCTTCAACAGAATCATCGTCTTCATGCCCTGGAAAACAAAGACTAATATGAAATAATGTTTTCCTGGAATAATTCATATTGGAAATCTAATCACCTTTTTGATGAAACCGTAAAAGTGAAAGATTGCCATCAACATTGATCGAGGTTACATGAAAAACAAGAATAAAAGACATATTTATTAAGATTCAAAATAGATTAGAATAATATTAAAATATTTCTTAAAAAAATACTTACGGAGGGGTTTCACCCCCCCCCCCCTTGCAATTGCCCGATGGATGATGATGATCTGGAAGTCATTATGTTCTTCAATCTCTCTCTTGATTCTGAAATGGTGCACATCAAGGAAGACTAAAAAATTAACAAAACATTTCACTTAGTAATTTAATATGCGCGTGTAGTATCTTTATAAATTCATCAATGTAAAAATATCTGGATTATTTTGAAATTCTATTGTATTCATAATTCTACTCACTTTTTGTGCATGCGCTTATTCTTATTAGCTTCTTCCATCATTTCTTGGTGATCAGAGAGTAGAGTCAACGGGTACGAACATATCTGATGGTGATAGATAAAACATATCGTGATATATTAAAAATTAATTAAAACCTTTTTTAAACTTAAAAAATAATAGTTGAAGAAGATAATAGTCAAAGAATGTTTTTAATAAGTCTTCTATTTTATTTTATCCTTTTATAGAAATTTCTATAATATACCATCATTAATTACTATTTGAAATTTAATTCAATGAATATTTATATTGAATAATATTTAATATATTTAATAGAAGTTGGAGGATATATATCATAGGAATAGGATTGATTATACATTAATAATTTAATGAAATTTTGGACACAGTAAGAGTACTTGTAGATAATATTTTAAAATTTAAAATAATATTTCAATATTAATTATTTAAATAGTAGAAAAAATAAATAAAATTCTTACCCATTTTTTATTTTCCTTTTTAGTAACCTTCAAATTAGGTAGATGAAATCTTATGCTCGCTCCATTTCATTCAATGTAGATCTAAAAACAAGAAATAGATTCATAATTAGTTTTGTGATTTCGAAATATTTACTTGTATATATTATTTATTATATCCAGTGTATTCTTCTATATTGTAAGTTAGAAAAATCAAAGAATAATTAGTAAAAAACAAAGAAAGTTTTTTTAGATTTATTTTAACATTTTCGAAGAAGAATTACTGTCACAAAAATTTCAGTTCTAAAAATAAACGCCATTTAAAAATTAGGTAATTTTAATTATTTTAAGACAAATTAAAAATTATTTCATGAAATATTATAGAAATAAAAATTCAACTCACCGCTGAGATGTCTCGCAGTCGTTGTGAAGAGATGCGATGAAATTGTGATCTGGCCCCATATATCACCAAACCAAGTTATTCAAATGATGCTCTTCAGACAATGAAAATAAAAAGAAATAGAAAAAAAGATCATTAGTTAGAGTTAACAAACAGAAGAGAATAACGTCACAGGAAAGAAGACATAGATTGAATTTCAATATACATATAACCTACCGTGGAGGCTACTTCATTGCGCCCTGATGTCTTCCCTGTACACAGTCTATCCTATCCCAAACCCAATTCTATGGCACGGATGGCCATCTAATAATATTTTCTATCTTCGTGCAAAACACTCTTCTTGCTAGAAAAGATTGCAATCACGGAAACGGAAAAAAAAAAAAATCACTCCCGAACGCGCTTATTAGACACAGTATGGTCTATTTTGTGTTTTAACTTCCGAAGAAATGCGTAATTTAGAAGAAGAAGGAAAAAAAAAGAAAAAGAAAAGCATAGATAAAGTGGGAAGCCGTTTGTGAGTATCTGTGGATCAGCTGAGAGTGACTTTGAGTTTTTGGATTACGATTGAACACCACATTCGTGGCAACCTGTAAAAAATCCCTACCTAATGGGGATTCATGGCGTCCTCCATAGTGGGAGGAACACTCATGAAAAAGAGACTAAACTTAGCTCCAAGGTAGTCAATACATCCTGGCGGGCTAATCCCATTAAGGAACATTGTTGAACTACCTTCACGAATGCCTGTCCAATACCATAGATCCACGTCCGAGTCATTCTCAGTGATACACATTACTTTACACAAACAAGGGAATCGTCATTAAAAAATAAAAAAAAATGACGATTTGGGAAGCACAAAACACATGCAGATAAACAATCCCTTAACATTTTCTGGCACATACCCGACTCCACCCACTAAATACTAAAGACGAAATACTAACAAGGTGTTTCCTTTAATAGTTAGAAGCATGCAACAACCCAACACCTTTTTTCTATTCTATTCTAAAATATTAATAATTCATTTAATTTAATGTTTCTAGTTTCTATCTATATTTATAGGCTACCACAAAGGTTTGGACGCGATGAATCAGAAGGCACTTTCTTGAAGCATTCCTTTATCTGTAAATCCCTAACAACAAACGATTAAACCAAAATAATGTATAATCACCCCCCATACGCAACCTATCAGGCTAACAATTCTAAATACCTTTAAAGGAATTGATGATTCAGTAGATTGTAGATTTGCCATCCTTATCCTTCTCTCTTCCAATTCTTTCTGTTTTCTAGGGTAGCCTCTGTAAATCTTTAATCTAACTAACTAATTAACGAACAATGTTAAATTTAACAAAAAAATAATAGAAATATTGTATTTTTTATTGTAATATTTAAATTTTGTCAATATTTAATTAAATTCTTTACTACCACTAGTGCCAGAATAATCAAAAAATATACGATGAGTACTTATTTTTGGTGAGCTGTATTTATAAAAAGATTTTGAAGAAACCAATATTAATCGAAGAGAATTGAATTTGCCATCAGCAAAAAGATGATACATGAAAAAAAAAAAGAAAAACAAAAGATATATATAAGATTGAGTATTCAAATTATAATACATTTTTTTTTATAAAAACAAGTACTAACCTCGGAGTTATAAATAGGTTGCCCACTCGTAGTAAGTCACTCGACGATCTCGATGAACTCGTATTTTTCACCATCTTCATATATAGTAGTGGTCCAAATTTGTTTCGTGAATCCACGTTCTTTCAGATGAACTAATAGAGAAATTGAAAATATTTAAATTATTAAATACTCTTTTTTTTATATTCAAATGAAAAATCCTAAACATTATATTAAATTTTAACCTATTATTCTAATCTATGCACGACGAATTAAATATAAAAAAAAAAAAATTGTCTTGATCATAGCTCTTTTGTTATTTCATGATTTTTTATATAAATAAATATCATTAATGAAAAAAAGCCATTTTTAATTTAAAGAATACTTTCATATAAAATATTAATTTTTATTTATTTTGATAGATGTATTAATAGACAATTATCTACAGATTTATCTATACTATACTATATTTATTTAAATTTATTGTAAAAAAACTAGAATAAAACAAATTCAGTCGAATGTCAATTTCTTTTTCTTTTTGTTAATTTATGAATATTTATATATCTATCGATACAACTTTTATTGATTTTCTACTTAAAAATTAATTGAATATGTAATTCTAATTTTTAATTATAGTTTGTTTATATATCAACTTTACCTCTGATGAGATGTGATTCCTTTTTCCATACGTATCCTATATATTCTTCAGCCACCGACTACCATTAAACCATAACAAGCTAAAAAAAAAAGGAAAAGTTATTTAAATAACTTAACTCGTATAATAATATCAATATAGTAATTTAAAAGTATAAATCACTTTTTTTCCAAATAAATATCAACTATAATTTTATATTTTTTTACTTTTATTCACAATATCTAGCCCCATTATGTGTGACGTTTTAATTCTTATTTAATTTAGGTACTCTGTTCTTTAATAGAAACCTAATCAAATTGATTTCTTTTCAATAATATTATGAGAGATTGAATTTCAAGTGTTTTATTTTTATTATTTATTTTATAATGCATTTTCACTGATATTCAATAAATATTTTAATAAATTTGTCGATTTCTTTGAAAATAACGGATAGATATCAATATTAAAAAAATAAATAAAATTATATTGAAAAAATAATTATTTTTCAAGAGTTTATATTTATTTTAGATAAATAAAATCGCAATGAAAAAAATAAGCCTGCACCTTTTCTAAAATAAATGTTACTACAAATAGAATATATATATTATTGAATATTGAATATAAAAAAAAAATGTTAAACTCGTAATTTAAAATAAAATTAAAAAAAAATTATAGAACTACCTTATATGTATATATCCGATTAAAATTTTAATTCATCGATTTATACGTTACTATTTTATTCTATTTTAAATATAAATATATTATATTATTTGGTTTAAGAATATTTAGGTAAACATAGGCAATATATGTTAGTATATAAATTAAATATTAAGTAATTCTCTTAAAATAGATGATATGTTATAGAAAAAGTTCAAATTTATAGAACAAAATGATTTATGCTCCAATTAAATTACCAAATTTGGACTTCTATTCTAAACAAAGAAAACAATTTAAAATAAAAAAATAAAAATTATATTAATATTAGAGAATTAGTTTTCAAACTAATCGAAATCTTTAATAATGTTTTTAATCAACGAATATTATTTTTTATATTAATTATCTATTTCATCGTACTAGTATTAAAAACCTATTATTTGTAGTCTTATTTCTAAATTTAAATAAACGTTTTTCTTTTTAAAATAAATAAAATTGAATTTTATTTATAAATACCTTACTTTATAAGTTGAATCATGTGAAATGAAAAATTCAATATAATGTTTTCAAAATTTTTCGTTAATTGTTCAGGAGAATTCTGTCTGAATTGAATTTGATTTTTCTTATAATATTTTCTTTTAATTCCACCACAAGTATACTTATTTTATATAGAGAGATAGTCCTAGTACCAATTATGTATATAATTTATAATTTAATTTTTTTTATTTTCTATCAAACCAGAAACAATCATGATTTATGTAAATGCACCACCCTCATCCATGGATATCAAGACTCACTATGAACAAGTCAGAACTCGTTCAATAATTTATATTAAATTAATAAAAAATTCTCAGAATTTTTAAAATATATCAATATTTAGTTTCATTTCCGACATTTGACAAAATATCCTTTATTTTATTCTAATAGTTCCCATTTGAATTGATTTAATAAAATGATACCAGATAATTTCATGACAAGAAAAAATAAAAGAAATCCAACTTTATATTCAACAACATTGAATTTGAATTGAAATTGTAACGAAAATATTTATCGCCTTTAAATTAAAATATAATAAATAAATATCAGCAATTAAAACTATTTTATTTTTAAGAAATATCGGATAAAGGTTCTATAGATTGGAATCAATTTCCAAAAGATTGTTATTCACTAAATAGAAATTTCATATGAATTCTTCAATCTTAAATATTATGATTAATATTATTTATCTTCTTCACCGAACTTACAATATATTATATGTATCCTATTTCGAATTTAAAAAATAAACGTTATATATTCTCTTGATATTAATATAAATAAAATTTAATTTTGTTTATCTGTCTAGAGGAAATGAATCAATACATTCTTTCTAAAATTCTTTCTGTATGTAGATAGCTTTAAAAGAGAATTTTAGTAATTTTTTTAAATTTAGTATTTTCTCTGTGTCGGTGGATGTCTAACTAAAAGGGGCTCCAACTTTGTAAAATCTTCCCAAATTCATAAATATAGTTAATTACCATCCAGTACGTATTTTAAACTCTAATTCAAATATTCTATTGAATTTAAAAACATACTATTTGTAAATAAAATACTTATTGCCTTTTCTTTTTTTTTACAAATTTGTAATTCATACAAATCCTTTCAAATAAATGTCACCGATCAAAATAGGCTTATTTAAACTTTTGTAAGTAATATCGGGCTTAAATTGTATAGAATCGAAATAATTTCAAATTCATAGATGATATTCACTGAATAAAATTTAAATTTAACCGAAATTTTTGCATTATACTCTAATCGTAAAATATTTACTATTAATTATCTTCCTTTCTCTAAATTTACAATTTTCATTATTTATAGCATATCTCAAAGATCAAATAAACGTGATTCTCTTTATATTTAATCTAATATTAAAGCATAATCTTTCTATAAGCTATTTGAAGTGAAAAATTCAATGCGTTCTTTTTAAAATTTTGTTGTTTATCTTTAGAAGAATTTCTGGAGATTTTTTTAAATAAAATATATTCGAATAAGAGTGTTTAAAATAAAATAAGGGCAGCAAAAGTGTTATTATTTGAAAAATAATTATTTACTCTACAGTTTTTCAAAACTATAATCATTAAGAAATATTAATATTAATGATATAAATTTTATATACTTTTGAAAAAGTATTATACTGATTTCATACATATCCCGCCATCTATTGCGATTAGTGTTCACTATATTTAAAAGTTTTATTTTAAAATATTATTTTCAATATTATTCTCTTTAAGTATGTATAGAGCAATAATTAAAATTAAATAATTTATAATTAAACTGATTTAATATTAAAAATAATTATCATTCTTTTAAAGGAGAAATACATGTATAAAAATCAAAAGAATTGAAAAAAATTTCTCAACCAAGAACTGAAATCTAATTTCAAAATTATGATGAAATTCAAATATCTTGTTATATCCTACGCGTATATGTTATCATTTATAATATACTATAAAATAAAAAAAATAAAATATATAAATACATATAAAATACTTACAATGGATTGATTAATGGTAGGTAATGCAGTCGACAAACTCTTCAACAGAATCATCGTCTTCATGCCCTGGAAAACAAAGACTAATATGAAATAATGTTTTCCTGGAATAATTCATATTGGAAATCTAATCACCTTTTTGATGAAACCGTAAAAGTGAAAGATTGCCATCAACATTGATCGAGGTTACATGAAAAACAAGAATAAAAGACATATTTATTAAGATTCAAAATAGATTAGAATAATATTAAAATATTTCTTAAAAAAATACTTACGGAGGGGTTTCACCCCCCCCCCCCTTGCAATTGCCCGATGGATGATGATGATCTGGAAGTCATTATGTTCTTCAATCTCTCTCTTGATTCTGAAATGGTGCACATCAAGGAAGACTAAAAAATTAACAAAACATTTCACTTAGTAATTTAATATGCGCGTGTAGTATCTTTATAAATTCATCAATGTAAAAATATCTGGATTATTTTGAAATTCTATTGTATTCATAATTCTACTCACTTTTTGTGCATGCGCTTATTCTTATTAGCTTCTTCCATCATTTCTTGGTGATCAGAGAGTAGAGTCAACGGGTACGAACATATCTGATGGTGATAGATAAAACATATCGTGATATATTAAAAATTAATTAAAACCTTTTTTAAACTTAAAAAATAATAGTTGAAGAAGATAATAGTCAAAGAATGTTTTTAATAAGTCTTCTATTTTATTTTATCCTTTTATAGAAATTTCTATAATATACCATCATTAATTACTATTTGAAATTTAATTCAATGAATATTTATATTGAATAATATTTAATATATTTAATAGAAGTTGGAGGATATATATCATAGGAATAGGATTGATTATACATTAATAATTTAATGAAATTTTGGACACAGTAAGAGTACTTGTAGATAATATTTTAAAATTTAAAATAATATTTCAATATTAATTATTTAAATAGTAGAAAAAATAAATAAAATTCTTACCCATTTTTTATTTTCCTTTTTAGTAACCTTCAAATTAGGTAGATGAAATCTTATGCTCGCTCCATTTCATTCAATGTAGATCTAAAAACAAGAAATAGATTCATAATTAGTTTTGTGATTTCGAAATATTTACTTGTATATATTATTTATTATATCCAGTGTATTCTTCTATATTGTAAGTTAGAAAAATCAAAGAATAATTAGTAAAAAACAAAGAAAGTTTTTTTAGATTTATTTTAACATTTTCGAAGAAGAATTACTGTCACAAAAATTTCAGTTCTAAAAATAAACGCCATTTAAAAATTAGGTAATTTTAATTATTTTAAGACAAATTAAAAATTATTTCATGAAATATTATAGAAATAAAAATTCAACTCACCGCTGAGATGTCTCGCAGTCGTTGTGAAGAGATGCGATGAAATTGTGATCTGGCCCCATATATCACCAAACCAAGTTATTCAAATGATGCTCTTCAGACAATGAAAATAAAAAGAAATAGAAAAAAAGATCATTAGTTAGAGTTAACAAACAGAAGAGAATAACGTCACAGGAAAGAAGACATAGATTGAATTTCAATATACATATAACCTACCGTGGAGGCTACTTCATTGCGCCCTGATGTCTTCCCTGTACACAGTCTATCCTATCCCAAACCCAATTCTATGGCACGGATGGCCATCTAATAATATTTTCTATCTTCGTGCAAAACACTCTTCTTGCTAGAAAAGATTGCAATCACGGAAACGGAAAAAAAAAAAAATCACTCCCGAACGCGCTTATTAGACACAGTATGGTCTATTTTGTGTTTTAACTTCCGAAGAAATGCGTAATTTAGAAGAAGAAGGAAAAAAAAAGAAAAAGAAAAGCATAGATAAAGTGGGAAGCCGTTTGTGAGTATCTGTGGATCAGCTGAGAGTGACTTTGAGTTTTTGGATTACGATTGAACACCACATTCGTGGCAACCTGTAAAAAATCCCTACCTAATGGGGATTCATGGCGTCCTCCATAGTGGGAGGAACACTCATGAAAAAGAGACTAAACTTAGCTCCAAGGTAGTCAATACATCCTGGCGGGCTAATCCCATTAAGGAACATTGTTGAACTACCTTCACGAATGCCTGTCCAATACCATAGATCCACGTCCGAGTCATTCTCAGTGATACACATTACTTTACACAAACAAGGGAATCGTCATTAAAAAATAAAAAAAATGACGATTTGGGAAGCACAAAACACATGCAGATAAACAATCCCTTAACATTTTCTGGCACATACCCGACTCCACCCACTAAATACTAAAGACGAAATACTAACAAGGTGTTTCCTTTAATAGTTAGAAGCATGCAACAACCCAACACCTTTTTTCTATTCTATTCTAAAATATTAATAATTCATTTAATTTAATGTTTCTAGTTTCTATCTATATTTATAGGCTACCACAAAGGTTTGGACGCGATGAATCAGAAGGCACTTTCTTGAAGCATTCCTTTATCTGTAAATCCCTAACAACAAACGATTAAACCAAAATAATGTATAATCACCCCCCATACGCAACCTATCAGGCTAACAATTCTAAATACCTTTAAAGGAATTGATGATTCAGTAGATTGTAGATTTGCCATCCTTATCCTTCTCTCTTCCAATTCTTTCTGTTTTCTAGGGTAGCCTCTGTAAATCTTTAATCTAACTAACTAATTAACGAACAATGTTAAATTTAACAAAAAAATAATAGAAATATTGTATTTTTTATTGTAATATTTAAATTTTGTCAATATTTAATTAAATTCATTACTACCACTAGTGCCAGAATAATCAAAAAATATACGATGAGTACTTATTTTTGGTGAGCTGTATTTATAAAAAGATTTTGAAGAAACCAATATTAATCGAAGAGAATTGAATTTGCCATCAGCAAAAAGATGATACATGAAAAAAAAAAAAGAAAAACAAAAGACATATATAAGATTGAGTATTCAAATTATAATACATTTTTTTTTATAAAAACAAGTACTAACCTCGGAGTTATAAATAGGTTGCCCACTCGTAGTAAGTCACTCGACGATCTCGATGAACTCGTATTTTTCACCATCTTCATATATAGTAGTAGTCCAAATTTGTTTCGTGAATCCACGTTCTTTCAGATGAACTAATAGAGAAATTGAAAATATTTAAATTATTAAATACTCTTTTTTTTATATTCAAATGAAAAATCCTAAACATTATATTAAATTTTAACCTATTATTCTAATCTATGCACGACGAATTAAATATAAAAAAAAAAAAATTGTCTTGATCATAGCTCTTTTGTTATTTCATGATTAATTATATAAATAAATATCATTAATGAAAAAAAGCCATTTTTAATTTAAAGAATACTTTCATATAAAATATTAATTTTTATTTATTTTGATAGATGTATTAATAGACAATTATCTACAGATATATCTATACTATACTATATTTATTTAAATTTATTGTAAAAAAACTAGAATAAAACAAATTCAGTCGAATGTCAATTTCTTTTTCTTTTTGTTAATTTATGAATATTTATATATCTATCGATACAACTTTTATTGATTTTCTACTTAAAAATTAATTGAATATGTAATTCTAATTTTTAATTATAGTTTGTTTATATATCAACTTTACCTCTGATGAGATGTGATTCCTTTTTCCATACGTATCCTATATATTCTTCAGGCACCGACTACCATTAAACCATAACAAGCTAAAAAAAAATTTTTAATTATAGTTTGTTTATATATCAACTCGACGATCTCGATCAACTAATAAATATTTAAATATAACAAATATAACAATAAATCCTTAATATTATTTTATAATATACTACTAGATAAATAGTTATAGATTCTGACCTCGAAGTTTTAAATGGGTAGCCAACTCGCAGACAGCCGATGGACAAACTCGATGTCGTACTCCTCATCCGATGCGTTTCAGCTCTCTGAAAACAATTGCTCTCATGAATGGGATACTCGCTACTTAACTAAATAATTATTATTATAAATTTACAATACATTCTTAATTAATAGTAATATCTATATGAATGTTATTTTTTTATCCTTTTTCATATATTTTTAAAACTACCAATATAATATATTTTTTATTAAATTCATCTCGCGACCACCTTTGACTTTTTTAAAAAACTTTAAATTTGTCCTTAAAAAAATAAGTTGACCTGTGGCCAGGTCCGACCCGATGACGGTTTGAAGTAAATTAATTTCCAGCTACAAAAACAATTTCAAATAATTTTAATATATCTAATAAAAAACAAATATGGATATAACACAAATACTTTTAATTTTATTTTATTTATAATATTTTGTATTTAAGGAAGCTGTCCGGCGTAGCCCGGCGCAACTTTTTTATTGTTAAAATTCCTACTTAAAATTAAGAAAAAACTAATGAAGATGAGAGATTTTTCCCCAGGCTGAAACCAAAATAGATCGATTTTTCTTTATAAAAAATTATCTATGGTTGAATTTCAAAAAAATCCTTAGAGTGTTTTAATATATCCAAAATACAAATATATGTATATACAATTTTTCCTATTATAATAATATAAGATATATATAATAAGAATAATATAAGATATATATATATATAGTTGATCAATTTTAGTTAGTCAATTAAAATCATATGAAAAACCTAGTAGAACATTTGTTTCAATACAGTTAATCATCTTTTTATTGGATCAAGAAAAAGTTTGCTGACTGTGAGAAATACTTTTGTCGTTCCAGCGTCCGCTCTAGCATTTACGGCGCCCCGGGGAAATGAATAAATTGGGGCCCCTATATTTGTGTAAAATTTATTACATTCATATACAAAATGCCGCCCTTAAGATTTTCCGCCCCGGACAAATGCCCTGTTTGCTGCCTTCTAGTTTTTCTAGCCTTGGTCTACCCACAAGTTCAAGTGAGTTGAAAGTGGTAGGTAGGAAAGCGTTAGGTTAAATTTTTTAAAACTTTATAAGAAGCATGACTGTGTGTGGAAATATCGATTCGATTACTATAAAAATAGAGATGTTTTATTTCTTAATATATCCTAAATTTGTTTTAATTTTAACAGTTTTTAATATTTCCTATATCTATTTATATATTTTTCAATATAATTTATTGGGTGAAATCAGTGGCGTACCTAGGGGGGGGGTGCGGTCCGCACCGGGCGGCACTTATATTGGGGCGGCATTTTTTATATTTAGTTATAGTTGTAAAAAGCAACTTATTCATTTCATATTTATTTTTTTTCTTTCTTGAATAATAAATGATTATTATGATTATTATAAGTTTACTATTTGATTTATATAAATTATGATTAACTATATGATTTCGAATATTATTCCTATATATATAAATGCATTTTAGTGTAAATTTTAAATTCTAATTCCAAGAACAGGATAATAATTTTATTTTATTGATTGACTTATAATAAAAAGGGCGGCAAACTGGAGATCGCCCCGGGCGGCAAAAGTTCTAGGTACGCCACTGGGTGAAATGAATATATAAATTTGGATTATTTGGCTAAATCTTTGTTGAGCAAATTCTCTCACAGTGCAATCTCAATAAACATGTATATTTTGTTGGTTGTTTTTAAATAAATATGTTGATGAAATGGCTCGATGAAATGTGTTGTGCTAACATAAGTAATTAATATTCATGTTGAATTCATTTAATTTTAAGGATAGTTTATTATCAACAAAATATATTTAACAATATTCCCAAAGAATTCTTGAATAAGAAATTGTTACTAAAGAATTCGTGTATAAATAATATGTTTTCCCAATTATTTTGTTTATATCATTTTTTAAAAATATTTGTTTACTTATTAAATTGTTTTAATTGATTAAATGATTTTTTGAAAATAAATAATACTTGGGTATTTTTTCAGTTTCTTCCCCCCCCCACACTTTTTTTCCAGGATTGCTACTTTTACTAAGAACGGAATGCAAAGAAGGCAAACGAATACACTCATCGTGTGTTTTGTTCATTTGTCATTGGTCCAATAAATGCCCGATATTTTCTTAGCTATTTTCATAGTCAAATTGAAATTAAATAATATTTGAAGCTATTTGGCGAGGCAAATGCTATTTTTCTAAAATTGTCATCTGCCTACGCAGTGGCGGATTAAGTTGATTGGGGGCCCCGGGCTGTAAAATTGAAATGGGCCCTCTGTTATTTACAATTATAATTGAATGGCAAATTTTGTTTATATTATAATTTAGGCTGTTTTATACTTACATATATAGTACTTATGTAAAAAATACATAATTTTTACTGTGGTCGCCGAGACCCAAAATTGATTATTTTTTCTTAAGTTAGTCGGGGTTCAAACACGACCGAATAAAGATCTGTTGTTCAATAAAGATAAGTATAAGTATAAAACAGCCTAAATAGATCTGTATCAAGAATAACTTGTTTTATTTAAACTCCGATTATCTATAAACTTAACAGTTTTTTTTAATTTTTTTTAAGAAAATTTTTATTTAGGTTTCGGTGGGCCCCTCGGGCTGGTGGGCCCCGGTCCGTCCGGCGTTTAATCCGCCTCTGTGCATACGGCATATATTCTATTTACTCATATAAATCTAGTATTAATAAAAAATCTCATTTCATTTATTTGTTTTTTACTTTTTAAATGTAATAAATTTCAAATTATATAAATCATAAATTATATTTTTAATTGAAATATTTTTTTTCATCTTTCTAATTTAATTTTAATAATTAAATTAAAAATTATTAAACATAATTTAAATTTCGTATATACTTTTAACTTTTTTTGCCTTGCCATTAAATTCAATGAGCGCTCTCTATTGTATTTTAGGACTTATATGTATAATAAACTTTTAATTTTATAACGGTCATTTTTTTTAAAAGATCATAAATTATTATTTAGTCAGTCAGTCACTCTATCTTTTTGATTTTATACATTAAAAATAATTCCAATTGCGTTAATATCTATGATCAGGTAAATTAATCTTAATATATTTATATATTATCTAATTTCTAATGATTCTTTCTGTAAATTACAATTTCTAGGTAATTATTGTAAAATTTTCTTATTCCATTTTACCATGCAATGTGAATTATTTAAATATAATATTTATATATATATATATATAATATAAATACGCATTATTAAAGTATTTAATATTATATATATATATATTTATTGGTGTAATATATATATATATATCAAACATTAAATATTTTTTTTAATTTTATGAAAGAAAAATTTTGTTCTTTAAATAATATTGTCCTGACCTTCATTGTTTTTTTTTTGAGTTGGTAAAAAAAATATCTTTATAAAAAAAAAAAATATATTATAAAAATTCGTTTAGTAGACACATTGGACACCTCTATTTCACCGCCCATATACATAAGTATAATTATTCTTTTTATTTATAATAGTTTAAAACATAACTAAATCTTTTTTAGGATAATTTGAGATATAATAAATTTTTATACTCTTTATTCAGTTTTAATGGAAAATCTTCATTTGAAATGAAATTATAACTGCAAAAAATTGACATCTGAATAAGTTTATTTGCAAGAAATGTTAAACTTATTGGAAATAGAAGAATATGTGTTATATATTTTGTTAATATGACTATATATATGATGTATAGTACAATCAAGTGAAATTCGTTAATTCGTGTAATATTATTGATGATTGGTGTTGTGATCAAAGAAATAAAAATGTTAAGTGTGTGTGTGTGTGTGTGATTCTGGTGTTATTCTTGAAATCTTAAAATGATATTATGTCATTTCTATTAATTTTTATTCAACTACTTCAAACAAGAGAAATGAATGCTGTCTGGAGTTAAATTTAACAATCAACTAAATATTCAGGTAAGAAATAAATACATATTCATACTTTTATATTTTGATATACTTTAATTCTTATTATTTATATTATCCCCTCCCCCCATATTAAACCAATTTATATAATAAGATTTTTATAAAATATATTTTAATTAGAAAATTAAAAAAAAATAAAGAATATATATAGAAATTATTGATTATATCATTTAATTGAATGAATTGAATCATTTTTTTTTGATTTTTAGATTTAAAATATTATATCAATATATTTATTAAACTATTGAAATATAATTTATTAGCATATACATATTTACATAGTATTAAAAAAAAATTGGAAAATAGTTGAAAATATTCATGTAATACTATCAATCAATTCCCTAAATTAATTTATTATTTTTTAAATTTTCAAAATTATTATTAAATATGTAATTTTTTTTTTAAGATATAAAATTATTAATAAAATAAAAAAAGATAATATTTAAAAATATATATCATAAATTAAATTATTAGGTATTTAATTTTAATAATATTTATTAATTATTAATAATATTATATTATATCGTAATCATAATAAATAATAATAATTATATTTCATTTTATACTCACCGAAAACATTCATACAAATATTTATATTTCTTTTAAAATTAATATTTTGTGGGCTTAAATTTATGATATCTTGATAATTGAACTATGTGTGCGAAAGCTGGGCTTAACTAATAATAAGAGAGATATTGTTTGCGGGACTTGACAGGGTTAAGGCGTGCTTACATCTGATTGGTTGATGGCTGATACGCACTTCAAAAATACCCCTTCCTCTCAAACTACTAACAATCCTATCAATAATTTTTTTGGAATTTTAAAAATGAAACTAGATTTAATTATATTTATATATATCGTATAATATATATATATTATATTATATATATATATTATATATATATATATATATATATATATATATATATATATATATATATTTATAATAATTTATAATAAATATTATATATAATAAATAAATTCATTAATAATTCTATTATTTTAATATTTAAAAATAAATTTAAGAAATATAGTAATAAACATAACTTATAAAGTGAGTGAATAATAGAATTATTAATGAATTTATTTTTTGATTATTATTAACAAATATAGGATTAATAATTGTATATTATTTGTTATATTAAATTCCCAAAGTACAGTTAATTGAAACAATCAGAATATATTATATATTACATATTATCCACCCACTGCGACGTTTCTCACTCGGTCTATATATAGGATCCGCCATATAACATTTTTTTTTTAAATGCAATAAAACAAAAACGGATGGATGAATTTTCAAATTTATTTTTTCATAGTGAAGTATTATATATGAAATACTATTTCATTCAAATGACTGCCTCGGCTAGCCTTGCAGTACGCCATTGAAGGAGACGCCGATTTTGGCCCAAAAATCATCTTTTCGGATGAGGCGCATTTCCATATTGGCGGATATGTCAACAAACAAAATTGCCGCATCTGTGGGACGGAAAACCCACACGTTATCATGCAGGCCAGCAGAGGCAGCCATTTGGATGAAATAGTATTTCATAAATATTTGGAAGATCTATACTTAATAGATTATTGTATATTATTATTATTATTATTATTCATACTTATATTACATTTAAAAAAAAAATGTTACATGGCGGACCCTGTATTTTTCGCCATTCTTTGCTCTCCCATTCTAGCCACGTGCCCTGCCCATCGCAGCCTTCTCGATTTATAATTCGAACTTTATCTGGAGATGCATTGAGCTTATGCAATTCCTCGTTATGCAGTCTCCGCGATTCCCCGGTGACCTTATCTTTCTTTGGCCCATAATCCTATCTTTATATCTAAAGATTTTTTATATTTTTATATTCATTATTTTTTTCATTTTCTCTATCTCTATATATATATTTTCAATACAATTTGTTGAATAAAATCTTGTCTGAATATTAAATGAATTATGTTGAAATATTGAATATAAATTGTATTATATTTAGCGATATATTATGTAGACGATTGGTTAAATTATTAAATAATAAACTAGCAGTATATTTAATATATATTTATTATTATTTTCTCCTTTTTACCGACCGACGATAGTAAGGGAGGTATTGTTTTCTTTTATTATAATTAAATGTAAGTCTAAAATTCTCCTCATTACAGGTGTAAATTCAATTGGGAGTTGGATCAATTTATAATTATTTTCTTATAAACTTCCATTGAATATTCACAATAACCCAGACGTGCTATTTAAAATGACTTAATTATATAAAAGAACAAAAAATAATAAAATATATATCCATGAATATTTTAACACAAATATTTACCGAAAATTTAATTTTGTATATTGACTTTTGTATAATAGAGGTATAGGTATAGGTATATATCATTTTGAGAAATGTTAATAGTAAAAAAAATATATCTATCTTCATCGGCTTTATTAAAGTATTTAAAGTAAATTAAATTCAGATAAATAAAAATATAATATCATTACTTACTTTTGATGAATATTTCTTTTTTGATTATTATTAAAAATTTTAAAAAAATTAAAATTTTATACAAATTTTCTGGATCCATCTTGAATAGCGAGCAAGAGAAAGAAAGAGAAATATGAAAATATCATATAAAAATACCTTAATTCTGATTGGTCATTGATTTACAATGTCTTATTTGAAAAAAATATATAAGATAATTATTAATTGATTGATTAAATATATGAAAAAATAATTTTAAATTAATTTTATATATACAAAATTATAATAATGATATATATTAAGTTAAATCATATATTTTCTATAGTTTTTTTTTCAATTTTTTCCTTGTAAAGAAATGTGTTAATAAAAATTTAATTTATTAAAAATAAAAATAAATTCATAAAAAATTTAATAAAAAATAATTAAAAAATATTTTAAAGTTTTTTTTTATTTATAATATGTTTATGGGAGGTATATTTTTTTTTCAAAATACATTGATTTATGTAGGTATTAGGTATTCATTTTTATTAAAAAAAATGAAAATCATTTTTATTATTAAAAGTATATTTATTTTATTTCTTTTTTTTTATTATTACATTATTAATATATATTATTATATAAAATGTCAATAAGTGTATATTTTAAATGTAATAAACAGAAAAATAATTATAATATTCCTTTGAAATTATCCATCTCATCCAATGAATATAAAAATAATATCAAATCTCCATTATTTATTATCTTTTTCAAATTTTTTATTTCTGAAATAATTGATAGGAATTAAATTAATGATATTTTCCGTCACAATGAATTGCAAAAGAAAATATTTTAATTTAACTTATTCTATGGATAAAATGCTGAAAAAGAAGGTTGAGTATATTTATATTATGAATTAAAAGCGTTTAATATAAAATTGATTACTGAATTGAATAATAAAACAATTCCATAATATATTTTTATTTCTTTTTAGCGTAGTAATAGAATCATAAAAACACTAAATATGTATACATTAAATAATATAATGAACATCTTTAATAAGTTTTATCTATAAAAAATAATATAATAATAAATGATGATTCTGACTTGAATAATAATTTTATAATATAGTAATCGAGACCTAATTTGAGTGAAAATCCTTTTAACAACTGACTTGATTAGTATCAAAAACACTTTTCTAAAACAAAAAGTAGAGCTTATCTTCAGGTGAAATTTAAGAATATCTTTTTATCTCAATCCCAATGACATGCCAAAGAACTGGTAGATGTGGGATTTTTTGTTAAACATTTTTTAAAGTAATTATTGAAATCTATATAATTTCTTATTTATAAAAAATATATTTAATATTTTAATAATTTAATTTATAATATAATAGTAAATAAATTCTTACTTAATACTAAATAATAATTTTAAATATTGAATATTTACTGATGTTATATTATTTTTAAATTTTCTTCTAGATTATTTATCATATTTTAAAGGTTTTAAGGAAATCTACGACTGAAAAAATCACATACTCAATCAAATGGAATTTAAACTAATTTTAATAAAAATCTCTTTAAAACTAATTTAAATGATTTCTTCTTGTTTAATCATAATATACAAAAAAAAAAAAAAAAAAATTATGAAAAATCTAAAACAAATTACAATAAAATATATTATAAAATAAAGAAGAATTATATTAAGAAAATACCAACATATCTTACACTGATTGAGATTGATTATTATTAATTACAAAGAATAAAAATATAAAAAAATTAATTTAGAATAATATTCAATGATAAGTAAAAACTATTATTAAGTACATTTAGATTAATTCAAATAGAATATACTTAATTAGAAGTTAAATTTTAAGAAATTTTAGTTTGTAGTTAGTTTTTGTTAATTTATGATATAAAAAAAATGAAATAAATAATAATTTTTTAATAAATAATTATTAATCATCATGTATTCTAGTAGATCTTTTAAAATACATACAATAGATTTTTTTATAATTTTAATAATAATAAATTGACAAAAATATTTTAAACATAGTTTATTTAAATTTATCAAATAAAAAACTAAATAAGTATAACAATAATAACTTTAATTTAATAATATAATATTTTCTTTACTTTTCTCATAAGGCTCCACCCATTTTACTTTGCTTCAACTGAGGAGAGCTCCACCCATAAAGGTGTGACAACATAAAAACATTCAAAAGAAGTGAAACTTAGTCCAATCAGTGTATCAGTATATCATTCTTATTGTATTACATACACAAAGTCAAAAGAAAGAAAAATACTCAAATGAAATATAAAAATTTGGTGTGAAAACAATACCTCCCTTACTATCGTCGGTCGGTAAAAATGAAAATATTTTTCCAAATAGGTATATAAATTTCTATTTTATATGATTTATTTAATAGTTGAATATGGATTTTTTTAACATAATAAGTATATAATTTTTAGCATCTTGAAAAAACAAATTTTTATTTATAATTTAATTTAATTTTAATAAAATCCACCGAGAAAACAGTCTATATTAAAGTCGAATTAAAAATAATTCATTTATAAAAAACAAAACTATTAAAATATATGTTAAATAAATTATACAATTATAATTATTATATTTAAGAATATTTAAGCAATTTATAATAAACAAAATTTCTCTAAATTTTTGTATATAATTATTTAATAAATTATAATTTTGATAATATTATAATATAAATCTCGATAAATAAATTTTAAATTTTTACATTTATTTATTGCTTAATCATTACATCAATTATTTGTATAAATTCTTATTCAAAACATTACAAAATTATTAATATTTTATGTTTTTCGATAAAACTATATACTTACAATGAATTATAGTATATATTTCTTCTCAATAATTAAAGATTATGAAATTATACGAAACAACATGAGAATACCTATCATCATAATAAAACAGTTATAAGTATATGAATAAAACAAGAAAACAAAACATTGATATTATAAGATATGGTGCCACATAAAATAAAGTCAAATTAGAAACCATTCAATCGTTTTCCTAAACAGACTGGAAATACTTTTGTGGCAATTAATATGAATTTTATAATTATCCATTATATTATATTACTGTATTTAGTTATAGAATTATTCTTATTACATTTAATTAATATATTCCCTAATTATTTTTGATTTTAACAGTTATTAATATGTTTTTGTTTTTTATCGCGTTTTTTCTCGTTATTTCTTTATGGGGTTTCTTTATTACTTTGTTTTGTTTTTTAATAGTTTTCATCATAAATAGGACTTAGAGACTTTATTGTTTAGATAATTACAATAACAAATATCAATATGTGGTTTAATTTACAAAATTCCGTTATAAATATTTATTATTCTTTTCGCTTTTTATCTTTTTTTTTATTTTACATTAATTAGATGTTAGACTAAAATTCTCTTCATTACAGGTGTACATCAAATTGGGAGTGGATTCGATCAATTTATAAGAAAATAATTCTTATAAACTGCCTGCCATATTCAATGGCATTCACAATAATCCAGTCGCTGCAGTGTAATATAAAATTATAAACTGTACTATATTTTCATATTTATATATACATATAATTACTTCTACTTTGAAAATCATGATTAAAATATTCGTTCATTTAAGTTTATTAATAAAAAAGGTAATTGTTCCGTTGAGTCCCATAATTTTTATTAATTAAACTAAAAGAGGTCATGCAAAAAGTCATAAGAAAAAGTTGTTTAGAATCATACAAGGAATCCGTCAAGGTGAGTTTTATAAATTTTAACATTAATATTTGCAACGTTACTTACTGTATTGAAAAAAAATTGGAAAACAATAATTAAATAATCATTCAATTTACCGTTCATGGGTAAGATATTATTTTATTTAATTAATAAATGAATAACAAAAAGATTTAAATAAAACAGTTTCATATTTTGTTAAAATTTATAAATAAATTATTCAATCTTTTTTGTTCTGTTTATTTGTTCTTGTTAAGAAGAAATCCCTAACCCCCCAAGTGTTTTTATCTGGCCCTGCCTAAAACGTTTCCTCCTCCCCTAAAAGTTAAAAATAAATAAATTTTATATATTATTCAAATTAATTATTGAAATATCCTATTCAATTTTCTCTACACATATTATTTATCAAAGGAATTGTAGTAAATACATCTATTTCGTTTTTTAAAATAATTGATTTTATTATATATAAATATATTTATATTAAGTATAAATTAAATTTCAAATAGGTACACTGATTTATATATATGAAACTATTTTTTTTTAAATGAAATAAAATAAAAATAATAAAAAATAACAAATTTCAACCAAGTTACTTTTTAATAGAACAGATTCAAATGCCTAAAAGATTTAAACGAAAAATATGTACCCGTGTAAAAGAATGAATGCCATGTTAATTGGAAATGATTCATCTCCAATGAAGATTGGTGGAAGATACATATATGAAATAAATTAATATATACCTATATATCTATCTATATTATAAATACAGATATAGTTATATATGTACACATAGTATAATAAATATTTTAAGTATAGTAATATTATTATAATAAACTGTTTAAAAAAAATAAAAAAAAAAAAAAAAATAATTTTAAATAATAATAATAAAAATAAATAAATTATAATTTATAGAAATGATCGGCCTATAAAATTTTAATTGTAAACAATGCGGGTTCTAATTGAATATTTACATCTTCAATTATATATTAAATATATTATATACATAATATTAATAAACTATACAAGAAGTAGTTTAAGTAAAACAAAGGTTTTGGAGACCTTAAATGAATCAAGATGATTCTTTTTTGAAGATTTAGAAGGAACAATTCTTAAAGTTGGCTTACAAGACCAAAATTTTTATTAAATTACCAAATCCTGGTAGGGATGCGTGCGTGAGATGAGAATTCCTGACCAAGTTAAGGTCTTGTTTTCATTGAAGTTCAAGGTCGAATTCTAAGTTAGTGGGCAGCATCGAACCTTTAAAGAGGGTGTAGGTTGGGGAAAAAGAAATCCATTATTTTTTCGGTAGATGGCTGTAGTGATCGATATCTCGTAAATTATCGATCAAACAATTTCAAATTTATGCTCGTTGTCAAGGTAACAGTTCGCTATAAAAGAATTCGTTTGCAGTTTTTTGTTTTGTCCATTCAGTTCTGAGTTACACGGCGTTAAAGATGGAAGTCAACAAAGAGAAAATTCGGTACATTTTACAGTTTTTCTTTGATAAGGGCGAAAATGCAAGTCAGGCGGCTGAAAATGTGAATAGTGTTTATGGTCCCGATACTGTAACAGCTAATTACGCGCAATTTTGGTTTCGTCGATTCCGTTCGGGTATTTTTGACGTTAAGGATGCCCCTCGCACAGGCAGGCCCGTCGTCGAAAATGTCGACAAAGTCACTGAAATCATCGAAGTGGACCGGCATGTTAGTAGTCGTAGCATCGCCCAGGAGTTAAAGATCGACCACAAAACAGTTTTAAACCATTTGCACAAAGCTGGGTTTAAAAAAAAGCTTGATGTTTGGGTGCCACACCAATTAACACCAAAAAACATGATGGATCGAATTTCCATCTGCGAAGCCTTGGCCAAACGTAATGAAATCAACCCATTTCTTAAACGGATGGTGACTGGGGATGAGAAATGGGTCACATACGACAACATTATGCGAAAGCGATCGTGGTCAAAGCGTGTTTTAGTGATAAGAAATTGGCATCAAGGGAAGAGTGTGAAAATCAATTGCTGGAGTTTTTCGCTAATAAGGACCAAGACTTTTATGAGAGAGGCATAATGAAGCTACCATTAAAATGGCAACAAATTATAGAACAAAATGGTGCATATTTGACCTAAATCGGACAATGCAAAACATGTTAAATAAAGCCTTGAAGTTCACGTAAAAATAATGGATTTCTTTTTCCCCCAACCTATTATATATATATATTTCTGTAGTTTGCTGTTATTAAATATTATATATTATATATTAATAAATGATAGTGAATTTATATAATATAGATATCAGCTTGAATATATTTTGCTCGATATTCCTTTCTTGCATGTAAAATTTTTCTACAATTCTAGTTGAAATTTCTTATATTTATAATTATAATTACTTATCAAAACTGTATGGTGTTAAAAATTATCTTTTAATCTTTTAAAGATAAACTTAAATTGTTTTAAATAAAAATTATATTATTAATATTAATAATAATAATAATAATATTAGGCAAAAACGGGTAATGATCAATGCTAGTGAAACTATTAGTTCCATTTTGCTTTCCATATAAACGAAATTTTATTGATTTACAACACATTAGTGCAGTTGTCTTGAAAAAAAATAATATTTTCCATAACAAGATAATAATTTTAAATAAATACAACTAAGTAGAATTTTACATATAGAATGATATATACATTTTAAATTTCAAAAGACAATAAATTGAATGATTTATAATTTGGAATTTTCAGAAATTAAAATTAAAATATATATATACTAATATATAAAAATAAAAATAAAAAAAAATGTATACATAAGTTATTGAAAAAATTTATTTTTTCAATTTGAAAGAAAGAAAGTATAAGCAGAATGGAATTAATATATATATATATATATATATATATATATATATATATATATATATAAAATAAAAAAATAAAAAAATATTTTTTAATTGTAAATTTTGTCAATAAAGAAAATTTTTGTTGTAAAATAAAAAAAAAAAAAAATCGTAAGATTTTATCAATCATTGTGAGTCCTCGCATGAATCGTTTTATATTCTCCGAATCTTATGATATTTGTCAATTAATTAATTAGATCATTTAAATTGTACCAATAAATATTAATAAATAAATATTAAAGTTAAAAATTTAATTTTAAAAGTATTTCACTAGATAAGACAAAATATCTTGAAAAAATTAAAAACATAATTTTTTTCGATTGGCCTTCAGGATTTATGACATGATTTAATCACTCTTTATAATTTTCCTATTTATTTCTAAATTATTTGTGATATTAGTAAGAATTGAACCCTGAAGTTCAATAACTCAGCTTTATACTTTCCAATTTACGCTTTTAATTAAATATAATTTATTTCTATTTTTTAATACAATTAATAATGGTTGATTAATTTATTTAATTGTAATTAATCTTTTCTTTAGCTTATGATTAAATAATTCAATAAAATAATTATAATAATAAATACAATTATTTTATATACAATTAATATTTCGAATTACAACAAAAATTTTCTTTAAATATATATATATATATATAATGTTATATTATTTTCGCTAGAGAAAAAGAGAGAGAAAACACGATGGATGCTTTATTTTCCATTCAGTCTACAATTCTACCTCGATTTGAAAGATATTATGTGAAAAAAGAGAGATTTCTCTAATTTAATAAATTTTCCTTTTAAATCCTATATTTTTAGATACAACAAATTTAATCTATAAGAAATATATTAGATAAGATGTTTTTACAAATTAATATATATCTTATATATAAAATTCTCGTGTCACAAAACTTTGACAGAATACTCCTCCGAAACGGCTGGACCGATTCTTATGAAATTTTTTATGTATATTCAGTAGGTCTCAGGGCATGTCAGACTTCCTTTAGAAAACCGCTAATTGGTAAGGTGTGTCCAGGAGATGCTAATTAATTAAAGATAGTTTAGTTACCATACTAGATCATAGAGGCGCTGGTGGCGATAATTTGACATATATATATATATCGTATTAGGAGACTTGCAAACAAGGATTCTTCATGGCTAGGCGAGCTAGAGCGTCATCTTATGACTTTACACCCTCAGTTCGAAACTCGCAAAAGCACATATTTTTTAAGTATTATATATTTTTTATTAATTTTTATTATTTTAATATTTTATTTTATTAAATTAAATTTTATTTTATTAAATTAATAATTATGTCAATTAATTTTTTGTGCATAAATAAACATATATAAAAAACTATATGATTAATTGAAATATTGTAAATATTAGAAAAATAAAAATAAAAATATAAATGTTAAAAACATATTTTTTATTGTATTCTTTGCGCTGCTAAATGACAACATGTTTATATCAAATTTTTAAAAATTAATTTCTGCGGTTATTGATTAGATATTAATAAAATTTATAGTCTATGAACAGAAATGAAAAATTCTAAAGTCACTTTTGGATTCTAGAGGACATGAAACGCGAATATACGCAAAAAATTTAAATTCTGAGCAATGTGTAGATAAAAATCTGTTTATATATATATTGATATTTACAATATCTCAATTGATCTTATTGGCCTTTTAAACTTTGAAAACATTCACATTACAGCTATAATTTAATACTATTAATTTTTAAGATAAGGTGAGTAAATCATTTTAATTAAGAAAATTTGATCTCATAATTGGATTTTCACGTAAGATTTTAATATATATTTTTTAATATTATTTTTATAGTAGTTTAGTGTTATGCTAATTTCTTTATATTTTATTTTTATTTTGTTTACTTTGTTTTTTTTTTTAAATAAATTAATAACATTTAAAGAGGCATAAAATAAATAATCGAGGCAGGAAAAGTGATGGCGTTTAAAATTAATAGTGATAAGACAAAATAATTAGTATCAGAGCGAATAATATTTGCAAAGAATTTAAATCGAGGTTGCAATCAGGAAATTATTATCAAAGGGTATCAAAATTAAAATATATAAATTCAAAATTATTAAATTATTAATTGTATTATATGGGTGGGAGGCAAGGTCTATAACCCAGGGAGATGAGAGTAGATTCAGAGTATTTGAGAATAGGATTCTTCCCAGCATTTATGGGCCAAAGAAAGATGAGGACACCGGGGAATGGCGGAGACTGCATAACAAGGATTTGCATGACCTCTAGATATAGGTCATAAAATAGGGAAGGCTGGGATCGGCAGGGCACATGGCTAGAATGTGAGAGGAAAAATATATTGGTGGGGAGTTCGATTGGAAAACGTCCGTTTGGAAGACCAATTGTGAACAGGGTGGACAATGTAGGAAGGAACTTGAGAGAGATAGGACAGGGTAGGAGTTAGATGGGTATAGCTCAGAATAGGGCCACTCGGGGGGGGGGGGGGTACAGGGGGCGGAGCCCCCGTCTAGGTGTGGAGAGCGCCGAAGGCGCTCGGAGCAGCTAGTATATATATATATATATATAAAATACAACTATTTTGAATAATTTCAAATTAGCTTTTATATTCACGCAATGAGACGAAATAAATTTCATTCGAAATCATGATCGTAGTTGGATTACTTATATGTTTTTATGTACTCTAAAGCAGTGCTCCGCAACCGGTGTGCCACGGCACACCGGTGTGCCGCAGCTGAAACACAGGTGTGCCGCCGCTTGAAATTACACAACATATTTATTTTAATGCAATGTACTCTAATACAAATTTACAATTTATAAAAACGAATTGTATATACTTACTAAATTGTTTTTATTTTATTTTTTATTAATATTATAACTCGAATTTATTTGGATTACCTTTGTGGTTGGTGGATATCGAAAAGGAATTTTTAACAATTAATACAATTTTGCACTCTTTCTAATCATTAAGGTACCTCCTAAAACTAATAGAGAAAAAAAATAAACTTATATTATAATATGCCGAAATAAAACAAATTTATACAATTTAAATTTAAATTTTGTCCACGCCCGTCTTAAATGATATTTCCATTTCTTTGATATCTTTCTCCTTATCTTATTAATGTGTGGAGAAAGTGACGGGGCTATTTGCCATGATCTAATATAATTTACTAACCCAATATGATATTTAATTTTGCAAACCTCTACTAATTGATTTCTATAAAAAAGCTTGGGACGGGTGCCTTGCTTCAAATGTCTCGAAATATGCGACGTCTTGTTTTTATTGTATTTTACTAAAATTGTATTCGATATAACTCCCGGGTATTTCCTATAGGAGATAAATAAGGAATTATTTTTATTATTTACCCTAATATGAATGGGCCTAAGGGGGGTGTGGGTTTTAACTTTATCAATTGCCTTACTTGTCCTTTTCATTTTTAGTTTCATTTTTATTTCATTGCTTACCGGAACAATAGGCATCTCTTTAACTTTATCAATTGTATTGCAGGCACGTTTCATTTTTAATGTCCTCTGCTTTTCGCTACCTGACACTACACCTAAGAAGACAATAGGCATGTCTATCCATTACCTTACCTCTGTGGGCTCCTTAGAATTTATTTTGACTGGGTCCATCGGTATATTTTTCCTTTTTGTTTCTATTTCTTTATTGTTATTATTATTTGGACTTTTTGCAATTTGAATATTGTTAATAGACATTGCCTCCGGGGCCTGGTCAATTCTTTCTTTTAAATTCACTATTTCTGGTACCTGCTCTATTATTTCACTTTCTCTATTTTCCAATCCATTATTTATTTCTTTAATTTCATCTGTCGGTATATTGTTCCTTTTTAAATTCTCTACTTGAAATTGAATACTTATATATTACAACATATATAATTTATATATTATTTTAAACATAATTTTAAACAAATTTGTAACTTATATTTATATATATATACAACTTTGTTTAAAATATTGCAATACGAACTGTTTTATAAATTGTAATCTCTAACATAAAATATATATTTATCTATATATATAAAAGGCAATGTCTGTGTGTCTGTGTGTCTGTCTGTCTGTCTCTTATAGACTCAAAAACTACCCGTCCGATTACGGTGAAACTTTCAGGAATTGTTGTGGGCATACCAAGGAAGGTTTTAGTGTAGTTAAATCCAAAATTAATTTATCCAAAATTAATTTAATTAGTAATATATTGCTAAAAGTCTGTAGTGTCACAAAACTATCGACAGATGGTGCTACATATAATTTTCAAAATTCAAATATTTTAAATTTTTTTTAAACTTAATATTTCTAACTTTGTATTACAATACAATAATGAGACGGAATTGTTGTGTGTTAAATTAGATTTTATAAATTGAAAACCATTAGTTATACTCTTAAGTTATTTAGTTTTATTGATCACATATCTGGAAAAAATCATCTTCATTAGTTGTTTTAAATTTAAATGTATATATGTGACGTCACAGTTACCTCCTTTTAGATATATATCTATTCTTAAAATAAAATTAAAAATATTTATATTATATTCATATATATGTAAAATAATAATTATATTATTTTAATATTCCTATAAGTTGGTATCACAATTTATTATTATTATGAATTATTTATAAGTAATTACTATTATTAATTGGTATTAATAAATAAATAATATTAATTATATTAACTTAATATTTCTAACTTTGTATTACAATAATGAGACGGAATTGTTGTGTGTTAAAGAATTGTTGACTATAAAAACCAATTTGTTTTTAGGTAAGAATATATTATTCTATTTATTGTAATTATTTAAAATTTTTTTTTAGCAAACAAATCTGTCTATAGTCCATTTGATTAAACCTACCATCTTATATATAGATTGTCGTGTATAAGATATTAGGGATGAGGTATTTTATAAGAAAAATTGGGTCAAAAATAAGTTTAATTAATTGGTAGCACTCTGGATTGAATTTAGAATAATTAAAAGGGTTATTGAAACCGCGTAGGTTGATTAGGGAATGACAAGATCGAATAGGTTCAATTAAAAAATGCTTATATAAAATTATAACTAAAAATGATTTATTTAATAAAACTGTAAGAATTTAAATTAAAATAGATAACTCAAGAAATTAAGATGAAATAGAATAATTGAAAGGTACCGTAAAAATAGAAATATAAATTAAAAGAACTTTAATTTATATTTTAGCAAATGCAATTTATAATTAATTATTAATTACCAATTGTCGACCACAGTTGGTATATTGTGTAGTTAAGGAATTGAGAATTCAAAATATGTCGAAGCCAATCATCCCCTCCTCTGCCACTTGGCAAATTGTCCACCCCTCTCTCTCTATTGGGGTAACGAAGAGGTATATCTCTGGGTTTTCCCTGCGTTTTTTTTTTAAAACAATTATTTTTAGAAAGTCTTTGCCATGTGCTCAGTATCATAATACATCCAATATATAAGCATAAAAAACAAGCATTTTTATATTTATACTAGGAAAATTTGTTGTTGATTAAATTAAAATATATTTTCCAAGAAAACAAATATATGTCTTATCTACTTATACTGATTGAAACAAAATGGATGAAAACCTTTTACATACAGACTTTCAACCAAATACTATGTATCACTCGGGGGTACAGGGGGCGGAGCCCCCGTCTAGGTGTGAAGAGCGCCTGGAAGGCGCTCTGATCAGCTAGTTATATTATATTGTCAGTGTTAGATACGAATTTCTACTGGACACATACACCCCTATAAATTAAATCGCAGAAGTTTATAAATTAACCATTCGTGTTTGTTATTAACGTGATTTATTTTTGTGCCCATTTCAATATGGATAAATTTTTATTTGGAAAACAATCTACTTCTCGGGCAGAAGATGATGAACCTTGCACAAGCAGTATTGCTAAGAAAAGAAAGATTGTGAATAGAAAATACTTCGAAGACTACATTCGTTATGGCTTTTATTGGTGCGGCGATGAAGCGGCTCCGAAACCATTATGTGTAATTTGCAACGAACAATTAACAAACGACTCAATGGTGCCCAGTAAACTAAATCGCCATCTAACTTCAAAACATCCGAATTGTGCTAAAAAGGATATATCATATTTTCAAAGGATTTTGGCTCAAAATTTAAAACAAAAAAAATTTATGATGTCGACCGTATCTGTTTCCGATAAAGCATTAGAAGCTAGCTATTACATTGCAAGATTAATAGCTCGTGAAAAGAAACCTCATACTATTGGAGAAAAACTTATTAAACCAGCATGTATGGAAATTGTGCGAGTTATGCTTGGACCTAAAGAGGTTCAGGAAGTGAGTAAGGTTTCACTGTCAGCTGAAACTATTAAAAGACGTATTGGCGACATGTCAACAGATATTTTGAACACGCTTATTTTGAAATTGATCGCAGCTAACAATTTTGCTCTTCAAATTGACGAGTCAACGGATATTAAAAATCAAGCACAATTAATTGCAATTGTACGTTTTGTTGGCGAAGATTGCATAAAAGAAAATTTTTTATTTTGTAAAAAACTTTCCGAACGAACTACTGGAGAGGATATTTTTCGAGTAACTGATGATTTCTTCAAAATACATAATCTACAATGGAGTAACTGCATGAGTATTTGTACTGATGGCGCCGCAGCAATGACTGGTAACATAAAGGGTTTTGTTGCCTTTGTAAAACAACAAAATCCGGCAATACAATTTACACATTGCTGCATACATCGGGAAGTATTGATGGTGAAGAATTTACCAGAACAACTTTTAAAAACTATGAATGAATGCATCAAAATTATAAATTTTATTAAATCAAGAGCTTTAAATACAAGAATTTTCGAAATTCTTTGTGAAGAAATGGGTTCAGAACATAAATCTTTATTATTTTATACTGAAGTACGTTGGTTATCCCGAGGAAAAGTGTTGGCTAGATTGTTTGAACTTCGCTGTGAAGTGCATCAGTTTTTACTAAATCAAAATATGCCCGAACTCGGCCAGCACTTCGAAGATAACAGTTGGATCGCCAAACTTGCATATATGGCTGACATTTTCGACCATCTTAATGAACTTAATAGAAAAATGCAAGGTCCGAATGAAAACTTATTAACCTGTTCCGACAAATTGCAAGGGTTCAAAAATAAACTGGAACTTTGGCAGAATGAACTAAGTAACAACTCTTTAGAAATGTTTCAAAGGGTTCATAATACAATAATTGAAAATAGGCAATTAATTATCGATCTGGCCCAATCCCATTTAACAACACTGGAAAATAATTTCGACTACTATTTTCATTCGATTAAAAGTGAAGAATATGATTGGATTCGCAATCCTTTTGCAACTAATGCAAAAAAATCTGTTGATGCATTTTCTCTTAAATTTAAAGAAGAGTTTATTGAACTGAGTAACGACGGGACGTTAAAACTTACTTTTGGAGAAGTTCCATTGGATGTTTTCTGGATTTCGGCTAAGAATGAATATCCTCAAATTTCAAAACAGGCTATTTCAATTTTAATCCCCTTTTCAACGACATATTCATGCGAACAAAGCTTTTCGACACTTCTTTTAATTAAAAATGATAAGCGGTCTTGCTTAAAAAATCTCGATCAAGAACTTCGAGTTGCACTATCAAATATCGAGCCCAATATAAAATACTTGTGTTCCTTGAAACAAGCTCAAGTATCACATTAATTACTCTTTTTGCCTATTTTTTTGTATTAATGTAGTTTTGTAATTAATTATATATGTTATGTACATATAATACCGTAAATATGTAAAATAAAACGAATTAAAATATTAATTAATGTATTATTTTCTGATGTGTATACGTGTTGTTTTATTATATTTATACCTATTAAATTTGGTGTGCCGTGAAAACCAGAAAAAGCTTTTGGTGTGCCACGAATAAAAAAACGTTGCGGAGCACTGCTCTAAAGTACTTAAATAATATTGAAGTACTTAACAATACAAATCAAATCACTTCCAATAAAATTTCTTTCCGATTATGAAAATCAAGAGAGAATTAAAATGATCTCTCTTATATTTCTAACTCAATGGAGGATTGGCTGTAAACCTTTGGCATTTTATTATTCTTTTTTTTAAATTCTGCTATGTATAGATCAATTTCATAATAACGATGTTGAAATAATAGACCTAGAAAATTAACTATTTTTAAAGTTAAATATTTTTATTAATTTTTTTTTTATATTTATTACTTTTGGTTTGGCACATTAAAATATGCACAAACATACAAAACTATTTCATGTATGTGATATATTCAATGTATATAATATATCAATGTAAAATATTTAAATAATAATAAAATAAAGTAAATCTTATTAAATTGTATGTTATTTTTAATTTAACATTTAGATGTTTGAATTTTTATATCTATAAACATGTATAATTTAAAACAAAATGAACATTTAGTGATTAATAATTCTTTTCAGAACGACGATCTACGGAAATGCAACCAATGAATATCTTCTTCTTCTTCTTCTTCTTCTATTATAGGCCTAAGGCCTGTTCTTCTTCATTATCCTTAGGTCTTTTTTTGGGAAGAGTACGCCCAGCAGTCAGCCCATTTTTTCGGTGGCTTGGTCTCTTGTGTTGCTGGCCTTCCATCCCGGGCTATATTCTCAAGAGCCCTTCCGCGTTGGCTAATGAATATCTAAACTAAAAACTAAATATCTAAACTAAAAAATTATTGTTTTTTATTTTAATTCTAATGGTCATATAAAAGCTTAATCCAAGATTATAAAATTTATTTATTATAGTAAGAAACCCTGAAATATGCAATTTTTGTGTCATAATCAGAAATAAATGAAATGATTTGAAAAAGGTAGTTTTGTTTTGTTTTTCTTTAAATAATGGTTTTTATATCATAAAAATAATATATTAAATTTTTTCAGTGATTTGATTGAGACACTTTCGCATATAGGCGTGTAATTGTGTATAATCCACGAGCGTGTCCCGAATCAATTCTTCCAACAAATGATTCCAGATCAAACGCAATTGGTTTTGTTTTCGAGCTGATTCTGCAAATCGCTCCAAAAGATTATTCAATTGAACCCGAGCACGATTACGCCACATAATATCCTCCTGCAAATAAAGCAATAAAGTACATCATAAAGCTATAATCATTAGCTTTAGAATTGATTTAGTTTAGATTTAGCCCTTTTGCATTCACTCATATCATATACAGGGTGGCGCCAAAAGATGGGAACTATTGAAGAAAGCAAAAACAAGAAACAATTTTTTTAAAAATTTATTCAGAGTCCTCAATGTACACTACAACATTGGAAATTAAAGAAACATTCAAGTTTTGAAGATAATATCGCGAAGATGATGTCCGTCTTGCTGGATGCATTCAGCAAATCGATTTTGAAAATTCTGCATTACCTGGTGCAAAGTGTCGAGTGGTATTACTGCGATCACCTCTATAATCCTTGTTTTGAGTGCAGGTAGAGTTTTGGGACGAGTATTGTAGACTACACTCTTCAAGTAACAAGAGCGATATGTTACCATGCTTGAGACATTTTTGGCTGCAAGAATGCACAGTTTACCTGGTATTGACTTTGAAAACACTTGGTTTCATCAAGACGGGGCAACTGCACATACTGCAAGAGTATCTTTGGCAGCGGTCAGGCGCCTGTTTGGTAACCACGTCATTTCCAGGAACGGTGACATTGTTTAGCCACCTCGTTCTCCCCACTTATCAATGTGCGATTTTTTATTTATGGGGTTACTTGAAGAGTAGCAAGACGGACATCATCTTCGCGATATTATCTTCAAAACTTGAATGTTTCTTTAATTTCCAATGTTGTAGTGTACATTGAGAACCCTGAATAAATTTTTAAAAAAATTGTTCCTTGTTTTTTGCTTTCTTGAAAAGTTCCCATCTTTTTGCGCCATCCTATACATAGACGAATATATTGTCAGACCAGAGTTCAGAGTGATTTGCAATATTACTATGATCATTAGTTTTAATATTAATTTATTTTAAATTTAGTCCCATAGTGGCCTTTTACAGTCACAACAATAGCATTTATTTATAAATTTGCATTTGAAATATTTCCTTAAATAAGATATAGATAAGATACTGACAAATATATATTAGAATAATAGAATATTTATAAGAATGTGTTTACAATATAATAGAAAGATTAATTATTTCTAAAAACCTGAAGTGGGCCACCCTTTCGCCATTGAAGGGCTTCTTTTGCTACAACCAATCGTAGTGCACCATCTGCTTTAAAAATCCATTTTTTGGCCGAACTGGGTGGTTTTTCATCCATTCTTAATCTTTGTAACAATGGTTCTAGTACATGTTCTGGAAGTGACCATAGTACTATGGCACTTAACCCTAAAAAAAGGTATCAATTAATATTCATTTTAATGAATAAATAAAATGAAAAATACCAGCATATTGTCTGTCAGCCTCTCGGATATTTTCTTCAGTAACTTCATTTCCATTTAGAATTCGTAAACCCCAATGATGTAATCTATAAAGAGCGTAAGTCTGCCAATTACGCGAAGCTAAAGGATTTCCTTCCGGGTCGATCTGTAACAATAAAATGAAATTTTATAATCTATTCTATTAGAACAAAAATGAAATCATTCGATTTCATTAGAATATCGTTTCTTAGTTTATTTACTTAAACATAAAAAATCATTTATCTTAAAAACTATTTTTGTTTAAAATAACAATAAAATACTTTTCATGTTTATTTATTTGGGCCTTAAAAACTAAACCTATATTAGCTACTTTATACATTTAAATAAACAATTATGATATTTGTTAACTTGATAAGGTTTGAGGAACAGTAGTTCAACATTTTCAATTAAAATTCAAAAGAACAATCACTTAACTGTAAGCGCAGTAAGTCCTTGTAAGTCTGCTAGAGCATTCAATTGTCCCAAGCAATGCAAATTATTACCAGCAAGATGGAGTTCATCGAGTGTTGGAAATCGACTTCGTAGACGGCCTAAGGCACCAACAGCCGAATCAAAATCAACGTAGTTCAATTTTACTATTGTCACTTGGTTCGCTTTTTCAGCAGACCAAGGCCTGAAGTAAAAAGCTTAGCGATATTGGATGAATTGAAGGTTTTTTTTGATAAAAAGACCTCACCTGTCCAAAAAACGGATGGCAGTTTGACCATAAACATTCAAACATTTTCCGCTTATCTCTACAAGAAAATCTCCCCCTTGTTCACGTACCTGGAAAACAATCTTAAAGTAAAACGAAATATTATATATATGCCGTCTGGCTTTACATGCCCTGACAACAATAAAACTTATGAAAAGACTTATATTTATAACTCTATATATCATGTTTATTGTTACCAGAGGACGTGATGTCAGGCAGTAATCTCAAATTTAAATATATATAAATAATATAAAAAATAAAACCTTATTCGAATTAGAATAATTATTGTTAGTAGAGGTCGCCACAGGAGGAGGTCTAGCTGTATTGGCTCTTCCCCTTCTTAAATTGGATCTTCGTACTCGGTGACTAGCAGAGGCACTTAGGGCCATCCGATTCCGTTGATTCGGTCTGGTAACAACCTAACCCCACCAGGATTTTATCTATACCATAGCAAATTATAAGGATTTTTTTCTTTTCTTTAATTATTATATTATTTTCTATTTTATTTTTAAATGATTATCTATCGTGCACATAAAAAATATCAGTAATTTATTACCTCAATAGGACAAAGTGGGGTTTCATCTGGTTCGCTTGCTGAAGCTTCATCCGCGTTGGAGCTGGAATCCGAAGGGAGGGAAGAGAGAGAACTGTCAGCAAGGGGCTCAACACTGCTTGATTGCCCGCTCTCCGGTTGCCTAACAACAGAAAATTCCCAGATCCTTAATTAATATATTAATTTTATTCGAAATTAAATATTGTAGTTCAACCCCCATTATATTAACTTGAATAATGAACGGTTTACTTTTGGGTAAAAATACCTATTTATTTTATCCTGACTATTTATCTCATTAACACGTTCCCGCCGGCATGTACCACCGGTGGCTCATGGCGTCACATAAAATAAATAGACAAATTATGGAGCCGACGGGAACGTGTTAATTAAGATTAATTGATTGAAAGTATAAAATTATTTAGTATATAACCTGTTATGCGTGTCAAGAAGATCCAAAATCGGAGGGAGACGAACAGTTGGGTTGGAAACGGAAGTAGTCGTCTCCCCTCGAAAACTTTTACTTCTTGGTCTCTGGGTACTTGGTGCTGAGCACACGCTGATCCCTGAATCACTCTGCACGCGGTCCATGGAGTCACTATTCATCACACGTCCTGAAATTCCAATGAACCTCATTTCTTGAGACATTTAAAAAAAGAAAATAAAAAGAATAATTAAAAATAATTATGTTGACAATTATTTATGAAAAAGAAATCTATCTATTTCGACTGGAATCAAATATCCTTGGTTGCAGCAACCACGTAACCTTTATTTAAGGAAAATAAAAATTGATTTTATTTAAAAATTTTCAAAATTTAAAACTTTAATTTCAAAGGACTGGATTAATAATTAACTTTATCAACAATAACTTTTTCTAAATTTAAAATTCAATCAGTTTAACTAAAATATTGCAAGTTTTGAGATGAAAATCCACCCTTTTGAATATTTAGTTAAAATTATTGAAATTATATTCAATAAGGTAAGAATTTTTTATATTTTAATAAATTGAAAAATATGAATTAATAAGATACCTACATTTACATTGCGTTTTTTTGGTTTTAAGAAGGTAGGAGTAATAAGCAAAATATTTTGGGCTAATTGATAAAATAGTTTAAGTTAAATAATTTTTTTTTATGCATGACATACTAAATTAAATATAAAAAATATTAATATATGGAGGACAAATGGACATGAAAAATGTTTTATTACCTCCGATAGTTTCATTATTTAAATCATTTGAGGTACCCAATTCCCCGAACGCTGTTCTAAAAGAATTATATATACATTTTATTGGTACAAGTTTTGTCTGTACAATGGTATGAATTTAATATTTTTTTTTCTATCTTTATATTTCGTTTAATATTTCGTTAAATATATTGCATTAAGATTCATATTTACTAACGATGAGTGAATTCCCTCCCTCGTAGTAGTTTCCAGTGATATTTGGCTGAATTCGAGGAATTTTCAGCAATAGCCGGTGTTTCTCGAGCTGTCCTCCATGCCTGTGCTGCTCTCCGTACTGCTTCAGTCACCTTCAATAAATAAATATACAGAATCTTTATATTTATTAATTAATATTATTTGACTTCTCATCAATATTGATTAATTTATTGTCAAATTGTTTTTTGGTTTTTATTATTATAATAGATATAAACAACCTCTTTTGTACATTCTATGAAGTGCCTATCCAGAAGATTGTTATCAAAGCGGGATAGAGGTGTATTATGATCAGCACAAAAGCTCCTCTCAACTTTTATCTTGGTTTTCTTGATCGAAATCGGTTAGTTTTTATTTCAAGTGAACTTCCCAATTTTTTGATTATGTAAGCTGTGTATAATTTAAACACTAGGTAAAGTTTCAAGTTTATTAATATATTTGCTTTATGAAGAAGCTGATTTGAGGAGAAGAAAGTTTCTGATGTAGTGTAACAACCAAAATATGAATAAAGCAATTATATTAATAAACTTGGAACTTAATAAGTTTTATTTTTTTTAAGTTTAATTTTAGTTTACATAACTTAAAAGAAATATGATCAAAATTGATTTCATTGTCAGTACAAATATAAAACTAATAAAAAATAAAATAATATAAAAATAATTAAAAAAATAATAATAAAAATAAAATAGGAAAAAATAACCATTATAAACCAACCTCCATGTTGCTTAAAAGTTGAAGTTTTGATAGATGAGAGACAAGGAAACTAATACAATCACCCCCTAAAGCTATTGGGTTACCATCAATAGCGACTTCTCTCAATTCTTCTGCCTGAATTAATGTCGCGAGGTTATCAACCCTAAAATTTAATAACAAAATAACCAATTTTTAATATATAAACGTAAAGCAAATTAAATAAGTATATATCAACGGTAGTCAAACATGGCTCTTTGAGTTTATTGTGGCTCAATTAAAAAATTTAAAGCTATCACAATTTAGAATTTACATATATTAAACTGGAAAAAGGCTACGTCATGACACATATTTATTTACATATAATTATTTAAAGGAAATTTAAAATTTAGTTATTTCTACAAGTTTCAAAAACTTTGTTGTAAAATGTATCCGATCTATCCCAACTCTATCTACGTTATTACAATAGCAACAGCAGAACTATTTCATGCTAGGCGTACGATTTATTATTAATATAATTGGGTATTTTAATCGCGAACGTATTCGTAATTTTGCTTCTGAGTCCCCCACCCCCCAAAGTAAAATTTTTTCCGATTTAGCTCTTAAACATTTTCGATTTTTCAATATGGCTCTAAGTATCACCAAGTGTGGCCACCACTGGTATATATTATTAATTATTTATCATAATTAATATTAATTGTAGTCGATTGTAGAATAAACAAAAGGTATAAAAAGTAACTGAGAGTGGTGGTGAATTTGAATGTTTTTTTTTAATTTTATCTTATTAATATTCAGTGGCGTACCTAGGTTTACTATTTGATTTATATAAATTATGATCAACTATATGATTTCGAATATTTTTCCTCGGTGTATATAAATGCATTTTAGTGTAAATTTTGAATTCTAATTCCAAGAACAGGATAATAATTTTATTTTATTGTATTCATTCAACGAATTCGTAAACGCATCTTTACGATTTTGTTCGGCAATTTTTCCTAACTAAAATTTTTTGATATCAGTTTATAAATGTCATTTCTTTTGAAAAGTTTATATGATTACTTTGAAGTGATATACCAATATTTTTTTAAATCATCTATTTTTCTTTTGAAAAGCAGGGCCGGCGGAAAAAATATAAATATAAATTTTGAGAGCATTATACACGATTTTTCTAGTATGAAAGCTAGAAGAGTAAATATTATATTAATATGTTTATACAAGTGCATACAAATATGTGTAAAAAAATTTACTCTCTGTGTATTAATTAATATTGATTAAATAACTTAATAATTTATTTATGTGCATTAATTTATAAATACCACTATTTGATTGACTTATAATAAAAAGGGCGGCAAACTGGAGATCGCCCCGGGCGGCAAAAGTTCTAGGTACGCCACTGTTAATATTCTATTTGTTGATTATAAAAGATTAAAAAGTGAAAGAATCACTTTATTCTCAATTTTATTCAAAATAATAAATTTTTTTAAGATAAATATGATTTATATAATTATTATACTTACATTTGTAGTTCATTATTGCTTAAAAACAATTTTTGTAATGTTGGTGTTTCTGAAAATCCCTGAATTCGTCGGATACGATTTCGACGTAAATTCAGTTCTTGTAAATTTTTTAATCCTTGTAAATCTGATGCGCTTATCTAAAAAAATCAAAATATAATTTTATCACAATCTAAATATAATTTAAAAAATATTTATTAATTACTTTTCGTAATAGAAAACTCATTACTATAAATAAACCCAAATGAGATTAAATCACCTGGGAATAGAGGATATTGTTTAAACGCAGAATGCATGATCTTTAAACACCTCCAAGCATAGTTAGAGTTATAAAATGGAGCAAGGGAAAAGACCTGCGGGTAGACCAGTGCCTAGACACACAGATGGGGTCTCTTGGAACACAGTTTTGCATTCTAAATTTCATAAGATGGCGCTGCAGATGCCCAAGAGATACATGCGACCGTCAGGTGGCACTGCAGGCGCTTACTAATTCTCGGTATAAAAATGTGTAGGAAAAACCCAGGTCGCAAGAAAGCTTAAACAAGGGTTCAAAGATAGCGCAAAATGCAGTTTCAGAAATTAACATTGAGTGTCCAGGTCTGATAACGGGTGGTCTGTGGGGTAGACAAAGAACATTGTGTTGACAATAAAAAGGGACATAAAAAATTGAAGAAAAAGAAAATTGGAAGAAGGTGGTTCATAATAATGCAGGAATATGATTGCTACAACCAAAAACTTTCGCATTAATAAGTGTGACTGAGAAAAAACATAACTTCTAAAGAAATCATTAACTATTCTTTTTTAAAAAAAATTATTTTGTTGATTTATGTATAAATATATTAAATAGATAATAATAAACTAACAATTATTACCTGACGAAGTTGATTTCCTGCGAGATTTAAAACTTTCAAGGAGTGAAGGGTGGACAGTCCGTTCAAAGCTTGAATTTGATTTCCATGTAAATCCAACACCTCTAGTTTCGTTAATGTATTTAACGCTTCTATCTTGCGAATTCTAAAAAATAGAAAATTTTTCAAAATTCACATATTTTAACAAAAATTAAATAACTCACAACTTAAAGTAAAATCTAATATTTAAATAATTTTCAGAAATAAATGATTTATACAAATGTTCCTAGTCAATGATTAATTGAAATTAATTATTGTTAGTAAATAAAATAAATTAATTCAGGAATTTAATTTCATTTTTACTATCTCGCTAGAGATATTATTGCGATCACGAAACTTTTCGATGTTGAGATTTTGATGTTTTTATACGTTTTGAAGGTTCCTGAATCATTTTCACTAAGGTTGAGAAAAATGTGTTTGTGTGTGTGTGTGTGTATGTATGTATGTAGACAAGATTACGCAAAAATGGTTTAAGCTAGAATCATGAATTTTGGTACATGGGCATTATTCAAAATTCTTAGTTTTCTATCACCTTTTGGGAAATGTAGTTTAACCGGAAGACGGTCATTACCTACAACGTTTTGATTTTTTTTCCTCTAAAGTGACCGCAAAAATAAAGATATATGTTTGATAATTTTTCACATGATTAAAAATTGTATAAAACTGCTATATATAGAATTTCAGCTTGATTGAATAGCTGTAAGTACCATAATTAATTGTTTAACACTGCAAATCTCACGCGCCAACACGTGAGGTAGCGCCATCAACAAAGAGCCAAACATGCGCTGGCTTAATAAATATTATTTATTAATTTTAATTTATAATTTATAATTAATTAAATTTAATTTAAATATAATATATATGTTATTTAATCTAAATTGCGAGATAGTCGAGTGGAGACACTCCAGCTAATTTGTATTGTATTTTGATTACATTGTTAATGTTTTTTCTTTGGGAGTGGTACCAAATCAATAATTTGATAATTTCACTCATATTCGGAGATTCGGTTAAATTGATTGGAGCACAGACCATCCTTTATTGGTTTGGAGTCTTTACTTTACTGTATATAGGGGGGTTACCTCCTCTTTTGGGGTTTCTCTAAAGTCTAAAGTGATTAATCATCATTAATTCTTTGATTGATGGAGATGAATATTGGTTGATAGTAGTTGACACCTTGATTTCATTTTATTACTTCGAATAAGATTTATAATTTTTTTTGTTTAACAATAACAAATTAAGACAAATAAATTATTCAATCATGATTTTAAATTCCAAATTTAAAGGTAATTCTTTAGAATTTAAGATTTACATATTAAATTTTTATTCTTAAACTTTGAAGGTTTAAAGTTTTTTTAACCTATAACCTTAAGTACCGGGACCCCGAGCCTCTGCTCGGTACTTTAGTTAAAAAAAATAATTCATTATTATTGGGTTTGGCTGAAATACAATTCTTTAATTATTTATTACAATTATTAAATGTTGCATCAATGCATCAATCTGAATAAAATGAATGGAACTTGGTGTCCTCAATAATACATAAATATGTATTAGGTATGTTTCTAAGTGAATGAATATTTTTTTTTATTGGAAGAATGAAAAATATATATCGTAATTTATAATTATAAAATATTATTAAAATATATATTTTTAATTTTATTTCGAAATTAAATTAAAAATTTTAAAATATTTTAAATATAAAAAAATATTAATACAATAACCTTTAAAAAAAGGCGGGAGTCAAATTTCATGGATGCCATTTTTGACGTCTCCATATATAATTTTAAATTAAGAAATAAATAATTAAGAAGTATTTTTCCTGAGATGTGATCAATAAAAATCAATTTTTCTTTATAAATACTATATCTAGTGTGAATTTGAAAAAAATCGTTAGAGCGGTTTTTGAGAACCCATGGCTATATATATATACAATTTTAGCTAGCATAATAAGATAAGATTAATAAATGAAAAATCTTGGGAATAACGCCAACACCGGTCACATTGAATAGTATCATAAAATTTTCTATGTAATAAACTGGCTTATTTATCTTTACCACATCAACAAATACTCGTATATATCTGGTATTGGTTCGTAAAAGTGTGCCACAGATCAAAATTTATTCTTGGTAAGATTAAGTGATCGGGAGAACAAGGAGATATCACCAAACCGATTTATAACTACTTAGTTTTATTTAATTTTTACTATATATATATATATATATATATATATATATATTGTAAATATAAATTATAGATGAAAATGTGTGGTGGGTGGGAGGGAGGGGGTGATGATAGAGGATACAATTGATTATTCAAAATTAAAGTTATTCAAATTTCTAATAAAATAATATACATAATAATAATTAAAGAAAAATGATCATATTTTCCACCAGTAATATTGAGAAATTGCTAAAAAATTATATAATAAGATATCAAATCAATCTATAAATTCGTTATTGAGGCTGTGAATAATTTAATCATATATTAATTTTAAAAAAATCTGGAGAGTCTCCACTCGACTATCTCGCAATTTGAATTGTATTAAATAACATATATTATATTTAAATTAAATTTAATTAATTAAATTATAAATTTTAATTAATAAATAACATTTTTCTCAACCTTAGTGAAAATGACTCAGGGACCTTCAAAACGTATAAAAACATCAAAATTTCGACATCGAAAATTTTCGTGATCGCAATACTATCTCTGGCGAGATAGTTATAAGTATAGGTCTCTCTATATATACATCACAAATGCAACCTGGAAAATTCTACTTGGGGTTTGGTTATTCGAATTGATTAATTGACCTGTTCTTGCCGAGCAGAAGCACTCGAAGACTGGTGAGCTGCTCCAATCCAGATAAACGTTCAATTTGATTCTCGTAGAGGTCGAGAAAAACAAGACTATGAAGGGCGTTGCAATGCAACCCGTCAAGACGTACGATTAGATTGTGCTGAAGCGAGAGAAGTCGAAGTCGGGTTTCATTGCCGAGTTTCGGAATGCGATTTAACCCTCTCCGATCCAAAGAAAGACGGTCACCCGTCGCATTGCCCGACAACATTGCAATTATCACCCCGATCAGGACGAGCTAAGCACTTCTCACAACCTAATTCACCATGTTTGGTTACTATAACTACCACCATCCATATTGATTGAATCGATTTTAATGTTTACTATGAATTGTTACTAAAGCAACGCAGATTCACACAACGATTCCTAGTATTATTTTATTTTTATCAACACAAAACATCTTATACTCATTTATTTATTAAATATTGGGGTAATATAATTTATTACTGATAGGATTAATATAAAGTAAATTGTTACCCAAATAAGTTGAAGAAAGATTGTAAAATAAATTCAATAATTATAATAAAAAAAAAATGATGAAATTTCATCATCTTCCAAAATGGTTTTACATTTTTAGAGATAGTATTGCGATCACGAAAATTTTCGATGTTGGGATTTTGATGTTTTTAACGTTTTGAAGGCCCCATAGTCATTTTCAATATTGTAAGGTTGAGAAAAATGTCTGTAGGTGTGCGAGTGTGTTTATGTAGACAGAATTACGCAAAAACATTGAGCTAGAATAATGAAATTTGATAAATGGGCATTTTTAAAATTTGTAGTTTTCTCACAACTTTTGAGAAATGTAGCTCATTGGGAAGAGGGTCATTACCTACCACGTTTTCATTTTTTTTTCCTCTAAACTGATCGTAAAATTAAAGATAAAAGTTTAATAGTTATTCCGCATGATTAAAAATTGTATAAAACTCCTATATATAGAATTTCAACTTGATTGAATCGCTGAAAAAATACCGGAATTAATTTTGTAAATTTTTTAACACGTTGACTGCCAATCACGCGCGAGCACGTGACGTGGTGTCATCAACAAAGAACTAACTATTTAAATTTTTAAATTTTGACTTAAAAAGGAAGGTAAAGTTTTAAATTTAATATATCTTAATTAATTAATTTAATTGAATAACAATAATATACTGTACATTTAAATTTTTTAATTAATTAATCCAATTTAATTATACTTAATTTATAATTTATATATTTAATTTAATTTAAATATAATAAATGTTACTTAATCCAATTCAAATATGCGAGATAGTCGAGAGGAGACACTCCAGATTTTTTTGTTTAAAATAGATAAACTAATAAAATTATTATCTTCTAAATTTTTAAATATGAATTATTGTAAATAATTTAATTAAAATAAAAATTTTCTTAAAGTGGTACATAATATTTGGTTGAAAGTAGTAAAAGGTTTTCATCCATTTTGTTTCAATCAGTATATTATAAATCATTCATTTGTTTTTGTGTTCTTATTTAAAATAAATATTAATTTAATCAGTAAAATAATTATATATATTATTATTGAATATGTTATATCTATCTCCCTAAGTGGCTCAAAGATACTCGAAAGTTCTTTGCGCAACAACCACATTTCTCCAAGTGCCCCTATTCTGAGCACTTGTCCCATCTCTCTTACGTCCCTTCCTATGCTTCCTTGGTCTTCCAAGCGGACGTTTTCCAATCACTCTCTCCACCAATATCTTTTTCCTCTCCCATTCTAGCCACGTGCCCTATTTCCTTTGATAATAATTTTGATGAGATAAGCCTCTTGCCTGCATGATAACAGGCGTTTCCCGATTGCAACCTCGATTTAAATTCTTCTCAAATATTAACCTTCGTGATTACATTCAAATTCTACATTTTGTATATTAAGATTTTGTATGTTAATACTGTTCCTCTTTGTTACTAAATATTTTTTCTTATCACTATTAATTTCAAACCTCCATTAATTTTTCCTCGCTATCTGGAATTGCAATTGCCGAATCTCCTATTCTATTTAAGTCGTCTGGGTAACCTAATATTTTACAATTGATTTCCGCATCTTACTCTTTCATTACTACCTTCAAGACAAATTTGAAGATCAAAATTTGAAAAAGTTTATCCGGATCTATTGAGTCATGCGTATACGATATCTAAATATTATTATTAAGATTCAATTTTATTTTATTTTTCAATACTCTCGCCTGTTTGTAATCTAAATAACTCATGATTTAATAATTTTTTAATTAAATTAGCTTAAAACTCATTAAATTATATTTTATATAACCATATCTTATATAGGGTGACCCAGCCAGTAGTTGAACCCCTTCCAGTAGTTGAACAAATTACCAAAAATCCGCCAAAATCTCAAGAGGAAACAGCTTGGAACGTGAAATTTTATTTTATTTTTAAGTTATTATGTTGTCACAACACAACTGAAACACCTATCGTCTGCTGCACGTGACTTAAGTACTCAGAGATATTATTTTTTTTCTCAAATGAAATGCTTGTTTTTGCATTCACGACTAGTCTACTGAAAATACGGTAAGTAAAAGTAATCCACGTGCATCCTAGTCATTTTTAGAGATATTTTTACCGAATTGGTCTTAAATTAAAGCTAAAGGACTACATTTTGAAGCATCATATTAAGGTATAGATATTTTTTATTTTTTAGAGCTCTAAACTGACTGTTCAACTAATGGCACTGTTAAAATGCACAAATTCCAGTAATTGAACAGTGGTGAACGTTGCCCGCCATCGAAGATCACCAGACTGTGAATGTTCAATCCCTCTTATACCTTGAATCCCTCTTCCCCAAGGGTAGGCCTGAAGAATTTAGAAAAGTGCAGGGGAAGAGTGGAAGGGTAATATTGAGGCCCGTGAACTGTTTCAGTTTTGGAAAAGGCTTCGGAGCAAATGTCTTAATGAAACTCAGACAAATGGCCTTTTGTCTGAGTGTATTGAAAAAGAGCCCGAAATTAATCATAATTTTGATGCCTCACCTTCAGCATTGAATGTTAGTTCAATCCAAGCAACACTTTCAAGACAAACGGACTCGCCTTAAGTAAAGTAAAGTAAAACCAGGAATCTGTATGCAGTAACGGGACTCGACTCCCAAAGCAATTTCGTATCAAAAGTTTAAAAAATTTTAAAAATATTTTTAATTTTGTATCTTATGTGTATATTGCCGATTGGTGTTTGTTTGAAATAAATAAATATATGTATTATTTTGTTATTATTATTATTATAATTTAAACATTGAGCAATGTTTGGAATGTGAATCAGCCTTGTATTGTTTTATGAGTGCTCAAGCTATAGGCCTAGATATTTGTTAAGTCGTTTTGGATGTCTACCTAAACTTAAAATAAAAAAAAACGGGTGTTCAATTACTGGAATATCGAGCGTTCAAAAACTGGACATGTCTGTTCAACCACTGGGATAAAATCATAAAAAATGTTGTGAATTTTTTTTTGCTTTTTATTTTTCAGTTAAGCACTGATTAATATTTTTTTTAATAACTACAATAATAAAGCTTTGTTAAAAATCCATTAGCTTAGTTTTACGGCTAATAGTATAGAACTTACAACAGGATCCGTGGTAAACTGGCTTTATTTGTTCAACTACTGGCTGGGTCACCCTAATTATATATTTTTTAGCAGTTTTTTTATAATAATCTTGATTTATAAAGTATAGGTTTGAGTTGTTTATATATTTTTGACAGATGAATTAAGAGAGGGAGGAAAATCATTTTTTTTATACTTATGATTTTAAAATAAATAATTAAAATAAATTGTAGTATATTATTAAATGAAAAAGAAGAGAGTTTTAATATAAAAATATTTATTTAACAATTTTATAAATTCATCATTTTATTAAAATACAATAAAAAATTGATAATTTTTTTTGTTTCATAGGGGAAAAGTTTGAAAGAAGTTTCGAAAATAAATATTCCCTTAAATGCTTTATCAATAAATGTCATATGAATGATGAAAAGAATCACTCGGATGATGAGAAGCATTATTTAATGATTTCAAAATTAACACAATAATAGGATCTCAAAAATGTAAGTTTTTAGAATAAAAACTCGGAAAGCGGAATATATAATCAATCTTAGAGGATCAAAAATAATTTTAAAAAAATCAATTTTTTTTGTTAGGAAAAGGAATATTAATTTTTTTTAAATTTATTTATATCTTATAAAAATATTAGGACTACTTAACACATATAGCGACATCTATTGAGATTAATCTACACTAAATATAAATGTACTGTATATTATTCTCAATAAATAATGCTAGTAAGGTACATATTTTGTCATCTATTGAGGATAATATAAACTACATTTATATTTTGTGAAGATTATTTTCTGATGACGGTAGTTTAATTGTCGATTTAACAAATATGGCGACATCTATTGAGAATAATATACACTAAATATAATTGTAGTGTATACATTTCTAAAATTGACGATTGAAACCATACTGCCATCTATTGAGATTAATCAACATTTGGTGTATATTCTCAATAGATAACGCTAGTACGATTATCAATTTAATACATTTCCTGCCATCTATTGAGGATAATATAAACTACACATATTTACTGAAGATTATTTTCAATAGATGTTGATCGTTCGAATGTCGAAATAAGAAATATATTTAATGTAGATTATTCTCAACAGATGACGAGAGTATATATGCCGATTTAAAATATATATGTTAATATACACTACATTTATATTTAGTGTAGATAATTCTCAATAGATGACGGTAGTCTAAGATTATTATAGAGGTTAATCTACATTAAATTTTTTAACTTATTTGTATCTTATAAAAATATTGTCGATTTGAAACATATAGCGTTATCTATTAAAGATAATTTACACTAAATTTATATTTGCTGTAGATTATAATCTTAATAGATGACGTTAATCAAAGATTATTTTCTCTGAAAGGACCACCAGACATCTAAGAAAAACTTTATAATCATTCTATCTACATCAATATTTGACTTGATGTAGAAGTGGCAAAGAACAGATTAATTCATTTGCTATTCACCTGTATAAAATTTTAAATATGTTCACCTAATTGTAGAAATAACTTAAAAATAAAAATTTAAAGTCAAATTAGCTTTGGCGGAATAAAAGAATCAACATATTCCGAATAGTTTAAATTTTACAAGAATCTTACAAGTTGAAAGATAATTTAAACAAAAATTAATTTTATGATAAAAAAATCTTTGTCTAATTGTATTTAATTGATATATTATATTCATTCTATTAATCATTATAATTATCTGTTATATTTAAAGGTATATTTATATTTTTTTATATATTGATCCTAAATGAATTTATATATATTAATGGTCAGCAAAGTTAACCGATGTTTAAAATGAAGAAAAAAGAATAATTGATTACTTTGAAATTTAAAATTAACCTTATTTAATTTAAATAATTTTATTGAAATCATATTTCTTTTCTATTTGAGTTCATAAATGTTGAAATTTAATGCATGACTATTTAATATATAAAATTAATTTAGATGTTAATTTACAAAATTTATATATTTTTTATTAATTTTATTTTAATTAAAGCATTTCTTTAAATTTTATGACAAATATCATAGAAAAATAATAATAAAGATATATAATATAGGAAATAAAATTTAACTCATCTCAATAGTCAAAAAGTATAACATATTCTCGTTAAATTTTAATTTATTCTAATATTTTTCATGTTAAATGACTATTTTATAGTATAATTTTACTAATTTGAGCTCATTACAATCTTAATAGTAATATAAATGTATTATAAACAATTTTAAATATGAATTTAATAAATTTATAATCTTATTGTATTTCAATGCTACATATGAATTATATTTAGTTTAATTTGTAACATCATTAATAACATTGGAAAAACAACTAATAATTATTTGCTGGCAAGATTATATATACGACTGATGTGACTTGATCATTTAATTTAGAAAAATATTAAATAAAAATAAAAAATAATTAATATAGTATAAATTATAAATACAATTCCTTTTTATACTGCCTACATAATATATTAATAATATATTAAAAATAAATTAATAATTAATTCAAAATTTTAAAACAATTGTTTTAAGAATTATTAATTTTACATTTATTATATAAAAGTATCTATATTTGAAACTGAATTTAGAGTCAATTAATAATGTTAATTAATTATTTTGTTTTTTAGAATTACAATGAAGATCTTTGAAAATTGTATAAGGCGGTCAATCTTTTTCATCTAATATTGAAACATTAGTACAATTGTTTGCTACATTTGCTATCAATGTATGGTAAAAAATTTACTAATTTATCATAATCATGAAATTTTCAGGTCAAATATTGGGGCAATTTTTGTTTCACTTCAACTCTTCGAAACAAGAATATAAATAAAAAACCCCCATTAATTGTTAATTAATAAAGTGATCTAAACAATACAATACTTAATAAAAAAAGTGTGCTTTCTTTAGTATTATTTTATTAGTAGCTATTTATCTTGATTATTTTACATTAATCAAAATTAAAGTACTATTACAGAAAATAAAAACTGTGCTATGTAGCTCCTATTCTCTTGAAAATCAAGAATCATTGGAATTAATTATACAGATTATTTTACAGTTTTCAACAAAATCGTTTTATAATATCAGTATTTTGGAATATCTTGTGGATCAATGTATACCTATATAAGATTAAAATTTAAATTTAATGCCATTACCAATCCATTATCATCTAAAAAAAGTCGAATTGGCAGTCGTGGGACTTGCCGACAGAAGTGAAAACTTGTGCGTAAGAAATTTGAAAGCAGACGGAATGCGCACCAGCTTCACGAGAAAAATGAAATTTATATACGTATATATATATATATATATAAAATTCATAATTATTTTTTTCAGCAAACTGATTATTATTACAAAAATATTAAAAATACGATGTGTATGAATATATATATATATGTCTGTCTGTCTGTCTGTCTGTGTGTGTGTCTGTCAAATACTCAAAAACTACCCGTCCGATTGCGATGAAACTTTCAGGGATTGTTGTGGGCGTCCCAGGGAAGGTTTTAGTGAGGTTAAATCCAAAATTAATTTATCCAAAATTAATTTAAATAGTAATATTTTGGTAAAAGTCTATTTATGGTTACCATGGTTACATTGAAAAATTTACAATAAATAAATAAAAATAATTGGAAATCTTTTCAACTTATTATTTTGATAAATTTTATTAATATTTTTAATTTTTTTTAAACTGCCAAAAATAACATACCCATAATAATAGTTGTAATAAAAATAAAAATATAAATCACAATGTAAGTAAAATATTGAATCGTTTTATTTATATTGTTTCAATTATTGTTTGAATATTTATTAAATTTATATATAGATTAATTTACATGTTTAAATGTATATTTAATAAATTTATTTATTGATTCTTAATATTAATAATTCCAATTACTTTCTTGAAATTTTTTTTTATTTAAAAGCATATTCAGCATATCTCGCAAATTTGAATTGGATTAAATAACATATATTAATTTAAATTAAATTAAATTAATTCAATTATAAATTAAAATTAATAAATAATATTTATTAAACCAGCGAAAGTTTGGCTCTTTTTTGATGGCACCACGTCACGTGTTGGCGCGTGAGATTTCCAGTGTTAAAAAATTAATTCTGGTACTTTCAGCAATTCAATTTTCGATGTTGAGATTTTGATGTTTTTGATGTTATAAATAATATTTATTAAATTATAATTTAATTTAAATTAATAAATATTATTTAATCAAATTCAAATTTGCGAGATAGTCGAGTGGATAGTGGAGTGTTTGGCTCTTTGTTGATGGCACCACGTCACGTGTTGGCGCGTGAGATTTCCAGTGTTAAAAAATTAATTCTGGTACTTTCAGCGATTCTATCAAGCTGAAATTCTATATATAGCAGTTTTATACAATTATTAATCATGTGAAAAATTATCAAACATATATCTTTATTTTTACGGTCACACACACACACACACACACACATATTTAAAAATTAATTTATTAAAATATATATTATATAATATATTATATATAGTATATAATTTAATATATATATATATATTCTGAAATTAATTTTAAATTATATAAATATATTAGAAATTAATTTAATATAATTTAACACATAATAATATATTAAAATATTTTATTTTATATATACATTATTTAGTAATACTGATTATTAATGTAAATATAAATAATAATATTTAATATGGCAAATATGTAAAATTTTGTAAAGAATGTATCAGAAGGTTAGTGTCTAACATTCTGGCGTATTGCGCATGCGTATATCGTTCGGGTCGGTCGGTCGGGTCGTTTTGGAACGGTCGGTCGTTTTGGAATCTCACGCGAAATCTATATTTTTTCCCCATCCCGCAAAAGTGCTCAACGCCGCTAAAGAAGTTTTCACTTCAAAAACATTCAGGTGCTTCTTCAATGACTACTTCAAAATTTGCAAGTGAATCAGATCATTTTGAACCAAAATGAATGCTACTTTAAATTATAATAATGATGATAATTTGACAAAGTTAAAACATCTAATAAAAAACTAATATTTCCTATTATTATGAAAAAATAAATTAAATCTTTTTAAAAATTCACAGGTCCTAAGGAGAATAAGTCTTGAATTTTAAGTCGAAATCACTGTTGTCTATCTTAATGCATAGAAAACCGGGATATTTGCAATTAAAAAATGTAGGACATGCATATCAAAATTTAAGAAGGTTTTAAATACAATTATAAATATATTTATCTTTTATTATTTATGTGAATATATATTCGAGAATCTGACATAGTTTTTATTATCATTTTCATAGTAAGTGCTCCATAAATTTATTTTTCTTATATTTTCTTTGTACAAATTAAAAAAAAAAATTATAAAATTAATATAATTCTATAAAATAATGCATTTTGTGACTATAGATATTTTATTAAATATTAAAGAACGAAATAAATAAATAAATGTTAGTGTGGTGGGTAAAAATGTTTTAATTCTTAAATTTGATTATGAGTTCAACATTATCAAGTCTTTTACTAAAGCAACCATGAAAAATCTGAATTTATTGTTTGCATATTTTAATTTTGATTCTCTTGTATATTAATTTTGACGAAATAAACTCCACTGCATAATAACAGGGGCTACCAGATTGCATAAATTTGAGTGGTGATATTTGTTTTTTTAATAAAATATTTTTATAAATAAATTCGTTGTTGCTTTAAAATATTAATAGGTATTTGTATATTTATAAATGTAGTTAATAGTAACTTTTAATTGTAAACAATCAGTAAATATGAATTATAATTTAAATTTTTTTTTCGTTAATTTAAAAGTGCAGAGAATTACAAATATGTATGTGATAAATAATAAATGTGATAATTCATCTAAATTATTTCTCATATAAATTAGATTGAATTCTTTTCGATATCACCTCCAAAAAACGATCGATTTACTAAACAAACAGTAATAATATTGGTGAATTGTCTTTTCAAATAAAACTAGTTTAAATTTTAGATGAATATTTATATAAATTATATTTAATATTAATATAATTTATGAAATTTTTCAAAAAACAATCTATACCTAGATATTCTCATTGATGACATATAATATTTAATTTCATTAAATAACATAATTTTTTCATACTAAATATTCACTTTATTAATTAATTGTATAGTTATATTTCATTAACAATATATTTATCTGTTTATTTTAATACTATACCATTTATTACAAATACAGGGTCCGGCAGTCAAACCTGACGGTTTTTGAAATGGGATAAATAAAAAAGTTGTGTTGAGATATTTTAATTATTTTGTTTTATTGTAAAGAGGAGAATTGGAAATTTAACATTCATAATAAAAAAGCACAAAAATAACTTATGTAGCAAAAATTATGTCACTTAAATGATGACCACCATTTGCTCTACACTATACGAGTCTCCTGGAGAAGTTAGTCATGCCATCTTCACCAGCAGTCTCTTCACTATGAAAGAGTAACTGTCTGGGCTGCAGTGTGTAGCTCAACAGTGTTAGGGCCTTATTTTTTGAGGAAAATGGCCAAACAGTGACAGTGAACTCAGCGCGTTATGTTGCCATGATCCGTGACTTTCTCATCCCAGAGTTACGTCGCCATCGTATCCCTTTCAGGAGGGTCTGGTTTCAGCAGGACGGAGCAACTGCCCATACCTCTCGGGCGTCCATGGCTCAACTCAGGGGATTTTTCCACGGTAAGCTGATCTCGCTCAGGGGTGACATCGAATGGCCGGCACGTTCTCCCGACTTGTCCCCTTGTGACTTTTATCTATGGGGGTACCTCAAGGGAAGAGTTTATGATAACAGACCAAATAATTTGAACCAACTGAAGGAGAACATTCAGCGAGAAAGTCGTGAGATCCCGCGCCAAACATTCAAGAGAGTCATGACTAACTTCTCCAGGAGACTCGTACAGTGTAGAGAAAATGGTGGTCATCATTTAAGTGACATAATTTTTGCTACATAAGTTATTTTTGTGCTTTTTTATTATGAATGTTAAATTTCCAATTCTCCTCTTTACAATAAAATAAAATAATTAAAATATCTCAACACAACTTTTTTATTTATCCCATTTCAAAAACCGTCAGGTTTGACTGCCGGACCCTGTATATCTAAAATCATACCCTAACAGCTGATCTTCATAGAAAAAAAATTAAAAATAATTTAATATTTATAAAATAAAGAAAACGCGAAAGAAAATGAAGTTGTAAGCACTATTTAATTATTTATATTTTTCTTAAAGCGTTGCATTCAGTTCCATTTCTGTTTTGAAATGTTAAATCTAAACGACCCTTTCTAGTTTTATCATGGAAGGATTTTAAATGAAATCATAATCTTATAATAGGAATTAATATAATATTATCTTAAATGAATCTTAGACTAAATTACATATTAGAATAATTAAACATATTTTATTATAAATTAATTAGTATTCATATTTCAACATATTTCCAGACAATGCAGATGACCTAATAAAAGTTACCAATTGTGTATGTGAAAAACAAAAAGATTCAAGAGCCACAATTCTTCAATATTCTATTTTTTTCTTCAGATCAAGATAATAAACAAGGATAATCTTGACAAATTATATGGTATGTAATTTAATGCATTAATTCAATTTAGTATGAGGGATCCCTCAACCAGAACGTCGCCAGTCTAATCGACGTCTAGGAGATCTAGACATATCTAGATCTAGATTACATCTAGAAATATAACAACTGAAAATTGAAATTTCTAGATGAATATAAGAAGTCTAAATTGATATTTCTAGACGTATCTAGATCTCCTAGACGTCGATTAGACGTCTAATCGACGTCGACGTTCTGTCTGGGCCATTAAATAATTAAATTGTGATAAGTTAATTTAAAAACAATTTTATTATTAAAAGATTTTCTTTTCACAAACTTAAAAAAAAATTAAAAATATTTTTTTTTCAATTCTACTTCCAAAGGCGTTTCTTTCTTAGTAAACAACAACAAAATTACTATTACAATTAAAATTAATATAATGAAATAAAATATCAGAAAGTAATTCATAAGGAAAATTAACGAATTAAAAATAATTAATATAATAGATGAAAATATGTTAATAATAATAATTTCTAATGAGTGGTCCATCCAATATTAAAATTTTCGAAAACAAATCTAACATTTTTTTTAATATAATTTAAATAATAAATTACTTAAATTATTATTGTCTCTACATTAGTATATTTTAAGGTTTAATCTATAAAAGTTATATTGTAATTTTTATTAATTTTCTTGAAAATTTCCTTATTATTTAGAAATAGTTGATTTATACATTTTACATTTAATAAATTTAAAAAATTTAACATATTGACTTCATCTGGTGAAAAAGGTTTTTCATCTTTTATAAAAGAATCTTTAAGAATTTCAATTATATTTACTTAAAAGTTCTTTTAAATCAATTTTTACTTTTTCGGGGTGTCTAATAGGTTTCTTGCAAATCTCACAATTATTTATAAAATTACGCCTTCTATAACTAGCATAGTGTCTATTGAGAGATTAGTATAAATTTATTGTAAAATTTGAGTATTGCACAATCTGTTCATTAATGACTAAGTAACATTTTGCAATAATCAAAGCAGTTCTTGAAATCCTGGTCCTCCATGTTAATTTCTATTCTCTTTTTAATTTTTGAGTTAGTTGCTCAATAAGTTTTGAAAAATCTTTTATCAACTTTGGATCTATCTATTTCTGTGGCTCTACGGAAATCAAAACTTCTTGGCCGCATTTCTCCTCGTGTTCCTATCCTGAACCACAACCATCGAAATTCTACTCTCTCCCATCTCTCTCATCTTCCTTCCTACATTGTCCACCCATCGCGAACTTGGTCTTCCAAGTGGACGTTTCCCAATCGGCATACCCTCCAATATATTTTTTGCCATTCTTTCCTCTCCCATTCTAGCCACGTACTCTGGCCATCGCAGCCTTCTCGATTTTATAACCCTAACTATGTCTGGAGAGAGAGCTCATGCAATTTCTCGTTATGCAGTCTCTGTCATTCCCCGGTGACCTCATCTTTCTTTGACCCATAAATGCATAACAACTTTGAATAATATTTTAAATCGTAATTATTCGTATGGATATTTTATAATATATTTTGTCACATAATGTCACTATTTTATAATTTTTGATTAAATTTTATAGCTGTAAAATAACTATTGAAGGGAAATTTAACTGATACATGTACCTAAATAGTATTTTGAATTTATGTTTAGTATTTATTATAAAGGAAAAATTGAGATATATATCAACATATAGTATATCACTATTACTTTCATTATAGGTTTACATTATATAATTATTTTCATAAATGACAATTTGTACTAATAATTATTTTAAATAATCTACTATTTATTAATTTCATATAGAATGCAAATTGATATTTAAAATTGTCTTTTATATAAATATTTCTTTTATATAAGAATACAAATAAAATTAAATAAAAGATAATTGTATCTAACATCACTTCATTTTAAAATTCCGCCATTATAATCAAAGCTGCCTTGACATTATACACTTAGCGGCCATTCCTCCAATTTGTTTATCATGTCAACCTAGATTATATTTGTTAATCATTTTTTTACTCGTACGGTTTTTTATATTAATTTTAAACATGTTATTTTTAATAATTTGAATAAATTTCAAAACTTTAATAGCGAATCAATTATATCGATGCGATTTTAATTATGATCATATTTTTAATTGTTTTCTTTAAATTTTTATTATAAAAATATTATTCATATATTTAAAATAAAAGTTTATTTCATGAAAATTAATTTGTATTACTAACTATGAAGGTGTTTTTATATAATATTATTTATATGAATGTATTGTGAATTCAATGTTCTTCATGGCTTGAATTGGTGAGTTTCTTTTTATATATTTTTTTACCGACCGACGATAGTAAGGGAGGTATTGTTTTCACACCAAATTTCACATGTGGAGATTTTTACATATCTCCACGAATCATGCATTTTCTAAACAGAAAAAAGTATTTTTAGCATGATGTCTGTCCGTCCGTCTGTCCGTCTGTCCGTCCGTATAGATGTGTACAGCCTGAATGGCTCAACCGATTTTGATGAAATTTGGTATATTTACTTAATGCATCAGTGGGATGAATTGATCAACTTTTGGTGCAATTCCGGAAACCGGAAGTGGTAGTATTCGCGATTGACGATAGGAAGGAAAGGGTTATTTTCACACCAAAGGAGATTTTTTTATATATCACCACGAATCATGCACTTTGTATTGGTTTTATCGTCGAGAAAAATCATATTTATTAGTTTTTTCTTGATTTAAAATTATATGACGTCATCCAGCCATTCATGACGTCAAAGCCTAGTCTTGCATATATATTATAAATAAAATAAAATTAAAAATGTTTATATTTATTATTTATGTATCCATATCTGTTTTTTATTACATTAATAGATATATGAAAATTATTTGAAATTGTTTCTGTAGCTGGAAATTAATTTATTTCAAACCGTCGGTCGGTTCGGACCTGGCCACAGGTCAACTTATTATTTATTGGCATAATAATCCTTTTTACATTAATTCAAAATGAATTGAATATAATTATAACTAGCATCTTTATTTATATATAAGTATTAAATAAAACTATTAGTAAAAATGATAGTACAAATAAATTAATAAAATTAAAAAAAGATATCACAGGTTTTGTTCATTTTAATAATTCTATAAAAGATGTTGATTGCTTTAATTTAATATATCAGATATAAATAAAATCCCCAATTAATATTTTTCTATTTTTTGTTAAATTAGGATCTTAACTTTCATTTTTTCACCTCATTAATTTTGTTCATAATCAATAATTAGAATCAAGTAAAACAAAACTCAACAAGTTTTAAGTTAGTATAATTATATCCAACCATGATTCTCTACTTGAGTACTTATTTATAATAATAATAATAATAAAAATGAAAGTCAAAAAGATGAAAAATTCATTAAAATAATTTGTTTTAAATTTTCAAACAATTTTTATTTTCTTTCTTAAATCAATTCAAGATTTTTCAAAGGGGTGGGATTCCTGCTTCTACCTGTTTTTAAGCCACACCCTCTCATGTACCTTTGGGGTTGGTTCATTCCTTTTCATGAATTGTTTCCACTTCCCATAGTAACCAGGCATAAAATGGCCAACTTTTATTTATAAATAATAAATTAAATTAATAGAATATCTTATTTCTTCAATATCTGTAATATCAAAAATATATTTCAGAATTTATTATTAACACAGTCCCCTTGTCAACGCAAAAGGGGTTTACGAATTGAGCCCTATTACGAACTCACTAAAAGAAATTATGCTAAATCACATAAAACAAATGCCCTATTAACTATTTTTTAATTATACAAAGACTGGTAATTCACGGCCAGCAGCAATCTTTTTTTAAAAAGCTTATTAGCTTAGCCTTTTAGCTCATGAATACTTACCTAATAATTAGGAATCAATTTTTACCAGTTTACTGGGGGGTTGGACTCAAATACCTCTCAAATATTTAAGGGCTATTTGAATTGTCACCAGGTGGCCCGCCGATTGCAGAAACGAGGTTTTTTTCTCTATTTAAAGAAATAAATGAAAACACTGGAAGTTCTCCAAACCACAATTATTTCAACTCACCTGCGTTTCTTAATGGAACAATAAAATATTTATTAAATAAAACGAATTTAATTGATTTTCTGATATATTTATAAAATTAATATTCGTAAGAAATATAAAATATTATACAAATGAGCAAAAAGCTAGTTTCAACAATATAACAGTATTCTTAAACACTAAACAACTTAATTAATAATAACTCTAAATTATATAACTAATTTTGAAGTCGTTCAATATGCAAATAAAGAAAATCTTAAACAGTGGACCTCAAATAACCAATATTTCAAATTATAATTTAGAAAGGAAACGACAAATTAATTAATATGAATTCATATACTTGGGCAGCAATAACTCTTCAAAAGGATAATTTATCAAACCTAAAAATGATGGTTTTATAATTCCGAAAACATGGTCGAGAAGTTCTCCAAAAAGGACTTTCTCGAGAGACCAAAGCAAATAGACCGAGCTCTAACGAGATATGGTACAAGAGCTCAGAGCCAAAGTCATAAAAACAAGAATGCAAATAATTATTCAAATTCTCAGTCATGTGACTGTGTTTGCCCCACTTCGCCTGAAAAGTTTTCCAAAATTTTTAAATAACTAATTAGTGGGAGGTTTTTTGCTTAAACAGTCCTAATTTAATTTATTCCCTCTTGATATTGTACTTTTATTGAAAAATGATTTTATGTGAACCAAAGTTTAAATTAAAATTTAAACAACGTGGCAAGTATTTTTTTTTAAATTAAATTACTTATAAAAAAATTCTCTCTCTACTAATTTTCTTTCTCTTCTCTATATTTATTAATTACTAGAATTAAATGCAAATTTTGAAAAATTCTTTGAGGTGCCTATAATGTGGGTCTAAAGATTGACGGTTCTTTAGAATGTAGTAGATTCAATACATAATTTAAAAAATTTCTAATGATTGAATTATCTCAATGAAATTTAATTTATTTTTAATAAATGAAACAAATATTTTTTATTAACATTGGACAACGACCCATACCTATTTATTTTCTTGTTTTTTGAATATTTGTAAACTCTATATATCTATAAAACTGTATGCAGGTATAAATGTAAATCAATTTATTTAATTTTGTTTTCTCCTTGTTTTTCTCATTTTAATTGAATATTATATATAAATGCATATTTTGATTTAAAAACTCAAAGTAAAACATTATTAATAAAAAATAATTTATTAGAAACTTCTTCTAATCCACCTGCATTTCTTTATATATATATACTAGCTGCTCAGAGCTCCTTCGTCGCTCTTCGCATCTAGACGGGGGCTCCGCCCCCTGTACCCCCCCCCCCCCGAGTGTCCCTATTCTGAGCTATAACCATCTAACTCCTAACCTGTCCCATCTCTCTCACGTTCCTTCCTACATTGTCCACCCTGTTCACAATTGGTCTTCCACACAGACGTTTTCCAATCGAACTCCCCACCAATATATTTTTCCTCTCCCATTCTAGCCATGTGCCCTGCCGATCCCAGCCTTCTCTATTTTATGACCTATATCTAGAGATGCATAGAGGTCATGCAATTCCTTGTTATGCAGTCTCCGCTATTCCCCGGTGTCCTCATCTTTCTTTGGCCCATAAATGCTGGGAAGAATCCTATTCTCAAATACTCTGAATCTATTCTCATCTCCCAGGGTTATAGACCATGCCTCCCACCCATATAATACAATTAATAATTTAATAATTTTGATCCCCTTTGATAATAATTTCCAGATTGTAACCTCGATTTAAATTCTTTGCAAATATTATTCTCTCTGATACTAATTATTTTGTCTTATCACTATTAATTTCAAACCCCATCAATTTTCCTGCCTCGATTAATTTTTTTATGCTACTTTAAATGTTATTAATTTATTTAAAAAAAAATCAGAGTAAACAAAATAAAAATAAAATATAAAATTAGCATAACACTAAACTACTATAAAAATAATATTAAAAAATATATTATATATTAAAATCTTACGTGAAAATCCAATTATGAGATCAAATTTTCTTAATTAAAATAATTTACTCACATAATCTTAAAAATTAATAGTATTAAATTATAGCCGTAATGTGAATGTTTTCAATGTTTAAAAGGCCAATAAGATCAATTGAGATATTGTAAATATCAATAGATATATAAAAAGATTTTTATCTGCACATTGCTCAGAATTTAAATTACCGCCAAATAATCGCCACCAGCGCCTCTATTGACATATTTTTGTTCTACATAATTTCCACTACCTGCCTATAATATATTCTTTATAATTTTTTTAAAATTTTTCTAATTCAAAAATCGAAAATCGGGCTTCGAGGTCTGGTGGCCAGCCCCTTTGTGCTTCCGTGTAAAAAATTCCAGGTCCCTGCGTGCGATAGTTTTTGCTGGAGAGCTCGGTCAGACAGACAGACACATTACACTTGCTTTTATTATTATAGATTTTCAATAGGTTTGTGTTTTCTTTCACTCTCTCTTGGGATATAGCTCTTCTTATTGTTATATTTAGTTAAAATATGAATTGAAATAATATTTTGATATAATTTTTAAATATGAGGTCCTTCTTTCTTTTAACTTTCCCGCATACTTCGTATAAGGGAAGTATTGGAATCGTCAAAAATTTCGACTTCGAGATTTCGATAGATCTTGACGTTTTAGACCTCCCTGAGTCGGAAAATACCATTTTTCGAATTATGTCTGTGTGTGTGTATGTATGTATGTATGTATGTATGTATGTATGTAATGTCTGTAAGCAAATTTACTCAAAAACTAATCAAGCTAGGACTTTGAAATTTGGTACACCGATATTATTCACAGTTTGTAGATTTCTATCAAAATTTCGTCAAAATCGGTTAACCGGAAGTGGTACTTTACCTACAATGGTTGCGTTTACCTTTCAAGTAAAGTACCAGTTTGCTTCGAGATATTTGCTTCATATTTTGTATATAGATTTAAAAATATGAAAAAAATTGAGATACCAAATTTCATCATGATCTGACTACCGGAAGTGGCATTTTACCTATACTCGTAGCGTTTCTATTTTACCGACCGACGATAGTAAGGGAGGTATTGTTTTCACACCAAATTTCACCTATGGATTTTTTTAGGTACATATCTCCTCGAATCATGCATTTTCTTAACAGAAAAAAGTATTTTTAGGATGATGTCTGTCCGTCCGTCCGTCCGTCCGTATAGATGTGTACAGCCTGAACGGCTCAACGGATTTTGATGAAATTTGGTATATTTACTTAATACATCAGTAGGATGAATTGATCAACTTTTGGTGCAAATCCGGAAACCGGAAGTGCTAGTATTGCCGATCGAAGAGAGGAAGTGAAGGGTTATTTTCATATCAAATTTCACGTGAGGACATATCTCCACGTGTTATGCACTTTGTATTGGTTTTATCCTCGATAAAAATCATCTTCATTAGTTTTTTCTTAATTTAAATTTATATGACGTCACCCAGCACTTCACAGCCAGCCCTTATATATTATAAATAAAATTAAAAATTAAAAATATTTATATTATATCCATATATGTTTTTTTTACATTTAAAATATCAGTTAACCGGAAGTAGCACTTTATTCTATATATATATATAAATGTTACCAAATATCAAATTTGACACCAATAAACTAATACGAACTGGCTCTTTATCAATACCAAGTTTACACATTCTAAATATTAATTCACAACTCTTTATACCTATTTATATGCGGGAAAGTCTAGGGGAGGACACTCCCGCTTATTTGCAATTGAAATAAATTTATAATTTTAAATTAAATTAACAAATTAAATAAAAACATTTTTTTTAATTTCTTTTCACCTTTTCAGGCAATGCAACACAGCACAACCATCAAAACTCAACACCTATCATTTCGCTGGATCCCTACATCTTCAATGTTAGCCCTTCTTATCAGCATTCACCTTTGAAAGGGTAAGGTATCATTTATATCATGAAATTGATATAATTATTAGTTTATCTTTTGTAGAATGTCTCTATATTTCAAAACAAATCAAATCCTCCCAAAAAGTCATATCATGCTTTATTAATACCAACCTTAATTTGTAAAAATAATTTAAATTTCTCTTTTTTATTTCATTGTTCATAAAATAATATAATTTTATTTTTTCAAAGTAATAGTAAAATAGATATCCATTATACATTCTTTATTCTCACTTTTAATATATAAGTAATATTTTTATATATATATATATATATATTTTTTTTTGTAATTTTGAGAAAATAGAATAGAATAGAATAGAAAATATTTTATGCATTATACTATTTTTCGTTTAGATTAACATTATATTCCGGCTTTTTTAGTGTATTTCTAATTTTTTTAATAAAACACTTTTATTTTATTTTTTATTAATCATATATGTCTAATCAAATTTATGTAATTAATTTTTTATTTATATTATAAATTTCATAATTTTTAATTTCCACATCAGATTTTGATTTAATTTTAATTAATACTGAATCATACAACTCATTATTTATTATTTGAACTTAATAGAGATTATACAGATTATTTTTTTATAAAATCATAAAAGAAAATATATTTGAATTTGAAACAGCAATTAGGATAGATATTAATTTGATGTAGGTATACTAAAAATAAAATAATAAAATAGAAAATGTAACCTAGAAGTTTTTTTATCTATAATTAATTTCTTATAATCTTAATCGTCGAATTTTTTTATTTTGTAAAAAAGGAACATTTGTTTAATGTTTGTTATTGGCATATAAAATATTTTTTTATGACTGAGCAGTTGGGGAGGTTCACATACTAGAATTAAGTCCCTTCCTTGTTTTTTTTTCACTTTACTCGGAGTTCTGATGACACTTTCTATGTGATATTATCCATCTTAATTTATTATGGATTTTATATAATATTATCAATTATAGAATGTAGTATTTAACCTCTCTAAATAATAATAATAATAATATTTAAGTCATTTTAAACTTTTTTTTATCTTAATAATAATTTCAAATAGTTTATTCAGAATCTAAATAAAATTTATTAATTCTAATTGTCTTAAACCTTGTGTTTATATTAATTAATCAATACAGATTAATATTTTATTTAAGTTATTGGTTTTTATATTTTTAAGAGACAACAACGTTGGAATGTAGGTATATTATTCTTATATGATTGAAAAAGTAATTTATAAAATATATTAAATAAAATAATATCACGTGTTTAGTATTTTTAAATAATCAATTACCTAAATTATTATTTGTTATTCCTTTTTGTTTATTAAAAGTTAGTGTGAGAGTAGAAGGGATAAAGAAAATGAAGGATTTTTAATTTGGTTTATTTATTTGTATTTAATAATTGGTAATTATAATGACAATTAGAGAAATATTTTTTCATTTATTCATCATAATTTGAAAAAGTTACAAAGGTACAAATTTTTTAGGGTAAAAAAATTAAAATTAAAAATACTATTTTTTTTTTACATATTTTGTATAAAAATTAAAATTATCGAAATGATTGATGAAATTATGACATTAATTTTCTATTAGTAATTATTTGAATTTTTCACAAAGCTAGGGCCTGTAATAAAATAAAAATACATGTTTATAATTTAAGTTATCGCTTTGTCTGAGAAGCAGCCGTTCAATCGGAGTTAACAAGACTCCTTATGACCTATCCAAGTTTGTGTAACAACTGCGATTATTTCTGAAATAAATAACCATTCTCTCTGGTTCACTTTCATTTGACTCCCTCTAATGTAGGGTTGCCATACGTCCCGGTACACCGGGACATGTCCCGGTTTCTGGCCCAATGTCCCGGTGTCCCGGTCCAAGCCTTAATTGTCCCGGTCCATCAAAAATTTAAGCATATCACTATCACTGCATTGGAATTGGAACTTTGAAACAAAGCGCAGCGCCGACGTCACGGACATCGCATCGTCGAGTCCCCGTTGAGTCCTACCACTCAAAAGTTCCCACTCCTCAACCCCCCCCCCCCCCACAAGAACACGTATTACTTGCAAAGCGCACGCGGCACACACACAGGCAGTCGAATTCAACTCTTCGCGTTTTTCGTGTGGTTCTGTATTGTTGCTTGTTTTATGGAGACTGAAGCGTATGCATATCATAATGTAAAATTTCAGGACATCTTACAATAACTAATAAATTCACTTTTTTATTATTATTGTTGTGAAGACTGAACTGAAGATTGCATGGGTATTTAATTATTGTAATTTATATAGGCGGCATGCCAGTAATTATGATTAATTTTGCCTTTCAGATATTTGTTTGAACCATATTTTTTTTTTTTTTTTTTTTTTTTTTTTATAGAGGGTTGGGGAAGCTTTTATAGCCTGTGTGTGGGACTCGCCGGGGCATACCCACTAAACCCCATTCCTCTGCTTCCTGATCCTGATTCCATTTTTTCTGGAGAAGAGAGATGACCAGGAACCGCGTTAGCATACATCTGGTCATCACTTTCCTCGTATCTCATTACATTCGATCTTCGTCAATCTTCTTTTGCAGGACCGTGCGTATGTACCTACATACACAGTTCCAGAGCTCTTGCGATTTCAGCATTAATGCAATTAAGGAGTCTTCGTTCAAAACGGTTTCTGTTGTACGGAATAGCTCCTCTCGGTATGTTGCCCAGCGCTTACAAGAGAAAAGCGTGTGTGCCGGTGAATCATCCTCCATACAGGATGCACACGCAGGGCTCTGGGTGATTCTCATCCTGTACAGATACGTGCGAAAGCAGCCGTGTCCTGAGAGCGCCTGTGTGGTGTAGAAGTCAAGGTCTCCGTGTCTTCTATTTATCCATGGATCTATTTCGCCGATGAGCCTTCTGGTCCATGATCCCTTTTCTGAGGCCTCCCAGTTTTCTTGCCATTTTCTTATTGTACAGCTTCTTTCTGCATTTTTGTCTTCAAAGTTCTTTGTTGTAGCGAGCAACTCTCTCCTGTGCAAGAAGCTCTATCGGGATGCACCCAGACAGGACCATGCATGCATCCCCTGAGATAGTGCGAACCATATTAATAATTAATTTCAAATACCATCAACAATGCCAAAAAGAAAATGCATTAAAAGGTAGAAAAATGAATACGAAGCATTTTGTTCCATTTGTAATATATATATATCGGTGAGTCATGGCGGAAAATCCAGTATCAGGGACCATATAAAATCATCAAACCACAAGTCTAAATCAATTTCCGCATCTACATCAAAGGACGTATCTTCTTATTTTATTAAGAAAAATTCTCCGGAAAATATTTTAATAAGTGCTGCGGAATTAACGACAGCGTACAAAACAATCAAACACCACCAATCATTTAATTCGTTAGATTTAGGGCTTACAATACCGGGATCTCGGGATCCCGAATACCGGGATCTCGGGATCCCGAATACCGGGATCCCGGACGATTTTTGTCCGGTATTAAAAACCGGTATTTATATAAAAATACCGGTATTTTGGTATTACGAATTTACGAATTTACAAAATGTGTATGATTTTTTAATGACAATAGTGCCCACAAGTGTAGTATCAGAAAGAGCTTTTTCGGCCGCTGGTTATTTTTGTACGAAAATTCGGTCCTTGCTTGATGATGAAACGCTTGATTCGTTGTGTTTTTTAAGAGCAAACTTTAATAAACAAAACGCAAGTTATTAATATTAAATACTTTCAATTTATATTTTTATATTTTTTACTTCTTTAATTATATTTAATTCTTTAATTATATAATACCATACGAGCCTATTATATGTAAAATGTAACATAGAATTTAATATTTACTTTATTTTACTTGCACGTTTTTTTGTATCTATCTACTCCTACTCTCTCTATGTAACAAAATAAATAATATCTACTCATTTCAGAACAATATTTATTGAATTTCATATATTATTTGTTAAAAAGTCAATATAACAACTGAGATAAGAAGAAATATAGCTAGTAAATTTATTATTAATAATACCGGTATTAATACCGGTATCCCGGTATTTCAAATTTCAAATACCAAATACCGGTATTCAGATTTTAGTTCGGTATTGTAAGCCCTAGTTAGATTGCTCATCGAAATTGAATTCAATAATGTATCCCGATTCCGAAATTGCGAAGAAACAATCATGTGGGCGGACTAAAGCAACTGCGATAATTAAAAACATATTGGCCCCTCATTCTGTAAATGGAATTCAAAATGAAATGCAAAATATTCCTTTTTATGGAATATCTACAGATTCGAGCAATCATACGCTTAAGAAAATGTTCCCTCTGCTCATCCATTATTTCACGGAAAACGAGGGCTTGAAAGTGAAACTCCTAGAATTGCAAACCTTGCCCAATGAAACGTCTGATACAATAACAGCATTTTGTATGGGTGCAATAAGAAGATATAATATTCCGTTGAAAGGCCTCGTGGCATTTGGGGCTGATAACACAAATATAAATTTCGGTGGAAGGGAGAGGAGTGGAACAAATAATGTTTATTACAAATTGAACCAAACATTGTCAGCAAACATAGAAGGAGTCGGTTGCCCTGCACATGTTATACACAATACAGCTTCTACTGCCGCCGATGTATTATCGATTGATGTCGAATCTGTCGTTTTAAAATTATACAAATTCTTTTCAATATATACTGTGAGGAATGAACGTCTTAAAAATTTCTGCGAGTCTGCTGGGGTCACATATGCAAATATTCAATCTCATTCAAGAAGTAGATGGTTATCGCTACTTCCAGCGATTGAAAGAATTCTACAATTGTGGGAGCCATTAAAAACATTTTTTCTGGAAGAAGAAAATCCTCCACAGGCTATAATGATTTTTTTTTCAAATCCTTTATCCGAAATTTATACCTTGTTTGTACACAGTCAAATGTTTTTGCTTGAGAAGCAAATTAAAAAGCTTGAAAAGTCAATCATAAGCGTCATTGAAGTGAAAAATATTTTAGAGGACACAAAAAGACAATTAATGCAGAGATTGACCAGCAAATTCCTGGGTATTCAAACCAGCCAGAAATATAATAAACTGAAAATGCATAAGGAAATTACGAAGGCACAGAAAGACGAATTTGAAAATAATGTAGAGAAATTTTTCAACGTTGGTATCATTTACTTAGAGAGGTGGTCAGTTCCACTGGCGAAATATGATGTTTTTTCTTAGATGCTTCTCCACGAAGAACCCGAATGGGAACAAGTTGAAAAAACCGTTGGGTATTTAAATGAACTGGGTATATTTTTTACGGATTCAATTTATGAGGAAGTAATGTATTTGAAGTCATTTATTCATAATGAAATCTGCAAAGAATGGGATAGCAAGGATGTGCACGGCAAATGGCAGTACTATTTTACAAAGACTGAAGAGTCCGAAAGGAAAGCGAACCTACTTAAAATATGCCAATATTTGTACGCCATTCCACAATGCCATGTTGAACGAGTGTTTTCGTTAATTAAAGCTCAGTGGACAGATGAGCGCAATTTGCTCTCAATCGACAAAAGGATTTGCTTGAAAAAGCGACAAAATCTGATAAATACGATAAGAAAGGAGAATCAAACGAGGAGGAATCAAACTGATCAACCCATTAATCAGAGAATCAAACAATTAATTATTTAATTATACCCAGTATTGTTGTTTTGTTCTTGTTTTTGTTTTATTATTTATTTTCTGATTTTTGCTTTGAAATTAATAAAGACGTAAGCGTACGTATTTGCCAAGTGTTTTTTTTTTTTTGGGGAGCTGGGTGTCCCGGTCTGAAGTCCAACAATTATGGCAACCCTACTCTAATGAGTAACAAGTATAAACATTTTTTTGAAAACAACTTCCTTTTCTTGCACATTCTTCCGCCCATTTGTGCCAATATAACTAAAAATATTTTTTTTTAAATATTTATTAGTAATAATTAAATTAATTATATAAGTAATAAGTAATTCGTAATGTTATCCACCATAAATATATTATTTATTTATTATATTTATGTTAGATTCTTCAGAGGTTTAGTGGTTAGCACGACAGTCTACCACACTGAAACTTCGAATTCGGGCCTAAGGAAATTCATTAAATTACATATTTCTCTTTAAAGCTATGCGTGATCCTTAGGGTCTATCCGCAAATAATAAATATATTTGTTTTGTTTTTTATATATATTTTATATCTTGTAAATATTATTATTATAAAAATTATTTTTTCCTTTAACAAATATTTTATATTAAAATCATCGAAAGAGGTTTAATAAATATAATTGATGAAATATTATGATTTTATTAATATGTACTTAATATGCATTTATGAAAACTAAAAGAAAATTATTATTGGATGTGTCCATACAATTTAATTAATTATTAAACATTATCATCTATCTAAAACAAACAAAAAATAATAAAAAATAAATAAATAGAAAATTATACTATTGAAGATAATATAATAGAAATTAAAAAATTGTAGAATTTTCATTTAAGTGAAAAAATATTTATTTGGAGATAAAACTGAGAGACATTTCAGCAATCAAATATGCTTTTTACTTTCCCGCATACTTCGTATAAGGGAAGTATTGGAATCGTCAAAAATTTCGACTTCGAGATTTCGATAGATCTTGTTTTAGACCTCCCTGAGTCGGAAAATACCATTTTTCGAATTATGTCTGTGTGTGTGTATGTAAGTATGTATGTAATGTCTGTAAGCAAATTTACTCAAAAACTAATCAAGCTAGGACTTCGAAATTTGGTACACCGATATTATTCACAGTTTGTAGATTTCTATCAAAATTTCGTCAAAATCGGTTAACCGGAAGTGGTACTTTACCTACACTGGTTGCGTTTACCTTTCAAGTAAAGTACCAGTTTGCTTCGAGATATTTGCTTCATATTTTGTATATAGATTTAAAAATATGAAAAAAATTCAGATACCAAATTTCATCATGATCTGACTACCGGAAGTGACATTTTACCTATACAAGTAGCGTTTCCTTTTTACCGACCGACGATAGTAAGGGAGGTATTGTTTTCACACCAAATTTCACATGTGGAGATTTTTACATATCTCCACGAATCATGCATTTTCTTAACAGAAAAAAGTATTTTTAGCATGATGTCTGTCTGTCCGTCCGTCCGTCCGTATAGATGTGTACAGCTTGATCGGCTCAACGGATTTTGATGAAATTTGGTATATTTAATTAATGCATCAGTATGATGAATTGATCAACTTTTGGTGCAAATCCGGAAACCTGAAGTGCTAGTATTGCCGATCGAAGAGTGGAAGTGAAGGGTTATTTTCATATCAAATTTCACGTGAGGACATATCTTCACGTGTTATGCACTTTGTATTGGTTTTATCCTCGAGAAAAATCATCTTCATTAGTTTTTTCTTAATTTAAAATTATATGACTTCACCCAGCACTTCATGACGTCACAGCCAGCCCTTATATATCTATATATGAAGACCTTAGAGCGAAACAATGGTAAGCCACATTTGTAGAAAATTGTTTTATTCTTAATTATATATATCTAAGAAATAATATTTGCTGACTTTTTCCCTTTACTGATATTACATATTGAGCAAATTTGAAATATATACAGTAAACCCAATGTTTTCTATCTTTTTTCTACACTTTAAACTGCAATATCTCAACATTTTGATTTTGTGGCTTACCACTGTTTCGCTCTAAGGTCTTCATATATAAAAGGCAATGTCTGTGCGTCTGTGTGTCTGTCAAATACTCAAAAACTACCCGTCCGATTACGGTGAAACTTTCAGGGATTGTTGTGGGCATCCCAAGGAAAGTTTTAATCTATATATATAAAAGGCAATGTCTGTGTGTCTGTCTGTGTTATTGTTTTGTGTTTTGTACATATATATGTAAAATAAAGAACAAACAGAAATAAGAAAATAAATTTTAATTAATATAATTTATAAAAAAAAAATGTTCAGAAACTTAGAATATTAATTATTTAATTAATTAAAATCTACTTAAATAAATGCAAAGAGCCACAAATATATTAGTAAATATATAAATAATAATATGAAATAGTCAATAAATCTTACTTATTATACTAGGAAAATTTGTTGTTGATTAAATTAAATTATATTTTCCAAGAAAACAAATATATGTCTTATCTACTTATACTGATTGAAACAAAATGGATGAAAACCTTTTACATACAGACTTTCAACCAAATACCATGTATCACTCGGGGGTACAGGGGGCGGAGCCCCCGTCTAGGTGTGAAGAGCGCCTGGAAGGCGCTCGGAGCAGCTAGTTATAAATAAAATAAAATTAAAAATATTTATATTATATCCATATCTGTTTTTTTTTTACATTTAAAATATCAGTTAACCGGAAGTAGCACTTTATTCTATATATATATATATATAAATGTTACCAAATATCAAATTTGACACCAATAAACTAATACGAACTGGCTCTTTATCAATACCAAGTTTACACATTCTAAATATTCATTCACAACTCTTTATACCTATTTCTATGCGAGAAAGTCTAGGGGAGGACACTCCCGCTTATTTCAGAGTATTATCGAAATGTTGGTTTTATATCTAAATAAATAATTTTTCTCTTAACTGAAAATTCGACAATCTTTTATGTAATTTACATATCTAATAGAAACGAAAAATGTTCTATGTAATATATATTTATTTAAAAATTAATTAAAATTATAAAATTCTATTTACAAAATTTTTTATGATCTCACTAGTAAGCAAATTTTTTAAATGTTGTTTTGCTATACATTGTAATTAAATTTTCACTTAAAATTCCACTTAATTTTCCACAAAACATACCATCTTGAATATTCAGAGGCACTCTTAACATGAACTAATTTTTTCTTCTTCGAAGTAGAAAAATTTGGGAAAACAGAACATGGGTCCCCGTTGTCCTGAAGGAAATTAATTTGTTTTAGAACCAATATGGGCATCATTAGCTGGGATAAAAATATTTTAAAATAGGTTATAATATAATTTAAATCACAAATATTAGTTTTAATAGATAAAAAACATTTTATAATTTTATCTAAATATATATATGTTACGGTAAAAGTAGATATTGTGGCAAATGTACACATTTTCCGGTAAATGTGCACATTAGCCTCCTCATTTGGGTAATGTGCATTCAACTAACATTTACAATTTCAAATAAGGGAAATGTACATTGAATTCACAATGACCATGTCGTTTTGGTAAATGTGAGCATACGTGGTAAAACGGATCCCAAAAATTTGATTTGCCTTGTTTTGTCTAGAGATGACGATAAAAATTTATATAAATTAGGAACTAAACAGGGAATTTTAAAACAATCTTATTCTAGGCATGAATTCGCCATTTGTGAACAAAAGTTTATATCATACGAAGATGTTCCTCAAGATGTTGAGAAATCGGTAAGAGAAATTATAGGAATGCAGTCCCTTACTGGTGGCCAAGGTTTTAAAAGATGCATCTGTAAAGGAACATGTTCCTCAAAAAAATGCAGTTGTAAAAATGCTGGAATATTATGTAATTCCAAGTGCCACAATAGCAATTCTTGCTCAAATAAATAGCACTTTCTTCATTATGAAATTTCTATATGTTCCTTTATAATTTTATAAAATTTAACTGTTATAATAAAAAAAAGTATGTTAATATTATAATTATTTGTTTGATTCCGATCGTATTGGTCCTAAAAAACTAGGACGAAAATAGTATTTATGAATATTGGGATCATAAGCTACGACATATTATATGTAATAAGTATGTTTTGTTTCTCATTCACATTTTTGAATTAAAATAATTTTCGTTATTAAAGCTTTTTGTATTATGTTTATTTAAATAAATTTTTTTTACTGCAACAACATTTTTAATTTACTTGTATTCCACCTTTCCTTAAAATACGAAGGTAAGAGTATACATTTACCAAAACGTAAAGGCAGGTGTACACATTTGCCGGGAAATGTACATATAAATTATATTCAGTTTACTTATACCTAACTTTTGTTACAGTAAATGTCCACTCTTGGGAAATGTACACATTTACCGGAAAATGTATACATTTCCCAAGAGTGGACATTTACCGTAACATATACATACAATATAATATAAAATTTTATAACTAATAATAAAATAATTTCTATAATAATAAAATTATATTTACTTTATAAACCAGGGTTGTTTTGTCAGCTGAGACCAACCAATTAATTAGCCACCCAATTGTCTCTGCAAAAAAAAAAATTGAATTAGCTCTCGCAGGATGATCTGCTGCCTCTAAGAAGTAAATAAACTAGGTTTCAACTTTCCCCATTTAAGTGTTCATGGTGTTCCCTATACCCCTTTCTATTCTATTAATTATTTTCATAAATTACAATTTAGAGTAATAATTATTTTAAATAATCTACTATTTATTAATTTTATATAAAGATTAAAATGCAAATTGATATTTAAAATTGTTTTTTTTTAATAAATATATATATATTTTTTATAAAAGAATTAAAATAAAATTAAATGAAAAATAATTGTATCTAACATCACTTCAATTTGAAATTCCGCCATTAATCAAAGCAACCTTGACATAGAAGCTATTCCTCATTTTGTTTATTATGTCAACCTATATTATATTTGTTAATCATCTTTTTATTCGTATGGCTTTTTATATTAATTTTAAATAATTTATTTTTTATTATATAATATGAATAAATTTCAAAATTTTAATACTGAATGTATTAATTCAAAGGGATTTTAATTATGGTCAGAATTTTAATTGTTTTCTTTATATATTTATTATAAAAATATTATTCATATATTTAAAATAAAGTTTTATTTCATGAAAATTAATTTGTTCTACTAATTGTGATATAGTGAAGGTGTTTTTATATAATATTATTTATATTAGAATGTATTGTGAATTCAATGTTTTTCTTCATGGCTTGAATTGGTGAGTTTCTTTATTATATTTTTATTTATTGGCAGAATAATTATTTTTACATTCATTAAAAATGGAATTGAATATTATAACTAGCATCTTTATTTGTATATGAGTATTAAATAAAACTATTTATAAAAATATACAGTACAAATAAATAGAAAATATATTATAGATTTTGTTCATTTGAATAATTCCATGAAGGATATTGATTGCTTTATTTTTTTATAACAAATATATTAAATAAAAAAAATTTATATTTTTGTTAAATTAGGATTTTAACTTTCTCTTTTTTTCCCCTCTTCATTAATTTTGTTCACAATTAAAATTTAGAATCAGTAAAACAAAACTCAACAAGATTTTAGTTGGTATAATTATATCCACCCATTAAGTTCTTACTTATAATAATACTAATAATATAATAATAATGAAAATCAAAAAGATGAAAAATTCTTTAAAATAATTTCTTTTAAATTTTCAAACAATTTTTTTTCTTTCTTAATCAATTCAAGATTTTTCAAAGGGGTGGGATTCCTGCTTCTACCTGTTTTTAAGCCACACCCCCTCTTGTAGCTTTGGGGTTGCTTCATTCCTTTTCTTGGATTATTTCCAGTTTTGTTAGTGACTGTTTTATATTTGTTTTAGAAAAATATGTAAATGCTTAAAAAGAAAATTAGTAGAATTTTCTCTTTCACTTCTCTATATTTATTAATTACTAGAATTAAATACTAATTTTGAAATATTCTTTGGGTTTCCTATAATGTGAGTCTAAACATTGACTGTAATTTGAAATGTTGGAGATTCAATACATAATTTAAAAAATTTCTAATGATTGGATTATGTCAATCTAATAATATTTTTTATGGACAAGGACCCATACCTATTTATTTTCTTGTCTTTTGAATATTTGTAAACTCTATATATCTATAAAACTATATGCAGGTATAAATGTAAATAATTAATTTAATTTTGTTTTCCCCTTGTTTTTCTCATTTTAATTGAATATTACCTATATATAAATGCATATTTTGTTTTAAAAACTCAAAGTAAAACATTATTAATAAAAAATTTATTAGAAACTTCTTCTAATCCACCTGCATTTCTTTATCTATATATATTTTCAATAGGTTTGTGTTTTCTCTCCCTCTCTCTTGGGAAACAGCTCTTCTTATTTTTATATTTAGTTAAAAGATTAATTGAAATAATATTTTGATATAATTTTTAAATATGAGCTCCGCTCTCCTAAATATTCTTTCTTTTTTTCAATTGAAATAAATGTATAATTTTAAATTAAATAAAAACATTTTTTTTATTTCTTTTTAGGCAATACAACACAGCACAACCATCAAAACTCAACACCTAGCATTTCGCTGCATCCCTGCATCTTCAATGTTAAACCCTCCTCTTTCCAGTCTTCTTATCAGCATTCACCTTTGAAAGGGTATGGAATCATTTATTTCATAAAATTTAAGATAGAATTAATATAAATATTAGTTTATCTTTTGTCGAATGTCTATATTTCAAAACAAATCAAATTCTCTCAAAAAGTCATATCATGCTTTATTAAAACCAACCTTAATTTGTAAAAATAATTTAAATTTCTCTTTTTTAACCCCATTCTTCATAAAATAATAGAATTTTATTTTTTCAAAGTATAATATCTAAAAAGGATATTCATTATACATTCTTTATTCTCATTTTAAATATTTAGATAATTTTTTTATGTTTTTAGTAATTTTGAGAAAACAGAATAGAATAGAATAGAAAATATTTTATGCATTTTAATATTTTTCGTTTAGGCTAACATTACTTTCCGGCTTTTTTACTGCATTTCTAATTGATTTGAATAAAAGACTTTTATTTTATTTTTTTATTAATCATCATATGTCTATAGTTGAGAAATCAAATTTATATAATTAATTTTTTATTTATATTATAAATTTCATACTATTTAATTTCCACATCAGATTTTGATTTAATTTTAATTCTTTATTTATTATTATTTGAACTTAATAGAAGTTATACAGATTATTTTTATTTTTTTATAAAATCATAAAAGAAAATATATTTGATTTTGAAACCAATTAGAATAGATATTTATTAGATGTAGGTATACTAAAAATAAAATAATAAAATAGTAAATATAACCTAGAAGTTTTTTATATATAATTAATTGCTTCTTATAGTCTGAATCGTCGAATTATAGAATACCGTTTATTTTGAATTAAAGGAACCTTTCTTTAATGTTTGTTATTGGCATATAAAATATTTTTTTATTACTGAGCAATTGTGGAGGTTCACATACTAGAATTAAGTCCCTTGTTTTTTGTTTTTTTTACTATACCCGGAGTTCTGATGACACTTTCTCTGTGAAATTATCCATCTTAATTTATTATGGATTTTATATAATATTATCAATTATAGAATGTAGTATTTAACCTCTCTAAATAATAAATTATTAATTTATAATATTTAAGTCATTTCAAACTTTTTTTTTATCTTAATAATAATTTCAAATAGTTTATTCTGAATCGAAATAAAATTTATTAATTCCAATTGTCTTAAACCTTGTGTTTATATTAATTAATCAATACAGATTAATATTTTATTTAAGTAATTTGGTTTACTTTTTAAAAATTATATTTTTAATATAAAGAGACAACAACTTTGGAATGTAGGTGTATTATTCTTATATGATTGAATAAGTAATTTATAAGTATTAAATAAAATAATATCAAGTGTTTAGTATTTTTAAATAATCAATTATCTAAATTCTTATTTGTTATTCCTTTTTTTTTTTATTAAAAATTAGTGTGAGAGTAGAAGAGATAAAGGAAATAGGGGATTTTTAATTGGGTTTATTTATTTGTATTTAATAATTGGTAATTAATTATAATGACAAATTAGAAAAATATTTGTTCATTTATTCATCATAATTTGAAAAAGTTACAAAGGTACAAATTTTTTAGGGTAAAAAAATTAAAATTATCGAAATGATAGATGAATTATGACTTTAATTTTCTATTAGTAATTATTTGAATTTTTCACATAGCTAGGGCCCTTAATAAAATAAAATTGCATGTTTATAATTTTAGTTTAATGCTTTTATTGCTTGCAAATGTTTAGGAAATTCTTTTCCGCCCTGAACATGTATTTAAGTGTGGTGCAAATTGAATCAGCCCTTTTATGAGGCGTTTGGTCACATCATTAATAATAACACATATCAAAGTTAATCTAATAATTTAGTCTTATGAAAACTTGAAAGTTTAATTAGACCTTAACTTTAATTAAATCAATTATTTTAATTAAAAAAATAGATATAAGTAATTATAATTTTTTTTTTTCAAATAGATTGATTAACTTTTATTCTAAATATCATTATTCGCATTTTTTTAATTATAATTAAATGGCAGTTTATAAGAAATAAAAAATATTTGATACATAGGTAAATTAACTGAATTTGTAATAAATATTAATGAAACATATTTTTTTTATTAACTTGATTTTTTTCAATGTTACTACCAACATTAACAAATCTATAATAGGTAAAAAAATATTTAAAAAAATACTTAAAATGCAATGTAAAAAAAAAATTGAATATATATATATAATATAAATATGTTATAATATATAATTAAATAGAATAGAATATTTAGGTAATTAATTTTTAATATGATTAAGTTAATACACATATATGATGAGTTTTTCATTAAGAAAATATAATGAAAATTCATCTTGTATTATATATATATATATATATAGGTCTTGTATATATATTTCAACCCAATTAACAGTGTTGAAAGAAAAAAAATACAAGTTCGAAAATATATATATAATAATACAATTAATATTAAAATTCAAAAATCACATTTAAAAGTCAAGAGGAAAGAATCTTGTTTGGTTTATCCGTCCCCTAGCCTCCCTGACCCAAACCATCCCCTTTTTGTGCTTGGATATCCATTTATAGCACCTTCAAACCAGTATTTATTTTGCTGAAGGTATTCCGAATAAAAGTAATTTACAAATTTCATCATCATTCTTCTTTTGCCACTTTTCTAGAAATAATTTTGAAACTTTATCGAATACTTTTTCTGTGTAACATTCTTGTAATCGATGAATGCCCTTTTTTAATTCGCTTGCAAAATTTGAGCCTCTTATTTTTAACAAAGTTTTAGTGTTTTAATTTTATTTTATTGTTCCTAAATAGAATTGTATTGTTTCTAAAATTGTTTTAGTTCTCAAAGATTTTTTTAATGTTTCTAAGCTTATTTTAATGTGCAACCACTTTTTTTAGTGTTCAATATATTATATTCAAGTGAATTATTTTAAAAAATGTTCATGATATTTTTTTAGTGTTAGAGAGTTTAAATTTAATGTTCAAATACCATATTCAAATGTGCTGAAAAATGGCACCCATTTTATATTCAATTAACAAATAAAATAAATACATTTGTTTTTATTATTTTTCTATAACTTTGTTTTAGACAATGCAGCATTTCAACTATCCAAATTCATCAACTTCTTGCATTTCGCTGCATCACTTCATCTTCAATGTTAGCCCTCTTTTTTGCAGTCTTCTCATCAGCACCCACCTTTGAAACGGTAAGTAATCCTCCATTCTTTTTATGGTATTCAAGATAGAATTTATAGAAATATTAATTGTTTACCTATAGAATGTCTGTATTTTAAAACAAATCAAATTTTCCCTAAGTCATATCTCATGCCTTAATAAAAAAAGCAATCTTAATTTGTAAAATATTTAAATTCCATTTGTTTATTTCATTCTTCATAAAAAAATTGAATTTTATTTTTCAAAGTAATATTAAAATAAATATCCAGATAAATATTATACATTCTTTATTCTCACTTTAATCTATCATGGATTTAATAAATAGTAATATTTTTTTTTTAATTTGGAGAAAACAGAATAGAATAGAATAAAATTAGAAAATGTTTTATGCATTATACTATTTTTCATTTAGGTTAACATTGTTTTCTGACTTTTTTAGTACATTTATTAATTTATTTGAATAAAACACTTTTTAAAATTTTTTCTTAATCCTATGTATAGAATTGGAAAATCAAATTTAAATAGATTTCATAATCTTTAATTTCCATATTAGATGGTGATTTCATTTTAATTAATACTAATACTACAATCAGAAAACTGATTATTTTTTCATAAAATCATAAAGAAAATATTTTTGAATTTAAAATATGATAGATATTGATTAATTCGTTGTAGGTATACTAAAAATAAAATAATAAAATAGTAAATAACCTAGAAATTTATAAATAATTAATTAATTTAATTATAATCTGACTCGTTAAATTATAGAATACAGTTTATTCTGTATATGTTTGTTATTGGCATATAAAATATTTTTTTATGACTGAAGAATAATAGGAGAGGGATTACACTACACAATATACTTGAATTAAGAGTTGCTTCCTGTTTTCTTTTTCTTTACCCGGGGTTCTGGGACTTCTTCAATGATACTATATCATGGATTTTCTATTTTCTATTATCAATTAACAATTATAGAATGTAGTAACTAACCTCTCTAAATAATAATAATAATAATAAATTTAAAGTTATATTAATAATCTTTTGTTTTTTCTTAATAATAATTTTAAATAGTTTATTCAGAATCAAAACAAAATTTATTAGTCAAATTGAATAAAAATAAATCGCTTATAAGATTTCGTCCTAAATCTTTGAATAAAATTACTTACCTTCCAAGGATTACTGGCAGTTTGATGGTCAACTTTTTCTAAAATTGTCCTTAAATCTTGTGTTTATAATAAAATTCTCATTAATCAATAAATTCATATTTAAGTAACTTGGATTAATTTTTAAAAATTATATTTTTAATATAAAGAAACAACAATAACTATCGAATAATGTATTCTATTCTTATTATTAATATTAATGTATAAAATATATATATTCAATTAAAATAATACTTTGTGTTCAGAATTTTAAAATAATTAATAATAAACTATAAAACTGTTATTTTTCTTATTTCTTTAAAAAAATAAAAATTGGTTTGGTTGACCGTAAAAGGGGGATAATAAAGGAAATAAAGGATTTTTAATTGGGTTTATTTATTTGTTCTTAATAATAGCTTAGCTTAAATAATCACAAATTATAGAAATATTTTTGCTTTTATTCAACATAATATAAAAAAGTTATAAAGTTACAAATTGCTTAGAGAAAAAAATAAATACAATTATTAATTTTTTTTTTACAAATATGCATATATGTAAATTAAAATGATTGATGAAATTATCACATGAATATGCTATTAGAGTAACTATTTCTATTTTTCACATAGCTAAGTCTCCCTTAAAATAAAATAAAAACTAAAATAAAATAATAAAATATAAATAGGTACATGTTTTATAGTATATTTGAGGGTTTTAGTTAAATAAATGCGTTTGACCACATCATTGTAATAATATATAACCAAGTTATACTATATTATTTATTAGGAGTATTTATTTTAAAATAATATAATTTGATTTTTTTTTTTCAAGTTAACTAATAATATGGCAGGATCATGATAAATAAATAAATAAATATATATATTTAAGATGTAGGTATTATCTTATTACAACTATTATTTGAAAAAATTAAAGATTCATATTCATTAAAACAAAAATAATAATGTCAAATAGATTAAAATTTTTATTATTTTCTTAACAGACATTATAATATATTTTTTAAGAAAACAATTTGATATTTAGAATAATGCATGCGGATAATATATATAAATAAATATATTAATAAAACTGTTTTTATTAACTAGATTTATTTTACAAAATTTAAAAATCTATCATGGGTTAAAATAAATTTAATTAAAAACTTAATGTATATATTGTTGTAGATTTTTTGCATCTAATTTTCAATACATATAAATATTTATAAATTGCAATGCAAAAAAACAAAATAATATATATATATATTATTTAAAGATGAGTTTTTCATTAAGAAAATATAATGAAAATTCATCTTGTATTATATATATAGGTCTTGTATATATATTTCAACCCAATTAACAGTGTTGAAAGAAAAAAAAATACAAGTTCAAAAATATATATATATAATAATACAATTATAATATTAAAATTCAAAAATCACATTTAAAAGTCAAGAACAAAGAATCTTGTTTGGTTTATCCGTCCCCTAACCTCCCTGTCCCAAACCATCCCCTTCAAAGTGCGTCAAACCTTATATACTCTCGTATGCCTCTCTTCCCCGCGTCGGGGGCCCGAAGGCAGTCGGCCTCGGCCGAGTCTTGACGAAGCAGGCCAGTGGGAGGGAGGTAAAACCACGCCTCTACGCTCGCTCGCTGCTTGCAAGGAGAGAGACCTGAGTCACCTCCCCCCCATCGTTTGGCCAGCTCGCCAAGACTCGGGCAAGGGTGGCCTTCTGCCTTCGGACATCCGCTCGCGGATCTGACAGGGGTATTAGGATTGCAGGAGAGAGGATTAAGGAAAATGGATAAGGGATGAAATGAAAGGGGGGTTCATTTTTATAAATTATATTTATTGAACTGTTAAATATTAATATTACATTTTATACATTTTCATATGTTTTTTTAATTATAAATCAATTAGTCAATTAATTATTTTGTATGAAAAATAAATAAATGGAAGGCATAAGTGACTTTTAGAAATTACTTAATAAATTATACATCTATTCATTTGTTTTTTAAAATTTTCATTAAAGATTAATTCAATTTTATTTTTTTTTACAGATTTTTCATTCTACGTTTTCTGAATACAAGTCTGCAATCATCATTGAAATTAATGAATTAAATTTATATATTCTTTAACATTTTTATATATAATAAACATAATATAATATTCTAAGATATCTTTCTTATATTCTCATGAATTTGTTTATATTATATATATATAAGATATATATAAGCTATAATAGAATAATGAATATTCTAATTACAAATAAAAATAATTTAATTAATCAAAAATTAATTATAATATTATTGATTCATTGATAATAATTATGCTTATAAATTTTATTTAATAAAAACTTAGAAGAATATTACGTTTGAAGGTCGAAGAAGATTACTGGAATATCACTGGGAAATGTTTTAATTAAATTTTTATAATATATTCAATTAACTCAACCTGAATGACTTTTAAATAAATTTATCCAACACTTTTATATATTTGTACTTATATATAATTTTTCTTTAGATAGAAATTATATTTACGTTATGCATACTACAATATTATATTTTTGTTTTTCCTAAAAAACAAACAAATATAAATAAAATAATATTAAAATAATAAATGTTTTTATTTTTACATGATATCCTATTCAATATAACTCCTCTCGTTTTCTTAAATTCAATATTTAAAAAGTTAAAATTAAATAAAATTTATCAATTTATATATACGTTTTTTGCAATTTTCAGCTAAATAATAAATATTAATTTCCTTTAAGTAAAAATAGTTATTGAGATATTGACTAATTATAATTCTACTTATTTTCAAAAGTATCCAGAAAAAAATTTACAAGTGGGGTAGAAAATCTTACAAGTTTTATATCTTGTATGTGTATGTGCATTTAAAGATCATAGGTAAAACATATATATTTGTAAATTTAGGTCGATGGTTTTTGGGCACTATTTTCCATTAATATATTTCTATGATATGTCTCTTAATTATTTTAACTATCTATAACTATTCTAAATTTTCATGCAATAAATACATTTGTATATTTAATTGTAATATATTTTATTTGACAATATTTATTATAAAATTAGATATTGATAAATTTATAAAAAAAAATCTCATATTAATAATATATACACTATTCGTAGATTTATAATTAGAATCTCTCTCTCTCTCTCTATTTTACATTTAAATAAAAGTGTTTTATTCAAAATTTATTCAACTTTGATAAGTATATGAATTGGACTGAGAAGGAGACAATTTATAAGTTTCTTCTATCTTAGGAGAATATAAATGCAGATTTAAGCCTAATCAGACAATATCAGAAAATAAAGATTTAGGAACATTCAATATTTCTGTATACCAATTATTAGGAGATATTGAGTTTGAATCAATTTAAATCGTATATAAATTGATAAGATGAATATTTGAATTTGTTTAAAGAAGAAGTTGGGACAGAATAGGAAAAAAATATATATATTATTTTACTATGAAATAACTAGACCAGGGGTCGTCAACTTTTTGAGACAGAAGAGGAAAAAGTTACAATTTACAAAATTTCCAAATTTTTAAAGAGACACTAAGATTTTTGTTTCATTATTATGACATTTAATTAGGATTAATTATATAGATTTGATTTTTGATTTAAAATAAATAAACTGTTCTCTGTTGAGTGTTTTTATCTTGTTTGCATTATATATATATTTTTAATTTAATATAATATTTTGAGTTTTAAAAATAAAATAATATAATTATTAATATTTGCGCATGGATCTGAAGAGCCGCAGGTTGGCGTCTCCTGAATTAGTACAATAATTCTGCGTGTTTTCTTTTAACTTAAAATAATTGACTATCTCGCAATTTGGATTAAATAACATAATATATTATATTTAAATTAAATTTAATTAATTATAAATTATAAATTAAAATTAATAAATAATATTTATTAAACCAGCGCATGTTTGGCTCTTTGTTGATGGCACCTCACGTGTTGGCGCGTGAGATTTGCAGTGTTAAAAAATTAATTCTGGTACTTTCAGCGATTCAATCAAGCTGAAATTCTATATATAGCAGTTTTCTATAATTTCAAATCAAGTAGAAAACTATCAAACATATATCTTTCTTTTTACGGTCTACATTTCTTAAAAGTTGATAGAAAACTATAAATTTTGAATAATGCCCATGTACCAAATTTGATGATTCTAGCTCAAACCGTTTTTGCGTAATCTTGTCTACACACACACACACACACACACACATTTTTATCAACCTTAGTGAAAATGACTGAGGGACCTTCAAAAGGTATAAAAACATCAAAATCTCGACATCGAAAATTTGGCGAGATAGTAAAAACAATTAAGTTATATGTTTTCATTTTATTGGTAGGTACGAGAGAATTTTGAATAATGTACTCACTGATTCGCTTAAGTCAGGGATGGCGAACCTATGCCACGCTTGCCATAAATGGCACGTTTGAAAAATTTCATGACATGCATAAAGACAAAATTATTTTCTTAATAAATTTTAACTTTTTACTTGAGATTTTAATGTTTTTATACGTTTTGAAGGTTCCTGAATCATTTTCACTATGGTTGAGAAAAATGTCTCTCTCTCTCTCTCTGTGTGTGTGTATGTATGTATGTAGACGAGATTACGCAACAACGGTTTGAGCTAGAATCATGAAATTTGTTACATGGGCATTATTCAAAATTTCGTAGTTTTCCATCAACTTTTGAGAAATGTAGCTCAACCGGAAGAGGGTCATTACCTGCCACGTTTTCATTTTTTTTTCCTCTAAACTCTTAACTGACCGTAAAAATAAAGATATATGTTGGATACTTTTCTACATGATTTATAGAATATACCAGAGGTGGGGAACCTGCGGCCTCGAGGCCGCATGCGGCCCCCGCGAGGTTCTTGTGCGGCCCTTTGCCACCTAGTACAAAATGGTAGAGTTCATTTCAAACAACTATTGTACATCAACGCCATGACAGAAAATCTGTCCAAAAATAGTCATATTGTAACATGACATCAGAATACTAGTCTGAAACTGACTTTAACACGCATAAACGAGGCTCTGGCCCATAGACCATCCGTTTTAGACTTGGACACTAAATGTTAATTTTTTAAACAGTTTTTAGTATGTTAGATCCAAGAAATGTCAACAAATACAAACAATTACCTCTTTCAAGAAGAACTATAACAGATCGACAGCACGAATTAGCGCAAAATGTAACAGAGCAACTTCATACAATTATACAAAATGAAGATGTTTATTTTTCAATTGCTTTAGATGAAAGCACTGATAAAACAGATTCGGCACAAGTTTTATATTTTATTCGTTCTATAACTAAAGATTTTCAATGTTACGAAGAACTACTTGCGTTGGGTAAACTAACTGGAAGAATTCGCGGAGCCGATATTTTGGAAAACTTCAAAAAAGTATGTAATAAATTACAATTGAATGTCAGTAATTTAGTCAGTGTCTGCACCGATGGCGCACCTTCCATGAGAGGCAAAAAGAAGGATTCGTTGCTTTGTTAAAAAAGGAAAACTTAAACTTAAAAAATTTGATATTATTTCACTGCATTTTGCATCAGCAAAATCTTTGCGCAAAATCTACCATTTTGCAAGATACTCTGGATAGAACCATTGCCATTGGAAACGTATAGTGTTGACCTACCATACTACTGCAAGGTTCGCTGGCTATCAACAGGTCAGGTTTTGATAAAAGTTTTGTCTTTACGACGACAAATTTTAAACTTTTATCAAGAACAAGGAAAACAATGTGATCTATCAGATGAAGTATTTCTCAGAAACGTTGCATTTTATCACGTTTTACTTAACTTGTATTCTTGTCTGTGTGTATGTGTCAAATCTTGCAATCGATTTTTCGACGACTTCCAATCATCGGATTTTCTTGAAACTTCACCAACAGCTTTGCTCTCGATGACAATACAATATTATCATTTCTATAAGCTTCTAATTGCTACAATTTGAATGAAATAATCCAAAATTATTCCTATATATAAAAATTCAAAATGTCGGATGTAAACAAAAAAAATGTAAACAAAAAAACATAAAATCCCCAACTTTATAAATATAAATATTTAGTACACATTCATTTCTTAAATTATACTTCATAAATTTAATTAATATGAGTAAACTAAAATCGATTACAAAATTTGAAGACTAAAAAGTAGAAAATAATACTTTATAAAAAAAAATTTTAAAAATCCACGTTTTACTAACGGACTAAAAAGGAGAAAATAATTTTTTTCTAAAAATCCATACTGACATTACATACAAGAGATCTGATTTGAATCAAACTGCCCATAACGTAAAACGTGGGGCGCAAATATGTCTAAAATATCCTGTTTCTAATAAAAATATAGAAAATATATAAATCTGAAAATAAACATTAAAACCACGCATAATATAATTTGACGAATGAATATTGATCTTTATCAAAAATATTAAATTTAATGCTCGAAAGAATTTAAATTAAAAAAAATCTATTGGACTACTAATATTATTCCCTTTTACAAGTGGTCTGATAAAAAATTTGATATTTGAAAAGTTTGATAGTATAAGTTAGTATCTTAAACAATTTTTAAATACATATATTAAATATACGATAAATCTTCTAATGATTAACTAATAATATTCCCTTTTACAAAAAGTCTGTTAAATACTTAATAGGTAATATTTATAAAAATTATATCACGAAACTTATCCTATCGCGTATTACTAATAATATTCCCTTCTACAAGAATTTTGGTGAAAACTTAAGCCTTAAAAAATACAACGATTCATGCTAAATAAAAATTAATAAAGGAAATCATATTTGAATAGAAAAATTTTATTTGTTGCGCCCCACGTTTTACGTTATGGACAGTTTGATTCAAATCAGATCTCTTGTATGTAATGTCAGTATGGATTTTTAGAAAAAAATTATTTTCTCCTTTTTAGTCCGTTAGTAAAATGTGGTTTTTTAAAATTTTTTTTTTATTTGTCTGATATGATGACAAAACAAAACAATTTAAATATTTGCCTGCAAGGTGAAACGAGGTATATTTATGAAATTGGCAAAAGATCCAAGCGTTTAGAAAAAAATTATCATTTTTCAAATCATTGCTTTGTCGATCGGAAATATCTGCACAACACTTCCCGTAGCTAGCTAAAATGTTAAATGAGCAGAACTGTGAAAATAAAATATTCGATGAATATGTAGGTGTCTTGGATTGTTTATTAGAAGAGTATACTAATAGATTTTCTGATTTTGACGAGAACACTCCTGCTATGAAACTGGCATTTGAACCACATTTAATAGATATATCCGAGGCTCCTGCAGAACTACAAATGGAGTTAATCGATTTAGGGGAAGATATAATCATCAAATCCCTTTTAACGCTAAAAAGGATCCCATAGAAATCTGGAAAAATGCTGTTAAATATCCATGCCTTCGAAAACATGCTCGTCGTTTACTTTCCTGCTTCGGAAGTACCTACTGTTGCGAGACAACATTTTCTCTCATGTCAAAATTAAAAACAAATTTAAGAACGCAAATTACAGATGCACATTTAGAGGATCAATTAAAGCTGTGTGTTACGAAGCTTGATCCAAATATACAATTACTGTCAAACAAAAAACAAAGCCAAATAAGTCACTAACTTAGTGAATAAAAAAATATTTTTTATTGTATTATTTTATAATATTTTTATATTATTTTATATGTATATTATATTTAAAATTTTGTAGTATTATATCTTATTTTTTCTATATAATGCAATAAATTGTTAAATCTATAGAAAAACTATACAAAAGTCACTTTCTTAGGTCAATCAGCTTATGCGGCCTCTCTTATTGCTGCCTAATTTAAATGTGGCCTCTAATGGTAAAAAGGTTCCCCACCTCTGGAATATACTATATACTTATACCTATATGTAATTATGTATGTGTTTATAAATCTACATAGGTATATTTTTATTTGAAATATAAAAAAAATTAAAAATTATATGAAAATGTAGTAATGAATATAATTTAAAAAAATAATAAGATTACCTTTAAATATACAAACTTTAATCACAAAATTACTAAAATAAATAATAGAATATTGTTAGTATGTATTAAATGAGACGAAAAAACCGACTTATAAAAAGGAGTTATATAAATATGTTGTGAATTTATCCCTAGTCATGATTACATAATGATATATAATTCATAAAGAGTAAGTTTGTTTTGATTTCAAAATAGAAAAAAATATCATTCAATTAAATTAAAATATTTTTACATTAAAGCCAAAAGTAAAATATTATTTAAGTTTATGTATAAATTGCATTATTAAAATAAATAAATATATAATAATTAAACTCACCAAGAAACAAGTATAAAGAAAAAGTAAATGATTAAATGTAACCTCCATTCAATATCCAAATTCCATCTTAAGAGATGAAATTACATCAGTTTCATAAAAAGAAAGATTTTCATTTTCAATTAACAAACAATCACAATATAATTCTTATTATAATACAAATTAATAGTCGTTTTGGTTTGAAATCACATTAAAAACAAACAATAATTATAACATCAAAAGGTCAAAAAGACAGGCTCACCGTTAAAATATTAAACCAAATTCCTCAAATATTTATGGATAATATATAATTTTATAATTAAAAAAACTCGTTATAATAAAATAAAAAATCAACAACTACAAAAATAGGTTGACAGGAAATAACAAAATGGATGAAAGTATAGCTAGCGAGTGGTGAGCACTGAGCAATGAATATAAAATATGAACGTATAAAGATTGTCTGGATAATGGCGGTCAATACGATCGTTATGAAAAAAAATTAAATCTTTTATTTTCAAATATTTTTAATATTATTTTGTAAATAAATGACATCCTAGAAATTTAAAATAGTTAAAAATAAAAATTTCATTTCGAGATATATCCTTATTAAATAAATGAAAATTAATAAATACATTAATTTTATAATAATTATATACTATAAGAGTTTAAGCTTAACTATATTTTTTTTCTTTCCAAATATGATTTATCAGTACAATGATAAGAAAAAAATTTGATAATTTATTAATATTAAATTATTATTGAGTATAGATATATTCGATTACAATATATATTTATAATTATATGAAATAATTTCCATAATAAAAAAAAAAATAAAATATTTTTATATTTGGTAAGTTAAAAAGAAATAATAATGAAAAAGAGTTATATTTTTACAATAGATATGATTTTTTTTGTGATGCTTGCATTTTAATTTTAAATTGAGAAATTATAATAATAATTAATTCTACCTATATAGTAAAATATTTAAAATATATCAAAGTTTAAATTATGAAATTGAATATTTCAAAATGAAAATAAAAAGTTAAAGAAAATAATCGCGATATTCAATTATTTTTTTATTATTAATTAAATTTAAAAAAAACAATTGAATATTTAATAGGGCCTCCTCCTTTCCCCATAAATTAGCCCTTCCAAGCCTCGCCTTCCGAAATTTAGAAAAAGTAATAATAAAGAAAGTTGGCCTTAAAAAAAAAGATTAAAAAAAATAAGGCGTTTGGTCTGTAGCCTCTTTGAATCAGCTGAGAGTGCCTTTGATTATTTTGAATTTCGAAATGAAATCGCGACATTCGGGACAACCTGAAATAAAACCTACCTAGTAAGGGAGTGCATAGCCTCCATCAATATGGATGGAAGGCCCATGCTAATCGAAAAAGCCCTGCGCTCAAAAGGTAACCAACAATTTGTTCCTGTTCAGGCTAATTCCATTTCGGAACTGTGCTGAATTACCTTCCCGAATTCCCGTTCATCCAATCCACCTCAAATACACTCTCAGTAATACAAAATGGCACAATTCAGACCTGGAGTGCACACAATTCATGCAATCCATCCCTTAAATAATAGCATGGCATTTGTTTTATCCACCCACATTTTATTTATTTATTAATTCTAATCTAATCTATGAATTAGTATGATGAGAACATGCATGGATGTAGGAGACAACCACCTGAAAATTCCTAACAACTATATATATATATATATATATATACCTTCTAAAAATACCTTTGTCTCTTCTGCCTCCTTTATCAATGCTTCTTCTTGAAAGATGTACTCTGAAATTCCCTAATCTCACTAAATTCTGTCATATAATTTAATATATTTCTCTATAATCTCCTAATGAATATTATCAAAAGCAAAAAATCATTGTAATTTAATTAAACTTTCTATATTATATTAAACTTTGCTTTAAATATTATATTTACATTTTCTATTTTAAAGTGCGCCATGCTAAATAAATAGGATGTGGCTATTTATACATACCGTATGTATACGCAATTGGCTATTTATACATACCGTATGTATACCCAATTGGCTATTTATACATATCGTATGTATACGCAATTGGCTATTTATACATACCGTATGTTTAAGAAATTAGCTATTTGTAGTTACGTTTAACGTACTAACTAACCAAAAAGTTTATTAATATTAATATTTTAATAAAAACTACATAATTATAGAAAAATAACGTTTTATTTATTAATGTTTATTGTTACAATATACGTAAAAAGCAAAACAATAAAATAGATAAAGAATAAGACATAAACTGTATACTTAAGAGTACTTATTTTATTTTTATTCCGTGTTTTAATTTGCTTCTTGTAAAACCGAATCTGTTTAGTTTTTTCTTCGGACGTCCTTTAAACTTAATTTTTGTTTTGAATTTTAGGTTTTCATTTGATTGATGATTTGTATCGGATTCGTTCTGACTTTCATAACCAACTAAGCTATCCATGCAACTTCCAGCTTCAACTAAGTTAGTAACTTATCTCAGATTCTATTGAACTAGTTGTAGGTCCACTATACTCATTCTCATTCAGAGAAACCCCATTTCTAGCATTTTTACTATCTCGCCAGAGATAGTATTGCGATCAGGAAAATTTTCGATGTTGAGATTTTGATGTTTTTATAGGTTTTGAAGGTTCCTGAATCATTTTCACTAAGGTTGAGAAAAATGCCTGTGTGTGTGTGTGTGTGTGTGTGTGTGTGTGTGTATGTAGACAAGATTACGCAAAAACAGTTTGAGCTAGAATGATGAAATTTGGTAAATGGACATTATTCAAAATTCATAGTTTTCTATCAACTTTTGAGAAATGTAGCTCAACCGGAATAGGGTCATTACCTACAACGTTTTGATTTTTTTTCTTCTAAAGTGACCGTAAAAATAAAGATATATGTTTGATAATTTTCCACATGATTAATAATTGTATAAAACTGCTATATATAGAATTTCAGCTTGATTGAATCGCAAAAAGTACCAGAATTAATTTTTTAACACTGCAAATCTCACGCGCCAACACGTGCCTTGGTGGCTTCAACAAAGAGCCAAACATGCGCTGGTTTGATTGATTGATTTTAATTTATAATTTAATTAATTAAATTTAATTTAAATATAATATATGTTATTTAATCCAATTCAAATTGCGAGATAGTGGAGTGGAGACACTCCAGCTTATTTTCAATTAATTTTAGTTCGTTCATATATTTGTTAAAGGTTGTAGTTCCATAATTTGATAAAATATCTGCGATATTTTTTGTTATTGTCAGTGCTGTATTGAATTTTTCTCGATCCGATAATATTTTTTGAAAATCATTGAATTCATCCTTGTCCATATCATCAATGTCTACATCATTCATGCCTTCATCATCGAGATATCCATATTCATAATACTTTCTGTATTTCCAACTGAAGTAATGTATCTTGGATGGAAACATGTTTTTCAAAAAATATCTAAGTTATTGTATTTTCTTAACATATTAACAAATTAAGTCTAAAGGACGTCCGAAGAAAAAAACTAAACAGATTCGGTTTTACAAGAAGCAAATTAAAACACGGAATAAAAATAAAATAAGTACCTAAGTATACAGTTTATGTCTTATTCTTTATCTATTTTATTGTTTTGCTTTTTACGTATATTGTAACAATAAACATTAATAAATAAAACGTTATTTTTCTATAATTATGTAGTTTTTATTAAAATATTAATATTAATAAACTTTTTGGTTAGTTAGTACGTTAAACGTAACTACAAATAGCTAATTTCTTAAACATACGGTATGTATAAATAGCCAATTGCGTATACATACGGTATGTATAAATAGCCAATTGCGTATACATACGGTATGTATAAATAGCCACATCCAAATAAATAACGATTATTACTTACATTTGGAGAGCTGTATTTAAATCATTTCATCGTCACGAAGGATGGAGAAGATAATCAAGAATTCAAATCAACATTCAGTAGCAGGAACGAAGATTGAAACATGAAATAGAAGAAGAAAAATAACTTATTAGTTTATAATCAATAAATTTAAATTGAATTAAAAATAAAATTAATAATAAATACTGACCACGGAGTTAATAAAAGGTTGATATTTCTCACAGATTAAACTCGAAGAACAGTTCGTAGACTTGAATTGATGTCCATCACTCTCGCCTCGATAAAGAAAAAAATAATTAAGATTAGATATTTATATTATATTTAGGAAATAAAAAAATAAGATATAAATAAATAAATAATATTAAAGGGTTAAAAAAGTGTATAGATTTTTAAAAATATTATCTTATTTCTGTAATATTAAAATACTAAAATTATTTTACATCATCATAATAAGTTATAATACGCATTTAATAGACATACATATAATAAAAATATCTTAGAAAACATCAGAAAACTAATTATGATTATATTATTAATTTCACGAAGATTTTATTCTGTTTAATTGATATTTAGGTAATAGAAATATTATTCATTTTTCAAAAGTGTTATAATAATATGAAATTGACAAAACAATATTCATATAAGATTTGAAAGGAACGGTGTGAGTGATAATGAGATTAGAAAGAATATATAGAATATTTAAAATTATATATTCCTATATGAATATGAGAAATTTATATTTTTTTGATTTATAATTATATTATATGAATTTTGAAAATAATCAACACATCTTCATATTTTTTAAATAAATAAGTTTTAATAGGATTAATATATATATATATATATATATATATATATATATATATTGAAAAATATTTCAATAAATATATTTAAAGAAAAATAAAATTTTGTATATGATTTTTTAATTTTTAAATAATTTTAATTTAACTTTTAATAAAATTTAATTAATTAGATCTGATAGAATATTTAAGATTAATTCTTTTCAAAGATTTGAATGAAAAATTTATAAATTTATTTGGGTATATGAATAAAAAATTATAAAAATGCACTTTATAAAATTTAATTTTTATTGAAATATTTTTTTTTTTAGTTCACTATATCTTCCTTTTAATTAATAAAAATAAATAATAAAATTACAATTAATTCTTGAGTAGCGACTGATTAAGGGATGATTTCAGAGGAGAGGCCGGTCAGTGTCCACACTCAGCAGGGAAGGGGAACTAAATGCCTACGAGTCACCCTGCCGGCCGGAGTAGTTGAAGCCAGGCGGCGGAGGGGCATGGAGAGGGGCGAGCGGGGAGTGCAGAGGTGAGCACTCTACTGCAAATTATTTCAAATAAAATACATATTAAAATAAAATAAAATAAACAAATATTAATTTTTAAAATTAGTGGTGTTTTAGAATACATCTTAAATCGAATCAATAAGTTTAATTCTATTAATTCTATTAAATCAATAACCTTAATTTTATTCAAAGATCTTAATGAAAATTTAAAAAAAAAATTATAAATATATCAGTAAGAAGTTCATTAATGAAATTATCATATTTTGAAAAAAAAAACAAGGAGGTGGCGTATTAATGTAAATGGTTCAATTTAAATTTAAAATTGTTTGATATAATTTTAATTTAATGTAAAAATATTTCATAAGGCCAGGTCCGAACCGACCGACGGTTTGAAGTAAATTAATTTCCAGCTACAGAAACAATTTCAAATAATTTTAATATATCTATTAATGTAATAAAAACACATATGGATATAACATAAATATTTTTAATTTTATTTTATTTATAATATATATGTAAGACCAGGATGTGACGTCATGAATGGCTGGATGACGTCATATAATTTTAAATTAAGAAAAAACTAATAAAGATGATTTTTCTCGAGGATAAAACCAATACAAAGTGCATGATTCGTGGTGATATGTAAAAAATCTCCTCAAGTGAAATTTGGTGTGAAAATAACCCTTCCCTTCCTATCGTAGATCGCTAATACTACCACTTCCGGTTTCCGGATTTGCACCAAAAGTTGATCAATTCATCATACTGATTCATTAAGTAAATATACCAAATTTCATCAAAATCCGTTGAGCCGTTCAAGCTGTACACATCGATACGGACGGACGGACAGACATCATGCTAAAAATACTTTTTTCGGTTAAGAAAATGCTTGATTCGTGGAGATATGTAAAAATCTCCACATGTGAAATTTGGTGTGAAAACAATACCTACCTTACTATCGTCGGTCGGTAAATATATAGAGAAAAAAATATATATGATATATTTATTTTTTATAATTTCATAAATTAATTAATTTTAAATATCAATTATAATTATTTTGTATTAATGAAACACAGTGGCGCAACCAGGAATTGATCCTGGGGGGGGGGGGGCGGGTTGACTAGCCGCTTTCTAAGGGGCCACTAATCCTAGTTTTAATATTTATTTTCAAAATATTTTTTAAAAATCTTTAGGCTATAAGAACTCTTATATAATTTATATTTGTTTTTGTTAGGTATTAAATAATATATTTTCCCTTGAATTATTTTCTGAAAATTATTTTTATTCTATGGGGGGCCTCAGTTTGACATTGTGCCTAGGGCCTCCTAAAAGCTAAATGCGACACTGAACCTGACTGTACCTTAATTGTACCGTCGTTTACTCGTGATAAATATTAAAAGTCTATAGTTCATACCGCAAGTTTCAAGATCTTTTTGTCATGCATAAGAAATCTTTATTATTCGAGGTCCATGAAATCCGCCAATTGTGCGCTTCGAACAAACCGTGTTTTGAACGTTTCTTGTGTGAAAATCATCTAAAAATAAAATTACATTATCGAAGAGTTATTTTTCATTACAAAATTGTGTATATATTATTTTGATGAACTTTTATATGAACAAATCCATAGACAAATTAAGAAAAATCTTAAAAAATATGTTTTTTATTAATTAGATTCATATATGTAAACTACTGCAAAATTTACATGAGTTAATGTATGCTATAAGAACTCATACTTTTATCCCCCGAACCCCCACTATAGCCTTCAATACCTTTCTATCAACCTAAAGGATTTCAGATTCAGACAATATAAATAGATATTCTCTGTTTATATAATATAGAAAGCATAAGAAATATTTTATATTATAATCATTGAGCGGCATTAACATATAAATTTTATAAGTAGTATACTAGCTGCTCAGGACCGCCTTCGGTGCTCACTGCAACTAGACAAGCTCTGCTCCCTGTACCTCCGAAGTCTATAGGATTTGGTTGAAAGTGTATGCAAAAGGAATTCATTCATTTGATTTCAATCAGTATATTAAAACATTAATTTCTTTTTGAGTTCTTATTTAAAATATATTTTAATTTAATCAGTAAATTAATTATATATTATTATTGTATATGTTATAATAGAGAATAATAATTCTTAATTATTTCATTTTGATATTTATTTTCATTGAATTATTGAATATTTTTAATTATAATGAAATTTAAGAAATCTAAAAAAATTGTTAAAAATTATAGGGGGCGAATTATGAAGCCGGCTTTACGAAGTGGGCGTTTGGTCCAAAAAGGATGAGAAACGCTACGCTAGATGATTCAAAAATTATTAGCACAGCAAATACATTACTGTAACATTCTCTGTTCTAAGCCACCTCCATCCAAACCTTTACCTTTTGTCTACGAACTGATAGTTTCTCAATTGTTCTACCAACCAAGTTTCTTGCTTGTTTTTCTCACTCTTCTAATCATGTGATCTGCCAATTGCAAACTATATATTTAATTTACAATTAATTGATTCATTATACTCTAATTTAAACACATACACATTTTTACTTTGTTAATTTATATACATTTTAGTTTAAACTGAGACATACGCTTTGCCAAAACTCTTAATAATTTGTGTACAGAAATATTGAATTTTCTTAGCAAGATTAGATTTAATTAATTAATTAAATTAATTAATTTTATTATTTAATTAACATTAATATTCTTCTAAGATTAAAAGAAACTTATAAATTGTCACCTCTCCCAATCCAATTCATTTACTCATGTTGCATAAAGCGTCTAAACAGGAGGGACTCTCAAATGGGAGATTTGAAACCGAGTTTTGCTGATTCCCACTTCTAGATAGAGCTGCTTTGTAAAATATCAACATGACTGACCTGTGGTGTAATCATACTGATGGTCTGTGTCAACAAAATGTTTTTTATATATGTTTACTAAGGAGAATATCACAAATGTTGTAAATAGTATTTTGTGATTTTAAATAATTTATTTATTAATTTTAATTTATTTTTAAAAAGATATTAATTATATATTGATTTGCTTGGTTCATCTAGATGTGTAAATTCACTAATTTATTTATTAAAAATTGTCGAAATTTTCACGTGTCACATTACAATATTTAAAAAATATATGTTTAATAGCGACACAGAACTAGCAATTTTGTAAACAGTATTTTGTAATTTTAATTAGTAATTGTTCAGGTAAACTCATTTTCGTGGATTTGGATAATACTTTACCAGTGGGTTCCTTTTGCAATTCCAAATAAACTTTTCTTATGAAATTTTTCCAGGCATCTTCGAGATAAAAATTCCTCAAATTTGCATATATAAACCATTGATATTCTATTTAGCTAGCATGTTTTATTCATTTGACTACCAGATGGACCACTAATTTTCGGTTTTTATAAGTTCGGTTTGGATTTATGAAAATTAAAACATTAATTAAATAATTTTCTTATATCCAAACTGAACTTATAAAAACCGGAAATTAGTGAATAAGTGAATTAGTCAATACAACATTACTTAATGGCACATTTCGCGCGCGCGCACGCGCGCGCGAAGTTCATAACTAATCTGTCCAACTTATAAAATCTTTATTTTAATAATTTTTACCTCGAAAACTATAAGATGCCGGGAAAAATTTCATAAGTCATCCAATATACTTAATGAATATTTTTAAATAAAACGATTAATTATATTCTATACTAATATCAATAGATGGCGCGATATGTATTAAATCTAGATAATATTTCTACAAATTATATAATTTTATTATTTTATTGAAATAATTTATACTATTAATTAATTTTAATATTTTGAAAATTAGTTGAGAATGATTGATAGATGATTCATATAATAAATTTCTTTTTACTTTTAATTCAAATTTATATTTTCTTTTAAATGAAATTTTGAATAGAAATTGCTAAGAGGAAACCAAAATAATAATACATATTTATAAATTACTTATATCTATATACTATACAACATAAGATAATAATTTTAGTGCAATAATCCTATTTTGCTGAACAAATAAATTTAATAACCGATTTCCTCCTTAAGTTAAATTATTTTTAAATATTTCTTGTTTATACATTCTATGTATTTAAATTATCTTTAAGGTTGCAAGCGCGCATGTTATTATGTAGTAAAGGGTCTTATTTCATCAAAATTATTCATTATCCAAGGGTATCAAAATTAAAATATATAAAACATCGGTTGTATTATATGGGTATGAGGCATGCTCTATGACTTTGGGAGACGAAAGTAAATTTAGAGTATTTAAAAATAGGGTCCTTATAGGAGTATTTGTGGGTCCAAGGGAAATCATCGCGGAACATGTAGAAGTGAATAATGAGAAATCTCATGACCTCTATGATTCTAAAATCGAGAAGTTTGTTATACGGCGTGCTGTATACGTGGCTAGAATGAGAGAAAAAACTTGTGTCTATGCAGACCGATTTGGCAAAATCCGGCTGTAGGACCAAAAACTTGGTGGGACGACACTGTAGGAAAAGACGTGAAGATTGGAAAAATACAATTTGGATAGGCGTGGCTCGGGATAGAGACGTTTGGAGGAATGTAGAGGCTGTGGTCAAGAAGTTTTGACTTCCATAGAGGCACAGAGAAGTATTTAAACATTTCTACATTATCAAGTTCAATATATATAATTCAATTTACTTCGATTATGAAGAATTCTGATTAAATTATTATCATCATAATTCCTGATTTTTAACAATACTTTTTTCATGCATAAAATAATACAATTATTATTATCATTATTATATAATTTGTTTAATATATATAACTTTTATAAAATATAAGATATGGAGTCATATACAATAATATACATTGAAATTTATCGTTAGTCAAAATTGCCAATTGAAACAATCGTGGTAAAGATGATTGGGAAATTATCAAAAACTTGTGTGGTTTTTCACTTTATAAAAAAATTTGCAATTCATAAATTCATTATGCTATTTTAATTTTCATCTTTTTCATCTATTAATAAGATAATAATCATATTTATATAAATTATATAATTTCATAGAAAAGAGAAATTAAAATATTTAATGTATATTATTTATTTTTCAACCAAACTTTGATTTTGCCGGTAAGAAAAGTATATTTTTTATCTTATTATTTGAAAGTTAATGATTAATTTATTTATTATACAGAATTTTTATAAAATATAAGGTAGGGAATCATTTTTTAAAAAAATATATATTCTATAATCCTATATACCATAATTTAAATTCGAAATGTTACTTTGGTTTGTGAAGTGGTATGATTTTAAAAACATGAGATTCATTGTCGTTAAAAAAATTAAAAATTATTTTATAATATTTGAGTTTTTTTTATGTGAAAAGAAATGTTCTTTTTATTAAAATATTTAAATTTTATTAAATTATAATGAGTTAATATTTTTTGAAGTAGAATGTATAAAATTACTCCTGTATTTGGTATGATAATTTGTAAAACAACATTGTTTTCATGCAATAAATCTTTGTGTTTACCTCAGCCTCTTGACTTTTAAAGAATTTTTCTTTTCAATATTAAATGTGTATGTTAATCATAATAATAGATTTATTAGTTGTGTTCTTATTATTTATTTTTATTATATAATATTATTATTATATAAGATTTTATATATTTCTGAAGTATTTTCAAAGAGTAAAATTATTTGCAACAAAAAATTAAATTTTTCAATTCAATTTAAATTCCTCAATAAATAAGATAAAATAATTTGAATTAATTGTCTAAAACACAAAATTAATACAATTTTTCATAAATTCATTTTCATTTTTTTTTTTATTTTTTGGTTTTTATTTTTAATTAAAGTTAACAATAAAATTAGAAGACTTTAAATAAAATAAATACTTTATAAAATATTAAATAATTATATAATATATACAAAAAATTAAAACATTTGAATGACAAGAGACTCTTTCAAGTCAAATTTATCCTCTCTTAACAGAAAAAAAATAAATAAAAAAAAAAAAAATGAGGGAACATTTGACTAGGGAACAAACTGGCCCTTAATTGAATTTCGACAATGCAAGTTTAATCGAGGGTCACTGCCATCTTCTTCTCCGAATTCGTCATCTCCTTATCGCCCCACCCCCAAAGGCTGTGACTGCCATCGCCTGTCCGCTCCACACGACGACGCACCATTTCCATGTTAGCCGTTTTCCTTTCAAATGCCCATCCAATTTTCGCAAATAGATCAATAAAGCAGGTGGTAACATTTAGGGAATAAATACCCAATTCACCCGTTTTATAATCCCAAGGGAAGACATGATGATAATTGTGCCAGCCTTCGCCCAGGGCTGCCATCGACACTGCGAAGTTCTCTACCGGAGAAATAAATCTACAAACAAACAATAATCTATAATTATTTCTGTACTTTTTTTTAAATCATTTTATTTGGTGGCTTGTTACGAAAAAATCTATTATCCAATTCCATTATTATTATAATACTTACTGATCGTAAGGTTTTTGACCCCACATATGGGCGACACTGTTGACAAAGAATGCAATATTCAGAGTTACACAGAATCGAAGAAGAAACGCAATGAAAAATGAATTAAGGAGGGTTTCTTGCCAAAAATAAAATGGCACCCATACTGGGAGAATAATGACCAACAAGGCGAACAACGCAATATAGTTTCTGAAAAAATAAAATTCCATTTCACATTAATTTATGTAAGATTATTTAAGAAAATAACATTTTTTACATCTCTTTCTGATTTCTATTTAACAATTTATTCTTTTAAATAGTTAATTTGGCTACCTAACACATGTTTACAAATTTTATACTTTTACTGATTCTAAACCCAGCCAGAACGTCAATTAGACGTTTAATCGGCGTCTAGGAGATCTAGATACGTCTAGATCTAGTTACGTCTAGAAATATAACAACTGAAAATTGATATTTCTAGATGTCTAAATTGATATTTCTAGACGTAATCTAGATCTACACGTATCTAGATCTCCTAGAGGTCGTTTAGACGTCTAATCGACGTCGACGTTCTGGCTGGGAAGTAAAAAAAAACAGAAAATAAATTCATAAAATAAAGGTTTTACTCAATATCACTACCTTTTATTTTTTTCAAATGTAATAATATAAATAAGAATTAAATTATACTTTGTTTCTATTTAACAAAACAAAAATATGGACACTTGGAAGAGTAATTAAAAAATGTTTCGTAGATTTTCTTAAAAAAAAAGCTATTAACCGCAGCGGTTACAGAAAAGGCATTTCAAATTGATATATTAATAGAAAATATGATACTAAATTGTACTATTTTTAATTATTAACAATTATAATATAAATACCTGATAATTCTTTGATATTATTTTTTATTTTATATAATTATATTAGATTATAGATAATATAATGAATGGTTCAAGATTTTTATTCATCCAATTCAATATCAGTGAAATATATTATAATTTGTAAACGGTTTTTAAAAAATGATAAAACAAAAACTTATTTAATCTTTAAAAAATATGTTGATTGTTCACCTGTGTTGCCACATGACGATAGAATCCTTTTCCAAATCAGTCATGTCGACAACCTCTCTCTGCGCCTCAACCGCTGGATGGGGGGTAAGCACCAGCCAACCAACATGCGAGAAAACGAAGCCACGTCGTGCATCGTGTGGATCGGCGTCCGTCTCAGAAAATTTATGATGAACCCTATGATCCAGCGCCCACATATAAATCGATCTCTGCACACAAAAAAAAAATACATAATTTCTTATTTCTTTATTTAATTAATTTTAAAAAAAGATTATGACAATTTTATGTTCTTTGTGTACAGTAGTATAGGGTAAAATTTCCATAGAAGAAAATATTCTATAATTATATCACCACGATTGAATTTCCAATTTTCTGTTTGTTTCATCAAACTCACTTTTCCTGAAACTATACTCAACTTCAAACTTGTTTGTTTATAGATTATGTTTCTATCGTTTTTCTTTATTATGAGGAGATTATCGATCTTAATCTTTACTTTTGACCAACTCTAAAACAACAGTTCTGCATTAGAAGAAATAACTATCTATTTTACTCTTGTATTATATTATTAATTATTATACCAAATTATAAATGAAGTTTACCAAAAAATTGCAAATTCTTGGTAAATAGTTTGTTTATGGGTTCCATATAAAAATAATGAGAATATCATTAAATCAAGTACAGTGGTTCATCGAGTTACGAGTGTCCCGGGTTACGAGCTGAGTCTTCTATTTGAGTTTAAAAGCAAAATTTTGGGTTATGGGTCGCATGATCGAAGTTCTGTCCAGAGCGGGGGAAGATAAGAGGGAGTAATAGAAACAGTCAAAAGTAGAGATTCAAGCTCATAGTTCAATGTGGCAACAGCTAAAAAAATTTCTAAAATAAAATCATCCAGATGAAACAGTAGCTTTAGGACTATTAATTTATTTGATTATGTTGCGATGGCTCATTTTAACAGCATATTAAAAACTCGTCAAAATCAGGTTCCGATTACAAACTTCTTTAAGAGAAAGACTAAGAATAGTGATGAATAATAATCAACATCATCGAGAAAAGTTAAAATTAGTGATAAAGAGAGTGTGAATCGTTTGTGTGTTCTACCGAGATACGGCAGATCGAAGTAGAAAACAGTAGTAACTAATCCTTCCTCCGACATGGCACCACAACGTCTTTTATATACATCTCCTAATTGCCTACGGGAATCATTGAGTCAAATTTTCATTTACTTTGTTAAATAAAAAATTTTTTTAGACAGAAATAAAAAAGAAAAAAACTAAACTAAATTATTTATTAATTGGTACTTCTACGCTGAGATATTTCGAGTTTATTTATTTATTTTCAGAGTTGTAATTTCAATGATGATAGAAAAAATTGTAGCAATATTATTTTTCTATCATTTCTAATGTGTGAAAATATATATATTAGATGTGAAAACCTTTAAAAAATTTCAAAAAATGCATATAAAAATAAAATTTAATGTCTCAAATCTTTTTTGTATTACAATGCAATCATATTATTGCTCCCCTCCACCATCACTTAATTATAATCTCTTTTTTTCTCTTGATCCCAACTTTAATAGATGTTTTTTCTAAGATGTAAGATATATTTTTAGCTCAAAATGTTATTCATTTAGCAAAACTTATTAAAAAAGTCATATTGGATATTTCAAACAAACCATTTTGTTTTATTTTTATTCATAAGGAAGTACTCGTGCCAGTTTATTTATATCTATTTTTGTTTATTTATTAAATTATGGAATAGTAAATAAAATTTATTAAAATGTTAAGTTAAAAAGTTATAATTTAAATAAATACACCCATTCTATTGTAGAAACTACGAAAGAAAATAGAACATATAAAATTATTTTAATATGTAATGTATTTAGGATTTCATATTGGTAGATATTTTATTTGGGCATCCTTAAAAATTGGGTAAATAATTATAGTTTTAATTTTATTGGCTTTTAGAATCTATGCTCATTTAGGTCACCCTTCGCTTTTATTTTAAATTAATTATTTAATCTTAAATCTAAGCGAACTTGGTTGGGTATCGACCTTAAGTAAGGCTGACCAGATCTAAGTTACCATACTAGTCAAATATAGGGCTAGTACAATAAAGAATTAATAGATATGTTAATAGAATTAATATAAAAATAGTATATATATATTTATAATTATATATATTTCATTAACGTTTTTTTTCCTATTTTGAATGAAAATTAGAATTTGTTTATAATTCCTTCATGGAGAAATTCAACATTTTTATCCAAATTTTCAATTTTCCAAACATAGTTCGGACTCATAAATTTGAATATTTTAGTTTTTTAGTAATCATTTGTTAAGCTACCTAATCTTATTAATAGTCAAGTTTTGGCCTCCTAATAAATAAACGTTTTCAATAACAAAAAGAATAATATCGTAATATATAAGCATAGATAATAATTTTTAATAGGGTAATGTCATTAAGACACCATAAATAAACATTTAAGACAAATATTAAAGACCTTACGTACATCCATTTTACCTAAAAAGAGGACAATGTATTTGAAATAGGATTGTTTGATGAATGGAACATATTTTCATGTATTCGACCTTTTTAAAGCTCATAAATTAATTGAGTTTATTTAATTATCATTAAATATTAATTTTATTATAATTTAATATTTTATTTTAATCTGAATGAATTCAAATTTACCTCTTCTCTTATCAACCTTCGCGGATTCACTATACTATTTACGACAATTAATATACAGAGTACCAATTAAATTAAAGATCTATTTTATTAATTTTAAACCCATTTTTTATAATAACCCAACCCATATTAAGCCTCCAAAATACAACAATATATATACATATATTCATTTTTTAATTATTATATTTATTTTCCTATTAGATTAATTACCAAACAAATTGAAAAAAAACATTGAACAAAAGAAACTCATAGATAAAAAGTTAAAATAACAAGATATAAAAATATTTTCTTAAGTGTATTTAAAATTTATATAATATTAGGATGTTCGGAAAGTAATTTAGTTTTTTTTTTTTTTTTGTAAATATGAAAGACAATTTTCGTATAATGAATAAAAATCGACTGGCAAAACACTGATCCAGATAATTTTTTTAACTTCTTCATTTGAAGTAAAAGTTTTACCATCCATTCAAAAAATCAAATAATCGTGTCAACTTTATCGTGTCTTTATCAGCTTCAACCGGCCTTTGAGTAAATGTTTCATCTTCGAAATTGCCGGATCTAAATTTTGTAACCCAGATCTGCCACTGGTGTATTGTCAAAACATCTTCTCCATACACATCCGTTAATTTATTTTTGGCTTGAACAGCATTTTTACCTTATCTATAGGAAAAAACCAAAATATGAAGAAAATGTTGCATACTGGAAAAGGACACCAACTATAAAACTACTTCAATTGATATTATTTACATACAAGCATTGCTATATCAACTCTCTAAACCTATAATGATTATGCGGCTTAAGTGTAAAATTATGTTCGGAAAAATATAATTAAATCGTCTGGCGGAAAAAAACGAAATTACTTTCCGAACAACCTAATATCTTATATATAAAATTCTCGTGTCACAAAACTTTGAAATGATACTCCTCCGAAACGGCTGGACCGATTCTTATGAAATTTTTTATGCATATTCAGTAGGTCTCAGGGCATGTCAGACTTCTTTTATTAAACCGCTAATTGGTAAGGTGTGTCCAGGGGGTGCTAATTAATTAAATATAGTTTAGTTACAATGCTAGATCATAGAGGCGCTGGAGGCGATAATATGACATCTATATATTTCGTGATAGGAGAATTAGAAACAATACTGTTTCATGGCTAAACGAGCTAGCGCGCCACTTTATGACTTTGCACCCTCAGTTCGAAACTCGCAAAGGCACATTTTTTTTTTTAAGTATTATATATTTTTTTTTACAAATTTATTAATTTTTATTATTTTAATATTTTATTACATTATTTTATTTTATTATTAAATTTTATTTTATTAAATTAATAATTATGTCAATTATTTTTTTCTGCATAAATAAACATATATAAAAAACTATATGATTAATTGAATAAGATTAATAATTAATATTAGAAAAATATTAGAAAAATAAAAATATAAATATTAAAAACATCTTTTTTATTGTATTCTTTGCGCTGCTATATGACAACATGTTTATATCAAATTTTTAAAAATTAATTTCTGCGGTTATTGATTAGATATTAATAAAATTTATAATCTATGAACAGAAATGAAAAATTCTAAGGTCACTTTTGGATTCTAGAGGACATGAAACGCGAATATACGCAAAAAATTTAAATTCTGAGCAATGTGCAGATAAAAATCTTTTTATATATATATTGATATTTACAATATCTCAATTGATCTTATTGGCATTTTAAACTTTGAAAACATTCACATTACGGCTATAATTTAATACTATTAATTTTTAAGATTATGTGAGTAAATTATTTTAATTAAGAAAATTTGATCTCATAATTGGATTTTCACGTAAGATTTTAATATATAATATATTTTTTAATATTATTTTTATAGTAGTTTAGTGTTATGCTAATTTTATTTTTTATTTTGTTTACTCTGATTTTTTTTTAAATAAATTAATAACATTTAAAGTAGCATAAAAAAATGAATCGAGGCAGGAAAAGTGATGGGGTTTGAAATTAATTAATTTGATAATTAGTATCAGAGAGAATAATATTTGCAAAGAATTTAAATCAAGGTTGCAATCGGGAAATTATTATCAAAGGGGATCAAAATTATTAAATTATTAATTGTATTATATGGGTGGGAGGCATGGTCTATAACCCTGAGAGATGAGAGTAGATTCAGAGTATTTGAGAATAGGATTCTTCCCAGCATTTATGGGCCAAAGAAAGATGAGGACACCGGGGAATGGCGGAGACTGCATAACAAGGAATTGCATGGCCTCTATGCATCTCTAGATTTAGGTCATAAAATAGGGAAGGCTGGGATCGGCAGGGCACATGGCTAGAATGGGAGAGGAAAAATATATTGGTGGGGAGTTCGATTGGAAAACGTCCGTTTGGAAGACCAATTGTGAACAGGGTGGACAATGTAGGAAGGAACGTGAGAGAGATGGGACAGGGTAGGAGTAGATGGTTATAGCTCAGAATAGGGACAGTCGGGGGGTACAGGGGGCGGAGCCCTCGTCTAGGTGTGGAGAGCGCCTTCGGCGCTCGGAGCAGCTAGTAATTATATAATTTTTGTTATTGGCTATGGTAATTTATCTATTTTTTAGGTTTAAGCGATAATTAAAAAAATATACTATTAATAATAATAATAATACTCTTATCATATCAATTCAATATGATAATTTTGTTACCTATATTAATTTTTATTTTCAAAAAATTTTGGACTCGTTTTTACTATCCAGAGCCAGAGTTAGTATTCCGATCATGAAAATTTTCGATGTCGAGATTTTGATATTTTTATACGTTTTGAAGGTCACTGAGTCATTTTCACTAAGGTTGAGAAAAATGTCTATGTGTGTGTATATATGTAGACAAGATTACGCAAAAACGTTTTGAGCTAGAATGATGAAATTTGGTACACGGGCATTATTCAAAATTCGTAGTTTTCTATCAACTTTTGAGAAATGTAGCTCATTTGGAAGAGGGTCATTGCCTACTACGTTTTGATTGTTATCCTCTAAACTGAACGTAAAAAAATTAAGATATATGTTTGATTGTTTTTCACATGAATAAAAATTGTATAAAACTGTTATATATAGAATTCAGCTTGATTGAATCGCTGAAAGTACCGGAATTAATTTTTAACACGTTGACTGGCAATCACGCGTGAGCACGAGACGTGGTGCCATCAACAATGAGCCAAACACGCGCTGTTTTAATAAATATTATTTATTAATGTTAATTTATAATTTGTAATTAATTAAATTAAATTTAAATATAATATATGTTAATTAATCCAATTAAAATTTGCGAGATAGATACACTCCAGATTTTTTGTTTTGAGAGTAAATAAAGTATTACCTGTCCGGATACGGTGAAAAGCAACATGAGGAGCAATCGAAGAGGCCAGGCTGCCTTGTAAGAGCGATGGGACCATAGACGGTGGGCACCTGCCGTGATCCCAAATCCAGAACTATACAGCACGATTAAAGCTAGAAACAAATAATAAGCTTTTTTTAAAACTCAATGAACATATGGATGTGATGGTCTATGACCCTGGGAGAGTAGATTTAGACATGCTAAGTAGTTCATGATGAATTATTTTGATTTCTGGTATCAATAAGAACAAATGGAAGTATCAATTTAATCTTTGATTGATTTGATATAATTATTTTGTCTTTGTAAGTCAATGAACTTGTCGATTTCTGATACATAGATTCCATTCTTATTTTTATTCTTAAATCCTCTAAAACTTTTAGCAATATTAGATCATATAAAGAAAAAAATCAATGACATTCTAATTCAACCATTTCTGATGAGTAATGGCCGTCGATCTTTAAGTGATTCATCAAACTACCATTAAATTAATTGAAATTGATAAAATTATGAAGGACTCGTAAATTTAAATAATCTTCATCTAAAGAAATATTATCGTGACGCAGGTAAGAAGCTTAAATTTAATTTTTTTTTTATTTTTTATAAAAATACAAAGTGACTCATAATCAATCCTATTTGAATATCCATAAATGATACGTCACACTTGATTGGGAATATTAAGAGATAAAATCATAGAAAAATTTAACGTCTCTCTTTATTTACAATACGGACAAGGATTGAATTAATAAGATCTATTTTATAAGAAACAAATACATACTAATGCATATCGTAATATTTTTATAAATGGTAAAATTCAATAATAAGCAAATACGTTGATCAACCTTTCTCTTATCAATTCATTAATTTATCAAAACTAAAAGATGTAAATTAAATAATTATTTAGAATGAAATCATTTACATATTAATATGAAATAACAAAATAAATAACTTTTATTATATAAGTATACTAGCTGAACCGGCGTACTTCCTATCCCCTTGGAATCAATAATGTAGTATTAACGTTTAGTTCTCTTAAATTAAGATTATTAAGATATATTTAGATAGATATATATATGTATACATAGATATATTTATTGAGAATATTAATATATATATATATTAATTTTAATTTATAGGGGGGTCTATGCCACCCTGAACTCCACCCATACTAATAACAGTAGATATATTATACAATCTATTCTTATTTAGATTTGATTCAAATGCTTTAATTTTTTATTTTCAATTATTATAATTAATTTATTTATTTATTTTCGATTCACAAATCAAATTTTAAGGATAAACCGAATCATCTAGAATCTAGTAAAATTTTCAAGTGTTTCAATAATAAATTAAAAAAGATATGCAATTAAACTTACTTTATATCATTGACGATATATATTATAAATCTTGAAAATATGTTTTGTAGAAATTAAAATTATTGTTAATTTTATTTTTAAGATATTCGTATCTAGTTTATTCTAAGAGAGAATCACTATAAAAATATATTCAAGTGATACTGACCTTGAAAATACCTGGTCTACAACAACCATTTCATTTACCTTATTCTAATTTTCATTCACATATAATTTTATATTTATCTTCTTAACCCTCATTCTGATTGGTATACTCCACGGATTGAGTTAGTTTTTCCAAATTATGCCCCGACAAATATATACAAAAAATGTCATAAAAACCGGTTCAATTTTTTAGGAAAAGTGACCTTTCCAAAATCATTATAGAAGAATTTTATGTATATATAGATATATATCTTTTTAGTGATTTTAGAAAATAAGAATTGATATATTTTATTGATTTTAGAACTTTTTTGGATATGGATTAAGCAAACATAATAATTATTGATTTTTTATTATATTTAAGCATCGCTAAATGTCATCAAAATACTAATATATTGAAAAAATATATTTTTTCGTTTTTCAAAAGTCTTAATTTGTATAATATATAAAAATGTATAATGTATATTTTTTACCATTGGACGCCTTAATTTATTATCTTTCTATTCCATGAACAATAATTTTAGAAATTTCAAATTGTTGATTTATATTTTCGAATATATAAAGAAATTATTTTAAAAAAATGTAGATCTGGGGCTGCCACTGATATACTGTTATACTCTTTATATATATTTATATATTTTATAATAAATTTAATATAGGTAAACCATAGCATTGGGATAGAAACTTTTTATATAAAGCGGAAATTAGTCTCTACTCTTGTGTTTGTGAAATTTTTAACTAAATTGCTAATGGATATAATTAATGGTTAAGAAAATCTCCTATTTGAAATTATCTTCGATTTAATAATAAAACATTTTTAATTACAATCTTATAAATGATTAAAATGAATTAAATAATATATTGTGAACTAAAAGTAAATTAAAACATTTTCGTTTCATTAAAAAATAAATGTAAAATGATGCAAACGAGAAAGAAATTCTCAGGTTGTAATAGAAGATAGACGAACTTCGTAATAATATGGATAATTTTAAATGTATGAATAATTTTTCATAAATACATTTGATTATCATAAACAATTTAAATTAAATAATACTAAATAAACATTCAACCTAAATCTTGTGATTGCGACACATTTGTAAGTTATTGAATAAATAAAATATCTTTCAATGTATTATACAATAGACACTATTGTTACTGAGACCAAGAGAGTCAGGAATCCATCACTTGAGCCTGAAGCCATTCCAATGATCACCTGTTAATACATTAAATAATTTATTTAACTATCCTCTTTCCTCTTTTCTCAAACCATCAACAAATAATACTAATAGCTTGAATGTTTGTTCAAGGTCTCCATCCATGTTGACAAATAGGTAACAAATCTTTAAATAAACAGGCACAGGAAAGTGAAGTCCTACCATAACTAGAACAAACAAAGCAGGGCACGAATAGGTGCTAATTCGCATTTTCAAATCAGAAAATCATAGATCGAAATAAAATAGAAACAATTGTCAATGCACAATATCCTTCTTAAAGTATTTTAAATTGGAACTCTTATAGTTTGAATATTCAACAATACTCTTGACACGGTGACTCAAATGACTGGCCGTGTTTTTTGTTTTTTTTTTAAATTCAAACAAACCCTCGGATATTTTAAAATGATTTCACTTCAAATACATTGAATTTAAAGTTTGAAAATGAAAAATTTAGACCTCTTATTAATACTCACAATTTAATTATTTGTTTTTTTTTCATCATTATATAATAATAATATTCAAGTAAAGAAAAACATCGTATTCCTTTAACTTCTAAATTGTTTGTCAATTGATTTCATTGAAAATATATTTATCTTTTACCAATTTTAATCATTCACCAGACGTAAGCAGCCCTATAAAATTTCCATCTTATAAAATAATATCAAAACATTAAATGTAAAAATAAATAATAAAATATTTTTTTTTTTAAATACAACTATTTTTATTTAAATAGAATACAGTGATAATTTTAAAAAATGTATTTGATTTTTAAAACAATTGTTTGATGGAATTTGTACTATTTGTATGTATAAGGTAGCTTTAAGACTAAATTTTAGACATTCTCCTTTCTCATTTTTTACCGACCGACGATAGTAAGGAAGGTATTGTTTTCACACCAAATTTCACATGTGGAGATTTTTACAATTCTCCACGAATCATGCATTTTCTTAACAGAAAAAAGTATTTTTAGCATGATGTCTGTCCGTCCGTCCGTCTGTCCGTCAGTATAGATGTGTACAGCCTGAACGGCTCAACTGATTTTGATGAAATTTGGTATATTTACTTAATGCATCAGTGGGATGAATTGATCAACTTTTGGTGCAAATCCGGAAACCGGAAGTGGTAGTAATAGCGATCGACGATAGGAAGGGAAGGGTTATTTTCACACTAAATTTCACATGAGGAGATTTTTTTATATATCACCACGAATCATACACTTTATATTGGTTTTATCCTCGGGAAAATCATATTTATTAGTTTTTTCTTGATTTAAAATTATATGACGTCATCCAGCCATTCATGACGTCACAGCCTGGTCTTGCATATATATTATAAATAAAATAAAATTAAAAATGTTTATATTTATTATTTATGTATCCATATCTGTTTTTTATTACATTAATAGATATATTAAAATTATTTGAAATTGTTTCTGTAGCTGGAAATTAATTTACTTCAAACCGTCGGTCGGTTCGTACCTGGTCACAGGTCAACTTATTTTTTAATTTAATGAAAAGAATGAAATATTTAGACATTTTTATATTATCCAAATACATTTTATAATAAATGTATTCATTTAAAATCTAGAAAAATTTCATTTGGTATTGGTTGATTTTTAAAAATTATTAAAGAGATAGGTTTAACAAATTGGCATACTCTTTGGTATATAGGAGCAGTTTAAGAATAGAATATTTTAATACTAATTAATAGATATAAAAAATAAATTAAAACTGAATAGAATGTGTTTAGACCCAGGTAACTTGTAATAAATAAATAAAATAAAAAAAAATATTTACCAAATTGTTTTGTTTATCCTCTTAAGTAAAAAAAAAATAGAAGAAATAACCCGATTAAATAAGTATATAAAAAAATTATAAATTATAAATAATCATTAAATACATTGCCAAATCGTCCGATTGTATTCCAATGAAATGAAGGTTTTTATGTTAATCTAGGATAAGCTCAGGGGATATATTGTATTTTAATTATAACCTAAAATAACCTTAAACCTAAGGGATAACGAAATTGAATGGTTATAAAAACTGACATTATCTGACCACAGAGTCTCAGTCAAGTAGTGAGTGTTGATATGCCAATTAGTTCAGTGAAACCCATATTTCCAATAAATTATTGTTCCTAAACGGACTAACTTAGGTAAGTCATCATCCCCAAATTAAATTCTAAAACCACATTTTACTTTTCTCATTTATAGTGCAATTGTTCTATATACCAAAAATATTCGATTAATTCATTAACAAATGTAATTAATTATGATAGTACTTGTTAAAAATATATTTGAAATAAATACCTAGTTAAAATACGAATTTAGTTTCATTGACAGATTTAATTATAACAATGAATATATGAAATATAATTAGTAATATCGAGAATTATTAAAAAAAGTATTTAAAATTTTTTTAAAATTATTGATTTAAAATGGAGTTTCGAAGTCTCGATCACACACATTAAACCAGCACTTTGCAGCGTTAGAAATGAAAGCAACACAATTACTGGTTATTACAATTTATTTTAATTAATTATTTATTTTATCGATATTTCGAGATATGATTAACAATTAATAAATTCCTTTACTGAATTTAGAAGTTTAAATTCAATATAAAAAATCTGATAAAATCAGAAAAAAACAAGTTTAGCTCTGATTTCAATAATTTTTTAGGCGTACTTTAGAACAATTAGGTCAAATTACCAAAAAAGTAATTAAATTTTCAATTTTTTTTTTTTTTTATATTAAATTTTGACGGAGAAAATTAAAACTTTTTTTACTATTTATATCTGAACTCTCTTCAAGTTGATTCACTTAATTTTATTTTAATACATCGTAATACTCGGTACATGATAAATATTACTAAATATATTTTCTAGAATGTATATGTATATCATATAAAATACTACAGATATTATTATGTTAAACTTTAAGAATATTTCAATTTTTTTTTATTTATGTCGTTGAAAAAAATCATATTGCCACAGCATATATTTTCCAATTTTTATCCTTCTAAAATTGATTAAATATTTTTTTATTTTTAAATTTAGCCGTTATTTTCAATGAACTATACTTTACTATTAAGATATTGGACTGTGAGTTTCAATATTCACCTTCAGAACTGTTGATGTGAAGACAAAATTGTATATGTCCCTTTTTAAACTGTTTTTAAGCCACAATAACGGAACGAATGCCAGCATTGCGGTGACGTAAAAAATTAAGTTGAAAAAGTTATCAATTTAACTTTAAATTAGTTAAAGTTATATATATATTGTTACATCATCTTTGAATACCTATCTTCAGATACGCTTATCAAATTGTCTCTTCCTTTTTCTAAGAATTAGAATATGGATAGATTCATCTGTTGATTGAATTAAAGTTCCCTTTGCTCGATGAAACAAATAATCAATTTAGACCTATTGAAATTAATTCTATCAATCGCTACTATTATATAACAGGTCAGCACCCCCTCAAGAATGGCATTCTATTTGTCTATTGACTATAATTGTGATTTCAAAATATATTTCTTTAATAAAATGTCTTTACCATGTCGTTGAAATAAATTTGTCATTATCTAAAACTTATTAATTATAGAGAAGAATATTCCCCCTTCTACTAATAAAAAATAAAAAAAAATAAAATAATAATTCCATAAATTCGCATAGGAGCAAACAATTTTAAATTTATTACTATTTTTTTCTTATTATGATTTAAAAATAAATAAGATAACTATATATTGTCTTTAAAAGAAACTATTAAAGTATTACACTTAACCTATATATTATACTAAATGAGGTGCTAGAGAGTATTTTGTACATAACATAGACTTCAAATAAATTTTAGGTTCTTTCTAAAATTTCTTTCTTAATTGAATGTATTTTCATTTAAAATTATTTACAGCAGCTGCAACATTTTCAAATTCAACGTTAAAACTTGTCTTCAATTGAACTTCTGAACTTTAACCCTTAACCGGTTTTGGGAAGTATTGTCCGTTGTTGAGTGAGAGTCATGGCTTTTCTAGATCCTAAGACTCGGCGATTCAAATTTTTAAATATTTATTATTATTATTAAATATATATATATATATATATATATATATATATATATATATATATATATAGATTAATTTTATAAATATAAATTACTTAAATTTAAAAATACGATTTTTTTAATTGATTATAGTTGTTTCCGTTTGAAAAATAATGTTCCAGACATTTATAATTTTAAAATTATCCATCCAGAATTAGTTTTTAGGTTGTACTAGACAAAATGATTTTATAATTTTTAGTACATTTAATAATTATGGTATATTTTGTTTTATAAATAGTAATATTTACTTTGTATCTCTTTAGATTATTGTTAAATCGTATATTTCTATTCATTCTATTTTACTAGTGTGTATATGTCATCATGAATTAATGACATTATGTCATTGATAAAATTAACTTCAACCCAAGTGGTAGATATTCTATATCGTTTATTAATTATTACTAATATGTGCTATATTTGAAATGAAATATATTGGTATAAATGATTACGTTTTCTATTCTAAAATCAATTCAAGCGAATTAATCAAATTAATTAATCGACAATTTTCCGTATTTCAATTTGTCAGAAGAATTAACTAATCAATATTTTTTAATATTGTCGAGGAACAAAGCCATTTACTGATCTGAAAATTAAAAAAAAAACGATTACAATTTATTAAAGATTTACAGAATATGGAATTAATGGTTTTTTAATATATCAAATCTCTCTAAACCTGATTGATTCATTTTAATATATTGAAGTTCTTTTGATCCTATCTTTTCTTAATTAAAATATATGTACTCTATAGATTTCGTTTTTTTTAAGATATTGAGAGAAGGATAATTTAAAAAACCGAAAATGATTTATTCATTTTTTCTATATAAATTCGAGATGATAACTATTTTCAAAGCTTTACTAATTCCTCTGGCCAATATCCATTCGCCAAGAATAGTTCAATGGAACTCCTTCGAATGGCAATTATCAGAAGAATTATGCAGAGGCTTTATTTGCTCGATGACTTAACTAACATTGGAAAGAAATAAATCGACATCTGAAATTGGGTTGTCGTACGCCTCGATGGCTCATAAAACGGTCATTCGATGATTACGATCCAATTAACTTCCCTTTCGATTTAAGGTTTCTGATTATGTTTTTTCACACACATGCCTCTTAAAACTAATTGAATTTTCTAATAAACACTACCAATCATTTTCTTGAGAGATCATGCAAAACGAAATGGGATTTTTATTTTCAAATTACTATTTTTGATAAATATTGAAGCCTCGATCTCTTCTATCCAAAGTGAAACAACTTTGATAAACGAAGATAAAATAAAAAGCGATAAAATTTTATTTGCCGTTTTCATTTGTTGGATGAGTCAGGTGCTATCCAGTTGATGTCATCTGTCACCTAATAAAGTTGCTCATCAACCGTCTGACCTAAAAATTTAAATTTTGTTCCTTTCCTACGCATCTGATATAATAATCCAAACCTATTCAAATCTCATGTTTAACATAGATAGGAGTAATAATACATTTTAATATAATCAATATACTCATCCCAATTACCTATCTCTATAATAATAATATTTTTTTGTTCATTGTATTCTTAATAAAAAAAATTATCAAAAGTTATTGATAAAAAACACGTTTTAAATAAATAGATAATATTCATAAATAATAATATCAATAAACATTTTATTATCAACGTCACTAGGTGATTATATAACTGGTGCCTTAAATGTTCAGTTAATTCTTTTACAATCCTTTTAATACTTAAAATCTATAATCAACATGTAATAGAGTATCGAATTAAAACTAGAAATGCTAAAAACTATTGGAATTGTATAGGAGAGTTGATTATAGTGAGAGAGAAATTTCAATCGAAATCAATTAAAAAGTAAATAAACAGTTGATAATTTTATTAAAAGGAAATTAAAGAAACGAAAAGGACAAACTTATCTATTATCTTTTCTATTTCTGTGCCGCTAATGAACTCGAAATTTGTTATTGTCACTGATTACATTCCTGCAAACTTTAATTTCCTTTCTATTTTCTTTCCAATATTCATCCTTTTCATGCCTTTATAAAAATAAATATGATATATATATATATATATATATTTTCTAATAAATTATGCCGTATCTACCCATTTGATTATTATATATAATTGATTAAATTAATTCTTATCATTATTTTTAATATTATTTCCTATCGTAATTGAAAGTATAGTTTCATATTCACTCGAAACTTTTCATTGTTTTCATTTTATTCAATATAAGAAACATCATTATTTCAAAAAGAAACAAGGAAATAGAGTTGAATATATTTAGATATGTAATATTTTTTTTATTATATAATAAATAAAATAGATAGTGATCATTTTATGTTAATTTTTTTCAAGGAATAAAACCATTTTCGTAAAATCATAAATAACCTATTGAGACCAAAGTATAAAAATAAGGCCATACGTATTCAGCTTAATAAATTTATTATAGTTAGTATTATCGTATATATTTATTTTATTCGTATGATACAATGATAGTTTTACAAAAAAAGGTCTTATAAAGCGAATAGAAGATGTTCCAATTTAGATCATGCATTCACACACAGTGGGTCTACAAGTTTCATAAACAATATTTTCATCGCAATCCAATTATCTTTAAGTTTTCTTAAACCATTATTAAGCCATAGTCAGAGAATTATTGGATTATTATCAGCTCATAATATCTGTTCAATATTACAAATTAATCCAATACCTGAAACTAGGAATCCAATTAATTTAATGAGATACAATAAAATAGTAATAAAATTAATTTCTTTTAGTATACTTGGGTATATTTGAAGGTGTTTAATATCTATGTTTAACTAACTGAATATAATTTTAACAATCCTAATTGTAAAATCGAGATTACGCCTAGGACTTCTAAGATTTTATATAAAAGTACTAATTTCTTCTGCACAATTGAAAATAAATTATTTTTATTTCATCAAAATACTAATAGCTATTAAAATATAAATATTAACAATTTTAATTTATATATATATATATATATTAATTTATTTATTCTCGTCATGACGAATACTTTATTTAATTAAAATAAACTGTACACAATGATAAATATTGGCACTTTTGATTCTAAAGTAGTTAGAAAATGTTGCAAAGTCTAATCATTTGTGCTAACAAGATTTCTTCATATCAAGATCATAATACGAATCCACTGAATCCTATTCAGCAGGATAGAAATAATATTCCTCGTTGATAAGGTTTCAAGTATTCCATTCTTATCACCTGTCTAGCTGCTGATTCAATAATTCCACGAAAAAAAAACATTTGCTGAATTCCATATTTCATATTTCATTTAACAATTTCAATTTAGAATCGTATGAACAGTTATAAAACAAATAAAAAAATAAATAAATGCTACAATAGGTTGATCCTCATACAATGAATGTTGCAAAATGATTTTCAGTATATTACAGTATAATCAAAAATGATGAAAAAGTTGCATAATTAAATAAATATTTATACATATATGAATCAACGAAGAAGATAAGCATTGGAGGAAGGATTGCATTGGATTGCAAGGAGAGGCGCGTTTTTTATTTTTTAATCGGTTGAAAGACGCAACAGCCTCTGTTCTCTTATATAGGATTCTCCTCCATCACTAAAGCTGCGACTTTGCCTTCGCTCGATTGACTGAAGAAACTCGGAGTGGCTGAGGGCGAGGCCATTGGCCTTTGGGTGGACGTCCTACTCACCCCACACGAAGGTTGCTAGTTGAGTTCCTTGAAAGAATAGCAGGTAGATGCTGTAGAGTGAGCCCAGATGAATAAATAACTGCGCAGCCAAGTCGAGCCATTTGATTGCAGGCAGGAATGATTCCCTGTCAGGTTGCATGATGGTGGCTCGAGCCACAAGTGGCTGCGGCGTTCGAATGGAGAAAGAACCTTCCTTTGGTGGAGGCGGTTGCCGACTGTATGCGCAGCGGCCCAACGGCGGCGCCGAACCAACTCGGTGGAATGAGCAGGCACTAAAAGACCGCCGCCGCCTTCACAATCGCACCACCTGTTCACATGCTCAGGGATTCCCTAAAAGTCTTGAAACGATCCACCCTATACATGGATGATTGTCAGCCCCTTAGAAATACCAGCATCGTCCGCCTCGAAATGAAAACGATTCTAATTATTATTATTGTTATTTTTAATCAAGAGGAATACATTTTTCTTCGAATATTGAATTCATTTAAGAACGAAAAGCGAATTCTTATTAGTATTATTATATTTATATATTTATTAATTTTAAATTAAAAACAATGTTTTCATTTAATTTGAGAATAGGTAATTAGTTTCTTTACTAAGAAAACTATTAAAAATTTACAAATACTAATACTACAAGTGATTTGCTCTTTTTTTAGGTTTTACACTCATCGACAACTAAGTATACACTTTCTTTCCAAATTTTGATTAGTTGTTATTATTCGTTTAAATTTTTTCTGGATAGATAGATGAGTGAAAAAAAAAAAAAAAAAAGATTATAAATCAAATTAATAACAATATTTCTCAAAATATTTTAGATTGATTTGAAATTTTGTCTTGGCTTTTTGAGAATATATTTAATAGGATAATATCATTCTTTTATTTTCTTAATAGCAAGGATCGTAATTTTCAAACCTCTTTTATAAAATATTAACTCTATTTTGAGAAATCTTACTTCCCATTTGCATATATATATATATATATATATATATATATATATTATAAAAAATAGATTTATCTAAATTCTAAATGCCCCTGTTGGAACAAACAAATTTATTTTTTGTGATTGGAAGATAGCATTGATTTATTTTTATTATATTATTGATTGAAATTTTATCAATAAAGGTAAGTGATTATGTAAACAAATAACTTGTCCATTAGTTTAATTTACATTTTTGTAAATGTTTAGGGAATAGTATTCAGAAATACTAGCTCAGAGCTAGTAATTTTTTTTATATTGTTATCACCACTGGTTATGTAAACTTTTCACCTTCTTTTTGATATTTTTTTGTGAATTATATAAATTAATTTTGAAGGCTGTATAATTCACACTTGTTATTGATTGCCCCCCCCCCCCAAATACAAATATCGTAGAACATTGAACAATTTTTCCATACTATTTTTGGGTGTTGATATTCAATTATTGTACAATAGTAGTTATATACAAAACCTATTTTTTTTTTAAATATTTATACTTTACACACTGTGAATATTATTTTATGAATATTGGTTGACCGGGGTTATAAATAAATTAGTTAGATTATTATGAATATTTTATAAATCTTCTAATTACATCTATTTATACATTGCAAAAAAATCATTAATCAATTTCTTTTTTTTTAGGCTAAGAAATTGTTTTTAATTTAATTTAATTTAATATGAATTTATATAAAGCCCCACTCACACACACATACACTTCATACGATGCTGTCCTTCATACATCACTCGCCAATGAATATAAAATTATAATCATAATTCTCCCAATTTTTCTACTAATTTATAAAATGATTATTAAAATGAAAATTATTAAAATATTATTAAAATAGTAGATATAAATATTTATTTTAATTTCTAATAATTTCTAAAATATCATTTAAATTATTTAATTTATTTTTAAAATCAACATTTTAATATTTATTAAATATTGTAATAGAATTAAGGTTATCTCCAATTTCATTTTAAATAAATATTTGAATAAATATTTGAAATTATTTTAATTTTTTTTTAATTAAAGTAATCATTATCTAGTTTCAATAAGTATCAAATAATATGAAATTGAAAATTTAAAGTGGATTTTTAATCTAACTTAGGAAAGCAATATATATATATATATATATTTATATATACTATATATAGACATATTGAGAATATAAAAACAAAGGTATATAAATATATAATTATAGATGGTATTTTAAGATAAATTATTAATTAGTATATTTAAATTTTAATTTATGTTACAATGTCTAAACCTATGTACTTTATATAAATCAAAAAGTTAAAACAACTACCTAAGTCATAAACCATTTTATTCTAAATTGTTTTATCCACTTTCAAAAAGTCTTTCTCAATTTATTTATATTTATGAATTTAGTTAGATTTTTTATTCTATTCTATTAATGATTTCTGTTAGTAAATTTACTTATTCTTTTCATTTTTTTATGTTTCTCTATCTTATTCAATTTCTTATGCTTTCTAACTCATTTTTATAAGTCTTATTTTATTCAATATTTTTCAAAATAATCACTATTCCTGTTCCTATGATAATTCATTGAGTTTATCTTATTCTCTCATAGAATATCAATCTAAACACTCTTCTTCATTTGAACTTTATAACCGGATAGATCAGTTTAATTAGTATCTTTTTGTGCCATTAAATTTTTAACTTGTTACACTTTAAAATGTGAAAATAAATATATTTTCTTAGGATTCTATGAATTTTTTCAAATGATTATGAACTTCCTCATCTTCTTCATAATTGTCTATTCTATCATTAAAATCTCCATTGATTCCTTTCTCCTTTGGATACTACACATTTGTCATTTAATTCTACTAACCTCAAGCATCATGCCATAAATTTTATATTTAGCGAAAAAAATATACTCATACCGCTTATACCGCTTTAAGCATGATAAGCGTCAGGCCTGAAAAAGTCATTTTGTGGCACGAATTACTTTTCTAGTTTAATCAAAAGAAAAAGAATAGATTCTTTGATAGTAAAAACTTACGAAGAACATGTCCCAACAATGAAAATATATAAAACCTGGCTTAACAATTGAAATGTTCTGATAGACTGTAAAGTTTGAAGATGTGAGTTAGTGATTGAAAACTCAAATCAGTCTAAAATACAATAGACAAGAGCGTTCAGGCTATCCAAAGAAAAGATTAAAGACCGAGTATGAAACCAAATCGTTTTGATCACAAGTCAATGCTCTATGCTCTTTGTGAGACAAGAGTGATGTGGTGTATTAGAAATTGTTAAAATCTGGGAAAAAATTACTGCACGAACTTTCTGGGCAACGAGTCTTATCCAATTTCGAAGAAGTTAGAAAATGACTTATTGAATGGTTTTGCTCAAAACGCAAAAGTTTTTTTGACATGTTATCCATAAATGGATGGATAAGATGTTTAGAATTAAATGGCTAATGCTTTGAATAAATAAATTTTGTATTTCGAAAAAATTAATGATGATTTTCCTATATCATATACCTGGTATATGTCTTAAAAATAATAATAGGTTTGGTAACGATACTATTTTTAGATTATTAAAAAAATATTATTATAAAAATTAATAAGAAAAATAATATCTGAATATTTTTCTTTACTTTGATGATAATCAATTAAAATTACAAAAACTTGATTTTCAATTGAAATCGAAATGTATTACTGAAAAAGCTTACTGTATATTACATTTAAACATATCAATACAAAAGTGAAAGTAGTAAGCAACGAGTGTAAACTCCTTTGACCTTACAAGGGATATCAACTCGTAACAGGTCCAATACCTTGAACTTACACATCTTCCCCTCCTTCCAACCTCATGTCGACTTTAGCAGTTCCTACTTGCATTAATTTCTAATGATGAGATGGCATCCAAATTTACAATGAAAATGCAGGTGAACAATCAATTTTCACTTTAAATATTATATATATATATAGAGAGATAGATAGATAGATAGATAGATAAAGGGAAAATTACTTGTTCACCTGGATTTTTTTTATTTTATAAATTTGGATTCCAAATATATATATATATATATATATATATGTTATTGTGTAAAAATATGTATAAATATACCTTCCAAATTTAATCAGACAAATTGATCATTAAAAACTTTAACTAAAAGTAGATTTTTTTATATCTCTCCTAAAATTAATCAAGTTGAGAGGGATTTTGCTTATTGAATGTCGAGTAGTGCTAACATCAAATTATTTTTTTTCTTTTGTTGATTGCCTCTCCTCAACCTTCGCCTCTCCCCCTTTATGGTGGGTGTATATTTGTGTGACGACAGAGAAAATCTTGAATGTGTTCGTGATCTTTGGTCTTGTTCAGACTCATCCAATATACTCTCTTTTAGACAGTTATACATCAAAAAAATAAATTCACCATTGATTATATTTTAATTAACAATAGATGTCATTTTGTTGTATGATTAATTCATATACTAATTTACTTGTATGCAAATTTATTGTAATGAAATAAATCTAATTTGTTATTATTAAATAAATTTAACGCAATTGGTTTCTATTTAGAAATCTTTTTAAAGATTTAATAATAGCTATAGAAATTATTGATCCCTTCTTCTGAATAATATTTATGAAATAGGATAAAGATGGATTAGGAGAACAGAAATAATAAAAAAATTATCATGTCTGAGATTTTATGTCACCTTTATTTATTGGTATATCATATTTTGAATGAAAGTTATATTTGGGACCCAAAAATTTGTATTCTTAATTATACTGAAATGTATTTAAGAAATACAAAAAAATTAAGTCATCCACAATTAAAATCCATTTCTCCTATTGATAAGTTATTAATCTACTATATTGAAAAAGTATTTTGAATTGAAAAATGTTTCCATATCTTTACAATTTATATACTGGAGAATCAAAATAAAATTTTAAAATTTTTAATGTCTTTACAAGCGAATAGAAAGGATATAGAGTCAAAAATAGCTGAACCAATTACTGAGAAATTAAATCTAACATTCTTATTTACCCCTATTGGAGCATCGGTTATATATTTTATCAATTTCTAATAAGAAAAAAATTTTAAAATTAATATAAAGTTCATTAAGACTCCATGTTGTCTTGAAAAATTATATGGGTGAATGTTAGACAAATATATATATTTATGTGTATTTCGGCCATATAGATAAACATTAAATTATATATTACGAGTTTTCATAGATTTTAGCAAAGCGTATGACTTAATAGATAAAACTTTTTAAAAATTTTATTATAAAGGGGATTTGATATTTTCCTTATATTGTATTATATTGTACTATTCGTCAAATTTTAATAAATTCCTCTTGTAATGTTATAAATTATTTTGAATTTTTAAAAATGAAAACCAATCAATATTTATCCATCAAATGAAAATTCAAATTTTAAATATAGTTTTTTTTATCTATGTTTATTTATGCACAAAAAATTAATTGACATAATTATTAGTTTAATTTGCTTTTGAAGATAATAAAAATTAATAATTTGTAAAAAAAATATATAACACTTAAAAAAAATGTGTTTTGGCAAGATTCGAACCGCGGATGCAAAAACATAAGAACTTGCGTTTGCACGTTGGCTCATTTTAATATTTATTTGTCCACAACGATAGTTGATTATCTTTTGGCCAATAGTTTTCAGAATTATTTGCTAATTGCATTAAAATTAATTAATTATAATTAAATTATATTACTTCCATACCTTCTAGGGATCAATTGAAATATCTATAAGAATTTTCAAAAGTCTAGTTAAGTTTAAAGTAGATGAAAAATCAATTTCAATTTGTCATAAGAGCGAACAGAGAGACATCAAGCGAAAATGATAAAAACGCTATAAAAATAAAAATAAAATTAAGATCTTAATATATCTATTGAAAATAAACGTAAAGCTATTACATTCAGGTTTTCAATCAAATACTATGGATCGCTCCTGGACCAATTTCTTGATGTTAAGGTAAATCAACTATAGTAAAATATATTTTATTTGAGTATTTATTTTAAATTAATATAAAAATCTGAATTTAATTGAGCTAATAAGTTAACATTAAATTTATTGATTCAGACAGGTTACGGAGTTCACAGGATTAGTTTGTTATATTTAAAATTGGTTTTTATTTAATCTATTTTCAAATACTCTAAATCTACTCCCGTCTCTTAAGGTCATAAACCACGCCTCGAACCCATATAATACAACCGGAAAAATAATTTAAGAACTTTTATATATAAATTTGAATAAATTTTCTTTTTCAATTTAATATATAAATAATATTTTATATAATAGGTTGGGGAAAAAGAAATCCATTATTTTTACGTGAACTTCAAGACTTTATTTAACATGTTTTGCATTGTCCGATTTAGGTCAAATATGCACCATTTTGTTCTATAATTTGTTGCCATTTTAATGGTAGCTTCATTATGCCTCTCTCATAAAAGTATTGGTCCTTATTAGCGAAAAACTCCAGCAATTGATTTTCACACTCTTCCCTTGATGCCAATTTCTTATCACTAAAACACGCTTTGACCACGATCGCTTTCGCATGTTGTCGTATGTGACCCACCCCAGTCACCATCCGTTTAAGAAATGGGTTGATTTCATTACGTTTGGCCAAGGCTTCGCAGATGGAAATTCGATCCATCATGTTTTTTGGTGTTAATTGGTGTGGCACCCAAACATCAAGCTTTTTTTTAAACCCAGCTTTGTGCAAATGGTTTAAAACTGTTTTGTGGTCGATCTTTAACTCCTGGGCGATGCTACGACTACTAACATGCCGGTCCACTTCGATGATTTCAGTGACTTTGTCGACATTTTCGACGACGGGCCTGCCTGTGCGAGGGGCATCCTTAACGTCAAAAATACCCGAACGGAATCGACGAAACCAAAATTGCGCGTAATTAGCTGTTACAGTATCGGGACCATAAACACTATTCACATTTTCAGCCGCCTGACTTGCATTTTCGCCCTTATCAAAGAAAAACTGTAAAATGTACCGAATTTTCTCTTTGTTGACTTCCATCTTTAACGCCGTGTAACTCAGAACTGAATGGACAAAACAAAAAACTGCAAACGAATTCTTTTAGTGCGAACTGTTACCTTGACAACGAGCATAAATTTGAAATTGTTTGATCGATAATTTACGAGATATCGATCACTACAGCCATCTACCGAAAAAATAATGGATTTCTTTTTCCCCAACCTAATATTATATATTATATATATATATTATTTAAGAAATAATAATCATTTTGAAATTTATATATATTTATATCTATCTCTATCTAATCTTATGATATCAACAAAAATTGTAAATATATGCTGGTAAACGTCCTTTAAAGTCGTATAGTATTGAGTCATTTCGTTTCAATATCGTAATCTAAAATAAAAAAAATATAAAATGTGTTATCATAATATATAGTTTCAGTTAATGAAAAGAAGAAAAAACAACTTAAACAACACTTGAATCGTATTATCAAAAACAGCAGAACCTAACGAAGCATTTGCTGAAAGTCAAATAAGTAAATAATGTTTAATTAAAAATACATGTAGTGTGTACAAACTATAAATATCTACATATTAAATTTTAGTTACAGGCTTCACTATCATCGAATTCTTTGTGATCAAATCAATAAGTTTTTTACATTCGGAAAAATAATTATCATATCAAAAGAATTTTAGTTTTAGTATTTTTTATAAAGTGAAGTCTTTTAGTTTTAAAATGCTACTTTTCAATGAAAGATATATATATATATATAATCTTGTTTAATACTATGTACTTTTACTTTTTACCGATCGACGATAGTAAGGGAGGTATTGTTTTCAGGATAAGGACTCTTGGAGAAATGTGGTTGTTGCGTCCAAGAACTTTCGAGTATCTTTGAGCCACATAGATAGATAGATATACCATATACAATAATAATATATATAATTAATTTACTGATTAAATTAAAATATATTTTAAATATGAACACAAAAAGAAATGAATGTTTTATGTAATATACTGATTGAAACAAAATGGATGAAAACCTTTTACTACTTTCAACCAAATACCATGTACCACTCGGGGGTACAGGGGGCGGAGCGAAGGCGCTCTGAGCAGGTAGTATATAAGTAAAATAATGGGTGGTCGAAAAAGTTTTTTCGTATTTTGTCCATAAATGTCGTTGGAATCGTATATCTCCAGTGCTACCAATCAGATTGTGTCATACCATATAGTGTTGGAAAGGTAAAATTTCAAGCTTCATTTAACCTTAAAGAAAATTAAATTTGGTGAGCTGAATAAAAGTTATTTCAAAAATGAGTGAAAATAATGAAGAAATTAGCTATATTTTGAAATTTTTGTATAAAAAAGGGAAGGATGCCACGCAAGCCGCTAATGAAATTTGTGAAGTTCACGGAGACGATGCTATATCAGTTCGTGTAGCACAACAATGGTTCGCTCGCTTTCGTTCTGGAAATTTCGATGTGAAAGATACACCTCGTTCTGGTCGACCTATCGTTGAAAAAGTCGATGAAATTATGGAAAAGATTGACAAGGACCGTCACATAAGCAGCCATGACATTGCCAAGGAACTAAACATTCATCATCAAACGGTTTTGAACCATTTAATAAAGGCTGGCTAAAAAAGATGCTTGATGTGTGGGTACCACATGATTAGAAATACGAAAAGACTTTTTCGTCTACCCTATATATAATAAAATGTTGAAAAATATATATCATATTTTTTTATAATCGTCCAATTTTATAATCGTTTAAGGAATTTCTCATTGGAAATTTTGTATTAATTTTTCAATAAATAAAATACTATTTACCTTATTATAATTATATAGATATATTATATTACATAAAATTATCAAATGTATAATAATTTAATATTTTTGCAGATTCCAGGTTGTGCTTATGCAAAATGCAAAACAAATGCTCTTCCTAGAGAAGAATGTGCTTCCATGTTTTGTTTTCCCACCAATGATAATCTAATAATAATGTGGTCTGTGATACAGTAAAAGTCCATTAGTCCGGCATCCAACAGTCCGGAATGCCCGATAGTCCGGCATCGCTCCGGAAAATTGTAAAAATTTTGGTTTTCTCCAAAAGTGTGTCTTTAAAGCAAATAAAAACGCTCGAGAGCTATTCCCCTTTTGTGATAGGTAAATTTTCAAAACCCAGGGCTTTTAAGAATGCACATTTGCCTGTCCAATACGATGCTCAATCAAATGCGTGGGTGACTGCGTCCTCTTTAAAGACTGTGTTTTTCACCACTTTGTGCCTGAGGTCAAGGAATCCTTCAAAAGCCTTGGTCTACCAGAAGAAACTAAAGCCATCCTTCTTTTGGACAATTGCAAAGCCCACCTGCCAGTAGATGAGAAAGTTTCTGGGAATATTGTTGCTACTCTGCTCCCACTTAACATAAAATCTTGGATTCAACCCATGGACCAAGGGGTTATTCAAAATTTTAAATGCTTTTCTAGAAGGTCTTTTATTCAAGGCCTGTTAAATGCCGACTGTGACTAGCTACAGTGCTTCAGAAATTATTGATTACCATATCATTAGAAATAAATTTTATACTAAACGCCAAAAGTCAAGAAAACAAAAAGACATTCGTGACTTTTATAAATCAAAGTGTAATATTTTTTACAGTACGTGTACATACATTATATGAAATGTAAAATAAACTTTGTGGTATGTATTTGCATACTATATTTTTAGTATAATTATTAATCTAATTGTTCTTATAATTACCGCCCGATAATCCGGAATTTCCGGTAGTCCGGCACCGAGCTGGTCCCGAACGTGCCGGATTATACGACTTTTACTGTATATATATTTATTTGTAAGTGAGAGAGAGAGAGAGATGGTATTGACACGTTTCCTAAATGACTTAGCTACCGCTCTCTATTATCATTTAGATCAACTTACTTATTTGTTTAAATCGCCCAAAGAGTGCGCTCGATTGTGTTATTTCTAATCTTATGGTTTATTTAAATCTCGCATTACAAAAGGAGATATCATTAATTACTTAATAAAACCATATTTTTTCTATCTATTAAATTGATTTTTTTAATATAATAGTATGATATATATAGTAGATGTATTGTATGTAAAAATATGTATAATTTAAATTCAACTCAACTGAAATATTCTGAAATTCTATATTTTTTTAATTACGGTCTAACCAAATTATTCACATTTTTTATTAGAATATATTTTATTATAATAATAATTGTGTTCCAATTATATTCAGTTAATAAATTGTTTTAGATTATTTTGATATAGTTTCCATATTTTACTTCACGATTTATTGTATTTCAACTATTATCTACAATAGCATATAATCTTTTTAAAAGTATTTGATTATCATAGATATGATTTCGATTTTGGATTTTTGTTTAAAGTGAAAAAGTAAAAGAGGAGAAAACTTTCACATGATTTCTGCCAAGAATTGCTAAAATATTATTGTGTTTTATTAGGCGCCTTCAGAATTGTATATATTAGTAAAGTAACAAAACATCGAAATTATATCTGTATATTCAAGTGGAAAAATCTCTTGACATAGTCTGTGCTGTTCTTGATAAAAAATGCCAGTCATTGGCAGGCAGCTAGCGGAACTTGGAACATTGGCCAGAAGATGCGGCCTTGCAAGGAGAGGAAGCGGCATCAATTCCGTATGAAATTTATAAATTAATTGGGACTACACCACATATAAAATTTCAATAGGTATTAAGATATAATTAATTTACGCTAATACAATAATCAATAAAAGAAGGAATGAAAGAATATCTAGGTTGGTTGTAATACATTTCGATATTAACATTAGCTCGGGGCTAATCAAAATAAAATACATTACCATATTTTACGTTAGCTGATCTAAAAAGACAGAAAATGACAATTTTTATAGTTTTGTAAATAATTAAAAAAAATAAAGTATTAAAATATTTTGTCATTTGACCAGAAACACTATTGAAAAGTCGTGAAGTCATCATTTCCAAACGATTCTAACGATTCTATTCAATTGTTTGGAAAAACATCAGTGAATGCATGGAAGACAATGTGAACAAAATGTCTTGGAATCTTAACTCGTGAAAGTAAATAGTTTAAATTTGCTAATTGTGGCATAATTTTTTCAAGTAACAGAAATTTCTTACCATCGAAGTTTAGGAACTCCAAAACATTTATATAAGTAAATATTTTTATCATAATTGATATAATTATTATTCTATAAATTTAATAATTATTATTATTAATTTTAGGAAAACATTTAAGCACTTTAAATTGAATATTTTCAATGTGTTTAGATTATTATTTATCAAACTCTGTGAAATATAAAAGGAAAAACCTTAATAATTGATAAATTTTATAATTTATCTATCTCTCTCTCTATATATATAGTTATATATATATATATATATATAGATAAATAGATTGATAGTTATATATATATAGATAGATAGATAGATATATTTTAATATATAAGCATAAAAATGCCCTTTAATAGAGAAATATAGTAAAAATATTATAAATTAACATTTATAATAAACATAACCCTCCTCACGACAACCCTCAATAAATTACATTACAAGTTTCTTAAAACTTTAATGTAACAAAAGAACTAAAAAAAACCGAAAAGATAAAACAAATATTTTCAATTGAAGAAGAGAAATTATTTCATAAATTCCTTTTTTTCTAAACTCATAAATTACATGACATGTGGTCTCCGAATATTTGCGAGAATCAACACATGTACAATGGGGCTGAGTTATTGGAAAGGAGGGGATTAAGAGTTTTCCTTATGGATTTAAGGACGAATTTTAATTAGTCTTCAAAATAGATAGGAGAGAGACAAATCATCACTAACAATAAGTGGATTCCCATCCCAAAAGCAGATATCACGCCCCGAAGAATTCTTGGCACTAATTCTAACATACTTCTGTTCATGACGACAGCCCATATATATATGTTATTTAATAAAAATACATCTAAATAATAATATATTTATAAACAATAGTGTGTTAGTCTCAGCTAAATACATTAGAATAAAAGCAATAATTAATTTTAACTATTTAAACTTGAAACAACGCACTTCAGTTTTATAATAAATGCAATTATTTGAACAAAAGAAAAACATGAGTTTATATTAAATAAATTGACCTGTGGCCAGGCACAGAACCGACCGACGGTATGAAATAAAGTAATTTCCAGATACAGAAACAATTTCAAATAATTTAAATGTATCTATTAATGCAATAAAAACAGATATGGATATACATAAATATTTTTAATTTCATTTTATTTATAATATATAAGGAGGCGCTGGCTGTGGCGTCATGAAGGCCTGGGTGACGTAAAGCAAATTTCATCAAAATTCGTTGAGCCGTTCAGGCTGTACACATCTATACGGACTGACGGACGGACGGACATCATCATGCTAAAAATACTTTTTTCTGTTAAGAAAATGCATGATTCGTGGAGATATGTAATAATCTCCACATGTGAAATTTGGTGTGAAAACAATACCTCCCTTACTATCGTCGGTCGGTAATATTCAATTTTTTATTATTCACTGACTGAAAATGATGAATTTTATATTTGAATAATTAAAAAAGAAATATTTTCATTGTTCAATTATAATGAAAAAAATTCTGTCACATCTCTGTGAAATATCTTTCTTAAATAATAGTTGTTTGTATTTATTATGATCGATATTTTACTTTAAAAATTTAGTGAGAAATTCGAAAAATTTCAACATAACCATTTATTTGTATTCTAGTTGGATTAGTTATAGTAGATAGATTTATAGTTATAGTAGAATTGTTAATAATGTTGGTTTTGGAATCGAAGAACCTTAATCGTTCATTCTCAATAAAATCTTAGATTCGAAGTTGTGGATCGCTAACATAACTTTCATTTTTCTATTCATATAGATTTTAAATAAGCATATAATATTAGAATATTTGAATAAATGAAAATAATAAAAGAAATATGGAGGAATATTTACTTATTAATTTGATATTATTTTATTCGCAGAATTGTGGATTTTTGTTTTGATAAATTATTAGAAAATGTTAAAATATATAAATGGCTTGTTATTCGGGAAAACGAACGATCATATAACAACAATTTCTAAGTAACCAGCCTTGAAATAAACTCATATTATTTATCGATGTCAAATTTTCCATATTTTTCTTGTATTTAGTGAAAGTTATTCTTTATTTTATTTTTTTCAAATTTAATTTTAAATATTACATTTCATTTACACTAGTGATTTATTGACAGGAAAAATATAAATGAATTCCATAAATTTTCTTTTCAATAAAAATTTTAAAATTAATTATTTTGACCCTATTAAAAGATAAAGGAACTTATGTCATTTACGTTTATGAATTTTTTTTCAAATTATGTTAAATATCCTTTATTTTTTTTTCTCTATAATACTGTGAGTATGCTGTTTTATTTATTATTGTATTATTATTTATTAGGTACATTTCTATAGGACTTCCATGAATATATGAATATGTATATAGAAATTAAAGTTTTCAGATGATCGTATACAATCCGTTTCTGTAGATTTGTAAAGCATGTAATTTCTAATCTAATATTTGCGAAAATATTATCATTGTTATTATAACGATTTATTTAAATACATTTTTTTATAAAGTTTTACTATAGAGATATGAAAAGTTTAATTAAACAGTCAGTTTAACGATTTGTTAAATTAATTTAATTATGTTGGGAAGGAAAATTTTCTCTTTATCTTTAGTTAAATTTGTACATTTTATGTAACAAAAATTGAAATTAATATTTATTTATTGTCGATTATTCTCATTTTTTTGAAAATTAGTATCATCCTCTTATGTAAATTTAATTTAAAACAAATTTAATATTCATTATCATAATATCATTTCAATAGAATTTATTTTTATGTGATTTTATTCCAATTAAGTTATATATATATAAACCTCGTATAACGTCATAGATGCGTTCCATCGCATAGAGCGTAATATAAGGTATTAAAATAAAGTTATAATCACGAAGGATAATAATATTCTAAAAGAATTTATATTAAAGTTGCAAACAAGTAGCGCCTGTAAAAGAACTTATCTCGTCAAAGATATTATCAAAGGGAATCAAAATTAAAATAATTTTATTTTTTTATTATTTTCCAATTAAGATCTACATCTGACCTTTCTTTGGGCAACAATAAATCGTTTATAATAATGATTAACATTAATTACTGAAGGGAAGGGAGAAATTAGATAGGATTAGGAAAAGTACTCGACTCGAATGTTTGCCCGATAGAGTAGAATAGGAGGATATCTTTCAATTTGGGGTTGAGTGAAAAAGGAGGGAATAGGATAGGGAAGAATAAAAACCTGGGACAGCTAGCTGAAGACCCAGATTACAAAAGGGAAATAGATCGGAAAACGAAGGGAACTATAGTTGATATCAGAGAAGAGTAGGGGATTATAAAATGTCGATTGGTTTAAGTCGTTTAAGTCTTCGCTCGTTAACTTCCTTGATGAGTAGTTATCTGACTTTGTCGTTTTGGTGGTTTGTCAATTTCTGTCGATACTATACATAGGTGTTTTTAATAACTTCATCTATTGTAGGGACCTTAAGGTAGGTACGTTGGTAGGCGCGTTGGTTATTATGTTATTTTGGGTTCGCTGTATTTTGTTTAAATGAGAGACACTATTGCGGAGCCCTATAACTGAACACCAAAAATCCAAATTGGTCTGTGGATCGTATTGTAATAGATATGAAGTTTGTTTTCTAAGGTCATTTGAGAGTTACGTCCTAAAGTCCAGTAGAGTTGTTAAATTAAAATATATAAAATAATTATTTTGCCGATTGTATTATATGGGTGTGAGGCGTAGTCTATATCCTTAGGAGACCAAAGTAGATTTAGCGTATTTGAAAATAGGATACTTTGAGCATTTATGGGTCAAATAAAGATGAGATCACCGGGGAATGGCGGAGACTGCATAACGAGGGATTGCAGGACCTTTACGCATCTCCAGACGTAGAGTAATAAAATCAAGAAATTGGCGATTGGCAGGACACGTAACAAGAATGAGTGATAATAGACTAGAGAAAAGTATATTTGTGGGGATACCGATTGGAAGACCAGGCACACGGTGGGTGTACAATATAGGAAGAGACGTGAGAAAGATTGGAGAAAATAGGATTTGGATGGATGTAGTTCAGGGTAGGGGTACTTGGGGGAATATGGTTGCTGTAGCTAAGAACTTTCAATTTTCGTAGAGCCACAGAGTTAGAAGATCAAACTTATTTCATATGATCATTATTTTTTTGAATGTAAAAATGTAATAGATTTGATTTTTCGGTGATATTGAAAAACGAAGCAAGTGTTGTTTGAGTTTCTTGTCTTCATTAAAAACTTTCATTTTATATGTTGTATTGTAAAAACCGTAGTGAGTTTTAATATAATAAAAATGACACAGTTAATAAAAGAAAAGAAGACTTATTAAGATTTATTAAATAAATTAAATAATTCCTAAAAATATTTATATTTTATTTGTTGGATTTGTACCTAAAATGAATAAATACAGCCTTTATGTCAACTATAAATTGTAACATATGCTTTTTAATTTATATCTACTCTCTTACTATAGCGAATACATATATATATATATATATACATTTTAAAATAAGCTGGAGTGTCTCCACTCGACTATCTCGCAATTTTAATTGGATTAAATACCATATATTATGTTTAAATTAAATTTAATTAATTTTATAAATTATAAATTAAAATTAATAAATAATATGTATTAAACCAGCGCGTGTTTGGCTATTTGTGGGTGGCACTACGTCACGTGCTGGCGCGTGATTTGAAGTGTTAAAAAATTAATTCCGGTACTTTCAGCGATTCAATCAAGCTGAAATTCTATATATGGCAGTTGTATACAATTTTTAATCATGTGAAAAACTATCAAATATATATCTTTATTTTTACGGTCACTTTAGAGGAAAAAAATCAAAACGTTGTAGGTAATGACCCTCTTCCGGTTGAGCTACATTTCTCAAAATTTGATAGAAATACGAATTTTGAATAATGCCCGTATACCAAATTTCATGATTCTAGCTCAAACCGTTTATGCGTAATCTTATCTACATACATACACACACACACACACACAGACATTTTTCTTAACCTTAGTGAAAATGATTCAGGAACCTTCAAAACGTATAAAAACATCAAAATCTTGACATTGAAAATTTTCGTGATCGCAATACTATCTCTGTCGAGATAGTAAAAATAAGTTAATAAATGTTTTTAATTATTGATTTATATTTGATAAACATGTGATAATTGAAATTAAAAAAATATAATTTAGATAAATATTTATATATATTCTACCTATTTTGTATAGAAAAGAGGAAAATTCTCATAGGAGATTTTCTCCGATATTTGACTCTACTCCCTCTCCCTCTTTCTATTTTTTCTTTATCTATAATAAAAAAGCAAGTGTAATGTGTCTGTTTGTCTGTCTGTTTGTCTGTGTGTTTGTTTGACCGAGCTCTCCAGCAAAAACTATCGCACGCAGGGACCTGGAAGTTTTTACACGGAAGCACAAAGGGGCTGGCCACCAGACCTCGAAGCCCGATTTACGATTTTTTAATTAGAAAAATTTTAAAAAAATTATAAAGAATATTAATTAAAAATAGTTTAGTTACCATACTAGATCATAGAGGCGCTGGTGGCGATAATTTGGCGGTAATTTAAATTCTGAGCAATGTGCAGATAAAAATCTTTTTATATATCTATTGATATTTACAATATCTCAATTGATCTTATTGGCCTTTTAAACTTTGAAAACATTCACATTACGGCTATAATTTAATACTATTAATTTTTAAGATTATGTGAGTAAATTATTTTAATTAAGAAAATTTGATCTCATAATTGGATTTTCACGTAAGATTTTAATATATAATATATTTTTTAATATTATTTTTATAATAGTTTAGTGTTATGCTAATTTTATATTTTATTTTTATTTTGTTTACTCTGATTTTTTTTTAAATAAATTAATAACATTTAAAGTAGCATAAAAAAATTAATCGAGGCAGGAAAATTGATGGGGTTTGAAATTAATAGTGATAAGACAAAATAATTAGTATCAGAGAGAATAATATTTGCAAAGAATTTAAATCGAGGTTGCAATCGGGAAATTATTATCAAAGGGGATCAAAATTATTAAATTATAGGTCATAAAATAGAGAAGGCTGGGGCCGACAGGGCACATGGCTAGCATGGGAGAGGAAAATATATTGGTGGGAGTTCGATTGGAAAACGTCCGTTTGGAAGACCAATTGTGAACAGGGTGGACAATGTAGGAAGGAACGTGAGAGAGATAGGATAGGGTAGGAGTTAGATGGTTATAGCTCAGAATAGGGACACTCGGGGGGGGGGTACAGGGGGCGGAGCCCCCGTCTAGGTGTGAAGAGCGCCGAAGGCGCTCTGATCAGCTAGTAATAAATATAAATATATATATATATATATATATTAAATAAATTCAAATAATGTTGTTAATTTTGGGAGTACTTCGATGTTAGAAAAACAAAAATCATTATAATACTCGTAACATCTTTAGATTTAGTAATTCAACAGGAAATGAATCACGTAGGTCATGAAACATGGATAATTTGGTACAATTACTTTTTAGTAAAATAAACTTTTATAACCCATCTAATGATATTATAAAATTAAGTAATTATAAACGAATCTCTATATAGAATTAAAATTTCTATACTAGATTTATTTTAACTATCCGTTTTGACATACATTTTTTATTAATTTGCCTGCAGTACATTCTTGGTCTCCATATTAAATAAAAACATTGCAAGGAATTTTGCGAGTTATAAATTTTCAAGAGATATAGAGATTAAAAATGTTTCCTGGGTGTATGTAATATTTATATTGATAAATGCAATTATTGATACTAAATAAAAAATTAACAAATGATTTTCAAGAATATTTCTCTTAAAAAATAAATTTCTAGTGAATATGTGGTTAAATAAAATTGAATAGATCAATATTTTCACCTTTGTCTATTAAAAGGCATTTTTCTGCTTATATATTATATATATATATATATATATGTATATAAGTACCTTTAAATTGTCATTCTTTGAAAAAATAAATCGACTTATATAAGATCAAAGTTTCAAAGTAAATTTTTAATATTTTTCCTAATATTTAAACAGGAAGTTATCAAATGTCTTTGATTTGCAATTGTATTGGAACGAATTATTAATATTATACAATATTTATACCTTTAATAACAATTGGCAAATTAAATATTAACATGATGTAGATTAAATATTTAGAATTTCTTTCACAAATTCAGTCGGATCAAATTATCATGTGAAAATAAAAGAATTTTTAAATAAAATTAAATTTTTTTGGTCTAGTTTAATTCTATTTTATTTTATTTTTAATAAAAAAAAAATGATAGAGTGAAATTTTCACATATGAAATTATAGTATAAAATTTAAACTTATCTCCCAGACAGATATTCTGACATGACAATCAAATTGGTTGAACAAAGAAGACAATTTTCAAAGGTCATTGATATTCTTCGAATTTCAGCGATTAAATACTAATAAAGGAATTAATTTATAAAAATTGAGTTATTTCGCATGGATATATTTATTTTCTATTATTATTATATTATTATCAATTATCCTATTAATTCATTTTATATTTATATAACTCTCTCTGGTAATTTGTAATCGTAAATCATCAGAAAAGTAATATTTTTTAGAATCTTATAATAGAAGAGTAAATATAAATAGGACCTTAGAAACGATACCTTCTCATAAATACTTAACAGAACTGCCTTAAAAAATAGGATGTGGCTATTTATACATAGTGCATGTATACTCAATTTATTTATGCATTTTAAACTACAGTTTATTTTTACAATTCAAATAGATACCAATGACAATTTGTTTTTTTTTAATAAGAATATAAATAATATTGATATGATTAATAAAAATAATAGTAAACATTGACTTAATAGATTTCAAATTAAAATAAAATTTAATAATATTGATATAATTAATAAAAATAATAGTAAACATTGATTTAATAGAAATTAAAATTAATATAAAATGTATCACTATTCAACATTTCGATTCATTCATTTCTCATTGCTTCATTATTCAAGTTAATATACAATTATAGGTTTATTAATAAAAGTCTCTTTAATAACTCTTATATGAATAATATTTATTAGTATAATAGAATAGTTGATATAATTAATAAAAATAATAGTAAACATTGACTTAATAGATTTAAAGTTAAAATAAAATGTAATATAATATTATTATAAACTTTTTGGTTAGTTAGTACGTTAAACGTAACTACAATAGCTAATTTCTTATACATACGGTATGTATAAATAATCCAATTGCATATACATACTCTATGTATAAATAACCACATCCTAAAAAATATTTATAATAACCACTGAAATATGTATTAATAAGACAAGAAATGAATGAAAAATCCAAATTAGAATGGTTTATAAATTGATGTAATATTATTTTAAGTATTTTGATTAGAAATTTCACTCGTGATCACAAAAGACATAATTTACTTTCGATTTGTGGATTCATTATGATTTAACAAACCTTAATTTTTGTTAAATCAATTCTTTATATATTACATTATATACAATAAATTATTTATAATGACAGTTTAAGGGTCTCTTATTTATTTTAGCAAATATTATTATCTATAAAACATAGAACTGTTTTAATTAAAATAGAAATACTACCTACTACATATACGTACAGTTAGGGGAAAAGAAAGAAATTTTTTTCATGTTTTCTCGTTATTTCGATAAAATGTCCCTCGAATTCTATAGTCAAAGTAAGAGCATATTTTTATTGTCAAAAATTGGTATATCTATAAAATAAAAACAAGTCTTTTCATATTAAACTGCTTTAAAGCATCAGCCCATTTTGCCCTTCTAAAGCAACGGTAACAAATCTGATAAGCAAATATGAAATGTTGTGTTCAATTGATAGATGATCTGAAGGGAAAGTTAGTGCAAAGTTAACTGTTAGTGGAACTGTTAGCAGGTAGGAAAGCAAGTGCAATTATAACAGAAATACCCTTTCAATAATAAAATGACGATTCAATTGGATATCTCACTCGGATCACTACAATCAAAGTAATTATCCTAAATTCCGTAATCCCTCATGCTGGTTCATTGGAAACATTTTGGTTTACAACAATTAGCAGTGATCAAACAAAAAAAGAAATGGACAACTTTGTGGCTAGATTCTGTTATTGTAATGCCTTTGGAGGTTTTCCTATGAAAACCTGTCTACTAAATTTAAATTTCAAAACCCAGTGTATGTAGTCTATCGACAATTGCGTAAAGAATTAATTCAGTTAAAAATAGTTAATTCATTAAAACTTATTCTCTATGCATATATTATTATTTTATGTTTTTCGATAAATTTCATTTTCATATATTTATATTTATATTAATTTTTTTACAGAATAGACTGATTAATAGAATAAATCGAGTTATTTTAAATTTAGACTTAAAGATTGGACTGACAGCTCTCGTTGAAAAATTTAAATTAAAATTTTTTTTAAACAATTTTCATGTTAAAATTTCCAAACAAGAAATTTTTCTTCAAAATTTTACTTCTAGAATCGTATTATTTTCCTCTTCTGATAAAGTACCATAATCAGTAGTCTTATTTCTCAGAGTTTGAAACCTTTCCAGTTTTTATAAATAAAAATACATAAATATTAATTATCTATTTATCGATATAGGTCTTTTAAAATACAAGGTGTTTAATAAAATAATTAAATTATTATATTGATAATTTATATGATATCTTCATAGTTTATTTTTAATTTTAAAAATTAATAGGGAAATTATAGAATTAATTTGATTAATTATGAATTTAAAACAAATTAATATCATTTGGAATAGAATTGTAAAATAATTACTGTAAAATGTATACAAAAAGAATAATTTAAATTTCTTTCATATTAATAATTAATTAACAAATTCATACATAATATTTAAATATTAATTACTTTCATTTAAATAATTGATTAATTTTAAATTAATAGTGCTAATTTTGGAATTTCTTATAATATAAAGTAACATCATTTACTAATCTATATACATATAAAGTAAACAAGTATTATGATTATTGTAATTTGAAATAACATCAAAAAATTGGGAATTGAGATTCCACAAGGGTCCCCCCCCCTCCACACACACTTATAATTTCTATTTCTTGATCCATTTTAAAATACAATTATAAGAGATCCCTGACTGTGGTTAAGAAATATCAGAGAATGGACCGGCATGAAGAGTGTGGGAGAACTGTTCCGCGCGGCGGAAAACAGGGATGTCTTCGCCAGAGCGATCGCCAACGTCAGGAAGACCAGTCAAGGCACTTAAAGAAGAGGAAGAGATCCCAAATAATTTTTCTCTTTAACTTAAGAATCCAACCTGAACTCAATTTTAAAAACTAAAACTAAATGAAATAAGATATATTCTTTCAATCAGCTATCTCTTAAACCAGAATTTTTTGATTAGCGACCTTTAAAAATTTTGTAATTTTCTTATCGACTCCCTCAATATAAAAATAATAAAAAAAACTTATCATTTTTTTTTATAAATGATTTATTTTATTATGAAAAAGTCAAATTTCTATGTAAATCAATGTCATTGGTTAGACTAATAATCTTTGGTATTCAATCATCCGAGAATTCAATTTATTTCTTAGTTTTATTTAAATTATTATGTCTAGAATTAAATTTAACCGTATATTCATTTAAAAAGAAATATAATTCATTATAGAGTTTTCAATATTTTGTGTAAAATTTGTATTCGTCCAAAATTTATATTTTTGTTTGTGTGTATGATCGTTTTAGAGCAAAGAAACTTTTGTATTCAAGTTTAGTATCCAGGCAATTTTATTTTGATAAAATTGAAGCAACCAATCTTTCTTATAATTAATCTTATTTCATATACGGGAAATTCATATAAATGAACCAAATGTATTTGTTATTATTTATTATAATTATTGCATTTAGTTCTATTAATCTTTAAAATAAATTTTCTGTTTTTTGAAAAGTTGTTAAATTAGATTTATCAACACCTACAATCTTCATAACATGATATCACTTAAAATTCTCTGATAAATATTTTTTTCCTTTTAAAATAAAGAATTATCGGCCTTGGTAATATAAATAAATAGAATTGATATGAAAGATTCATAATTCTTGATTGTATCGAATTGAAAACATATTTGTTTTGAAAAATAGCAGCGGTTTTTTTTTCTAAAAATATATTTTCAAGTAATACTAATGCAAATTCTTACTATTACAATAACAATATAGAATCACACAGATGATATAAACAATCTCATAGAAACATATTTCATTTACAATTATAATTTTGATCTAAATTGTATTGGAATGGGATATGCCATATGTTATTAGTGATTGTTTAAAAATGGTTTCTTATCTTCGATTTTATACAAATTTATAAAATTGTGTACTCATTTAATTTATTAACTATGTAAAATACAAATAAATATGAAATAGTATTTGTGTATAAAAATAGAATCAACTTTTTGTTAGTCGAAATGTAATTTTGATTGTTTTATAAATAAAAACTATAGAATCTTTTCAACTCAAATTCAAGTCTCATTAGATGAAAGTTGGAGAGGAAGGCCGAGCAATTTAAAAATCTTTTTTAAACTAAAAACGACACATTTTATATTCAAATTATTATTTCATTTATTTATTAATTGTAACTATAATTTTTTTGATTGTGAGAAATATATTATTATAATTATATTTAAGCCCCATCATTCTTCTTCCAAGAGCTCAGTTGCCTGAGGTCTTGTGTTATTGGTTGCTGAAGAAAACTTTCTGTTTCGTTTTCCTTAAATTGACTCAGTTTCAGATCATTCGCTTTGCCTCTTTCTCTGTGACGGTGCAAAAAGTACACCACGAAACGAGGTGGGGAGGCACGTAGGGAGAAAGGGGAGGGGGGATAATATGCATAGTAAACGGGCAACGATTGGTTGCCCTTTGCACGACGTCGCCGCGATCTTATAAAAGAAATGCCGGTGCAAAATGTCTTCACTTAACGGTTAGGCTTGGCCCTTGTGTCATCTGTGGTGTGCAAATTATCTCTACGGATTACTATTCTAGTGAATATACTTAGTAAGTACCATAATATTTATTCTACTCCCATATATTTTGACTCTGATGTAAATTTCATTCCAGTTGGTTACATCAGTCATCCCTTTCAATAAATTTGTATTTTTGGGGTTTTTTCGATATAAAAAAAAAATATTTTTATTAAATAAAATGCTTCGGTTTGTGTCAAAGTAAATCAATTTCAAAGTATGCGCAGTTAAATATCTTATTATATTCTTTAGAAATTTCACCGGATGTATAGGTCAAAAGGGTCCTTTGAATCAGAATAAAAGCGTTTAGTTTCCTAATAATTCATTCTCTATAACAGGAACAACAAATTTAAATATACATTAATAATTAAAATTTCTAAATTTATTTTTTTTTTCATTTATAATGTTTATTTAAATTAATCTTGTTATAATCAAAATAGACTAAATTTTGTTTAAATTTACCTTTCGTCTAACCTTCGTAAAACAAAGTTTTTTCTTCAATGGTAATTTAGTCATTAAGGTAATATAAAATTTAATTTAAATGAATTAATTTATAAAATAAACCCAATAAATAGATAAAATAGATATATAATTATATTTAGGATTGCATTATTATTTGTATACTATTTTAAAATTTATAGAATAAATAATAGTGACGCTTAATTTTTTCTTTTGTACGTTCGTATTTGAGCTTATCCCAAAAATGTTTCTTCATTACTGTATTATAATAACAATAGTTTCGTGATTGACATTGAGTAATTAGAGTTGAACACCTCCATTCAATCTAAAATCAAAAATTTGTCACACAGGCAACGACTCAGAATCCCAAAATTCCCAATCCCAGAAAAATTATTGAAAATGGCGCCAAGTATTTCAAATCTCATTAACCAAAAACTAAATATACATATATAATTACTTACAATATTTAAATATTAATATGATTAAAACATTTTCATTTCATAATATATATCTATGAATGTTGCTATGAAATTTTTATTTTTAAAAATATATAAGCATTCTTTACGGAGTGTTATCAAAATTTTTAAATTTCTAAGACTGCTTTTTTGGATAAACGTGAAAACATAGATGATTATATTAATAATATACTGTTTTACTAATCCCATTTATAGATTTATTTTATTTATTTCAGTGGCTAATATAAGAAATATTTTCGGGGGTTGGAGGAAGCACTGGTTACAAAACAAAATTCAGGTTTTTTTTTTCTATTTAGATATTTTTCTTTAACATTTTTATTTTATCTTATTGTATTTAATAATATGAAATTATATCATTTATATTATTGTTTTATTATTGTCTTAAAATTATTCAGTTTAGATAATTTTTTTTATTTTTCAAATAACAAATAACATATTTTAATTTATATTTATTTTAATTAAATTTAACTTTTCATTTAGATAACATATCGGTGTGTACAAAAGGTTGATAATTTTTTTTAGATGGCTATATTATTCTCAAATTACTATTAAAATAAAATTATATATATATATATATAATTATAATCCATCTATCTCTGTGCCTCTACGGAACTCGAAAGTTCTTAGCTACAGTAACCATATTCCCCTAAGTACCACACTATCCTGAACTACATCCAAATCCTATTTTCTCCAATCTCTCTCACATCCCTTCCTACATTATCCACCCACCGCATCCTTGATCTTCCAAGTGAGTGTTTCCCACTCGGTCTCCCCCCCCTCAATATATTTTTCACCATTCTTTCATCCCCCATTCTAGCCACATGTCCTGCCCACCGCAGCCTTCTCGATTTTATAATTCTAACTACATCTGGAGATGCATAGAGATCATGCAATCCTCGTTATGCAGTTTCTGTCATTCCTCGGTGACCTCATCATTCTTTGGCCCATAAATGCTTCGCATAATCCTATTCTCAAATACTCTAAATCTATTCTCGTCTCCTAAGGCCATAGACTATGCTTCACACCCATATAATACAACTGGTAAAATAATTGTTTTATATATTTTAATTTTTATCCCCTTTGATAATAATTTTGACGCGATAAGCCCCTTTACGGCATGATAACAGGCGCTTCCCGATTGTAACCTCGCTTTAAACTCTTCTCGAATATTATTATCTTTCGTTATTACAGAACCTAAGTATTTAAATTTTTCTACATTTTCGAATTCTATATTTTGTATGTTAAGACTTTGTGTGTTAATACTATTCCTCTCTGTTACTAAATACTTTGTCTTAGCAATATTTATTTCCAGCCCCACCTCTTTTCCTGCATCGATTAATTTTTCTACGCTATCTTTAATTACACTTGCCGAATATCCTATTATATTTAAGTCGTCTGCGTAACCTAATACTTGAATTTTTGATATTGAATTCGCGTCTTTTTTCTAATATCTGCCTTAATAAGAATATCTGCTCTACAGTTGATCGGTTTGGCCTGAACCCGCACTGATATTCTCCTAATATTTCCTCTGAATATGGTCGTAATTTCATTGAGATAATATTCGAGAGAATCTTATACGATGTCTTTATGCCTCCTGCCATTCTAAAGGAATCTGTTCCTTATGCCAGATCGAAAGAACTAATTTATGCATACACTATTATTATAATTATATACATATTATATTATATATTATTCTATATATTTTATTATATTTATTTAATTTAAAAGAATTTGAAAATGTGGGAAAACAGGATTTACATTAAATTTTATCAAAAACAAACATCAATAATTTGTTGTTCAAAATAAATGAAATTACAACTTGAATTACTGCTTAATATATTACTAGTTTAATATTTTTACTTAAGGATTAGTAAATATATATATATATAAAGTTAATTATGTATTATAAATTCATCAACTTTCATGGATTAATAGATGATAATATAATAAATGTTTTGTTATCTTTCTGTTTAAAAACCCGCATATTTAAAATTAATCGAATACTTAATGGATACTAAATTCCTCGTAACAATCCAATATTTGGAAATATTTCATTTATAAAAAGAAAAAGTGCGAATGATTAATTTATACAAGGATTTGAATAGCTTCATTCACACAGAAAAGTCCTGTATTTATTTGGGCAACCATTTTTCAGGTCGTTGAAGTAGGATGGAGCATCTCCTCTCATCCGTTTCCCCGGCCAGATCAGATATTATAGTACCTTCGCTTTCTTCTTTCGTCTTTTTTCATCAAATATGAATATGATCCGCTTTTGACGATTTAAAAGACTTACAATACCCTTTCATCTTTGTTTTTATTTATTCATATTCAATTCTATTAAAGAATAAATTTAAAAAATATTTGAATCCAATATTCTAAGCATATTTTATAGTCATAGATCTCCTTTCCAATTAGCAAATATTGAATGTTCAAAATATTTTAAATCATTTCTAATAAAATTTGGAATGATTTTTGTATTTTTATTTTTTAATTTATTTAATGAGAGAGATGATTCATCAGATAATTAAATATCAAATAGTTTAGTAAAAATTTTAACATAAATAACATAATTAATAATATTTATATTTCTTTTTCATTCATATTTTAAAATTAATATCAATGTTATTAATGAATGATTTCGAAATATTTATGCGGCAATCAATCTATTAGATATTTCTTCACAATAAAGTACAATTAAGAGGTATTTTGAATAGTTATCACACACACACACAAACTGATATATTTTCTCTATAATAATAATAGTATTATAAACTTATTATTATTATAAACATAGCTTATTTTTCATAATTTAGAAAAACAAAACAAAAGAAAATCTCAACATTTTTTTTTTCTTAAAATATCTAATTCAATTTTATATAGGATGCAAAATATAATTAATTATTTATTTATTCATATCAAGATTTTGATATTTTTATACGTTTTGAAGGTCCCTGAGTCATTTTCACTAAGGTTGAGAAGTATATAGACAAGATTACGCAAAAACGGTTTGAGCTAGAATCATGAAATTTGATACACGGGCATTATTCAAAATTAGTAGTTTTCTCTCAACTTTGAGAAATGTAGCTCTTTCGGAAGAGGGTCATTACCTACCAAAAAAATAAATATCTCGCCAGAGATAGTATTGCGATAGTATTGGGAAAGATGTCTGTCTGTGTGTGTGTGTGTGTGTGTGTGTGTAGGTAGACAAGATTACCCAAAAACGGTTTGAGCTAAAATAATGAAATTTTGTATACGGGCATTATTCAAAATTCGTAGTTTTCTATTCTTGATTTTTTTCCTCTAAAGTGACCGTAAAAATAAAGATATATGTTTGATAGTTTTTCACATGATTAAAAATTGTATACAACTGCCATATATAGAATTTCAGCTTGATTGAATCGCTGAACATACCGGAATTAATTTTTTAACACTGCAAATCACGCGCCAGCACGTGACGTGGTGCCATCAACAAAATAATTAATAATAATTATTATTTATTAATTTTAAATTATAATTTATATAATTTTAATTAAATTTAATTTAAATATAATATATGTTCATTAATCCAATTCAAATTGGAGACACTCCAGATTTTTTTTTTATTAATTCACCGAACATCTATAATAATAAAAGCAAGTGTAATGTGTCTGTTTGTCTGTCTGTTTGTTTGACCGAGCTCTCCAGCAAAAACTATCGCACGCAGGGACCTGGAATTTTTTACACGGAAGCACAAAGGGGCTGGCCACCAGACCTCGAAGCCCGATTTTCGATTTTTTAATTAGAAAAATTTAAAAAAAATTATAAAGAATATAATAGTTTAGTTACCATTACCAGTTTAGTTACCATACTAGATCATAGAGGCGCTGGTGGCGATAATTTGGCGTTAATTTATATTCTGAGCAATGTGCAGATAAAAATCTTTTTATATATCTATTGATATTTACAATATCTCAATTGATCTTATTGGCCTTTTAAACTTTGAAAACATTCACATTACGGCTTGAAATTAATAGTGATAAGACAAAATAATTAGTATCAGAGAGAATAATATTTGCAAAGAATTTAAATCGAGGTTGCAATCGGGAAATTATTATCAAAGGGGATCAAAATTATTAAATTATAGGTCATAAAATAGAGAAGGCTGGGATCGGCAGGGCACATGGCTAGCATGGGAGAGGAAAAATATATTGGTGGGAGTTCGATTGGAAAACGTCCGTTTGGAAGACCAATTGTGAACAGGGTGGACAATGTAGGAAGGAACGTGAGAGAGATAGGATAGGGTAGGAGATAGATGGTTATAGCTCAGAATAGGGACACTCGGGGGGGGGGGTAGAGGGGGCGGAGCCCCCGTCTAGGTGTGAAGAGCGCCGAAGGCGCTCTGATCAGCTAGTAATAAATAAAGAAAAATCAATAATATTTTCGTTTATTTCAAAAATAGAAAATTTAAAAGTGAAGTTATCAAAAAATTTCAATACAAATATTTATCAATATTCTATATTACCCCCAAGGCCCCACTATAGCTATTTTCATTGAACATCATTCAAAACATGATGAGCATGTTTTGCTTGTCTCTTCATAAATATAAACACATTTCCACTTTCGAATATAGAAATATACAAATCATTTCAACTTGAAATTAGAAATCGTGGTAGTGATATGACAATTAGAAAAATAACTAAAAAATTATTTTATCTTCACTATACTCGTATAAATGGATTAAAATATTTTTTATTTAATTTTCTTTTCAACATTACAAAAAAAGTATTTATTCATAATTCAGGGAAATTTTGTTATTAATTTTAAGGAACATTTAAAATACATTTTATTTATTTTTATTTTATCAACACTGATAAAGAATGTATTAGTAATAGCTGAGTTTGAAAATATAAAATACATTAAAATATAATTTTTTAATTACTTAGATTAGAAATAAGAAATACATTTTTTTCAAAATAAATGTTTAAAAGTATAACTAGATTAAATTAAAAGATATAAATTTCAGTAATATCTACTTTATAAATTTAATCCGTTTTTGAAAATCAGTTTTAATCGGAATGGGATATTAATTCTAGAGAGTCAATGTCAATCTAAAAAATTGCTAATAAAGCACCTTTCGAGTCATTGAATTTCCATAAAAATTATAGGATTGATCAAAATATATACCTCGATGATCGTCTTAAAAATTAATTAAGTTTTTTTAAAGAAAATCTGAAAAAATCGTAAAATTTCAAGAACAACGATCTGCCATTTTAATATACGAGACCATGACTTTTAACCTGTGAATAATATTTATTCAATTAGTTTAAACTACCTATTTATTTTTTATTCTCTTAGCCAGTTTTTTTTAAGTACAAAAGTAATTTATATATATCATAAATAAATATTACAAAATTATTATTCAAACGGTTTAAAAAAAATAATTAAATATTCCTGCATTTTTAATTTTAAAAATTCAATTCCATTTAATTATTAAGATTATAAAAATGTAAATAAAAATGACTATGTAAATAATGAATCAGGTTAATTGCATTTTCATTACTCTCTTAAATGTATCCTATACTATTTAATTTTATAATTTTTCGGATGTGTTTATATTTATTCAATTTTATTATGTTGGGCTGACTAGACATTTCATGAATAGCATCCTACTTTTAACTTATTTTCAAAATAATGATATGCTATTAATGGTTATAAATAATTTAGCTTAAAAATTCATTGTTTTTAAAAATTATATTTATTAAGGTGAAGTGGGGTAAGTGCGTAAACGGTTGTTTTTCTCCAAACATGATAATAAAATGTATTCAAAATACTTAGTTATCTACTTTATATGAGTATGAACCATTTCACATCACCTATTTAGAGTGCGTTTCCCGTCTAATATATCACTCTTTTGAAATCACCCGAAAAAATTAACACGTGTAACTTTGAGACTTGCAATAACAAATCTTAGTGCTATAATAAATTTTGTGTTTTCGGATCTTGATTTTTGATAAATAGTTAATATATTGATTATATTTTATATAGAAAAAATATTTTTATCTCTACATCTTTAAATTTATGAGTAAAAATAAACTTTTTATCTCACGCCTTATTCATATCCTATCATGGGGCAAGTGCATACTATCATGTGGTGCAAGTGCGCTGTAGTTTGCTTGTCTCCTATCGCAATGCATTTCTCAATAAAGACTAACTAGAAATACATTTTTCTGATTTTTATGGAAAGTATAGTGGCACAATCTTCAGGAAATAGAGAACCTTTTATCGAAGACTGCTAAATTTTATTCTTCCTGAAATAGAAATTACTTTTGAAGATCTTCTACTGACAATGAGTTCTATTAAAAGCAATTCGCCTAAACCTTTAAACATAAAAAGGAAAGTTGGATGTGGAGCAGAAGATGTAATGTTTAGGATTTTTAAAGAAAAGGTAAAATTTCAAAAAAACGAATCAGTCTTGAAGAATCTAATGAAGGTTTATGCTGTATCTGTAAATGCGATTTCCAGTATTATACTCAAAATAACGATTGGATTCAATGCATAATATGTACAAAAGAGGTGGGTGTGGGGTATATGCAATAAGGGATCAAGAAAAAACAATACGAATGTGAAGAATGTGAAGACGATTAATATAAGTTTCAAATATAAATGATTTCTATTATTTACTTTATGTTTTATATTAAAATTCTAATGTTAATTTCTTCTAATTTTTCTAATTTTATTTTTCTAATGTTTCTAAATCACTAAACTTTAAAACTAATCAAAATATTTTAGTTCTGTAAAAAGTAGTAAATAGTAAAAATGTTTGAAATTCTCCTCCTGTCCCGTAATCCATCATATAAAGATTCAATTCGTTCGTAATATGCATGTACGCTCTTGTCCCGTTTTCAGAGAAAGTGCGGACTACTTGCCTTTTGTTACAATTTGTTAATTAGACATATTTTTGAATATAATTGTATATTTCTATCAATACAAATTAGTTAGTAGTAACATAACAATTCAATAATATTAAAACAAGATAATTATAGGTAAAATAAATAAACTTTTTATTAATTTAAATTCAAACTTTGCAAAAACTGGTCCACATTTACCCCACTTCACCTTACACATATTACCATAAAAATTATTATATAATTTGATATTATTAGAAATGAGGTGATTGGGTTATCACTTTTATTCAATTTTAGATGCATAGAGATATAATATCAGCCTCCTCTCTAGATATATTTTTCACCATAAGTAATAGTACCTGGAATACCGAGCTATATATACAATTCTTTAATTATTTATTACAATTATTAAATGTTACATCATTACATCAATCTGATTAAAAGGAATGGAACTTGGGGTCCTCAATAATAATAAATAATAATAATAAATATTAAATAATATTTTAATGAAAAAATATATAAAATTATAAAACTATCTAAAAATTAATTAATAAAAGAACAATGAATAAATAAATATAAATTAGTAATTTAATAAATAATAAACACAAAAATAGATGAAAAAATCCATAAAATTAACTAATAAAAATTTATAAGAATTAACAAAAAATTAAATGACAAAACAAATTAAAAAGAAATACAGAAATATAATTTATACTAACAATGTTTGTAAGACAAATAAGATAAATATTAGATTTTTTTTGGTGAGAGATTAATAAATATATTTCGTAATTAGATTCTAAAATATTAATAAAATAAATATTCTTAATTTTATTTCGAAATTAAATAAAAAATTTTAAAATATTTTACATATAAAAAAAAATTAATACAATATCAATTAAAAAATAATGACAAAAGGAAAATGTCAATATATATGACGTAATTTGTGACGTCATATAAATTTACTATTTTAAATTTAGAAAATACTAATAAAGTGATTTTTCTCGAAGCTGAAACCAATACAGATCGATTTTTCTTTATAAATATTATCTATTGTGTGAATTTCAGAAAAAAATCCATCGAGCGGTTTAATATTTCAAAAATATACAAATATATTTATATATATACAATTATTGCTAGTATAATAAGATTATTATATATATATTATAATGTACAATCATTTAGCAAGATCTTTGAATTTCTATCTCAGTTTCTAAATATCTTCTTTTAGTGCTGCTTCACTCTTATAAGTCATTTAGATAAGCACAAACTTGCCAAGATGAGTTGATCATAGTTCCCTTCCTTACTATTTCATATACCCTTAAGACTGCACTTATAACGCTTCACCCACTTTACCGCTGATAATAACTATCTCCGGTCATATATATTAAATGTATTAATTTTTAATGAATTTTATTATTTTCTATAGTCTTTTAACTACATAGATCTCCTAATACTATCACATGCTTGCTTATGATCAACAAATAATACGTACAGTTGAATATAAATAATATTTGTATACTTTTTCCATAGATTGTCACAGCATAATTAATAGGTCAATGGTACTCTACCAAATCTGAAGCCACAATCTCTAAGAGAATTTCCTTAAAATATTTCACCAGTCTTTAGAATATTATATATTGTACAATAATTAATAATTTAATGAGCAATGTTAGACGATTATAATTTGAACATTGGTCTTTACTAATATAAATTTATTCTTTTAATTCTACACTCTTTTCATGCTTTCCACTCAATACTTTACCGTTTTTAAATTGAATTTTTCTATTCTTGATGAGGATAATTCGAAGAATTAGATAAGATTTTATTTTTAATTTATGCAGTTATTTTAAAATTAAATGATATCATTTTAAATAGAAAAATGATCTAGGGCAGTGGTGCACAACCTATCATCATTTGCGACCTCCATTTTTTTGAAAAAATTTGTCGCGACCCCTGAGTAGAGATAGTATAGGGTTTTTTTTAATCGTTTAGGAAGTTAGTTTATCTACGTGAAGATATTTATTAGTGCGATAGTTAGAAAAACATTGATTGACATCACACCAGATTTACGAGAGCTCTATATTTTTTATTACGCTATATTTTTTATTGTTATATAAAATTCTTTAAATTTGGCGACCCTGAAAATTTCTCTCGCGACACCACTGATCTAGGGAACCTAAGTCAAGATATGATATAAGTTCAAAATTTGTCTTTGTAAATTTTGCTACAATCATGTTTTATCATAATTAAACCTTTAAAAGGAGGACATTAATTTTGTTTTCATAGTCAGATTTGAAATGAATAATAAAATATTGTAATTCATAAAAAGATTTTTCTAATGTGAGAGTATCTAGAAAACATGAGAACTTTTTTCATCAAATATTTTTATTAAAAGAATCTTTAATACAGTTAATTGGGCAATTAAAAGGGCACCTTCAAACCAATCTCTAAGAAAAAACATCTTGTATGGGTAATTTTTCAAGTTTTTTAAAATGAATTTTGAACTAATGTTTAATTTTTAATGTTCATTAATTCTTATATTTTCGTCGTGACTGCTATCATACCTATACATATATCATATTATATGGAGTAAAAAACAACTAAAAACTCTTCTTCATTTAGAAAATTGATATAAAAGTCTTTAATCAATTTTTGTTTTATTTCATCCCCATTTTAATAAACAAAATAATTAATCATTAAAATAATTATCTAATATAAATTCTAACAAATTGAGGCCATGTTTACAAGAATTATTAGTAATTTTATAATTACTTAGCAGTCTTTTTAATTGACATCTTTAAAAATTATTTTGCCTTTGGATTATTTCCTTTCAATAATTAAAAAATTATTCTATACTTATGAATTTGGAAATTATCATTTAACCATCACTTCGATCTGATTTCAATCGATTAATAAAATGAAACTTATTTAATAAATCATAATCAAAAACAAAATATAATTATGAATAATAATCATTTGACTATTAAAAAACATATAAAACAAGTCTTATTTGATTTTCTTATTAATGAGCATGCGAAAGTTTTGAATATTAAAAATATAGCTTAATGAAAATTGTATATTATAAATATATTATGATAAGCAATCGAGGACGTTGTTCTATAATATTTGACAAATAATTAGTCTTTACTCAATAAACTATTCCTCTTATTTTTATTTACATTCGATAATCATGAAAAGAAAAATTATGAATAATATACATGTGTAATTATAATATAAATTTGATATTTCATGTTTTGGATATTATTAAAGACATTTCTATTTTTTAATATATAATATAACAGCCTACATCCTTTTATGTATGTATGACTGTATGTATAATAAACGCTCCATGTTGTTATTCAGCGCCGCTGGTGGCTCAGTTAAGAAGTTGATGATTTCCGTCACTGAATATAAAATTAATAATTCTAGAAATTCCCATACAAAGAATGTTTATATTATTTAAATTTTTATTTTAATTTCAATATTCAAATTCCATTTCAATTATTTAACTTATTCTAAAAGGTTGATTTATTTATTATAAAAAAATTAATATATGATATTTTAGACAAATGATATAAAAAGAGTTGTTTTAAATTTTTGTCTTTTTAAAATTAGGAAAATTTTTTAAATTTGTTTTAAATCCAAATGATAATAATCTATTATCATTTATAAATAGGTTTCTTTTTATGACTATTATTATATTTAATAAATTCTCTTTTATGATGTGATATTAATAAAAAATAATATTAAATTGTATATAAATAAAACAAGCTGGAATGTCTCCACGCGACTATCTCGCAATTTGAATTAGAATAAATAGCATATATTTAAATTAAATTTAATTAATTTTATAAATTATAAATTAAAATTAATAAATAATATGTATTATTTGGCTCTTTGTTGATGGCACTTCCTCACATGCTGGCGCGTGATTTGGAGTGTTAAAAAATTAATTCCGGTACTTTCAGCGATTTAATCAAGCTGAAATTCTATATATGGCAGTTGTATACAATTTTTAATCATGTGAAAAACTATCAAACATATATCTTTATTTTTACGGTCACTTTAGAGAAAAAAAAATCAAAACGTGGTAGGTAATGAATAGCCCTCTTCTGGATGAGCTACATTTCTCAAAAGTTGATAGAAAACTACGAATTTTGAATAATGCCCGTATACCAAAATTTCATGATTCTAGCTCAAACCGTTTATGCGTAATCTTGTCTACATACACACATGCACAGACATTTTCCTCAAACTTAGTGAAAATGACTCAGGGACCTTCAAAACGTATAAAATCATCAAAATCTCCACATTGAAAATTTTTGTGATCGCAATACTATTTCTGGCGAGATAGTAGAAATATAATATTTGAATTTGTATATTTAATTATAATATTAAAATAGAATATTTATATAAAATAAATGTATGTATATATTAATAAATTTATAAAAATAAATGCTTATAATAATAATATATACACTATTCGAATATAATTAGAACCTCTCCTCTCCCTCTATTTTAAATTTTTAAAAAAACTGAAAGTGTTTTAGCCAAATTAAAATAATTTAGATACCTTATGCAATATGGATGGGTAAATGATTTGGGCTGGGAGAGAAGACAATTTATATGTTTCTTCTAATCTTAAGAGAATTTCAATGCGTTAGATCGAATTTAATCTCGCTAAGTATATTCAATATTTCTGTTCACAAATTCAGTTCAGAGTTTGGCAAAGCGTATGACTCAGTTTAAATTAAAACGTATATAAATTATCAAAATGAAAATTTCTATTTGTTTAAATTTTAATATAATGAATCAAACAAATGTAAATTAAATATATATAGATCTCGTAACTAGAAGAGTGCGAAAGACAAGCTTGGTTAGTTACAGGCAGACCAATTGATAAACCGTCAGTTGGTAGACCAAAGATAAAGGAGAACTTGAAGAAATTGGGAGAGAATAGGTGTTGGAAGGTGCTCGGTCAGGATAGGGACTGTTATAGAAATCTGTTTGCTGCGACTAATATTTTTCGAATCCCTTAGCGCGCCATAGAGTTAGGTAAGTTTCTTCTAAGGAAGAAAGAATTATGTTTAGAAAAATTAATAAAAAACAAATAAATCAATTAATTTAAATTAATACGGTTAACGAATATATATATTTAGCTTATCTTTAGTTTTATAACGTTAAAAATGTTAATTTTACTTTTATAAAATTTCTCAAGTCTTTAACTTTAAATTTTCTTAAATTTCATTATAATTAAAAATATTCAATGAATATAAAATATTTAAAATGAAATAATTAAGAATTATTATTCTGTATTATAACATATACAATAATAATATATAATTAATTTACTGTTTAAATTTAAATATATTTTAAATAAGAACACAAAAAGATGTGAATGTTTTAACATACTGATACTTTCAACCAAATACTATGTATTACTTTGGGGGCACAGAAGGTATAACCCCCTGTCTAGGTGCGGAGAGTGCCAAAAGCGGTCTGAGAAGCTAGATAAATATATAAAAGCCCTAATAACTGTGTCTGTAACCGTTCAATTTTCAATATTATGTATTAATATAAACTATTATATAATTGTTATAAAATATATAATTTTATTCATCTCCTTTACAAATGAATTGTTTATTTCTTCTGGCAAACTTAAAAACTTCCCTCGCTGATATCAAGATTGAGATTTGAGATATTTTCATAAGTACTAATTGTACCATAATAATTTGTTTGAAAAAATATTTTGTGACAGTAATTTTATAAAAAATTTATAAATAAAAAAGACAAAGTAAATTTAAGTTAATTTAGTTTTTAAAAAATTGAAAAAAAGATGCTGATCGCAAAATCCTTTGACCTTTTTATTTCGCGCCCCCCCCCCCCCCTAGGCTTGCTGCCTGGGTGCCCCGCACCCCTGCACCCCCGGGTCGGAACGTCCCTGACCATTTACTTTGAAAACGTAAGGACCATTTCCTGGGAACTCAACCATTTTTGCACCCATCGACGCGAATGAAACACAACTGTTATAAGCTCTTATATTTTCCCTAAAATTTTTATAATTTCGATTCAATGGATTTGACAATAAATTGCATAAAAACACTGGATATTCCAAAATCATGCTATTTACATTTGTCGGTATAGGTAACTGTTAAACTTTTTATCTGCCGGGCGGTCTTTATGAAAATTCAAGGAGCCACAAAACTGACAAATGGAATTCATTACCCCGCAATCATGACAAATAACTTGGTTTTCATGAAACTCTTCACTATGCGAAACTTGAAATTCTTCTATTAATTGTTGTTGTATTAATCAAATAAATAAATAAATTCATTTTAAACTAAAATTGCAAACACCTTTGCAACGGGTTCGTCTAGTATATTAATATTACCATATAAATTATCCTTTTATTTTTTTTAGAATAAAATTGGTTTATAATATTTTTAAATTTATCTCGTTTTCATTGAAGAGGGAAGGTTAAGGAGTAAGTTAAGTTTTTTACTTGAAATTCCAATGTAAATTTTTTTTATTATAAAAATGTTATAAAAATTCTGTTAACCTATTCTAACAGCTTTAACAAAGCATAATTATATAAATTTTTTTTCAAATTTTAATTTTAATGGGGATTCCATGCTTTCCATAATTTTAACAATTTTCAATTTATAAAAGAAACTGAAAAAATTGAAATTCTATTAACATTTTTATTGAAACTTAAAACATAGTGTTTTATTAACTAACCTTTAACTTGAATCTTTTGAGTTTATTATTTATTTTTTTAAATTTTTTCAGTTTTTTTTTTATAAATTAAAAATTTTAAAAATGGGTTTAATTACTTAAATTTTATTATATCATTATTTTGAAATTTTGTGTATAAATAAACAAACAAATAACATGATTTTTATTTAAAAATAAAATTGTTTTGTTCGCGTATAAAGCTGGGGTAGAACATTTGAAAATTTGGAGCATGTCTAGCAATTCAGGATATTAGATATCCTAATACCGGTTACTAAACTAGATAAAGATAATAAATAAAAGATTAATTAAACAGAAAAGTCATTCTTCTCCGTCTTCTAATCAGGTCACATTCAAAATTAATCTGTCGAAAACCTATTCTAATACTTTTAGACCAACTCGTTTTGTGGTTTGAAATTTTAAAACAATGACATTTTTTGGAATTTAGAATAATTTTTTTTTATTTATGCTTTTGGAATATAATAAATAAATAATATATTGAAAAATTTAGTTAAAAGTATTGCAAAAATTCCTTTAGTATTTTTAGTAAATTACTTCTGAAAAGTATGTTAAATATAAATGTGAAAAAGAAATACTACCTCTTCAACCAGCTCCTGAAAACATCATCATTATAAATTAAAATATTATGAAATTTAATAAAATTCTAAGAAAAGATTATTACAGACAACATGCAAGTCGAGTTTTGTCCCGTTGCAAAGGATGCACTTTGCTATTTTTTCAACACCAATTTGAAATATTCTAATTCTCTTAAAACGCTTCTTACTAAGAAAATTAACTTCAAATGAAAATAATTATCCGCTTCTATTGACATGAATTTTATTTATAAATTTTAATGTATTGAAAAAGAGCTACGATATTTTTATTTGTAATTTCTAAAAAAAGGTTTGAATTGTCATAGAGTAAGATTTTAAGTATTAATTATTACTAATAAAAGATATTTGCTTTGAAAAATGAAACCTATTTTTTCTTAAAAGGAGTATCGTTTAAATTTTAGAAATATCTATCATATACTCTACCTACCCCTTTCAATTAAAAGCGAAGCCGCTTTTTGTAAATGATTTTTCATATCAACAGAAATTATTCTTTTTTATTCTTTATGATAATGAATTATTTTCTAGATTAAGTATTAAATTCAAGATTTTATATTTTTTTTTATTATTGTATAATATATTCACAAAATGTTTGTAGGAATGTGGTTGCTGTGACCGACCATAGCTTTCTAGTCTCCAACCGCCACGCCAGAGATAGTTTATAGATTCTAAATGAAAGTAGAGTGACGCATGCTCTCATCAATTTATTTCTAATTTGCTACATATCGGAACCAAGGAAATAGAAAATGAAAGTTGCTTGGGTTGCTGGGTGTAATGGGAGGGTTAAGATTTGAAAATGATGGCATTGATTTACAATTGAACTCTGTTCCTTGTTTTTGTTTGTAGGTTTCCACTTTCAGTTGTTGATTGGATAGTGTCATCGGTAGAGCAATTAACTTGAATGAATCTGCCATCACACATCTCGCACATTTTGACGATATCATCATGGTAATCAAAATTCATGGATTATTTGTAATTTTAAAATCTACCAAAAAAAAATAGAATTTTTATTTGTTTTTTTAGTACTAAAATAAAATTGTATATTGATTTTTTTGAATTAAAGTTCTAAGCGGATAAAATCCCCCCTACTCCCCCGCTCCTTAACTATTTTTTTTTTTTTGTTTTTTTTTTTATTTGAAAGTCCCTCAAGGTCCTGAACTTGATACAAAAGATACAATGAAAGATGCTGGGAAGCGAGGGATCCGTTCACGATTTCGATTCAGGCGGATGCCAAGTGGGTCACACACATTGTTTCACTAACCCACTCCTTGGTAATGAACTGGAAAGTGTTTGCGGGTGACCCACTCACTGCCTGGTCATTGAGATATTGCCTCGTACTTGGTTCGTTCCTGCATGTTCCCGATCTTCGTATTCGTCATCCTCCTCTCATTCTTTTTCCGCTCCTACCGGCCAAAATTTTTACTGAATCATCCATTAGCTTTCGATTGGCATCATTTTTTTTTTCATTTAAATTTTTCATTCCATTAGAAGCAAAATAGTAAATAGTAGATTTCTCTGAGTAAAATAAAAAAAATATTCTTTTTATGATCTTAGTTTTAATTTATTATTTACTTACTTCCTTTATACTAAGATTATAAAATATAATATATATACATATATTGTTAATATTATATAGTTTTCCTAAAAAAAATATTCAAAAATTTAATTAAAATTTATTTGTTATAAATTTTTACTTTCATTTAATAGTATTAAATTTATATTTATATTTATGTTTACATACATTTTTACTTTAAGTTCAAATTCGAGATTGATAAAGAAATACAATTTGAGACACCCGTAGTTCACATAATTCTAAAAAATTGGTCAGATAAATAACAAGTCGAATTAAGTTAAAATTAAAAAAATATAAGTTAAAAAAAAAATTAAAGAATAAATAATAATATTGGAATTAATTGTAATATTAATTATAATTTTTCTTTTATTATTTTAATTATATAAAATATGAACCTCTCAGTCATAATTGAAAATTATTAACATTCACATCATATTCATATAATTAAAGAAAAAATCAAAAACATAAATTTATTAGCAATGTTTTTATTCTAATTTATTAATATTAACTCAGGCACCTTTTGTTGATAATCCTCCATATATTTCCAAATATATTTCCAACTTAGCCCCATCTGATTTAATACTATTTCTAAAACTTAAGGAATACCATCTAGGAGTTCATTTTAATATTGATTAAGTGAGGTAATCAGATCGAAATTTATTGCTTCGGCAACAAAGTTAAATATGCTAATCGTAGGAAGAAATACTTCTATATGGTTTATATGATAACTATTTTATAAATGTATAGACATAAAGAATAAATATATATATAAATTTGAATTTCAAAAATAAGAAATTGTGATTTTTGAAATTTAAATAAACTAAATTGATAGGACATATTTCTGAATAACAAATTTTATTTATTTTTTTTAAATAATCATTTTAAAATGTTCCTTTAATTGACCTTTGAGACAAAATATATTTATATATTTCTTTTGTTTGAAAACTTCATCAAAAACTTGTAATCTAGTATAAATCATAGATAAAATGAACACTAATAAATTTTCAGGTTGATAAAAATAATTCAATTATATATATATATATATATATACATATAGCATAGTATGCCATTAACGCTATATATTGTTATACCATTAAAAAGAGTTATTAACTACACCAAGTGATAATTTGAAGGTCTTCGACTAATATTGCTCTTCTATTTCAATAAGTCGAATATTGTGCCAAAAAAAATTTTAATTTCTTTTGAAAAAACTAGTGGCGAATCTTAGCAATTCAAAAGCTTTTAGTGAACATATTCTATGACAGAGGTTCTTAAACTGTGGTCCGCGGACCCCTGGGGGTCCGCGAAGCCTTTACTGGGGGTCCGCAAAGCCATAGTACAGGTGCACGAGAAAATGATCAGTCAGTTAAAACTTTTTTTAATATAAAAGGAGCGATGGCATGGCTTTGTGAGGAAACTGAGATCAAATACCCAAATTCAACGAAATGTGCAAGAAAACTATTGCTACCGTTTCCATCTTCATATTTAGCTGAATTTTCTCTCTTCAATATTATAATTTCTAATAAAATGTGTATTCTACAATATGCAAAAAAATCGTTATTCACCAATCACTGTTAGAAATATTCATCATATATCCTTGTTCTTATGAGATCGTAAGCCAGAAATTAACTAATAAAATGACCTAAAGTACCTAAAGTTGGGGTGGGGTCCGTCAAAAAAAAATTTTTCAAGTGGGGGTCCGCGGAGTACATAAGTTTAAGAACCTCTGTTCTATGACAAGATACCTGTAATATTACCCGCACAACGATATATATGAAAATGATCCACTTAACACAACGTGACAAATTGGAACCGCTCAGCTGGGAAGTGTTACCCCATGGCACTTACTCATTCTCCTTATAATTACCACTTGTTGAACAGCGCTTTTATTCAATCGGAAATATAAAATAATGGATTGATGGATGAATTGGAAATATCTTTACTAGTGTGTTATCCTTAAATTACCAACAAGATTGGTAACTAGCAATTAAGAATATTTAGAATAAAAATTATTTTTAATAATTTTTTTTCAAATTTAACGAATTTTTCTTTGAACAAAATCTGCTATTCATACTTATATATACATACATACACCTATGTCTAACGATATACTCTAAAAATATTATGTTCTTGAAAATTATTATCAATATTATATTAAAATTATTTCTTAGTAAATTGTTAATTATAAATTTTCTACTTTTTTTATTTAATTATTGATTATATTATAAATATTTTAGTTGAAATGATTACCGCGTTTGTGTTTATACTTTTCAGGTTTTCCAAACCCCTTAATCTCCCCCCCTACTTTTTTAAGTTTTTTTTTTTCAATCAATTTTGAAGATGAAGATTGGAAAATAAGCAAAAATGAAAGTGTAGGCTATGGGCCACGCCATTTATCCATAATTTTAAAAATATCCGGGCCCATTGGGGGCAGGAATCAGCACGTCATCTAAACTCTCACTATTCATTTTCCATCTCTCTCTTCGAAAAACGACCTCACAATCACAAAAAATAACAACGACTTTCCTATTGAATAGAACAATTAAGTGGTTTCATTTCCATGGCTCCCATCCTAACGCTTCGATCTTAAGCAGAAGATTTATAGATAGAAATACAAGTGTATGAATTGAATTCTTTTAATAATTCAAATTTCTATTAATTTTATATATTTATCAATTGAAATAGAACTCATCTATATGAATGAAGCCACAAAATATATATATAATAGTAATTTTATATTTAGATTATTATTTATTTTATTGAAATATTATCAATTTCAAGTCATAACACTATTTATCATGATATTACTTTCACTTTTGTTTTCTTTTCTACTTTTCTAAATATTTATGGAATTTACTTAATACAGAAAGGAGAATGGTGTTATCATTTAATTATTATTGATCGAACAATAACAGTTTTATGAAATTAATGATTATACATGATTAATTAATTGACTTCCACGGGAACTATAATAAAATCATGATGAAGTCGTTTTTAGGACATGTTACCAATAAATAATTATTTATTTCTTAAGTGAAATTAAAGTGTGAGGTAAAAATAAATTATCAAATAAATAAAGCATATTAGAATAGATTAAAAAAATTTCTAAGGTAAACCAGGGTTCATTATAAGCTTATAAATAGAAACTTGTATCCTGTCTTATAGATATTTTTAATTTGGTCAAATCTATCTACATATTTTTGTGGGCGTACTGAACTCGCACATTCTTGTCTATATTCCACCAACCGTCTCAATCCTGAGTTACCTCCATCTAATTTTTATCCTCTTCTAATTTCCTCATTATCTTTAGATTGTTTGTTCATTCCGTCTTCAGAACTTGTTTCTTTATAAACAATCTTTCAACATCGATTCTAACCATGTGTCAAATATATTATAATAATTATAAAAAAAATTTATATTTTCAAAATTAATCTTAACTCAGAATAAAAAACAATTATATTATATATATAAGTGAGGGATTTATTTGGAGATAAAAGAAGTGAGATGTAGTTTCTGAAATGTATAAAGATATTTATTTACATATGTACATTGATTTTAAAATGGCCAAGCTAGTACCTGAAATGTATAAAGAAACAAATCTCAAGTCTCTTGGTAGCGTAACTTGGTTAAATTCATAAGGGGAAAAGATATATAACAAAATAATGGTGGATAGATGTTTCTATGATGAATGCTTGTTTCTTTCTGTTCGTGTGTGTCTGGCTCTGTTCAATCCAACGCCCTCCCGTGGCCAAACCCGAACTTACATCTCCCCCACAAAAGAAAGTACCGTCACATTATTTTGTAAAGGGTAAAAGATTTTTAATATGAAATAAGGAAAATTTTTTATTTTTTTTATTTTTTTCTATTTTATATATAGAGTTTGATATCCTTTCTATAACTCTGTACGGACCGTCTCGAATTTTGTCTAGTTTGTCTCTATTTAATTTATTTCCTAATTCTACATAAACTAAGTCATTTTTCCTAAATGAATAATCCCTTCTTTTTTTATTTATTCTGAATCTGTTTTCTTCAGCTGACTTATTCGAGAATTTTAAAGCTTCTTTTCTATCATATTCCAGATCTCTTTCCTTGCTAAATTCTTCTGGAACTATCTCTGAATGTTTTCCAAGTAGTAAATATTCAGGAGAGAATCTGGTAGAACTGTGTGTTGTTCCATTATATTCTCTGACACATTCTTCTGCCAAAACGGCCCATCCTTTTCCTTTATTTTTAGAATCATTTCTCTTTATCCTCAGCCTATTTGTTAAAGACTGGTTCACTCGTTCAACTAAACCATTTGACTCCGGACAATCAGTACATGTGAATATCAGTTTTATGTTTTTCTTAGTTAAAAATTTTTTAAAATCTTCCGACTTTATCCCAGGATACTGATCCGCCAAAAGGTTATCTATTTGGTTCGAATCGTCAACCTTTTTTATAAGTTTAATAAAATCTTTTGACGATTGAGTTGTTGATGTCAAAATAAAGACAAATCTTGAGAAATGATCAATGAGCACATGCATGTATCTTTTTTTTGTATATCTGTCTTTGCAACCCCCTATTGTATCCAGGGACATGATTTCAAAGGGTCTTGTTGCTGGACCCAAAATGGATGCTTTTCCCAGCAATCTCTCTCTTCTTGACTTATTTTCTAAACATGCCTTGCATTCTCTGCAATACTTTCGTATTAAAAAATCCATTCCTTTAAAATAGTACTCAGGTCTAATTTTACTTAACATATGTTTTACCCCTATATGACCATAGTAGTTGTGAGTTAAATCTATTATTTTTTTTCCTAAGGACATAGATACAAATATTCTTTTGTTATCATTTATTTTCTTTAAATAAACTCCTTTTTCATTTATAATGTTTTTAGAATTGTTTATTTCAGTGATATTTAAACTTTGGTCTGCCATTATTTGTTCTTGTGTTATTAAGTTTACCACTTTGATGACATCTTCATTATGACAATCACTGAGGACTGGATTTCTGGAAAGGGCGTCGGCCTCAGTGTTTGTGCTGCCAGGGGCGTAAATGATTTCAAAGTCATATTGGGAAAGATAAAGAATTAATTCACCAAGGGGCTCATCTGGTCTTGCATTTACTTTGAAATTTTCCAGGGGTTTGTGGTCTGTGATGACTGTAAATGGTTTATCTATTAGCCAGTATTGCCAGTGTTGTACAGCTTCCTTTATAGCTAAACACTCCAAGTAGATAGCCTTTCTTTTCTTTTGTAGTGGAGTTAGTTTTTTTGAAAAGTAGGCTACTGGATGTAAGAATCCTTCATCATCTTTTTGCTTCAATATTGCACCGATTCCTTCCGTCGATCCATCCGTAAATATGTAACTCTTCTTATTCGGATTAAAAATTAATAATATTGGCGAGGTACATAAAAGCTCTTTTACTTTATTAAAAGCACTCTGACATTTGTCCGTCCATTCAAACTTTACATTTTTTCTTAGTAAATTATGAAGAGGTTCTAACAATTCTACCGATTTGTCTATATACTTATAATAAAAATTTATTTTACCAAGAAATTGCCGTACATTTTTCTTATCTTTTGGAATTTTGAAATCTTTTATTGCTATCAAGTTATCTTTTAAAGGTCTTATTTTGCCTTTTTTAATAATATGTCCTAAATATTTAATTTCATTTTTCGCGATATTGCATTTTGATAATTTCAGCTTAAAACCTTCTTCTTTCAACATCTTAAAAACTAACTTTAAATGTTCTAAATGTTTTTCAAAACTTTCGGAGAAAATAAGGATGTCGTCAATATAATTCATACAGAACGTGTTTAAATTATTTCTCCTAATGGAGTTTGCAAGAATTCTTTGAAAGATTCCAGATGAAGCTCGAAGTCCAAATGGGAGTACATTCCATTGAAAGTGGCCATTTTGTGTTACAAAGGCCGACTTTTCCCTATCCTTTCTTCTTAATGGTATAGACCAAAAGGCCGAATTAACATCCAATGCCGTGAACCAGTTGCAATTTCCTGCCTTTATCATTATATCATCAATTCTTGGGAAAGGATGAGACTCAGGTAATAAAATCCTGTTTAGACATGAATAATCGATACATAGACGTGATTTTTTTCCTTCGTCTTTCTTATAAGCCAATGTTACTGGAGCCGCAAAAGGCGAGCTTGATTCTTCAATTAGATTCATTTCTAAAAGTTTTTTTATTTGACTGTCTATTTCATTCTGTGTTGTGACAGAACATCTATAGGGTTTTTTATATATATATTGATAATCACGCAATTTTATTTGAGCCTCTGTATCTTTTATTTTTCCTACATCGAATTTGTTTTTTGCAAATAATTCATTATTTTCTTTTAATAATAAAAATGTTTTATCTTTTTCTTTTGCATTTAAATGATTTAAATAGTGTCCATATTCTTCTAATTTTATATATTCGTCTATATTTATATTATACAATGTATTATTAAATATAATTTTATTTTTTTTATTAATATGGTTTAAGGAAAAATCATTTGTTATAGTTTTATTTTTAAATTGGTTTGAATTATTTTCTAAACCTTTAATATCTTTATTTTTATTTAATGGTATATTTTTAAAATTTATTCTTTGAAATATTTTTAATTCATTATTTTGACATAGTTTAAATTCCGTTATTAAATCTAATCCCAGAATCAATTCAAAGGAAAATTTATTATTATTAATACAGAATATATTTACTTGTTTTTCTATTAAACCTATTTTTAATTTTAAAGAAATTTGCCCATCAACACGACAAAAACCAGCTAATGTTTTGAATAAAATTTTATTGTGGTCCTTCAATTTATCATTTAATCCTTTCACCACATTTAAATTGATGATTGATATATTAGAACCGGTGTCATAGATTCCTTTTAAATATCTATTCTTATTAATTATTACATTTAATTTGATCAGCTGGGTTTTATCGCAGGGCATAATTATTTTTTTTTTAACCAATTCATTAAATTGTTCTTCACCAAGCATTACTTTTGGGCGTGTTTTATTTTGTTTTATATTAATGTTGTTTTTATGTAATGGAATATTCTCATATTTCTGCAATATACTTATGAGATCATCAGATTTCTTTATTTGAAATTTATCTAATTCATGTTGAATTTTTAATGGTAATCCAATGACAATTAAATTAATTTTAGTTTGTTCTGAGATATGAGGGTCCGAATCTATTAAAAGATTTTCTTTCTCAATGCAATAACTTATTATGGAGCCCCCTAGAAATTTAAAATTAAAAGCTTTTCTAACTTGGGACCATCCTCTCTTTTGAAAAGTTAATAAGATTGATTTTTTCCAATCTTCCCATAAATGTAGATTTTTTTTTAGATTTAATTCATACCAATTTTTAGCAATGTCTGCCAAAAAATATTTTAATGCTTGAATTTTTATTGTTTCATTTTGTAGATCGAACCTCAAACATTCTTTTTCAAATTTTTCAATCCATACATCAACATCTTGGTTTTTGCCTAAAAATATTTCTAAATTGAATTTTTTTTTAATATCCTTTAATACGTGGATTGAATTATTTATATCAATGGTGTTATCCATGTTAGTTAAATTAATAGAATTATTTAATTGTTCTTCAAGCAATTCGCCTTTAAAAATGAAATTATCATCATTGTCTAAATATAATTTCCTTATATCTTCATCTAGATCCACCTTTGGGTTTCTGAAATTCCCGACCCTTGTCATACCTTTACAGGCTGCCTGAATAACGCTTAATTTCATCAGCTTAAGGTGATGAGATTCGTGACGGTACTTTACAGGAAATAAGTAAGTCAGGGAAGAGCCCTGGAAACTGATAGCGTGGAAAGAACTCACCATAGCGCCATCAACTTGCTCCTTGACCATATGTATTATAACCTTCGCTGCCATCTCGGAAGAAGCTCGATTTGTTTTATAAGTGAGGGATTTATTTGGAGATAAAAGAAGTGAGATGTAGTTTCTGAAATGTATAAAGATATTTATTTACATATGTACATTGATTTTAAAATGGCCAAGCTAGTACCTGAAATGTATAAAGAAACAAATCTCAAGTCTCTTGGTAGCGTAACTTGGTTAAATTCATAAGGGGAAAAGATATATAACAAAATAATGGTGGATAGATGTTTCTATGATGAATGCTTGTTTCTTTCTGTTCGTGTGTGTCTGGCTCTGTTCAATCCAACGCCCTCCCGTGGCCAAACCCGAACTTACATATATATACTAATGTTGTCCCATTTTAAAATAAAAAGAAATAACCAGTTTGCATACAACTATTATTGTGGCAGATTTTTATACAGGGTGTATTTCGAAAACTGTTAAAAGATACGACTATTTAGAAACTTTATAGAAAAATAGGGAAAAGTTATAGTTTTAATATGTAGGATAAACGTGTTGTGTATTCAAACTGTTTAATTTTTAATTTCAAACGAAGATGAACAACTAACGTATATTTATAAATTAAAGTAACAAAATAAACAGTTTTCATTTATTATATATTACTTATTTAGACAATCCGTTATTTGATGGTTCGAATAGTTACATGTCGATTCTAAAAGTTTTCCAGAAATGATTCCAAACATTTCATTGATGTACTGGTTATACAGTCTAAACATTGAAAATAAAATCATAAAAGGATCAATCTTCTCTCAATTGGTGTCTGAAAGATATTTAATTTGTTTGCTTTCATTATAGTCCATGTTTATATTGCATAGCTAAAATTAGGCAGCCTGGCAAAACGGCTTTGAGTTTTTTGTAGTTGCTACAAGAAAAGTGCGAAGAGTGCCGTAAGAAGTCTAACCAAATTTTCATCTTCTTAGGAGCTCCGGTATAAATTCTTGATTTTTAAAAGTCACCACAAATATACTCTATTCTCGGATTTCTTCTAATGATACTAGTTTCTTAGATAAGAGTTATTTCTAATATACTTTGTATTTTCGCTCTTAATAATAAAATCAACACAGTTGAAACTTATGCAGTATCTATTCGAAGGGCAATGCCTCATCACACAAATTTCGGGATCGTCATGCCTAACCTCCTTGTCCTCTTGTACAATCAATTTTTAAAGATATGCACATGAACTTAGCTAAGCATTCAGCATAAGAATCTGACAAAAGGCAAATATAGACACCCTCCACTCACTGTATATTTCTCTAGAGCATTCCATATATGATAATGTTCCACGATGAAAGTCAAAACAAGCGGTAATTTATATACAGAAATATATATAAATTTCGAAGAAATTTGTACATATGTCATGTTGACTAACGTATTGAATCCTTTTCTAATATAAATAAATTATTATTAAATGAATTTCAATAAAAGTTAGTCGAAAGTACACGAAAGTATAGGACTATATCAATACCAACAACTATTAATTATTGCTATGGTGTTGATCATTTTTTACTTTCTGAAAATCAAATCTTGCAATTTATATGGGAACCCCCCCCCCCCAGAATGAGAGAAAGAAAGAAATATAAATAAATGAAAATAATTTAACATTAACGACCTAGTTAATTTGTTTAAAAAATATTTATTTTAGGTCACGAAAAAGAGTGAAAGTTTTCAAAAGTAACTAGAAATTTCATAGTATAACAAAAAGAGGTAATAAAAATTTTTTGTTTTAAAAATAAGTGTTATAACAAAGATAAAATTTCAACTAAAAATTGATATTAAATTAAGAACAATTTTTACTTTTTACTACCTCAATCCATTTTAGCCAATTAAAATTAGATATATTCTCCTCTAAATATCTTTTTAATTCTAAATTGTAAGTAAACATTGTGATGGTAAGACAAAATTTTGAAGAAAATATCATAGAATGGCAATATTATGTATCTATCATATCTTTTAATATTTATACTTGATATTATTATTAATGGTTTTTTGATTTTTATATTATTAGAAGATTAGAACATCAAATAGATAAAAAAATATCTTGACTAATGTTGAATGGATAGAAAAATATAATTTATGATTTCCAAAATATTTCATAATTGAAATTATAATATTTATCATTTTAGGTAACTCATAAATGAATTAACTAGTAATTATTATTTCTTCTTTATATTCAAACTAATTTCTTAATTAAAATGAACGGTTAATATAGTTATATAAAGAGAGAGCAAGCCAATAAAATATTTCTTTTACATTATTTATTACAAGGCTTTTTTCACTAATAAAAAGGATGAATTCTTTTAGAAGATCATGATAAGTGTTTCTTTTATTTCTTTTCTTGAAATAACAAGAGACAGATCTGAAAAAATTTATTTTAATATTTTAATTCCTGTGTTGAGCTTTTATTTATTTAAATAAAATGTTTATTTTATAATAATATATAATTTTAGTAATTATCTAGTATTTTATAAAAGTTTTGTTTATTATTTTTATCTCCCTTGAAATAAGCTTTGATCGGAATTTGAAATTAACATTACATTGTTCTCTAAAATTGCTAAAAGTTACTTTTTTAGTAAATTGTAACTTGTATCTACTAAAATATTTGATTTTTTATGTATTTGAGTAAATAAAAAAAATGAATAAGTTTTCCTTGTTTATAAAAAAATAATAAGGAGATATGGACCCTTTCTTATGATCCTAGGCATAATTTTCAAATTGCCATGCTGAGCAGATTTGAATGGGGGGTCTCCAAAGGAGGTTGTTAGAGATATGAGGCCTCGTCATTCTCTCCAGTCGCTCGTCCTCATTTTATTTTAATATAATTATTTTACTTTTTTTATTATAAAATGTTTATAAAGCTCGCATTTGATTTCTCATCCTCGCTTTTTGAACAACTTAAATTAGAATTAACGGTCGCACAATGCCTTTGAAAATAATTCTTCATCGCTTTGATTCAAACATTATTCAGGTATGTAGAACAGAAAGATACAAAGTCATTCCCGGCAAAGAATAGTTGCTATAAGATCAGAATAAATCATAAAAATATTTAAAAAAGGTCATCGTCATTTTGGTAAGCCAATATTTTGGATTCAAGTCCCTTTACACCCACCTTCTAAAGGCTATCTCTATTTATCCAATGCAATTTAAATAAATATGGTTAAGTAAAGTGGGTGGAATGTTCTGATCTGCTGTATATATATATATATATATATATATCAAAAATTATAATTATCCAATAGTATTTTGAATTAATTCTAGTAACATTGAATAATGATATAAGAATAATGTTTAAATATATAGTTATAATTAAAAAATAATTATTTTTTAATAATTTATTAATATTTAATATTGACAAGTCAAATTTAAAATAAATAATTAATTTCAATGATTGTAATGATTTATTATTATTAATGTTTATTTTATTTTTATGTAAGGTGAAAAATGATTTTTATAGGATGAAAGAGAGGGAAAGGAATATTTGAGTGGTACTCAATTATATTCACTAAACTGATTTCATTGAATTGATATATTTTATTAAATTTATTTCTGAAAGCAAAATTTTCAACAGTAGTATACGTGTGTATATGATAATCATATAAAATATCCTTCCACAGCTTTAAATGCATTTTTAATAAATAAAATTGAATTTTTTTTCATATCACCAGAAATAAATATAATAATAAGGATGATAATAATCAATTATTTCTGTCTTTATTTTTTGCCTAGATATTATTTTAATTTAATAATGTAATGTTTATCAAAACATCAAATAATATACTTTGCATAAAGACATTTAAGGACATACTTTTTATCTTATCAGTGAAAGTTATAGTCCACCAGTTAAATGATCCAAAATTGAGTATTGTCAGTTGTAATTCAGGAAAAAAACATTATTATTGTCATATCTAATACTGTTAAATGATATTTTAAAGTACGTTTTTTATAATATAATATATCCCAATATCTTTTACTATTTTTTTTACTATAATTTTCATTTCAAAAGATTCAATTTTTCTTTAATATATATTTTTTTTTATTAAATTTCAAGTGACTTAATAATTATAATCTTTTTAACCTTTTTTATATTATCAACTTCGCTACATGTCTGTCTGTCAGTGTTTGCTCGTATGACAAATTGAAATCGATTATTCATCAACTTTAAATTGAGATAGATTTTTGAAATTCTTTATAGATATTTCAATGGATCCCTAAAAGGTATGAAGAAATATAATTGAATTGTAATTAATTAATTGTAATATAATTATCGATTAATTGTTTTAATATTTGAATTTTCATTCACGCCATCTGACAGATAAATATTGAGTTGGTTTTAATTTTGAAAAAAATTTAAAATAATTTATAACATTAAAAGAGAAATTTTTAATTAATATAATAATTATAATAAATTTATTTCAAAAACATTACTTTAACAATAACATTTACTTAATATAATTATAATTCTTTTTTTTTTGTTTTATTCTATTTGCAAGTAACTAACTCCTTTTGTATTGCTCCGATTAATTTTATTTCAACGGAATCAGAAGCATAAATATCGATAGTTTTTATTTTGAAACTAATTAAAAATATTTTATGCCATTAAAATTAATGATTAATGAGGAATTCTTATTAATCAGGTCTAGTAGAGGTAGGTTTCCCCTCAAATGGCATAGAAGAAAGATCCTTTTTTTTATATGTCCCGGAGAGAAAATAAAACAAAGCAATAAAATAAAACCTTTTTTTTAAGATAATATGAGTAAAATATCCTATATACATTTATAAAATTTCATATTTTAATTAATTATTTATTTATAAATATAATATAATAATTATTATTCAATAATAACATTTATTTAACAGAAATACATAAAATCAATTTTAGAAGATTAATATTTTTTTGTTTTATTCAATTTACAAATTTTCGTATAACATCATCTTTTCTATTTCTCTTGTTATATTAAATAAATTTATCGAATTCAAATTGCACTAAAAGATTAATTTCTTAGCTCTTAATCTATCAATTTTATTGCATAATAGAAAAATTTGTCTGTTTATGTGTTTAATAAAATTTTTATTATTACAAAAATTTGACTTGATGTTTCATATAAATAAATTAAACTAATACGCCCAACGTTTTTCGTTGTATATGAAGCAATTCATCCATAAACTTTGCCAGGCTTATAGAAAAATTATTTTATTCTTTTTAGACCATGAAAAACGTTATTTCATAACTTTTGTTTTAAATTTATATTTATACTTTTCTTTTTTTATTTGTGATTAATTTGGACTTATATATATTCTTTTATTTTATTATTTTTTTTTCTATTTATTGTTTTGTTTTAACTATCAAAAAAGATAACGAATAAGTCTTATTAAATATTGAATTTTAATAATTTGACATTTTAATTTTCGTTAAATAAATATAAACATATTAATTCATTATTTTCTTTAATGTTGAGTATAAGCTTTACTCGTTCTTGACCGTGTTTATTTGTTGAAGATATTTGCGGAGAATGAATTTTCCATTTTAAACATCCTATTCGAGACCACCTTTAGATAATATTTATAATGTAATTATATAAAAATTGTATTTTCTGAATTGTCGACAGGATATCTATAAAATACATTATAATTATTTGTTAAAATATATAATATAAAATATATAATATATATTATACATATATATTATATATATATATTATTTTTCGATATATAAAATTCCGACCAAATCATAAAAATCCTCTTTGAAAATAAGTTAATTTTAAACTTTAAGTATATTATATATATATATATATATATATAATTAAATTTCGATCTATATAATATGTATATATTGAAAATAAAAATTATTTTTAAACTTGAGAACTAGAACAGTGTTTGAGATGAATTATAAAACGAATTTCAGAAGTTTCATCTTTTTAATTCATTTTAAATAAATTTAAAAATGTATTAAATTTATTTTGAAATATATTTTTTTTAAATTATTTTCATGTCAGCAAGTCATTCTGTTAAATGAGCATTGATTTTATTTTCTTTCAAGTGAAAATGCATAAATTAATCTTACAGAAATTTCTTAAATAAATAATCCTATTTATTTATTTTATTTTTTATCAATTATTTCAAATAAAAAGAGAATATGATATTCTTCAAATATGTAAACTGTAATTTGTTCATTTCTTTTTAATTTATTTAAGAAATCCAAATAATATATAAAAAAATACTTTAATAATAATAAATAAATAATTTGTTTGTTTCATAATTTAGAATTGAACGCATTCAGCTAAAATGATTTTTGTTTTTTTTTTATTCTATTTTATGTTCTTTTCAATAAAATATATATTCTTATATTGATAGAGAAATTAATCGATCTAAATATCTGACATTATTATTATTTGACTTTGTTGTACTTTCAATGTAAATATTACTGCTAGAAAACTTTAATCTATCTTTGGGTCTGGCCCACTTGATTATATTTAATCTTTTGGATTAGCTGGCTTCTTTCTAAGATCGTCAACTTCAAGATGGTGTTCGGATTCTTATCCAAGTTCGATGATATCTATCTTTCTAACTCTATGGCTCTACGAAACTTGAAAGTTCTTAGCTACAGCAACCATATTCCCCCAAGTACCACTATCCTGAACTACATCCAAATCCTATTTTCTCCAATCTCTCTCACGTCCCTTCCTACATTATCAACCCACCGCGTCCTTGGTCTTTCAAGTGAGCGTTTCCCACTCGGTCTCCCCACCAATATATTTTTCTCGCCATTCTTTCCTCTCCCATTCTAGCCACGTGCCCTGCCCATCACAGCCTTCTCGATTCTATAATTTTAACTAAATCTGGAGTCATGCAATTCCTCGTTAGGCAGTCTCCGTTCTTCACCAATTACCTCATCTTTCTTTTGTTGAGATGCTGTCCTTCTCTAGTTTTCATATCTCCTTAAATTGAAACGTGTTCTTCATATTTGAACTGACACTATTTTTTTTGATGCTATGTTTACATGTACCATGTAAATGAGGAATCTTGATTTGGCCCAAAGTCAATCAAAAGGATATCTTGACGGTTATTGGCAATGACTTAATCTATTAATACAGGCATATCCCAGTATAAGATGTATTTATTTGACTCCATTACTGGCGCTGGCTAGTACTATCACAGTAGGAAGCTATAATTTTTATCTCTAATCATTAATAGGTACCTTATACTTTCTTATACTTTCCTAAAATCACATATTTTTATTTGAGGTTTATTAATTTTTCTTAATGACTTTAGAGAATTTTTATTTGAATTTTCCTGACTGAATTTTTCAGTGAATTTATACACTTAGCAGTGAAACAAACAAACAATAAATGTAGTTGTCAATCATTTTTTTTTAATATTAAAATCTTCTAAATAATTGTATAAAAATCTCATTTTAAATTTCAATGTAATGTTTTTTATTTCTAATGGCATCATGGTTGGAGATTATATTAAGATCATCTTAAGTCATGCAGTACGGTAATGAATCTAGATGACGATTTCAGGCCGTACTTAAGATGATTTTAAATATAAGAATTGAGACTATGAATTCTGACCTTAATTCTCATTTTCTAATGTAATAGTTGGTTTAAACAAGAATCCAAAAATTTTAATTTTATATTTGTTCAAATAAGTCTTATAAACATAATTTTCAGAATGTTTTTAATTTTGTAATTTTACAATTTTTTAATCAATGAATGATTCAGATCAGATTTTGTGAAAATCCACTAGAAATAATTTTATTTCAACATTAATATTATAATATTATAACAGAATGAATTTTTACAACATAACTAGATCTATTAGATATTATGTATGGTAATCTAATTATTATCAACATCAGATTATAAATCAAAATAAAATTTTATTTTCAAAATTAAATAAAATTATAAACTGAATATTGCCAAAATTTATAATATTCTTATTGTTCTTTTCCATCAGTGGCGCAACCAGGATTTGATCCTGGGGGGGGGGGGGTTTTGACTAGCCGCTCCACCTTCCTATGGCGGGGTCCCCCCCCCCCCCCCCCGGGCTCTCTCAAAGACAAATTTTCATTAAGATTTTTTTTTTAAATATTTAAAAAAGTTTTGTAAATGAAACACTGATTTTACAAAATCTGGCAAAAAAATTTAATTTTGTATTTTATTTACTCGTATTCACAGTTTTAGAAAGAAAATATTTTTTTCCAGCTATAAATAATTTTATCTTTCCTCGTGGAATGAGGATAGCTTATACGATGGTCGGAAAATTTTGAAAATTTTTACTCCGAGATTTTTCGAGATTTCCACTTTCAGACGGTTCTGAATCCAAAACTGCAAAAAAAACTTTTGAACCCTCCGGCCGGCCGTTCGTTACCGAGATTACGTCTAAACAAAATGAGATATTGTCTTTAAATTTGATATTTAGATGCTTTTTTTGGGAATGATGGGCGGGGATTGGATTGTTTTTGGACAAGATCGGACCATAAGTAAGGGTAGTTTAAAGAAGTGTCAAAGCACATTTTATTGATTTTCTCAATAAATACCGATTTTTATGAGAATTATACTATCGTATTAAATTTATAGGGAATCGAATTTACTAAAGGAGTTATTTATAAAAAACTACTTTAAGATTTCGAAAGCTTTTCGTCCGCCCGTAGTGGCAGGATATTTTGAAAGAAATCATGTAAAAATTCCTAAGAAAAAATCCCTAAATGCAAAAATCCCTAAGTAAAATATTAATAATGAATAGCCGAAGAGACTTGAATGAGGTAGTTATACATCATGCTTGGTGTCATCTGGTTTTTTAGCGTCCCATTTTTCATGGTTTGCCTTCATTATGGTCAGAAGCTCATCATGCAATCGTTTCCTTTGTAGAGCAGGCTTCTTACCACGAACATCACGACAGATTTCCAAAGAGATAAGGTTATGCTCAATATGGATTTTCTTAATCAAGTCCCATAGTGATGTCTTATAACCTCCTAAGCGTGAACGAAAAGCATTGTTGTAACCTTCCAATGCATGGTTTGTTTGAGGCAAACCCATCAAGTAGATGTTCCAATGTTCCAATGTTGAATTCGTGGTCATAAAAGCCAGCCACATATTGTTCACCTAGCCAAGTGCGCTCGAAGTAAAAAAAAAGATCACGATGTTTTGCCCTGTTGGTCGTCCAGCTAATGCTTGGTAGGCTTCAATGACTTTTGATGGTGGTACCAAAGTCAAAGCTGCAAGAGTTCGTAAATGAGTGTAGTCGTCAGGATTATCTATATCATTATAGAGCTTCAAAACTTCTCTGACATTGACTTGATGTTTCTATAAATGCATTGAGCAAAATGAAAAAGACAACCTCTGATGATAGTAAATTTCATAAATTGCGTTGTATATTCCCTGGTGAAATATACGGTACAAATAGTATATTTTGTATTTGGAATCATTAAGCTATTATAACGTATGCTAATAAACGAAATTTGAGTAAATTCCCTTTATTTTACATACGAATTTGACACCCCTATTTTTGGAAAAATCATGTGTGTGGGCCCTATGTACGAGGTGTGGCTATTAAATAACGAGACTGCTTTCAAAAAATGGTTTAATTAAAAAAATTATGGTACAATCGCACTTTCCCCCTCAATATACTCCCCTCCACTCGCCACACACCGCTTCATCCTTTTTTTCCACTGCTCAAAGCAGTGTTCGAAGTCGTTTTTTGTTAGGCCTTTCAGAAGCTCCGCCGTTTTTCTTTTCACCTTTCCATCGACTCGAATCGGCTTCCCTTTAGTGCGGACTTGATTTTCGGAAACAGGTAGAAGTCGCAGGGTGCTAGATCAGGGGAATAAGAAGGGTGTTCCAGCACTGGAGTTGAAATGGAAACAGGACGGCCCGGACCCTGGTCATCTTCGGTGCTCTTTCGACCCTCAGAAAATCTTTTGTGCCACTCAAAAACACGCTCACGTGATAAAGAACTCTCACCGTAAGCCTCTTTTAATAATTTATAGCACTCGGTCGGGGTTGATACGTTGTTCGTGTTTTTCGTCACACATCGTTTTCGACGTAGAAACAAAAACACGTTTATTTTAAACCGCTACAGAAAAAAAATTACTTCACCGCCAGTCATGTGTTCTCGTACTGGAATAGTAGACCCTTCCAGCTGTACAACGGTGCATTAGGTTCCCGCCTACCCTCTCCTGGAGGCCGTCTGCGCGCACAGTCTCGTTATTTAATAGCCATACCTCGTATGTATTTTTTGACCTGTTTTTCCCTACTTTCGGTTCAGACCCGAGTACCTCCTTGGGAGGTCGTGTCTCAGGCAACTGGGTGTCATGCTCACCTTGTAATTTAATTTTCTTAATCACAATTAAAATTAATACAAAAATGAAAAATTTTGTTTTTATTGATTTTTTCTTTTAGGGATTTTTTCAGTCAGGGATATTTTTATTTAGGGATTTTCGCTTTTAGGGATTTTTCTTTTTAGGGATATTTGGTTCTAAGGATTTTTGACTTTTATGGATTTTTTCCTTTAGGGATTTTTACCCGTTTCCATTTTGAAAAAATTAGTCTTCGGTTCATAATTTTTATGAAATTAGCAATTAATGTATTAATAATAAAAAATATTTAGAATTTGAGTAATATTTTTATTTATTTTATACTTAAATAATAGTCATATTGTAAAATTTCGCAATCATCTAGTAATCTTATATTAAGTTTTTTGTTTTTTATGATTTAGGAGAAATAATAAAATAATTTTTTTATTTTTTATATTAAAATCTGTACGATAAAATAAGCAATTTTTATTTTTATTAAAATTTTTTTTAAATAAAATAAACTTACTTATTATACACTAATTATACTTTAAGAATTTTTTTTTTTCAAATAAAAAGGATTATATTTTTTCTTTTCTATTTGTAATATAGTACATAATATACAGAGCAATTGTAATTTTTTTTCTCTCCTGGGGGGGCTTTAACACCCAAACCCCCCCCCCCCTGGTTGCGCCACTGTTTTCCATTATATTATTTATTTTAACTATTAATAAGACTATTAAAATTCTTCATACACAATTTCTTGTTCTCATTTATTTATTATTTTTTTATTTATATTTATATAAATTTTATATTATATAAAACTTTGTATAAATGTAATTATTTTCTTCAATTATAAATGAGTGTGATGTTTTTTATTTCCTAATCGACATTACTGTAAATTTCTGTTTTTGTTTTTCAGATAGATATGTCTCCAAATTTAACGAGTTCATCTACATTAATAGTAACAGAACATGATAAAAATACATATAATGAAGAAACAAATGCCTCCTTAAGAAAAAAACAAGAAAATGCTCAAATAAGTGAAGAAATTGTTTTAGGAAAAATCCCAGGAAGCGAATACCAAAGAAGAATTGTCTGGCACAATGTGGCAGGCTTTGTTTACTTACACTGGGCTGCGTTTTATGGACTTTACCTTATGTTTTCATCAGCCTTAGTCTATTCTGTCTGGTTTAGTAAGTAAATTTCTTTATTCATAGATATTCTTATAATAATCCCATATAAAACAATTGAAATAATATAACAAAGGGAATTAATATAAAATAAAATTGTAGAAATTCAAATGTTTCACAATATATTTTATATATATATATATATATATATATATATATATATTATATATAATTTAATAGAATTTAATTTAAACAGATTTTTATAATTAACAACTCTTTTTTTACCGACCGAGGATAGTAAGGGAGGTATTGTTTAATTTGCTCTCATTAACTCGCTCGCATTTTTAAAAATTTATTTATTTATATTTTCACGTATTGGATCATATTAAACAAATTTTGAAAATCTTTCTCCAATACAATTAGCTTCATTTAAACGAAACTAAGTTAACTTATGTTTTGTATATTAATTTTATGTGTTAATCTCAGTTTATATTGGTAATATTTTCAATGGATGCTGGACAAGCAATATTTTTGTCATTGGGATATGACATATTATTTGAAAAGTATTTTATTTATTTCTCTAAATGTACAAAATAAGGAGCTAAAAACGAAAAAATGGCTTTTTGATATTTTATCAATGATTTATTAATGATTTATTATTTATTTGATTTTATTTTGGAGTTTTTTTTTAATTTTATTTCTCCGAATTATTATTTTTTGTTTGTTTAAAAATAATTCAAATATTTTTCAACTTCATAATAATTTAACAACGTAATCTTAATAAAAATGAAGTTAAAATAATTTTAATTAATTGATATTATTTTTATATCGTATTAACACACTCTCTATAAGAATGCCTAGGTTATTTATTTTTTGATTATTATTAAATTCTTGCCAAGTGTTATGTACGCTATTTGGAACTCAATCAGTGTTTTTATAATAATTATATATAATTATTAGCATGTTCGAAGTGTCAAAAAGTATACAGTTCAAATAAATTTGTTTTTTACTATCTTTTCGAATTATTATTCCAACGGTTACTACTTTAACGATGGACTGACGAGCAAATGTTGATTGAAATAAAAAAAAAATTGATTAAATCATTCTACATCACTCTATCCATGTATGTATTAATTTAATTCATTTTCAATTGGTTTTAGTTGTCTTAAATAGAATATAAATAATAAACAACATCCTTAGATAATATTGATATAATGAGAATAAAGACAATTGGATATATGTTTTGTTGGATATTTTTTGATAAATTATGATAATAAACTATCATAATATTCAAATCACTGTATAGATGACCATCATTACTAACATAGAATCTAATGATATTATTATATAGTATTTTGAATATTTTATTTAACAGTCACTAATTAATATTTTGGTTAATTTATTTTTAATAATCTTGTAGTTAATTAATTCATAATATTTTGTATTTAATTTATAGTTATTTAAAATTATACTTATTTCTACTGATAACTCTCTCTCCTTGTCCTAGATTGGTAATATTTTTAAAAAAAGTAAACATGTAAATCATATTTATTCATTAGATCCGTATGTAAATTTACAGATCTAGATAAAATATCCTTATTTTTAATAAATATATTTGATTTTTTCCAGCAATTTTAACGTTATTTTTGGGTGGTTTCGGGATCACAGCCGGTGCACACAGACTTTGGGCTCATCGCTCCTACAAAGCAACTTGGCATATGCGTCTCTTTCTCGCTGTCTTCCAGACATTTTCCTTCCAGGTAACCTTAGAATACCAACCCAATATTGAAATATAGTTTCTACAATAGTTAATAAGATTATTATCAAGTTCAATTGAATTTCCTTGTAATTAGTCGTATTTTCATTTAAAAAATTTTATTTTTTTATTTTTTTTATTTATTTTAATATACATACAACGTTACCTTCGGATTTACATATTAATTTTAATTGTAAAGCTATATACAATCATATGCAGTATATATGACATGTCATATATCAAAAATTTACATATAAAACTCAACTCTTTATTTGTTAAATAAACTTTACAAAAATATTTTATTATATTTAATAGGATTTAAATTTTTCCACTGAACCTTTGTCTTTAAGTTAGTTGAACTATTATTTTATTTATTTAACTTTGATTAATATAATTATATTTCTAATATGTTTCTAATATGATTGGGTCTTGAATCTATTTTGTTTAAATAATATATTTTTTTGCAAACTACATCTTTGCTCTATAAATATATATTTATATATAATTGTATATTGCAAAAAGGGCCTGTCTGTTGCACTTAATCTCTAAAATTTATATTCTTTATGATAAATCTTTGCAGACTTGGTGATGTTAGTTTGGCCATCTTTTTTTCCATGTTCGTAGATACTGTTTATTTATAATTATATAATTTGAAACAGAACAGGATTGATAAAATTTAAGTTAAAGTGAAAGTAACAACTTTGAATTTCTTTTTTTATTTAAAATCAATGTGATAATTACATAAACCATTAATTTAAACATTTTCATTAAGATGATAATTTTAATGAGCTTAGAAATTGACAAGATAATAATTCTAAATAATAAGAAATTCATTTTTTTCTTGCTTTAATTCAGAACCATATCTACGAATGGGTGCGGGATCACAGGGTGCATCACAAATTTAGCGACACGAACGCCGATCCACACAACGCCAATCGAGGGTTCTTCTTTTCTCATATGGGTTGGCTGATGGTTAGAAAACACCCAGACGTCATGAATAAGGGCAAGCTTATTGACTTGACCGATTTGGAGCAAGATGAAATTGTCATGTTTCAAAAACGGTAAATAAGCGCAACTTTTCTTACAATTTCTGATAACGAAAGTATAGAAATAATATGTATCTATCTTTTATATAATAAAAATATATGGTGCATATATTAAAAAAAGAATTTCAAATCAAGTGTATAATACATACATACAGTAGTGTACAAGACTTTTTTCAATTGGGGGGAACAATAAGAATTATAAGAAAAAAATAATAATGTTAATGTTAACAGATTCGTCTGTTTGGATTCTTTATATTAAATATCTTATCAATGTTTTAATCGATATGTTGACCTTCTTAACTTACGCATATAAATAATTTTTAATTAGTAACCTTTGCTAAAATATATTTATCCCCTTATAATAAAGAGACTAAAGCTAGTTAGAGGAATTTGGTTCATATAGACATAGACCTCCCAGATGTCCTATTTTGACCGGGACAATCCCAGCGTCTCGGCAAGTTTGTCTTTTTGTCTCGTCCACTTGCTAAGATTGCAGAATATATGTATTAAACAAAGAAAAAGACAACTTGAAAAATAAATAGCGTCTAACATTGATCTTTTTTAAAAATAAAAATGAATGACTGAAAAGTTTTTTTTCATAATAATAGCTGATTATCAGCACACACTTGATGCATTCTGTATTTTGAGCGAAACCCCCAAATTTGTCCCGTTTTAAGAAAACCAAATTATGGTAAATCTATATACCAGTCTACTTATCAATTCAGTCGCATCATATTTACTTGTAATTATTAAATATGTCTAAATCAACCTTATCATTTGGCTTAAAAGCTTATATTGATGGTTAAAAACTGGATTAATTATATATAACATTAAATATAATATTTGTAATTTAATAAAATGAATTACTAAATATGTTTAATAGAAATTATATTTTAGGAAAATTTGAATAGCCCGTTAGTGAATTTCCATAAAATATAGAATTTCTTTATTTCCCTTAAATATTTTTTTATTTCAAATAATTTCCTTCATTATTATTTCTTTTAATTATAATTTATTTTATTTTTTTTTAATATAGAATTTCTTATTTTTAGATATTATATTATTTTGATGCCCTTAATCTGCTTTTTGTTGCCATCTTTAATTCCTTATTACTTATGGGGAGAAAATTTCTTCACCGCATATTATCTCTGTGTAGCGAGATACACCGTTTCCCTTCATGGAACTTGGCTTGTTAATTCAGCTGCCCACTTTTGGGGAAACAAACCATACGATAAGTAAATAATTTTTTTAATCAATTTATCTTTTATATTACTAAAAAATTTGTATTTTTTTTTTATTTAATATTAATAATAGAATTTAATAGGCTATATTTAAATTTTTTTCAATATCATTAAAAGTTTAGAGAATTATGGAATTTTATTTATTTCTCGATTATAATATAAATTTATTCACGTCGTATCCATTTCAATCTTAGATAAAATATCTATCTATTTAATAGTTATGATCGATTTTAAAATTGGACGGTAATTTTATTTAACATCAATTTTATTTGCCATCTATATTACACACACACAATAGAAAAGTTAAAATGATCTTTAGAATGTTACGATGTTCATTTAAAAAGTTGACGAAAAGAAGCACAAATGGTAGCGACAGTTCGAATAAAAAAATATGGAATAAATGTCCAATTTCAAATCGTTTTGTCAAGTAAAGTCAGATAGGTGGGAGGAGGTGAATGCCATTGTATACTTTTTTTTATATATAGATTAAAAAATAAGATAATACAAAATCTTGTGGTACAAAATTATTATTCATTTCTAAATATGATAAATTTATCATGACCATAATCAGCAAGATACAGGGTGCAGGTGCATCCCTCCTTAGAAGAAATTCCCCCTCCTTAGCTTTGATCTTGGGTAAATCTCTAATATATATTATATCAATAAATTTAAATTATTGGAGTATAACATAAATGGAGTGAATTAACTTAATGAATCAAATAAATGGAAGATCTTAAAAAAATAATTATATATTGTAGGTCAATTATCCCAGCGGACAACTTCAGTGTGGCAGTGCTTGCTTTCGGAGAGGGTTGGCATAATTATCACCACGTTTTCCCCTACGATTATAAAACCTCTGAGCTTGGAAAATATAGTACCAATTTGACAACGATGTTTATTGATTTTTGCTCGAAAATTGGCTGGGCATACGATTTAAAAACGGTTCCAATTGATGTGATCAACAGGAGAAGTCAACGAACAGGCGACGGATCAAGGAAGATAGATGAGACAGAAGAGAAAAATGTTTGGGGTTGGGGCGATAAAGATATGTTGCCCGAAGAAATGAATGCTGCTGAAATTATAAACAAATCCGAATAAACGTCAAACACAATTTCTGTTTTTAGATTTTTCTGTTTCATATCACTAAATTAAAAAAAAAATTAAATTATTTTTTTTTTATGTTCAAAATGTTAGAAATAATAATTGACAGAGAAATAAAATTAAAATATTTGTAAATATATATAGAAAATAAAACGATTTCACAAATAAAATAAAAATTTTCTCAAACAATAGAAAAATTCAATATCAAAAATGCAACTTGTTTTCTATTTATTTATATTATTATTTTTTTCATGGAGATTTTAAATAGTTATTGGATTAAAAGTTATTCGATTGGAATGGCTTTATTATTTTATTATTATTACATTATTTTTATTATTACTATTATTATAATTATATTATATATTTTGATAATTAAAAATTATAAAATAATTTTATATTTGTGCCCAATTCCAAAAAGTTAGAATTAGATATAGGATTCATTATATTTATTTTCAAAATATTTATTTGTTTGAAACTTATTATATTTTACTAAATTGATAAAATAATAGGGAATAGTTAATTTTCCTAAGATAAGCATACAGATCTTTCATCTACTTAGGCGTGTTGATACTCTTTTCAGCTAAAAGATGGCGCCATGGCGGATTTTAAAAATTTCCTTTTAAATAAAGGATAATTAAATTATATTTGTTTATATAATAAATAAATAATTTTATTTGTTCAATATTGTTCTGAATTTTCAACTTGTATAGAATAAATAATAATTAATAAATTGTTAATTCTATAGTAACTGTTAAGTTATATTTAATAAAGATATGTTTAAAAATTTATATATCTATCTATCTTTGTGGTTCTACGGAACCCTAAAGTTGTTGGCCGCAGCAACCACATTTTTCCAAGTGTTCCTATCCTGAGCTCCAACCATCAAACTCCTATTTTCTCCCATTCCTATATTGTCCGTTCTCCGCGTCCTTAGTCTTTTAATCGGACGACTTCATACAAATATATTTTTATTACTCTAATTATGCCTGAAGATGCATAGGGGTCATGCAATTCCTCGTTAAGCAACCTCCGCCATTATCAGGTGACCTCATCTTTCTTTGGCCCATAAATGCTCAAAGAATCCTATTTTCAAATACGATAAATCTACCCTTGTCTCTTAAGGACATAGACCACGCCTCACACCCATATAATACAACCAGCAAAATAAATGTTTTATATATTTTAATTTTGATTCCCTTTGATAATAACTTTGACGAGATAAGTCTTTTTACAGGCGCTACTTGATTACAACTCTAATTTAAATTCTTCAAGAATATTATTATCCTTCGTGATTACAGAACCCAAGTATTCAAATTTTTCTATATTTTAAAATTCGAATACTATACCTCTCTGTTACTAAATATTTTGTCTTATCACTATTAATTTCAAGCCCCTCCTCTTTTCCATCGTCTAATTTTTCTACCGCATCCTTAATTGAATTTGCCGAATCTCCTATTATATTTAAGTCATCTGCGTAACCTAATAGTTGATTATTTTGCCTAATTGGATTTCGTTCGATATCGCCACAATTAAATAACCTAAGTATTTAAATTTTTCAACATTTTAAAAAGATTTTGTCTGTTGATAATATACCATTTATTTACCATTATTTAATGAAATATTGAAAACGAAATAAAATATACCAAAAATGTTTAAAATATATATCCTTCAAACCACATATAAATCAAACCAAAAAATTTATTAGAAAATGGAACAACTATCATAGAAAACAAACTAATTCTTTTCTACTTGTATCACTTAATATTAGAATTGTTTTATTTATTCTAATAAGTTGACCTGTGACCATGTCCGAACCGACCGACGGTTTAAAGTAAATTAATTTCCAGCTACAGAAAGAATTTCAAATAATTTAAATATATCTATTAATGTAATAAAAAACAGATAGACATATAACATAAATATTTTTAATTTTATTTTATTTCTAATATATATGTAAGACCAGGTTGTGACGTCATGAATGGTTGGATGACGTCATATAATTTTAAATTGACAAAAAACTAATAAAGATGATTTTTCTCGAGGATAAAACCAATACAAAGTGCATGATTCGTGGTGATATGTAAAAAATCTCCTCATGTGAAATTTGGTGTGAAAATAACCCTTTCCTTCCTATCGTCGATCGCTAATACTACCACTTCCGGTTTCCGGAATTGCACCAAAAGTTGATCAATTCATCCCACTGATGCATTAAGTAAATATACCAAATTTCATCAAAATCCGTTGAGCCGTTCAGGCTGTACACATCTATACGGACGGACGGACGGACGGAGGGGCGGACGGACAGACATCATGCTAAAAATACTTTTTCTGTTAAGAAAATGCATGATTCGTGGAGATATGTAAAAATCTCCACATGTGAAATTTGGTGTGAAAACAATACCTCCCTTACTATCGTCGGTCGGTAAAAATTGTTAAAGATTTAATTCAAATATTGAATATATATTTTTTTTTGATATTAATTATTTTCCTTGTGATGAGTAGAAATATAATGTCCCCCTCTCTTCTATATCCTTTGCTTTTTGAATTTTTTTGGATCTCTCTTAAATTTAACTATACAAAAATGAGAAGAAATAAGTTGACCTGTGGCCAGGTCCGAACCGACCGACGGTTTGAAATAAATTAATTTCCAGCTACAGAAACAATTTCAAATAATTTTCATATATCTATTAATGTAATAAAAAACAGATATGGATACATAAATAATAAATATAAACATTTTTAATTTTATTTTATTTATAATATATATGCAAGACCAGGCTGTGACGTCATATAATTTTAAATCAAGAAAAAACTAATAAATATGATTTTTTTCGAGGATAAAACCAATACAAAATGCATGATTCGTGGTGATATGTAAAAAATCTCCTCATGTGAAATTAGGTGTGAAAATAACCCTTCCCTTCCTATCGTCGATCGCTAATACTACCACTTCCGGTTTCCGGAATTGCACCAAAAGTTGATCAATTCATCCCACTGATGCATTAAGTAAATATACCAAATTTCATCAAAATCGGTTGAGCCGTTCAGGCTGTACACATCTATACGGACGGACAGACGGACGGACGGACAGACGGACAGACATCATGCTAAAAATACTTTTTTCTGTTTAGAAAATGCATGATTCGTGGAGATATGTAAAAATCTCCACATGTGAAATTTGGTGTGAAAACAATACCTCCCTTACTATCGTCGGTCGGTAAAAATGTTTTCTCATACTTCATTAAAGTTCTAAAATTCGTTATATGTATATTAAATTATTAAAAAACTAAATTATCGATCTTGATTTTGCATAAATATTATAAATAAGATATTGATAGAGTTACTATTATCAACTCTATTATGTCGACTTTTTCCCTGATCAATATATGATCTTTAGATCGGATAGGGTTTATCTGCCTGGATTGATTGAGAGGGGTGGCGGTGCTTTGATTATCTTTAAAAGATCATTATCGGCAAACAGGAGGCATGGCTTGGGACTAACAAATGAATGTGTATGGTAGAAATTAGATCGAGGAGTATAAAATCAATAATAATTTGAAACCACTATTTCTCTCCTACTTTCTCATCAAATTTAATGGAAAATTATTTGCATGAGCTCTGTCCTAGGCTGGATAGATGATGACGGTCGAAACCGGATGGTTCTGGGTGTCTTCAATACCCCGGGAATAGACTGAGAGATGCTTCTAGAACCGCTTTCGATCTGCATTTGAGTTAATGGGATGTTTGCATGGAGAGCAAATCGTTAGGGATGGGGCGTTGGACCTAGTGTTTACTAATTTCCCCTCTGTTATTTGCAATGAATGTCAGGAATTGTTAGACAGGTTCCACCCTCCTATTTCTATGTTTATTGAAGATATAGAACTATACAGGCGTGAAGATCGAACCTTATTTTGAACTGACTGAAATTATAGAAAAGTGTATGAGAGATAATATCCTTATTAAAAGAACTAGGCTGAAGAGTTATACTATTTGGATCTCAAGAAGCACAATACCAGCTATTAGAAAGAAACAGAGAGCTCATGCACTTCTTAAGAAGCATGTATTGTTGAACTTTTACAAGAGTTTTACAGACTACGGAAAAGAGTTAAGCGATAAATGTCCAATTTTAATTCTGGGAGTTCTATCTAAGGTTTTTGTGATGGTCATGAGCAGAATTTTCTTGACTTATACTGATTGTGGGGTGGTTGAGAAGCAACATGGTTTCCTAGCTGGTAAATCCACGACAACCAATTTCTCTAGCTTTTTAAGCCTCTTGGGCACAATAGTAGAAAATTGAAGACAGGTAGACGTAATATGCCTTAATTTTCAAATAGCGTTTGATAAGGTTCCTCATGGGATTTAATTAAAAATGATGATCAAAATGGAATTCCCATATTTTTTAATTAAATGGACAGTGTCATATTTGGAAAGCCGTATCTTTTGTGTACATTACAGAACTTGTTTGTCGAGAGATTATACTCTAACATCAAATTTGGGCCCACTGCTATTTTTAATCTTTTATGACATAGCCGAGTCGTTTGCTTTTATTTACTGATAATGTCAAGATCTACCAGCCTATTGTTTATCGAGAGGATCATGTTTTGCTACAGAGATCAATTGGACATATTTGGAGATGGTTGCTAGAAAATGGACTTCCTCTAAATCTGAATAAAACTTACTACCTGACGTATTCGAAGAAGATAAGTTGGTCTCGATATGGAAAAGAGAGCATTACCATAGAGCGAGTATATAAGATGAGGGACCTAGGAGTCCTCTCTTTTTTCCGACATGTTGAATCGACTGTATTTACTTCCCGCAGAGCCTTGGGACTGATTCGATAGATTTGAAGGTTATTTAAATATATCGGCACCTGGATCCTTTTATACAAAACACTAGTTCAGCCCCATATGGTTCAGTGATATGAAACCGGGACCGCGAGTGTACCTCGAAAATGCTGAAGGGAATGCAGAGGGGATTTTTATGAGTATTAAGATTTAAATTTGCAAACAAATTGAATGGCTCATATTTTGAGTCAAAATACAAAAAATTTAAAAAACGACGAACTGTATTTGACTTAAAATTTGCGACGAGTTTAATAAAAGTGTCCCTGTCTGCTTGCCAAGATCTATGGGGGCGGGTTCCGTCAAGAATGATGGCAAATAAACATTATCGACCATATTCAGGTCTAAGTTGTGGAGTTGTTTGTGGTGTGGGGTGAATATAGCTGTGACTTTTATGTTTTCATTGAGTGTTTGTGACATTTGTGAGGTGTTTTTGTGAGATTGTGATTTCGTGTGTGTGACTTTTGTATTTTTTTGTGTTTGTATGACTGTTGCTTTATTTATGTGACTTCTGACAGGAAGGATTGTAAAATCTGTTTGTCACTTTCCCCCAGAGCATACTAGTTGTGGCTGGTGTATGTTTTTGGAGGATAAAATAAAATATATATATTTAAGTCAATTTTTTCCATTTCCAGATGTAAGACTCCCCTAAGTTGATATTGTTTTAATTTTCTTAGTATGGGGCCGATATAGTATGCCTGGCCTTACACAATCTAATTTAAAAAGTATGAATGACCAAGAACATGACCGATTACTGGATTATTATTATACTTTCGAATTATTAATTATTAATAATTACTTTCAACTTTATAACTGTAAAAGAAATAAATAATTGGATGAATTTTTTTTATCATAAAAAATTACTATTAATATAACCAGTGGCGGACTAACAATAAATTGGGCCCTAGGCAACATTGTAATTCCAGGCCTATTTTTCAGAAAAATTTTACTTTTTTTTCTAGCGAGCCACGGTTTGGCCACCGTTGGCATATAGTAGGCCTATTTGATTATCGGATTCAGGCCCCAAAAATTACGGGCCCTAAGCAAGTGCCTAGGTTGCCTAGGCCTTAGTCCGCCCCTGAATATTACATTAAATTTCATGAACAAAATAATTTTTAATATATAATAAAATAAGCTGGAGTGTCTCCACTCGACTATCTCGCAATTTGACTTGGATTAAATAACATAATATATTATATTTAAATTAAATTTAATTAATTATAAATTATAAATAATAAATATTAAACCAGCGCATGTTTGGCTTTTTATTGATGGCACCATGGCACGTGTTGGCGCGTGAGATTTGCAGTGTTAAAAAATTAATTCTGGTACTTTCAGCGATTCAATCAAGCTGAAATTCTATATATAGCAGTTTTATACAATTATTAATCATGTGAAAAATTTTCAAACATATATCTTTATTTTTACGGTCACTTTAGAGGAAAAAAAATCAAAACGTTGTAAGTAATGACCCTCTTCCGGTTGAGCTACATTTCTCAAAACTTGATAGAAAACTATGAATTTTGAATAATGTCCATGTACCAAATTTCATCATTCTAGCTCAAACCGTTTTTGCGTAATCTTGTCTACATACATACACACACACACAGACATTTTTCTCAACCTTAGTGAAAATGATTCAGGAACCTTCAAAACGTATAAAAACATCAAAATCTCAACATCGAAAATTTTCGTGATCGCAATACTATCTCTTACGAGATAGTAAAAATAAAAAAACTATTATATGAAAAAATATAACCTGGACTGAGTATAAATACCTGTTTTAATTAAATCAAATTGAAAACTATTCTCTTTGCCAGTCGCTGATGGAATGAGATCTGGTCTAGTGCATAAAAAATTGATAAATAATTTTTAATAGTTATTATATAACTGAAAAATATCATTAAAAAATATAACCGTGATTTCACATTTTTAAAATTTTAAAGCAAATTTCTATTTTGTTGATGATGTTTAAAAATTTAAATAACAGACATAATTCAAATAAATATTATCGACCGTTGGGGGCGTTCAAAAGAATTGATAACTTTCTTGGTTAATGAAAACAATTCGTCAGTTAGTTGATTTAACTTACTAATAAAGATGAAGCCACACAGCTGATTTTGAAAAAATTGAAATTATTTAAATATAAAATATATTTATTTATATCTTCTTTTTTATTCTATATATTTATAAAAGGTTTTTGTCTATACATTGCTTAGAATTTAAAAAATTTTGCATACCTGTGGAATCCAAAAGTGACTTTAGAATGTTTTATGTCTGTCATGTATATGTGGGAAATTGTAACTTTATAGACTCCCAATTGGCTGAACCGATTACTATGAAAATACATTACATTACATATTTGAACATAGGGTCAATTTTTATCAATATCTAATCGATAAACGCAGAAATTAATATTTAAAAATTTATATAATGGTTTATGTTGTGTATTCAAAGCCTGTCCAAGCATGCTCGGCAATGAATATAAAAAATATTTCTTGAAATTCTCACTAGGAATAATTATAAAATATTTAAATTTTCATTTTATTTTCTGATATTCAAATATCATTAAAATTTAATTTATTCTATAAATTCTTATTCTAATTAATTTAATAAAACATTTAGATCATATTTTTGAAATAATTATTTTTTTAAATTATTATTATATTATTTGAATATTTCTTCTTTTCAATTTAAGAAATATAACAATTAAATACATTTTATTAATGTCTAATAAAAAAAGGAATTAATTTGTTTGGCCTTTTATGAAGTTATAAATATTTTTAAAACTTTAATTAAATTATTAATTACTAGTATATTTTAGGGGTAAAAAATGATTTATATTCTATATAAAATATAATCAATATATTAACTATTTATCAAAAATCAAAATCCGAAAACACATTTATAAAACTAATTTTTACAAGACTAATTTTTTCAAAATATCCTGCCACTACGGGCGGACGAAAAGGTTTCGAAATCTTAAAGTAGTTTTTTATAAATACCTCCTTTATTACTAAGTTTAGGTAAAAATGAATATGAGACTTAGAAAATTCGATTCCCTATAAATTTAATACATTAGTATGATAATTCTCATAAAAATCGGTATTTATTGAGAAAATAAATAAAATGTGCTTTGACACTCCCTTAAACTACCCTTACTTATGGTCCGATCTTGTCCAAAAACAATCCAATCCCCGCCCATCATTCCCCAAAACATCTAAATATCAAATTTCAAGACAATATCTCATTTTGTTTCTCGGTAACGAAGGGCCGGCCGGCCGGTTCAAAAAATTTTTTTTTTGCAGTTAAGGATTCAGAACCGTCTGAAAAGTGGAGATCTCAAAAAATCTCAGAGCAAAAATTTTCAAAATTTTCCGACCATGAGGAAAGTTAAAATGATTTACTTATAGCTGGAAAAAAATATTTTCTTTCTAAAACTGTGAATACGAGTAAATAAAATACAAAATTAAATTTTTTGTCAGATTTTGTAAAATCAGTGTTTCATTTACAAAACATTTTTAAATATTTAATTTTAAAAAAAAAATCTTAATGAAAATTTATCTTTGAGAGATCCCGGAGGGGAGGGACCCCGCCATAGGAAGGTGGAGCGGCTAGTCAACCCCCCCCCCCCAGGATCAAATCCTGGTTGCTCAACTATAATTATATTATAAATATTATCTAAAGGTGGTCTCGAATAGGATGTTTAAAATGGAAAATTCATTCTCTATCTTATCTTCAACAAATAAACACGGTCAAGAACGAGTAGAGCTTATACTCAACATAAAAGAAAATAATGAATTAATGTTTATATTTATTTAACGAAAATTAAAATGTCAAATTATTAAAATTCAATATTTAATAAGAGTTATTCGTTATTTTTTTTGATAGTTCAAACAAAACAATAAATAGAAAAAAAAAATAATTTGAAAGAAAAGTCAAAATTAATCACAAATAAAAAAAAAGTATAAATATAAATATACAAAAAAATTTATGAAATAACGTTTTTCATGGACTAAAAAGAATAAAATAATTTTTCTATAAGCCTAGCAAAGTTTATGGATGAATTGCTTCATATACAACGAAAAACGTTGGGCGTATTTAGTTTAATTTATTTATGTGAAACATCAAGTTAAATTTTTGTAATAATAAAAATTTTATTAAACACATAAACACAAATTTTTCTATTATGCAATAAAATTGATAGATTAAGAGCTAAGAAATTAATCTTTTAGTGCAAATTTAATTCAATAAATTTATTTAATAGAAAAGCTGATGTTATACGAAAATTTGCAAATTGAATAAAACAAAAAAATATTAATCTTCTAAAATTGATTTTATGTATTTCTGTTAAATAAATGTTATTATTGAATAATAATTATTATATTATATTTATAAATAAATAATTAATTAAAATATGAGATTATCTAAATGTAAATAGCATATTGTACTCATATTATCTTAATAAAAAAAGGTTTTCTTTTATTGCTTTGTTTTATTTTCTCTCCTGGACATATATAAAAATAAGTTGACCTGTGGCCAGGTCCGAACCGAACGAAGGTTTGAAGTAAATTAATTTCCAGCTACAGAAACAATTTCAAATAATTTAAATGTATCTATTAATGCAATAAAACAGATATGGATATAACATAAATATTTTTAATTTTATTATATTTATAATATATAAGTAGTAGCTGGCTGTGACGTCATGAAGGGCTGGGTGACGTCATATAATTTAAAATTAAGAAAAAACTAATGAAGATGATTTCTCCCGAGGATAAAACCAATACAAAATGCATGATTCGTGGAGATATGTAAAAATATCCACATGTGAAATTTGGTGTGAAAACAATACATCCCTACTAAACCTTACTTCACAGGTTCAATTCAATTAGGTGCTTCAAGCATTTATTTATTGATCATTTCTTATTTCACGAAAATCTATTACGCCTTAACTGCGGCTATTCATTATTCGTACCAAATATATACATATATATTGTATATATACACATATAAAAATTTTAATAAAGGTTTAGTCACGGATGATATTATTATTTATGTAAACCGAGACATTTTTATCTCCCGGAGAATTTTTGCGGGGACACTGGGACAGAATACACATAAGAATAAGCAAAATGATGGTATGGGATTTGTAAGTTAGCTAAAGAATAAGAATATTTGATCTATCAAAATTAAAAAAAATTTTTAGGAGATCTAATTTTATTTATTTATTTAAAATAAGTTGTACCTTATGTTTATAATTAACAAAAATTATACATTAAGTTAATTTTTTAAATAAGCTTAACTATATTTTATTTCTTTCCAAATATGATTTATCAGTATAATGATAAGAAAAAAATTTGATAATTTATTAATATTAAATTATTATTGAGTATAGATATATTCGATTACAATATATTTATAATTATATGAAATAATTTCCATAATAAAAAAAAAATAAAATATTTTAATATTTGGTAAGTTAAAAAGAAATAATAATGAAAAAGAGTTATATTTTTACAATAGATATGATTTTTTTTGTGATGCTTGCATTTTAATTTTAAATTGAGAAATTATAATAATAATTAATTCTACCTCTATATAGTAAAATATTTAAAATATATCAAAGTTTAAATTATGAAATTGAATATTTCAAAATGAAAATAAAAAGTTAAAGAAAATAATCGCGATATTCAATTATTTTTTATTATTAATTAAATTTAAAAAAAAAACAATTGAATATTTAATAGGGCCTCCTCCTTTCCCCATAAATTAGCCCTTCCAAGCCTCGCCTTCCGAAATTTAGAAAAAGTAATAATAAAGAAAGTTGGCCTTAAAAAAAAAGATTAAAAAAAATAAGACGTTTGGTCTGTATCCTCTTTGAATCAGCTGAGAGTGCCTTTGATTTTTTTGGATTTCGAAATGAAATCGCGACATTCGGGGCAACGTGAAATAAAACCTACCTAGTAAGGGAGTGCATAGCCTCCATCAATATGGATCTTATTTCGGAACTGTGCTGAATTACCTTCCCGAATTCCCGTTCATCCAATCCACCTCAAATACACTCTCAGTAATACAAAATGACACAATTCAGACCTGGAGTGCAATTAATGCAATCCATCCCTTAAATAATAGCATGGCATTTGTTTTATCCACCCACATTTTATTTATTTATTAATTCTAATCTAATCTATGAATTAGTATGATGAGAACATGCATGGATGTAGGAGGCAACCACCTGAAAATTCCTAACAACTATATATATATCAAAAAATAGCCACCCTCCCAGTATAACGCATCGAAATCTACTAATTCTAAAAATACCTTTGTCTCTTCTGCCTCCTGTATCAATGCTTCTTCTTGAAAGATGTACTCTGAAATTCCCTATTCTCACTAAATCCAGTCATATAATTTAATATATTTCTCTATAATCTCCTAATGAATATTATCAAAAGCAAAAAATCATTGTAATTTAATTCTACTTTCTATATTATATTAAACTTTCTTTAAATATTATATTTACATTTTCTATTTTAAAGTGCGCCATGCTAAATAAATAACGATTATTACTTACATTTGGAGAGCTGTATTTAAATCATTTCATCGTCATGAAGGATGGAGAAGATAATCAAGAATTCAAATCAACATTCAGTAGCAGGAACGAAGATTGAAACATGAAATAGAAGAAGAAAAATAACTTATTAGTTTATAATGAATATATAAATTTAAATTGAATTAAAAATAATATTAATAATAAATACTGACCTCGGAGTTAATAAAGGGTTGATATTTCTCGCAGATTAAACTCGAAGAACAGCTCGTAGACTTGAATTGATGTCTATCACTCTCGCCTCGATAAAGAAAAAAATAATTAAGATTAGATATTTATATTAGATACAGGAAATAAAAAAATAAGATATAAATAATATTAATAGGTTAAAAAAGTGTATAGATTTTTAAAAATATTATCTTATTTCTGTAATATTAAAATACTAAAATTATTTTACATCCTATATAGAACCATAATTATAATAAGTTATAATACGCATTTAATAGACATATAATAAAAATATCTTAGAAAACATCAGAAAACTAATTATGATTATATTATTAATTTCACGAAGATTTTATTCTGTTTAATTGATATTTAGGTAATAGAAATATTATTCATTTTTCAAAAGTGTTATAATAATATGAAATTGACAAAACAATATTCATATGAGATTTGAAAGCAACGGTGTGAGCGATAATGAGATTAGAAAGAATATATAGAATATTTAAAATTATATATTTTTTATATGAATATAAGAAATTTATATTTTTTTGATTTATAATTATATTATATGAATTTTGAAAATAATCAGCACATCTTCATATTTTTTAAATAAATAACTTTTAATAGGATTAATATATATATTGAAATTTAAAAAATATTTCAATAAATATATTTAAAGAAAAATAAAATTTTGTATATGATTTTTTAATTTTTAAATAATTTTAATTTAACTTTTAATAAAATTTAATTAATGAGATCTGATAAAAGATTTAAGATTAATTCTTTTCAAAGATTTGAATGAAAAATTTATAAATTTATTTGAGTATATGAATAAAAAATTATAAAAATGCACTTTATAAAATTTAATTTTTATTGAAATTTTTTTTTTTTAAAAGTTCACTAATCTTTCTTTTAATTAATAAAAATAAATAATAAAATTACAATTAATTCTTGATTAGCGACTGATTAAGGGATGATTTCAGTGGAGAGGCCGGTCAGGGTCTTACACTGTCATACACTCAGCAGGGAATGCGTACGAGTCGGCCGGCCGACCGTAGGAGTTGAGGCCAGGCTGTAGAGGGGCATGGAGAGGGGCGAGCGGGGAGTGCAGAGGTGAGCGCTCTACTGCAAATTATTTCAAATAAAATACATATTAAAATAAAATAAAATAAACAAATATTAATTTTTTAAATTAGTGGTGTTTTAGAATACATCTTAAATCGAATTAATAAGTTTAATTCTATTAATTCTATTAAATCAATAAGCTTAATTTTGTACAAAGATCTTAATGAAAATTTAAAAAAAAATTATAAATATATCAGTAAGAAGTTCATTAATGAAATTATCATATTTTGAAAAAAAAACAAGGAGGTGGCATATTAATGTAAATGTTTCAATTTAAATTTAAAATTGTTTGCTGAATGTGATATAATTTTAATTTAATGTAAATATCTTTCTATATATATAAAAAAAGGTTTTTGTCTGCACATTGCTCAGAATTTAAAAATTTTTGCATATCTTCGCGTTTCATGACCTCTAGAATTCAAAAGTGACTTTAGAATTTTTCATGTCTGTCTGTCTGTCTGTCCGGAAAATTACTATTTTCTATAAAATAGACTCAGAATTGGCTGAACCGATTTCTATGAAATTACATCACAATATTATTATATACCTCTAGAATAACATAGGCTATAAATTTTATTAATATTTAATCAATAACCGCAGAAATTAATTTTTTAAAGTTTATATAATTCTCCGTGTTGTTCATTCAAGAGTATCTCGCGGCTCACTGTCCCTAGCGGAATCATTTTAAACAATGAATTATCATAGCGATTCCCAATCAAAGAATTATTATAATATTTCACTTTTTATTTTAAATTCTAATATTCAAATATCAATTCAATTAAATAATTTATTCTAAAAGTTCCCATTTTAATTAATTTAATAAAATATTTACTTCATATTTAACTTAATTTTTATTTATTATTTTCTCTATTTGAAAATGAAAGGTTAAAAAAACAGAATATATTATTTTTAATGTTTTATGAATACAAAAATATTTTCAAAGCGTCAATTAAAATGACTAAATTATATTACTTTTTGCTTTTGTTTCAATTATTAATTACACCTATATTTTAAGTGAAAAAATGATTTCTTGGTTATATAAAAATTAAAATATGATTTTTTAGACAAATGATATAAAAACGAGATGTTTTAAATTTTGTGAGTATTTTTTAAAAATTTGTTTTAAATCAAGATTATTGTATTATATTTATATATTCTATTATATTTTTTTATAATAGGTTTCATTTTTTATTTTTAAATTTTAATAAATTCTCTTTTTTTTGATATGATATTAATAAAAAATAATATTAAATTGTAGATAAATTTAAAAATTAGAATATTTGAATTTTTTTAAATGTCTTCAATCATATGCATTAAGAAAGGAAAATTTTGAAAATCACTTGGTATTAAATTCAGAAAAAAAATACTGATATATAGAATATTTACACTATTCGAATATAATTTAAAACTCTTTCTCTCCTTCTATTTTAAATTTAAAAATCTGAGTGTTAAGAAATTTAGATGCCTTATAATAAATAAATAAAATGTAGGTAAATGAATTGGCAATTTATAATTTTCTTCTAATTTAGATTTAGGACAAATCGGACAACATTTTCAAATCTCGCTAAGAACACTCAATATTCCTGTACACAAATTATTCAGTCTTGGCAAAGTCTATGACTCACAATCAGTTTAAATTGAAATTTATATAAATTAACAAAGTGAAAATGTTTATTTGTTTAAATTTTATTATAATAAATCCAAAAAAATTAAATATATAGATCACGTGATTAAAAAAGTGGGAAAGAGAAGCAAGAAACTCTGGAGAAAATAAGTTTTGGATGGAGGTCGGACAAAACAGAAACTGTAAGCGAAATCTTCATGTTGCGACTAATAATTTTCAAATCTACTAGCACCACAGAATTAGATAAGTTTCTTTTAAGGGAGGAAATTAACTATGATCTAAAAAAATTAATAAATGAACTTAATAATAAAAAAACAAATAAATCAATTAATTTAAATTAATACTATTAATGAATGTATATATTGGTAATTTATATATAGTTTTATCTATAGTTTTATACCGTTAATTTTTATAAATTGTCTCAAGTCTCTATTTTTGCATTTTCTCAAGTTTCATTATAATTAAAAATATTCAATAATAATCTAGCAATGAAAATAAAATACCAAAATGTAATGATCAAGAAATATTATACTCAATTTCACTATTATAACATATACAATACTTACGAACCATAGGCGGAGGAAATATTAGGAGATATCATTGGGAGTTCAGGCCAAATCGATCAACATTAGATCAGATATTTTCATTATATTAGAAAAAAAAACCGCGAATTCAATATTTCTGTTCACTAATTATTTGTAGACTTTAGTAAAACATATGCATGACTCAATTTAGATCAGCATTAACTTTTTCAAATTTTGATCTTTAAATTTGTCTTGAAGATAGTAAAGAAAGATTAAGATGCGGAAATCAATTGTAAAATATTAGGTTACCCAGACCACTTAAATATAATAGGAGATTAGGAAATTGCAATTGCAGATAGCGAGGAAAAATTAATGGAGGTTTGAAATTAATAGGGATAAGAAAAAATATTTAGTAGCAAAGAGGAAGAGTATTAACATACAAAATCTTAAGATACAAAATGTAGAATTTGAATATGTAGAAAAATTGAATGTAATCACGAAGGAAAATAATATTTGAGAAGAATTTAAATCGGGGTTGCAATCGTGAAACGCCTATTATCTAGCAATAAAGAGGCTTATCTCATCAAAATTATTATCAAAGGGAATATATAAAAAAATTATTTTGCCTGTTGCATTATATAGGTGGGAGGAATGGTCTATGACCCTGGGAGATGAGAGTAGATTCAGAGTATTTGAGAATAGGATTCTTCCCTGCATTTATTAGCCAAAGAAAGATGAGGTCACCGGGGAATGGGGGAGACTACATAACAAGAAATTACATGGCCTCTCTGCATCTTCAGAAATAGTTAGGGTTATAAAAGGGAAAAAGCTGGGATAGGCAGGGCACGTGGCTTGAATGGGAGAGGAAAAAGATATTGGTGGGGAGACCGATTGGAAAACGTCCGCTTGGAAAACCAAGGACGCGTAGGAAGGGACGTAAGAGGGATGGGACAAGGGCTCAGCATAGGGACATTTGGAGCAGTGGCGCAACCAGGATTTGATCCTGGGGGGGGGTTTTGACTAGCCGCTCCACCTTCCTATGACGCCCCCCCCCCCCGGGCTCTCTCAAAGACAAATTTTCTTTAAGATTTTTTTTTATATTAAATATTTAAAAAAGTTTTGTAAATGAAACACTGATTTTACAAAATCTGGCAAAAAAATTTAATTTTGTATTTTATTTACTCGTATTCACAGTTTTAGAAAAAAAATATTTTTTTCCAGCTATAAGTAAATTATTTTAGCTTTCCTCATGAAATAAGAATAGCTTATACGATGATCGGAAAATTTTGAAAATTTTTGCTGCGAGATTCTTCGAGATTTTCACTTTTCAGGCGGTTCTGAATCCAAAACTATGATACAAAAAAAATTTTGAACCGGCTCGTTACCGAGATTACGTCTAAACAAAATGAGATATTGTCTTGAAATTTGATATTTAGATGTTTTTTTTTGGAAATGATGGGCGAGGATTGGATTGTTGTTGGACAAGAACGGACCATAAGTAAGAGAGGGTAGTTTAAAGAGGTGTCAAAGCATATTTTATTGATTTTCTCAATAAATACCGATTTTTATGAGCATTATCATACTATCGTATTAAATTTATAGGGAATCGAATTTACTAAAAGTTTCATTATATTCATTTTTACCTAAACTTAATAATAAAGTAGTTATTTATAAAAAATAATAAGAATTGGCAGTCGTGGGACTGGCCGACAGAAGTGAAAACTTGTGCGTAAGAAATTTGAAAGCAGACGGAATGCGCACCAGCTTCACGAGAAAAATGAAATTTATATACGTATATATATATATATAAAATTCATAATTATTTTTTTCAGCAAACTGATTATTATTACAAAAATATTAAAAATACGATGTGTATGAATATATATATATATATGTCTGTCTGTCTGTCTGTCTGTCTGTGTGTGTGTGTCTGTCAAATACTCAAAAACTACCCGTCCGATTGCGATGAAACTTTCAGGGATTGTTGTGGGCGTCCCAGGGAAGGTTTTAGTGTAGTTAAATCCAAAATTAATTTATCCAAAATTAATTTAAATAGTAATATTTTGGTAAAAGTCTATTTATGGTTACCATGGTTACATTGAAAAATTTACAATAAATAAATAAAAATAATTGGAAATCTTTTCAAATTATTATTTTGATAAATTTTATTAATATTTTTAATTTTTTTTAAACTGCCAAAAATAACATACCCATAATAATAGTTGTAATAAAAATAAAAATATAAATCACAATGTAAGTAAAATATTGAATCGTTTTATTTATATTGTTTCAATTATTGTTTGAATATTTATTAAATTTATATATAGATTAATTTACATGTTTAAATGTATATTTAATAAATTTATTTATTGATTCTTAATATTAATAATTCCAATTACTTTCTTGAAAATTTTTTTTATTTAAAAGCATATTCAGCATTTGAATTGGATTAAATAACATATATTAATTTAAATTAAATTAAATTAATTCAAATATAAATTAAAATTAATAAATAATATTTATTAAACCAGCGAAAGTTTGGCTCTCTTTTGATGGCACCACGTCACGTGTTGGCGCGTGAGATTTCCAGTGTTAAAAAATTAATTCTGGTACTTTCAGCAATTCAATTTTCGATGTTGAGATTTTGATGTTTTTGATGTTATAAATAATATTTATTAAATTATAATTTAATTAATTTAATTTAATTTAAATTAATAAATATTATTTAATCAAATTCAAATTTGCAAGATAGTCGAGTGGATAGTGGAGTGTTTGGCTCTTTGTTGAAGGCACCACGTCACGTGTTGGCGCGTGAGATTTCCAGTGTAAAAAAATTAATTCTGGTACTTTCAGCGATTCTATCAGGCTGAAATTCTATATATAGCAGTTTTATACAATTATTAATCATGTGAAAAATTATCAAACATATATCTTTATTTTTACGGTCACACACACACACACACATATTTAAAAATTAATTTATTAAAATATATATTATATAATATATTATATATAGTATATAATTTAATATATATATATATATATTCTGAAATTAATTTTAAATTATATAAATATATTAGAAATTAATTTAATATAATTTAACACATAATAATATATTAAAATATTTTATTTTATATATACATAATTTAGTAATACTGATTATTAATGTAAATATAAATAATAATAATATGGCAAATATGTAAAATTTCGTAAAGAATGTATCAGAAGTTTAGTGTCTAACATTCTGGCGTATTGCGCATGCGTATATCGGTCGGTCGGTCGGGTCGGTGTCGTTTTGGAATCTCACGCGAAATCTATATTTTTTCCCCATCCGCAAAAGTGCTCAACGCCGCTAAAGAAGTTTTCACTTCAAAAACTATTAGGTTGTCCCATAAGTTTTTTCCGCATCACGCTATGAATGAATCTAACTGCCTATGTTTATATATATAAACATGCAGGCTTATCTCTTAGCCGTTTATGGCATCTTATTTAATCATCCCAGAGCTTTTTCAGAGTACGTTTCGTTGGTGACAAAGTCTCTTTAAAAATTTTTCTACTATGGAGAGCCAAAAGAAGCATTTGCGGCAGAAGAGATTTGCACCGTTTACGGGAGTGGTGCTTCGACTATTAGGATCATCCGTAATTTTTTTTAGAAATTTAGAGCTGGCCGCCCAGCAACGACGGATATTATCAATACTGTGCATGCTGAAAATTCACGTTGCAGTGTGCGCGAGATAGCGGGTGAAACTAACATTCCCAAAACAACGGCACATAAGCATTTAATCAAAATGGGATATGCGAATCGATATGAAGCTTGGGTTCCACACCAATTGACGGAGACCGGCCTTGTAAAGCGCGTCCCTACGTGCGATTTGCTTCTACAGCGACACAAAAGAAATCATTTCTTAAAGAGTCTTGTCACTGGAGACGAGACTTGGATTTTGTATCAAAATGTGGATCGAAAACGGATTTGGTCTAAAGAAAATAGACCTTCAACTGTGGGCTTCATCCGAAGAAGGTTCTTTTGTGCATTTGATGGGACTGGAAGGGTGTACTGTACTACGAGCTCTCCTTCCTCCTGAAGGTGATTTGACCAATGCTGACAAATATTGCAATCAACTGAATTAACTAAAAACCGCCATAGCAGAAAAACGGCAAGAATTGGCGAACCGACGAGGTGTAGTATTGCATTACGGCAACGCAAGGCAGCTTATTGCGTTGATCGTAAGGCAAAAATTATTACAGTTTGATTGGGACGTTCTATCTCATCCTCCATACTCCCCATACCTTCCTCCATACGATTATTACTTGTTCCTCTCCTTAAAAAACTCTCTCCGTGGTAAATCTTTCAAATCCATAATCGAAATAAAAACGCACCTAAATGAATATTTTGAAAGTAAGCCTCAACTATTTTGGAAACAGGGCATAATGAGGCTTTCTGGGAGATGGAGGAAGGTTATAGATCAGAATGGTTCATACATAACATAATAAATCAACCTTAAACAACAAATATTGTGTATTGATTTCGCATCAAAAAAAGCGAAGAAACTTATGGGATACCCCAAGTACTTTAAGATTTCGAAAGCTTTTCGTCCGCCCGTAGTGGCAGGATATTTTGAAAGAAATCATGTAAAAATCCCTAAGAAAAAATCCCTAAATACAAATATCCCTAAAAGAATAAATCCCTAAATAAAAAATTTCCCTAATTTTTTTTTACTTATTTAATAATGAATAGCCGAAGAGACTTGAATGAGGTAGTTATACATCATGCTTGGTGTTATCACATCTGTTCCATCTGGTTTTTTAGCGTCCCATTATTCATGGTTTGCCTTCATTATGGTCAGAAGCTCAGCATGCGAGTCGCTGAATCGTTTCCTTGGTGGATCAGGCTTCTTTCCACGAACATCACGACAGATTTCCAAAGAGATAAGGTTATGCTTAATATGGATTTGCTTAATCAGGTCCCAAACTGATGACTTGTAACCTCCTAAGCGTGAACGAAGAGCATTGTTGTAACCTTCCAATGCATTGTTTGTTCGAGGCAAACCCATCAAAGTGGCATCGTAGATGTACCAATGTTCCAATGTCGAATTCGGGGTCATAAAAGCCAGTCAAATATTGTTCACCTAGCCAAGTGCGCTCGAAGTAAGAAAAAAGATCACGAAGTTTTACCCTGTTGGTCGTCCAGCTAATGCTTGGTAGGGTACAATGACTTTTGATGGTGGTACCAAAACCAAAGCTGCAAGAGTTCGTAAATGAGTGGAGTTGTCAGGATTATCTATATCATTATAGAGCTTCAAAACTTCTGGCATTGATTTGATGTTTCTATAAATGGATTGAGCAAAATGAAAAAGACAACCTCTGATGATTGTAAATTTCACAAATTGCGTTATATATTCCCTGGTGAAATATACGGTGCAAATGGTGTATTTTGTATTTGGAATCATTAAGCTATTAAAACGTATGCTAATAAACGAAATTTGAGTAAATTCCCTTTATTTTACATACGAATTTGACACCCCTATTTTTTTTGGAAAAATCACGTGTCTGGGCCATATATATGTATTTTTTGACCTATTTTTCACTACTTTCGGTCCAGGCTCGATTACCTCCTTGGGAGGTCGTGTCTCAGGCAACTGGGTGTCATGCTCACCTTGTAATTAAATTTTCTTAATCACAATTAAAATTAATACAAAAATGAAAAATTTTGTTTTTAGTGATTTTTCTTTTTAGGGATATTTGGTTTTAGTGATTTTTGACTTTTATGGATTTTTTCCTTTAGAGCAGTGCTCCGCAACGTTTTTTTATTCGTGGCACACCAAAAGCTTTTTCTGGTTTTCACGGCACACCAAATTTAATAGGTATAAATATAATAAAACAACACGTATACACATCAGAAAATAATACATTAATTAATATTTTAATTCGTTTTATTTTACATATTTACGGTATTATATGTACATAACATATATAATTAATTACAAAACTACATTAATACAAAATAATAGGCAAAAAGGGTAATTAATGTGATACTTGAGCTTGTTTCAAGGAACACAAGTATTTTATATTGGGCTCGATATTTGATAGTGCAACTCGAAGTTCTTGATCGAGATTTTTTAAGCAAGACCGCTTATCATTTTTAATTAAAAGAAGTGTCGAAAAGCTTTGTTCGCATGAATATGTCGTTGAAAAGGGGATTAAAATTGAAATAGCCTGTTTTGAAATTTGAGGATATTCATTCTTAGCCGAAATCCAGAAAACATCCAATGGAACTTCTCCAAAAGTAAGTTTTAACGTCCCGTCGTTACTCAGTTCAATAAACTCTTCTTTAAATTTAAGAGAAAATGCATCAACAGATTTTTTTGCATTAGTTGCAAAAGGATTGCGAATCCAATCATATTCTTCACTTTTAATCGAATGAAAATAGTAGTCGAAATTATTTTCCAGTGTTGTTAAATGGGATTGGGCCAGATCGATAATTAATTGCCTATTTTCAATTATTGTATTATGAACCCTTTGAAACATTTCTAAAGAGTTGTTACTTAGTTCATTCTGCCAAAGTTCCAGTTTATTTTTGAACCCTTGCAATTTGTCGGAACAGGTTAATAAGTTTTCATTCGGACCTTGCATTTTTCTATTAAGTTCATTAAGATGGTCGAAAATGTCAGCCATATATGCAAGTTTGGCGATCCAACTGTTATCTTCGAAGTGCTGGCCGAGTTCGGGCATATTTTGATTTAGTAAAAACTGATGCACTTCACAGCGAAGTTCAAACAATCTAGCCAACACTTTTCCTCGGGATAACCAACGTACTTCAGTATAAAATAATAAAGATTTATGTTCTGAACCCATTTCTTCACAAAGAATTTCGAAAATTCTTGTATTTAAAGCTCTTGATTTAATAAAATTTATAATTTTGATGCATTCATTCATAGTTTTTAAAAGTTGTTCTGGTAAATTCTTCACCATCAATACTTCCCGATGTATGCAGCAATGTGTAAATTGTATTGCCGGATTTTGTTGTTTTACAAAGGCAACAAAACCCTTTATGTTACCAGTCATTGCTGCGGCGCCATCAGTACAAATACTCATGCAGTTACTCCATTGTAGATTATGTATTTTGAAGAAATCATCAGTTACTCGAAAAATATCCTCTCCAGTAGTTCGTTCGGAAAGTTTTTTACAAAATAAAAAATTTTCTTTTATGCAATCTTCGCCAACAAAACGTACAATTGCAATTAATTGTGCTTGATTTTTAATATCCGTTGACTCGTCAATTTGAAGAGCAAAATTGTTAGCTGCGATCAATTTCAAAATAAGCGTGTTCAAAATATCTGTTGACATGTCGCCAATACGTCTTTTAATAGTTTCAGCTGACAGTGAAACCTTACTCACTTCCTGAACCTCTTTAGGTCCAAGCATAACTCGCACAATTTCCATACATGCTGGTTTAATAAGTTTTTCTCCAATAGTATGAGGTTTCTTTTCACGAGCTATTAATCTTGCAATGTAATAGCTAGCTTCTAATGCTTTATCGGAAACAGATACGGTCGACATCATAAATTTTTTTTGTTTTAAATTTTGATCCAAAATCCTTTGAAAATATGATATATCCTTTTTAGCACAATTCGGATGTTTTGAAGTTAGATGGCGATTTAGTTTACTGGGCACCATTGAGTCGTTTGTTAATTGTTCGTTGCAAATTACACATAATGGTTTCGGAGCCGCTTCATCGCCGCACCAATAAAAGCCATAACGAATGTAGTCTTCGAAGTATTTTCTATTCACAATCTTTCTTTTCTTAGCAATACTGCTTGTGCAAGGTTCATCATCTTCTGCCCGAGAAGTAGATTGTTTTCCAAATAAAAATTTATCCATATTGAAATGGGCACAAAAATAAATCACGTTAATAACAAACACGAATGGTTAATTTATAAACTTCTGCGATTTAATTTATAGGGGTGTATGTGTCCAGTAGAAATTCGTATCTAACACTGACAATATAATATAACTAGCTGATCAGAGCGCCTTCCAGGCGCTCTTCACACCTAGACGGGGGCTCCGCCCCCTGTACCCCCGAGTGATACATAGTATTTGGTTGAAAGTCTGTATGTAAAAGGTTTTCATCCATTTTGTTTCAATCAGTATAAGTAGATAAGACATATATTTGTTTTCTTGGAAAATATATTTTAATTTAATCAACAACAAATTTTCCTAGTATAAATATAAAAATGCTTGTTTTTTATGCTTATATATTGGATGTATTATGATACTGAGCACATGGCAAAGACTTTCTAAAAATAATTGTTTAAAAAAAAAAACGCAGGGAAAACCCAGAGATATACCTCTTCGTTACCCCAATAGAGAGAGAGGGGTGGACAATTTTGCCAAGTGGCAGAGGAGGGGATGATTGGCTTCGACATATTTTGAATTCTCAATTCCTTAACTACACAATATACCAACTGTGGTCGACAATTGGTAATTAATAATTAATTATAAATTGCATTTGCTAAAATATAAATTAAAGTTCTTTTAATTTATATTTCTATTTTTACGGTACCTTTCAATTATTCTATTTCATCTTAATTTCTTGAGTTATCTATTTTAATTTAAATTCTTACAGTTTTATTAAATAAATCATTTTTAGTTATAATTTTATATAAGCATTTTTTAATTGAACCTATTCAATCTTGTCATTCCCTAATCAACCTACGCGGTTTCAATAACCCTTTTAATTATTCTAAATTCAATCCAGAGTGCTACCAATTAATTAAACTTATTTTTAACCCAATTTTTCTTATAAAATACCTCATCCCTAATATCTTATACACGACAATCTATATATAAGATGGTAGGTTTAATCAAATGGACTATAGACAGATTTGTTTGCTAAAAAAAAATTTTAAATAATTACAATAAATAGAATAATATATTCTTACCTAAAAACAAATTGGTTTTTATAGTCAACAATTCTTTAACACACAACAATTCCGTCTCATTATTGTAATACAAAGTTAGAAATATTAAGTTAATATAATTAATATTATTTATTTATTAATACCAATTAATAATAGTAATTACTTATAAATAATTCATAATAATAATAAATTGTGATACCAACTTATAGGAATATTAAAATAATATAATTATTATTTTACATATATATGAATATAATATAAATATTTTTAATTTTATTTTAAGAATAGATATATATCTAAAAGGAGGTAACTGTGACGTCACATATATACATTTAAATTAAAAACAACTAATGAAGAGGATTTTTTCCAGATATGTGATCAATAAAACTAAATAACTTAAGAGTATAACTAATGGTTTTCAATTTATAAAATCTAATTTAACACACAACAATTCCGTCTCATTATTGTATTGTAATACAAAGTTAGAAATATTAAGTTTAAAAAAAATTTAAAATATTTGAATTTTGAAAATTATATGTAGCGCCATCTGTCGATAGTTTTGTGACACTACAGACTTTTAGCAATATATTACTAATTAAATTAATTTTGGATAAATTAATTTTGGATTTAACTACACTAAAACCTTCCTTGGTATGCCCACAACAATTCCTGAAAGTTTCACCGTAATCGGACGGGTAGTTGTTGAGTCTATAAGAGACAGACAGACAGACACACAGACACACAGACATTGCCTTTTATATATATAGATAAATATATATTTTATGTTAGAGATTACAATTTATAAAACAGTTCGTATTGCAATATTTTAAACAAAGTTGTATATATATATAAATATAAGTTACAAATTTGTTTAAAATTATGTTTAAAATAATATATAAATTATATATGTTGTAATATATAAGTATTCAATTTCAAGTAGAGAATTTAAAAAGGAACAATATACCGACAGATGAAATTAAAGAAATAAATAATGGATTGGAAAATAGAGAAAGTGAATTAATAGAGCAGGTACCAGAAATAGTGAATTTAAAAGAAAGAATTGACCAGGCCCCGGAGGCAATGTCTATTAACAATATTCAAATTGCAAAAAGTCCAAATAATAATAACAATAAAGAAATAGAAACAAAAAGGAAAAATATACCGATGGACCCAGTCAAAATAAATTCTAAGGAGCCCACAGAGGTAAGGTAATGGATAGACATGCCTATTGTCTTCTTAGGTGTAGTGTCAGGTAGCGAAAAGCAGAGGACATTAAAAATGAAACGTGCCTGCAATACAATTGATAAAGTTAAAGAGATGCCTATTGTTCCGGTAAGCAATGAAATAAAAATGAAACTAAAAATGAAAAGGACAAGTAAGGCAATTGATAAAGTTAAAACCCACACCCCCCTTAGGCCCATTCATATTAGGGTAAATAATAAAAATAATTCCTTATTTATCTCCTATAGGAAATACCCGGGAGTTATATCGAATACAATTTTAGTAAAATACAATAAAAACAAGACGTCGCATATTTCGAGACATTCGAAGCAAGGCACCCGTCCCAAGTTTTTTTATAGAAATCAATTAGTAGTTGTTTGCAAAATTAAATATCATATTGGGTTAGTAAATTATATTAGATCATGGCAAATAGCCCCGTCACTTTCTCCACACATTAATAAGATAAGGAGAAAGATATCAAAGAAATGGAAATATCATTTAAGACGGGCGTGGACAAAATTTAAATTTAAATTGTATAAATTTGTTTTATTTCGGCATATTATAATATAAGTTTATTTTTTTTCTCTATTAGTTTTAGGAGGTACCTTAATGATTAGAAAGAGTGCAAAATTGTATTAATTGTTAAAAATTCCTTTTCGATATCCACCAACCACAAAGGTAATCCAAATAAATTCGAGTTATAATATTAATAAAAAATAAAATAAAAACAATTTAGTAAGTATATACAATTCGTTTTTATAAATTGTAAATTTGTATTAGAGTACATTGCATTAAAATAAATATGTTGTGTAATTTCAAGCGGCGGCACACCTGTGTTTCAGCTGCGGCACACCGGTTGCGGAGCACTGCTTTAGAGGGATTTTTACCCGTTTCCGTTTTGAAAAAATTAGTCTTTGCTTCATAATTTTTATGAAATATTTAGAATTTGAGTAATATTTTTATTTATTTTATATTTAAATAATAGTCAATTTGGAAAATTTCACAATCATCTAGTAATCTTATATTAAGTCTTTTGTTTTTTATGATTTAGGAGAAATAATAAAATAATTTTTTATTTCTTATATTTAATTTTGTACGAAAAAATAAGCAATTTTTATTTTTGTTAAAATTTTTTTAAAATAAAATAAACTTACTTATTATACACTAAGTTATACTTTAAGAATTATTTTTTTTTCAAATAAAAAGAAGGATTATATTTTTTCTTTTCTATTTGTAATATAGTACATAATATACAGCAATGTATATTTTTTTCTCTCCTGGGGGGGGTTTTAACCACCAAAACCCCCCCCTGGTTGCGCCACTGATTTGGAGAAATGTGGTTGTTGCGGCCAAGAACTTTCGAGTATCTTTGAGCCACTTAGATAGATAGATATACCATATACAATAATAATATATATAATTATTTTACTGATTAAATTAAAATATATTTTAAATAAGAACATAAAAAGGAATGAATGTTTTATGTAATATACTGATTGAAACAAAATGGATGAAAACCTTTTACTACTTTCAACCAAATACTATGTACCACTCGGGGGTACAGGGGGCCGAAGGCGCTCTGAGCAGTTAGTATTTCATAAAAAAGAGGGTAAATGGTAAGAATTGTTGTTATCTTGGTTGGGATACGGTATAATAAGTCTACATGTCATTTCGAAGATATCGATGAGTTATGCATTTCTTTGCTGTGTTCTTAGAAAATTACGTTAAACAATTCTTTTCTAGTATGAATTTCTATTTTAATTCTAAAAATAAGTTGACCTGTGGCAAGGTCCGAACCGACCGACGGTTTGAAATAAATTAATTTCCAGCTACAGAAACAATTTCAAATAATTTTCATATATCTATTAATGTAATAAAAAACAGATATGGATACATAAATAATAAATATAAACATTTTTAATTTTATTTTATTTATAATATATATGCAAGACCAGGCTGTGACGTCATGCATGGCTGGATGACGTCATATAATTTTAAATCAAGAAAAAACTAATAAATATGATTTTTTTCGAGGATAAAACCAATACAAAATGCATGATTCGTGGTGATATATAAAAAAATCTCCTTTGGTGTGAAAATAACCCTTTCCTTCCTATCGTCGATCGCTAATACTACCACTTCCGGTTTCCGGAATTGCACCAAAAGTTGATCAATTCATCCCACTGATGCATTAAGTAAATATACCAAATTTCATCAAAATCGGTTGAGCCGTTCAGGCTGTACACATCTATACGGACGGACGGACGGACAGACGGACGGACAGACATCATGCTAAAAATACTTTTTTCTGTTAAGAAAATGCATGATTCGTGGAGATATGTAAAAATCTCCACATGTGAAATTTGGTGTGAAAACAATACCTCCCTTACTATCGTCGGTCGGTAAAAAGTATTTTTAGCATGATGTCTGTCCTTCCGTCCGTATAGATGTGTACAGCCTGAACGGCTCAACCGATTTTGATGAAATTTGGTATATTTACTTAATGCATCAGTGGGATGAATTGATCAACTTTTGGTGCAAATCCGGAAACCGGAAGTGGTAGTATTAGCGATCGACGATAGGAAGGGAAGGGTTATTTTCACACCAAATTTCACATGAGGAGATTTTATTATATATCACCACGAATCATACACTTTGTATTGGTTTTATCCTCGGGAAAATCATATTTATTAGTTTTTTCTTGATTTAAAATTATATGACGTCATCCAACCATTCATGACGTCACAGCCTGGTCTTACATATATATTATAAATAAAATAAAATTAAAAATGTTTATATTTATTATTTATGTATTCATATCTGCTTTTTATTACATTAATAGATATATTAAAATTATTTGAAATTGTTTCTGTAGCTAGAAATTAATTTACTTCAAACCGTCGGTCGGTTCGGACCTGGCCACAGGTCAACTTATTTTTCAGTTGGAAGAACTATGTCCAAAATAATTTTTTATATTTGCAAATTAATTCATAAATCTAGTCCAGTATTTTCTAATTTTTTTCAATTTGGTTCTTAAAAAAATAAGTTAACCTGTGGCCAGGTCCGAACCGACGATGAAGTAAATTAATTTCCAGCTACAGAAACAATTTCAAATAATTTTAATATATCTATTAATGTAATAAAAAACAGATATGGATATAACATAAATATTTTTAATTTTATTTTATTTAGAATATATATGTAAAACCAATATCTATAAAAAATTTCAAAAGTCTACCTTAATTTAAAGTTGATGAATAATCGATTTCAATTTGTCATAAAAGTGAACAGACAGACAGACATGTAGCGAAGTTGATAAAAACGTTATATTTAAAAAAAATAAGAACACAAAAAGAAAATGAATGTTTAAATATACTGATTGAAATAAAATAATTGTAAGTATATTCTATTACATAGAGATTTTCAACCAAAAACTAAGTATCTCTTCAGTCTTACAGGTGGCTGTGCCTCCTGTTTAGGATTGAAGAACGCTGAAGTATGTAATAAACTACCAAAATAGTACATTTTTACTATCTCGCCAGAGATAGTATTGCGATCACGAAAATTTTCGATGTTGAGATTTTGATGTTTTTATACGTTTTGAAGGTTCCTGAATCATTTTCACTAAGGTTGAGAAAAATGTCTGTGTGTGTGTGTGTGTGTGTGTGTGTGTGTGTGTGTGTGTGTGTGTGTGTGTGTATGTATGTAGACAAGATTACGCAAAAACGGTTTGAGCTAGAATGATGAAATTTGGTACAGGGACATTATTCAAAATTCATAGTTTTCTATCAACTTTTGAGAAATGTAGCTCAACCGGAAGAGGGTCATTACCTACAACGTTTTGATTTTTTTTCCTCTAAAGTGACCGTAAAAATAAAGATATATGTTTGATAATTTTTCACTTGATTAATAATTGTATAAAACTGCTATATATAGAATTTCAGCTTGATTGATTCGCTGAAATTACCAGAATTAATTTTTTAACACTGCAAATCTCACGCGCCAACACGTGACGTGGTGCCATCAACAAAAAGCCAAACATGCGCTGGTTTAATATTTATTATTTATAATTTATAATTAATTAAATTTAATTTAAATATAATATATTATGTTATTTAATCCAATTCAAATTGCGAGATAGTCGAGTGGAGACACTCCAGCTAATTTTTTTTATATTTTCAATTTTGGAGTTTACAATAAGAAATAATTTAATATTTACAGTGAAATTTAATAATTGTTTCTTCGTTCTTTATAAGTCAATTAATAAATATTCAATATATAATTTATCAAACCAACTAACCATGTAATTATAATTTAAGATGTATATATGATAACATGATAAGTCGATGATTATATAATTAATATTTAGAAATTATTCAACTAATTGTTATTTTAATTTATCATTAGAAACTGAAACGGTAGCTTCAACCGGAAAAGTATTTTATTTTTTCATTTTAAGAAAGTAATTACTAATTATAATAGAAAAATAATATGAATCAAATAATAAGGAGGAATAATGAGAATATATAACTCAATATAAAATAAACAAATAAATTAATTTGTATTTGTTGGTTTATTTAAATGAATGAGAAATTTTGTGTTTAGGGCAGGATTTTCTTCGAAGTTATATAGAAAATAGTATCAGGGGGGGGGGGGGGTTAATAAAATGAATAATTGTAATTTAACTTGGAAAGGGAATGTGTAAGAGCCTCAAAAGTGGAATAGTCTAGAATTTTTCTTCATTTGATTGTACTTATATGTATACTATTAATAATATATTTGTTATACTTTTACAATTTGAAAGATGTATCTTTTAACAGGTGCTTGCTTTAATTTGATCACCAACATCTATTAGTTAAGATCAATCTAAACAAACTAAACCTAACTAAAATTCTATGGTTTTGACATTTCTCTACATAAAATAACAGTTTTCTATTTAGTATTATTAAGTTATTCAGTGTAATAGACATTACTTATCGAATACGCAAAAATGCATTTTCGAAATTAATTTGTTGTTTGATTTGAAGAAATCTGCTGATGAAGCCCATCAAACACTTTAAGAAACTTATGGTGATGCTGCTCCGTGTCGGTTTTGGTTTCAACGATTTAAAAGTGGTGATTTTGATGTCAATTAAAAAAACTCATGACTTGCATGAGCAGGGTTACTTCCCTGAAGTGAACCTATTTCTATTGGAGCTACTCCTATATAGCTTTTAATTTAGTTGAAAAATACCTCTAAATTAAATAAGTTTCTTATATTTCAACATCAACAATTTCATATTTATATAGAATAAATAATTAATATAATGGCAAGGAAAACAAATTGTATAAGAATTTACTAGAACTCATCTAAGTTTGTTAAATTAACTTTCTATTATAAATACTCGTAATAAAATTAAATCACTATAATTGTATATTTTTAAGTCCCAGAATTTGTAAATAAAAAGAGTTGAATATATATTTTTATATATTAAATTCCGAAACTGTTATCCCATAAGATTACATCTCGTTTTAATCGGCCACTGTAATTAATAGGGATTTGAATATTTCCCACATATTAAATTAAATATCTTTATTATATAAACGAGAGACTGAGAGCATGGATATTAACATAATTATGGATTAAGTGAGATCTACTGAGTGACTAATTACGATGTTATGTATATGGGTGGTAGGGCTGCTGGAAATAATTGGTTAAATATTTTTTAAAATAATTAATTTTTATTTTGTTCTATTATACAATTTTCAGAAAGTATTTATTTATTTATTTATTTATTATCGATTCCACCCTTCCCCGTTTTGGGGTTTAGGGCTACAATTACCATAATTTATATACATAATTTATAAATATTATTTACACTACAGATTTTATTTTCAAATCTCTTCCGTCTTTTTTGACTTCTCTTGCTCTCTTCTTTCTTTATTTCCCTCTCCCACACACACCACCATTCACACATCTTCTCATTTATGCCAGATTTTATTTTCCAATCTCTTCCGTCTTTTTTGACTTCTTGCTCTCTTCCTTCTTTATTTCCCCCTCCCACACACACCACCATTCACACATCTCATTTATGCTCTCAGTCAACATTTTCAACCAATTCACATTCTGTCCACAATTTTCTCTCCACTCTCTCAAATTTTCACTCACTTCACTTCTCACTCTCTCACAGCTCATCACATGCTCCAAATTTTCTATTTCCCATCCACACAATCTGCAAGACTCACATTCATACCAATCTTTCAATCCTTTTAACCCATTTCCCATTCTCATTCTTCCCCATGCAACTCTTCTGTTCCACCTTCTATCAGTTTCAAACCAGTATTCTTCTCTCAATGCTGTTTTCTTTAGGAGTTTGTATTCTTTGGAGTAGGACGATTTGTCGATTCTTCTCCAACGCTCTTGAACTTCTTGTTCCATTAGCTTTTGAAAACCATTCTCCGCAGCCCGTCTGATGGTCGTCATATCCCATTCACACATTATTCCTAATAAAATTTCTCCACTCCCCATCTTGTCACACAAATTTTTTAGATGCTTCCCCCTGTGTCGCCTCATTATTTTTTATTCCTCTTAATATTTCCCTCAGGCATATCTTTGGCCATCTATGTTCTTCCAATGAGTTCACTCTTAGTACATATTCTAGTACAATTTTCAGAAAGTACAAATATAATAAACAATCTATCATAACTAACTCGAATCATTTCGAATAGAAAATGTGGTAATCGTATCTTCAGAAGTAGATAAGTTCTCGAAAAGTGTTAATGCTATGGGGCCGATATAGTATGCCTGGCCTTACATAACCTAATTTAAAAATTATGAATGTCCAAAGACATGATCTAATTACTGGATTATATAATTGTTCCAGTGCATAAGAAAGGAGGCAGGATAATTCCAAAAGCCTTTGTAGATATTCTGCTTAGAAAGTACTGTCGTACTACCGTACTATCGCTTATAACATCCTCTTATGCCACTGTACACCTTTTACTGAAAGATTAATTAAGAGGTTTTTGTAAAATAAATGCACTATCGACCAGAAATAAATCATCTGACAAATTTCTGAGAAGAGATGGGAGTTTGCATGAATTGTTCATCGAAATTTATCGTTAGTATGAGAACAGTTCCAATACCTTATCGTCAGGGATCGAGAAAGAAATCATTCAGGATTCAGAGTGTTAACCGTGTTAATGGTTGGGCGATAAGATGGATAAAGATGCTGCAGAAAACTGTTGAGGTGGCAAAAGGGTTCCATTCAGTGGCGTACCTAGAACTTTTGCCGCCCTTTCTATTATAAGTCAATCAAATAGTGGTTTTTATAAATTAATACACATAAATAAATTATTAAGTTATTTAATCAATATTAATTAATACACAGAGTAAATTTTTTACACATATTTGTATGCACTCGTAAACATATTTATATAATATTTACTCTTCTAGCTTTCATACTAGAAAAATCGTGTATATTGCTCTCAAAATTTATATTATTTGTAATTTCTTGTTCTATTGACAATATTGCAAGATTTTGCGTTTACGAATTCAACGAATTTTAATGAATACAATAAAATAAAATTATTATCCTGTTCTTGGAATTAGAATTCAAAATTTACACTAAAATGCATTTATATACCCCGAGAAATAATATTCGAAATCATATAGTTGATCATAATTTATATAAATCAAATAGTTAACTTATAATAATCATAATAATCATTTATTATTCAAGAAAGAAAAAAAATAAATATGAAATGAATAAGTTGCTTTTTACAACTATAACTAAATATAAAAAATGCCGCCCCAAGATAAGTGCCGCCCGGTGCGGACCGCACCCACCGCCCCCCCCCCCCCCTTAGGTACGCCACTGGTTCCATTCTAAATCTTGTAAAGACAACGAAGTTGGAGACGAAAGTAATCAAATTAAATAAGTTGACCTGTGGCCAGGTCTGAACCGACCGACAGTTTGAAATAAATCAATTTCCAGCTACAGAAACAATTTCAAATAATTTTAATATATCTATTAATGTAATAACAAACAGATATGGATATAACATAAATATTTTTAATTTTATTTTATTTATAATATATAGCTGAAGTAGCCGGGGTTGCCCGGCGTTGCCCGAGGCTGTGACGTCATGAAGGGCCGGTGACGTCATATAATTTTAAATTAAGAAAAACATAATGAAGATGATTTTTCCCGAGGATAAAACCAATACAAAGTGTATGATTCGTGGTGATATATAATAAAATCTCCTCATGTGAAATTTGGTGTGAAAATAACCCTTCCCTTCCTATCGTCGATCGCTAATACTACCACTTCCGGTTTCCGGATTTGCACCAAAAGTTGATCAATTCATCCCACTGATGCATTAAGTAAATATACCAAATTTCATCAAAATCGGTTCAGCCGTTCAGGCTGTACACATCTATACGGACGGACGGACAGACATCATGCTAAAAATACTTTTTTCTGTTAAGAAAATGCATGATTCGTGGAGATATGTAAAAATCTCCACATGTGAAATTTGGTGTGAAAACAATACCTCCCTTACTATCGTCGGTCGGTAAAAATGGGAATGAATTTATTTATTAAAATATATATATGTTACGGCAGAGGTTCTTAAACTGTGGTCCGCGGACCCCTGGGGGTCCGCGAAGACTTTACTAGGGGTCCGCAAAGCCATCGTACAGGTGCACAAGAAAATGATGAGTCAGTTAAAACTTTATTTAATATAAAAGGAGGTATGGCATGGCTTTGTGAGGAAACAGAGATCAAATACCCAAATTCAACGAAATGTGCAAGAAAACTATTGCTACCGTTTCCATCTTCATATTTAGCTGAATTTTCTTTCTTCAATATTATAATTTCTAATAAAATGTGTTCTACAATATGCAAAAAAATCGTTATTCACCAATCACTGTTAGAAATATTCAACATATATCCTTGTTCTTATGAGATCGTAAGCCAGAAATTAACTAATAAAATGACGTAAAGTACCTAAAGTTGGGATGGGGTCCGTCAAAAAAAATTTCTCCAAGTGGGGGTCCGCGGAGTACATAAGTTTAAGAACCTCTGTGTTACGGTAAATGTACCATCTTGGGAAATGTACACATTTTACGGTAAAAGTGTACATTTCCCAAGATGGTACACATTTTAAGGTAAAAGTGTACATTTCCCAAGATGGTACATTTACCGTGACAAAAGTTAGGTATAAGTAAACTGAATATAATGTATATGTACATTTCCCGGCAAATGTGTACACCTGCCTTTACGTTTTGGTAAATGTATACTCTTACCTTCGTATTTTAAGGAAAGGTGGAATACAAGTAAATTAAAAATGTTGTTGCAGTAAAAAAATTTTATTTAAATAAACATAATACAAAAAACTTTAATAACGAAAATTATTTTAATTCAAAAATGTGAATGAGAAACAAAACATACTTATTACATATAATATTCGTAGCTTATGATCCCAATATTCATAAATACTATTTTCGTCGTAGTATTTTAGGACCAATACGATGGGAATCAAACAAATAATTACAATATTAACATACTTTTTTTTATTATAACAGTTAAATTTTATAAAATTATAAAAGAACATATAGAAATTTCTTAATGAAGAAAGTGCTATTTATTTTAGAAAGAATTGCTATTGTGGCACTTGGAATTACATAATATTCCAGCATTTTTACAACTGCATTTTTTTGAGGAACATGTTCCTTTACAGATGCATCTTTTAAAACCTTGGCCACCAGTAAGGGGGACTGCATTCCTATAATTTCTCTTACAGATTTCTCAACATCTTGAAGAACATCTTCGTATGATATAAACTTTTGTTCACAAATGGCGAATTCATGCCTAGAATAAGATTGTTTTAAAATTCCCTGTTTAGTTCCTAATTTATATAAATTTTTATCGTCATCTCTAGACAAAACAAGGCAAATCAAATTTTTGGGATCCGTTTTACCACGTATGCTCACATTTACCAAAACGACATGGTCATTATGAATTCAATGTACATTTCCCTCATTTGAAATTGTAAATGTTAGTTGAATGCACATTACCCAAATGAGGAGGCTAATGTGCACATTTACCGGAAAATGTGTACATTTGCCACAATATCTGCTTTTACCGTAACATATATAATACCCTCTAATATTTTTGTCAATCATAAATAAAAGGTTTTATTTTTCTATTTATATATAAAAAAAAAATAAATAAAGTGGAAAACTCACTGTTAAAAGCAACTTGTAATTTTGGATCTTACAATAACTTCAAATACGATAAGAATACTTTTATATGTACACTAGGAATGAAAATTTTTTTAAAATAATTTATGAATAACAAATTATCTATAATAAAAATAAATATAATTTTTTTTAATCATATTTTCTTAAAATTTATTCATTCTAGGTGATATAAAAATTTAAAATTGTTTTTAAAGATTATTATTATTATTTTTTATGAATTTAATTCTTTAATAGTAATAAAGGATTTTTATTTGAATTTTTCTCTAATTTACACCAACTCTCAATGAATAAACAATATAATAGAAATTATCAGGGCAAATGTTCCGGTTCTCTGGAAGCGAAAGTGTAAAATGTGCATCTCCATGGAAAGAGGGAGAAGATATAAATAAGATGCAAATGGGTGAAATGAGTTGAGTATCATTTGAGGTGCCTTAAGATATAGCATGCTCGTCTCACTAAATGTAAGTGAATAAAGACCGTAGAATATCATTCAAAACAAGTACGGTGTTTACAAAACGGTGTCTGCTTTATTTCATTCTTTTTTGACTGGCTAGCATGGGAAATTGGTTTAAATAATTAAATTAATATATATATACCATATATATATATTTATTTATATTATCAATGGATTGTTTTACTATTATAATTTACTAAATTAAAGTTCATCTCACTATGCCTGTTTTATAAGCCATCGCAAGAAATTCTTTATCTTTTTGAATTAAAAGTTGATAAAATTTTCTTATTTTTATTTTTATCTTTTTTTTTATCTATATAATTATATATTTAGATAGGTTGAATCTTTGAACTTAGTTTTATAAATTAATTGTTTATTGAACGTTTCCTATAACGGGGTTAGTTGATACACACTCGAAAATAATTATATTAAATATTGAAGAAAATAGTAATATAAAAGTTTATTTTCGATAGACCACATATTGGAATTAATTGAATTAATCTAAAAACCTGTGACTTTTGTAAAATAAAATTGACTTGGAACGATGCTCTTTGAAGTTTACAAATACGGAGTATATGGACTTCAATATAATTCAGAATATTCTTCAAAACAAATTCGATTTTGTTGTGACAAAACAAATTAACATAGAATAGCGAAACTCCACAAAAAATTCCAATGCATTGAATGTCGTTTTAAATAAACTACTTGTGCTTGACTCTATACTAATACGCTTCGCCTCGTAACAGAACCTGTATCAACTTATCCCGGTACAACTTCCCCCCTTCCTTATAATGAATTATTATAATTTTTTGTTTTTTTGTTTGGTTACTTATTAGGTGGTATTTGTGTTACTTCTTACGATAAACCTAACAAAATCCGTAGCAGATAATGGGAAAAGAATAAAAGAATCTGAAGAAAATTTACTGAAACATATAGACAGTTACACAACAAAAACGAAAACTGTAACAGAGAAAGTACCTATTGAAATCACACAACATTATCCAGTTCCAGTTCATGTCGATAAATATGTGCCCTATCCAATTGAGAAACCAATAGCTGTTCATATTCCTGTACATGTTGACAAACCGTTCACTGTCCCAGTAACAGTAGAAAAAAAAGTTATAGTCCCAGTGGAGGTGGAAGTTCTTGTTCCAAGACCTGTGCCGATAGAAGTACCAAAACCTTATGAAGTAAGTTACAGGTTTCTATTATTATTTTTAATTTGCAAGCTTAATAATCAATAATCCATTTATAGCAATTCATATTTCATAAAATCTTATGACAATCATTTCAATTATATTCTTAAAATATAATGTAAATTTATAAACAAAACCTATTTTCATATAGCTACATTTTCTAACAAATAATAAGAAATTAAATACTGTTTTCTTATTATTAATTCTTTTGGGATATCTAAATTGATTAAATATAATTATTTATATTCATTTTATTAATTAGGTAATTATTATTTGTTAAAAATGCAAATGATTTATTAATTAGAAAAATCTAAAGGCTCAAAAACTAACTCCATCCAAATCATATTTTAAATTTAATTCAAAAAATAAACCATTTTATAATATTTTAGAATTTATTTATTTACTGTAAAATTCGGAATGGTAAAGATTGCATAACCTCTATGCATCCCACACATAGATGAAGTAAGGGTAGAGAGAAGTTTGTTTATATGAAAGCAAGTTGGGAAACGAGGGGCGCAGTTGGATAATAATATAAATATAATAGAAATAATGAAATAAGATAGGAATTAGATGGATAGATACTGGTGAAGGAATGTGGTTGCCGCAAATAAAAACTTTTTGTATTTGTTGGATAGCAACGTATAATGATATTATATATATATATATATAATATCTATGTAAATGTTTAGTTAAATCGTTATTCTAAAATTTTCTTATAATATTTTTATATTATTTTTTTCATATTTTAAATCGCTATTATGAGCCTTCTCCAATGAGACACCTGTATCTGTGGTCTCCCCAACTCTCCAATTTCTTTACTGTCTTTTAAGTTTCATCTACGTATTTTTTATAGGTTGTCGTAGAACGCCCAGTTCCAGTACCTGTGCCTGTGCCTGTGCCTGTGGAAATTGCCAAGCCTTACACGGTTCCAGTTCACGTCCCTGTAAAAGTGTTGGTGGATAAGACGTATCCAGTTCCAGTGAAAGTACCTGTTGACCGACCCTATCCTGTTCACATTCCTAAACCTTATCCAGTTACCTTAAATAAATTAGTGCCAATTGCAGTTAATAAACCAGTTCCTCACCCTGTAAAGGTGATCGTGGATAAACCATTCCCTGTTTATTTAGATGCTAAAGAGGAACTCGTTTCAAATGAACAAGTACATGATTCTAGGAAATCTGAATCAGAACAGATCGAAATCACAACAAAACTTAAAGATAAATTACAACAGGAAAAAATTAAACCTTCTTTTCTTTCCCAATTTTTTTCGCAGTTAGGTCTTAATGACGATACTTTAGAAAAGGATTGGTCCATTATTTAATATTTCATTTGTTTATGAAATATAATTTAGTTTGATTAATCGAAATTAAATAATTTATTTATAAAATAATATTAATAAAAAACATTATGCATTGAATGTTAAACATTTATCTTATTGATGAAAAATATGTGTGTTTGTCTTTTTGTTAATTTTGAAAATAAAATTGGATGATTTCCATATAAAATGGATTTTCTTTGTTTTATTCCTTCTCAAAAACCTCACCAATTTTATTTTTGAAAGCATGCAATCGATATATATTTTAAACACATTTAAAATAAAAATATTTTTATTTTAAGTTTCCAAAAGCACACTAGCTGTAAGGACCATTAATGCCATCTATCATAATCCATCATAATTTATCAATTTTTCGCTTATCTTCAGCTGTGCACAAACACGAAGCTGTATCCTGATCATTCTATTGTGTCTCTCTCTCTCTCTCTGTCTACCAGCCGGATAGATAAAAAAAGATTTTCCTTAGAAATTCAAAGAATCTATCAGCGATAAATAGGCGATAAATACATATCGCAGAAATATATAAAAGATTGAATGAGAAAATAGTCCTCGTTGACTATGACTAGAATAAATTTGAATACAATTGCAAGCTTCAAAATATAATATATTTGAAAAAATAGCAATAAGAATTTGAATTAAAAGATAGATAATTTTTTATAAAATAAAATATGTTTTATATATGTATAATATATAATATATATCATACATATATATATTACTACTTTAATATTTATTATCAGATATTTTAATTAAGGCAGATATTAGAAAAAAACGCGAATTCAATATCTCTGTTCACCAATTTTTTGTAGACTTTACAAAAGCATATGACTCAATAGACCGGGAAAAACTTTTTGAAATTTTGATCTTAATGGGAATTCCGTAAAAACTAGTACATATGATTCAAATTTGTCTTGGATGTAATAAAGATAGTAGTAGTAAGATGCGGGAATCAACTGTCATAAACTTTCGAAATTCGGAATGGGTTAAAGCAAGGGGACGCATTATCACCAATTTTATTTAATTTATACTGGAATATGTAATTAGACAAATTGGGGAAAAATCAAACGGAATCAAACTAAACAAAAAAATTTAAATATTAGGTTACGCATAAGACTTAAATATAATAGGAGATTCGCAATTGCAATTAAAGATAGCGTAGAAAAATTAATCGAAGCAGGAAAAGAGGTAGGGCTGGAAATTAATAGTACTAAGACAAAGTATTTAGTAACAGAGAGGAATAGTATTATCACACAAAGTCTTAACATACAAAATGTAAAATGCAGAAAAATTTAAATACTTAGGATCACGAAGGATAATAATATTCGAGAGGAATTTAAAATGAGGTTGAAATCGAGAAGGTGAGATGGGCACGTGGCTAGAATGGGAGAGGAAAGAATGGCGAAAAATAAATTGGTGGGGAGACCGAGTGGGAAACGTCTGCTTGGAAGACTAAGGACGCGGTGGATGGACAATGTAGGAAGAGACGTGAGAGAGATGGGAGAGGGTAGGGATTGGAGAGTTGTGGATCAGAATAGGAATACTTGGAGAAGTGTGGTTGTTGCGGCCAAGAACTTTCGTGTTCAGTAGAGCCACAGAGATAGACAGATAGATTAATATTTATTATTTATTTAATATATAATACTATTGAAATGTATATTTCTAAATGTTTAAATATAAAATGCTAATTGTAAATTCTCATTATAATAATTTTCCCAGAATATATATTCAAGCCAATAATATGGATTATATTTTGGAAATTATTTTATTAAATATTAATAGATTATAATAAGAAATATAATAAGAAATTTTAGATAAATGCCATACCAATATTTAAATTTGAAATTAAAGCAATAAGAGTATTATAATGAAAAATATATTAAAATTAAATAATAATAATAATAATATATAATTTTTCAAGTTAATATTATATTGGTTGTAACTTGTAACCCTCCTTATAATCATATTAGAAGAGTCACTTCAGTGGCATAATTTTTTTAATTTAATTTAAAAATTTAATTATTTTATTTTATCCTCTTTATATTAATAGATAACCTTGTGAATAATTGTAATAATAATAAAAGATAACTTTTTGAATTATAATATATAAATATATATTTATATTAGGATAATCCTTTTAAAATAATCAAAAATTTTAGTGACTTCATTTATTATTTTATATAAGAATTATTTCCATATGTATTTGAACACCGTGATAAAGATATAATTGTTTTGAAATCTTTTCAAAATGGATATATTTTAAATATTTCTTAATAATAATAATTTCATTATATACTTATATATTAATATATATTTATATATTCATTCATACTTATATAAATAATAATGATAACTATATAATAATAATAAAGTTCAAATAGATAAATAATACATTTTGTGGTAACAATCATTTATTTACGATTTTTTTATTTATTTAATATGCAATTTTTTTATTGGTTATTAATTGAAAACAAACTAAGATATATAATAGATATTTATACAATCATTTCTTAAGCTATTATTAAGCATAGCTTAGAAAAATAAAATTCATACTGTTGATAAAGAGAACTAAATAATTTATATTATATTAACATAAGATTCAATGACATGGGACAACGAATGCTTTTTATTCCCAAAATTCCATAATTTGATTTATATGATCATCTATGAAAACATACTTATGGTAGTGGAATATTTACTACATATCCCGTGTGAAAAGATATATTTATCTTCCATTGATTCATTAAATAATATACAAAATATGTCCATTAAAGTTAAATCGCAAAACATTTAATTAATAATAAATAAACATGTTTATATATTAAATATTGCAAAAATTGCATGTATTTCATCTTGTTAAATGTTTTCTAAATTATAAAGTTATTAACAATAAATAACACTTATACAATTATAATTGATCGAGAAAAATTAGGCTATTATCTTTAGTTTAATAATTATAAAAATTCTAATTGTTTAATTGTTATATATATATATATATATATAAATATTCCACATATATATATAAATATACCACAAGTTTTAGTAAAAAAATTAATCAATTGTATTTAATATATAAAATCAAATTTAAACAGAGATTTAATTTCAGAACGTTTTGAATATTTAGTAAAGAAGATTATAATTACTAATATTATTATTTAATATTTCTTAATTATAGATTTTATTCAATTATTATATATAAAGTCTCTTTTCAATTAAACTGTCTAAAAATTTGATTAAACTTAAAAGCAAGAGTTAACTGTATTCGATTGATAAGGCCAAAAGCTTAGCATCGAATAATTAATTAATTATTTTTTTTATTTGACTCGTTGGAAATTTTGAAGATTTATAAAACTATAGACAATTTTTATAGACTTCATAAGTTAATAAAACTCAATATACACATTTCTAGAATTCTATTTTAAGCAAATAATCTAACCATTGATCAACTATTATAAAAGTTAGATATTTACATTTTATTTAATATAAATCATTTTATTGTTAATTCTTTCTACGATAAATATTTTACTAAGATATAAGTTGTATTAATATTAGTTTATTTATATATTATTATTCTTTTTTTCATATTATTTTTAACAATTGCTTTTTCACATCGTTGTGATTTATAATTTATTTTATTTTTAATTTAATTGATTTGCAATAATAAAACATATTTGTCCCAAAGTATTGAATTTAATATTATTTATATTAAATTTATTTATTAACTTAAAATATAAATACACGCACAATTTTAAGCATTTTTAATTTATCAACGATTAATATTAATAAATTATAATGTTTCGAATACCAATCAAACATTCATGTTTCATGTTTTCATTTTTTCTAATTTCTTACCTTGAATAAATTTAATATTTAAATTAACTAATGAATTTATAAATGATACCGAATTAACAATAATTTTGAACGATAACATCATTATCTGGCAAATGACGAACTTTCATTGAGCCATCTGCACCACACGAGAATAATCTTGCTCCGTTATCGATATAAAGCTGTGTAACTCCTTGTCCGATGTTTTTGAAGAAACTTGAACGAGCATGTTCACCAGGAAAAACATACATTGTGTTGTGCACGGAAAGATTCCAAACCTTGTCAGATAGAAATATATATGATATAATTATTTAAATGATACAAAATAAATAATAATTTAATATTTATAGATTTTAATTTAAAATCAAAATATTTTTCCTTAATAATATTATTTTAAAAAATAATTGAAAAAAATTTTATTTATTCTAATTTTATTGAATAAATATTACTCAATTCTTTTGAAATAAAATACCTTAATATCTCCATCTGCTGAACCAGTTACAAAAAATTCTTCAGCAGGATCAAGAGCTAAACATTTTATTGCTGCTTCATGAGCTTGAAATCGATGACGAATTTGTCTTTGACGTACGTCTATTATGCAGACATCCCCTTTTTTCCCAGCACTAATTAATACTTGGTGCTGTGGAGCAAATGCTACAGCAGCGGCGCCTTGTTCATGGCAATTAAAAGCTGAAAATTAAAATAAAATTATCACCACCCAAATTGTCATTACTAACAGTCTAAACAGAGTTGAAATTTATTTAAAATAAAATAAAATGACCAGATATTTCCCTGTAATTGGATCAAAGAATTTAGATTAAAGAAACCCAATAGTGTTTTTTAGTATTTTTGTTTTCTCAAAAAATAAAAATTACACTCTATTATAAATTTTTATTTAAAATATTCAAAATTTAATTTTCTTTTAAATTTATAATTTTCATCCAAATTGAAATATATTTTTTAGCAGATGTAACTAGAAATTTATTTTTTGGATTCATATAAATAATAGGTTGTCAAATATCTCCCTTCCGCCTTTTTGTCTTATGAATTTCGCGGCTATGTATCAAGCGCTACTTAGCTCGTATCTGGCAATACTATACATCATTTGAAAGGTCTTGACATAATCTACAAAGCGACGCTATGCATGATGATTGAACAGTTATAGACGTGTAAACATGGAGTTGACTAACGCCGAAATTCGCTCTATTTTAAAGTTTTCCTTCGTTAAAGGCAAATCCGCTAGAGAAACGTTCCGTGAGATTAATGTTTTGGGGGATGGTACTCTATCACTTCGAACCGCGGAGGAATGGTTTCGACGATTCAGAGCCGGTGAAAACGACACCATGGATAAGCCAGCCGGCGGAAGACCCGTGACGACGAATACCGATCAAATCATGGAAAACATCCAGTTAGGCCCGATTCACACACAAGTGGCGTATGGCACTGGCGTGGTTCTGGCGTGGTTCTTAAGATTATGTGAGTAAATTATTTTAATTAAGAAAATTTGATCTCATAATTGGATTTTCACGTAAGATTTTAATATATAATATATTTTTTAATATTATTTTTATAGTAGTTCAGTGTTATGCTAATTTTATATTTTATTTTTATTTTGTTTACTTTGATTTTTTTTAAAATAAATTAATAACATTTAAAGTAGCATAAAAAAAGTAGCACAAAAAACACGTTTTTATAATTAAATGCTGGCAAAATATAAAATTTGATTAAAAAGTTGAAATGAATAATGAAATGGTCTAGAAGTGGCGTGCAAAGTCCCTACGAGCCGCCGGTCGCATCGGAGTGGAGTGGTCTTCGTGCCATTTTCCACGCCTCCAACACGCCATATCTGTGGGTATTGAGTCATAAGCTAATGCAATTACATTAAGGCCCGATTCACACACAAGTGGCGTATGGCACTGGCGTGGTTCTGGCGTGGAACAGGTTTGTTAATGTAATTGCATTAGCTTATGACTCAATACCCACAGATATGGCGTGTTGGAGGCGTGGAAAATGGCACGAAGACCACTCCACTCCGACGCGACCGGTGGCTCGTAGGGACTTTGCACGCCAGTTCTAGACCATTTCATTATTCATTTCAACTTTTTAATCAAATTTTATATTTTGCCAGCATTTAATTTTAAAAACGTGTTTTTTGTGTTATCATCATTGTTAACGCCTCTCTCTGATTTTGATTTATTTATTTAATGTCAATTTATTTTTATATAATTTTTATAATTTTTTCTTTCATATATATATCTTTATATATATATTTTACTAGCTGATCAGAACCACGCCAGAACCACGCCAGTGCCATACGCCACTTGTGTGTGAATCGGGCCTTAGTCACCAAACCATTTTAAACCATCTACAGAAAGCTGGATACAAAAAAAAAAGCTTGATGCTTGGGTGCCGCATGATTTGACGCAAAAAAAAAACCTTTTGAATCGAATCAACGCCTGCGAAATGCTGCTGAAACGGAATGAACTTGACCCATTTTTGAAGCGGATGGAGACTGGTGACGAAAAATGGATCACATACGACAATATCAAGCGAAAACGATGAAGTTGCCTTCTAGATGGAAACAGATTATCGAACAAAATGGCGGATATTTGAACTAAATCCGATCACCGTAACATTTTTTATAAAGCATTGAATAAAGAACAAAAAAGCGGAAGGGAGATATTTGACAACCTAATATAATGCTATATCATAAATAGATTTAACAAATAAACTTAATTTTGTTATTAAATTCTAAGTAATTTTGTCAATATTTCAATAAACATTAAAGTTTAAACATAAATAAGAAATTTGAACTTTGAGACATTTTTTTCTGCCTGAAATAGATAATAAAAAAACAAATTTTAAAGAAAATTTTTTAGAACGATTGCAATACTTTATATATAATAAAAGTAAAAATAATAACAAAAAAGCTGATCATGAACAAATTACCTGTTATTAGAGCTTTTTTATGAGGCAAAAGGGAATCCCACAAAGCTACATTGCGACTTTCTGAACTGTGGCCTGCTGTTGCTATCATACTACATGAACTTAGGAAGACAAAGTCACTGGTAAGTTTGGAGTGGCATTGGTATGTAAAAAATGGTCGAGTGTTGGCTGATGAAAGACCCACTTGCCATAAACTGACGTTGCCATCAGCATCTGCCACCCCAAATTTATTTCCATGTTCAGAGTATCGGACTCTGGTGACTTTAGCAAATGTTCCAGCAGGACGGGGAACGGAAACGGGTTGTGCATGACCCCATTCCCACATATGAACAGAACCATCAACTGAACCAGTGAGATCTACAAAAAATAAATTTAATATCAATATTAGCTTTAATTTAATTTAATATTTATCATTTCTAATGTAAAATAAATAAAATACAATTTGATAAAAAAAATTTAAGATGGGACAATGTAGAAAAAGAGAAAGATTTGATAATTTTTCTTTTTCTTTATCTATACGAGACAAAGAAAAGATATGGTTTGACTTATATATAACCTTAATGATTTGAATTTGACATAAATATTATTTTAAAAATGTATTCCAAAATATATTAATGAAGATTTTGAAAAAAAAAGAAATAAATTAAAATTGACTTACAAAGAGGCAAAAGGGGATGCGAACTCAATCTCCTAATTCCATCTACTTTATGTTTCAGGACCTAAAAAAGTAAATTAAGTGAAAAATCAATATTAATTTATAATAGATTTACGAAAATTGCCTACTACTAAAGTGAAATTCTACATCGCATAATTAATTAAATGTAGAATCTGTAATATTTAATAATATAATGAATAAATACAAGTTAAATTATCATCTATTCTAATGCAAATTAGCACCTGGAAAATAAACAAGCAGAATATAAATAACAAACGTATATATGTGACTTAAAAGCAAAAATAAAATAATTGTGTATAAAACAACTAAAGCTAAACACATAAAAATAATCTAACAATGGTCTAACAATAATCTAATAATGGTTGTGATTTTACAAACAAAAAATTAAAACAGCACATGCATTATCTTGTAATAACTAAAAAATTCCCTCATCAAATGGAATTATAAAATTACAGTCAACAAAGATGAAATTATAATATTAAAATTATAAATAAGAAAATTGTCTACAATTATGATTAGAAAACAATATAAGAAAGGAAAGGAAATATCAATTAAGAGATTCCGCCGTCTCACCGGTTTTAGTAAGTGTCGGCTACGTTCAACAACAAATTGACAGAAACGAGGGTCGTGGGACCCTGGGAAGTTGAGCCCTTTCATCTGGGCGAAAGCAAGAGAAAAACAAAACAGAAAACAGTAATTTACAGAAAAATGAATGAACATAATGTTATTACTAACATAATAAATATGCTTATTAGTATTAGAAATAAATTAACATTTATAAAATAGAAATTAAATTACAACTATATAAAAAGCATAAAATGGTATTTATGTAACAATCTTATAAAAATAACCATGTTAAAGCGTCATCGTTTTCCTCTCATTATTTCGCTGAAATGTAAACAACAAACATTCTTTGTGCTCAAACCATGTCAACCTTTGTATCAATAAAACCAAATTTGGGTTAAATGCTTTTTATTAATTTGAAGAAAAGTGCAGTTGATGCAGTTGATTCATGTGTGAAGCATATTAGGAATATGCTCCATCAATAAAAACATACGAGTACTGGTTCCTGCTTTTTAAAAGTGGCTATTTCGGTACCAGCGACAAAGGACACGAATGAAGAACATCAGCTCGGAGTGATCTATGATGAGTTAATCCAACTTTAAGAAACCATCACTCGGGAATGTTGTAATCAACAGTTGATGCAATTAAGCTGAGCATTGAAGCTCAAACGTCCTCATTATGCCAAAAGACAAAGTGATCTTGCAGCGCGACAACCCTCGCTCACATGCTGCAAAAGTCGTCAAGGAAACTTAGAGACACTTCAATGGTATTTCCTTCTCTAAACACTTTATTCATCAGACACTCAATGCTTCTTCTGCTCGATGATTCATGATTTGGTTGAGCACGAATTCACTTCTTGGATCGCCTTAAGAAACCAAGACTTTTTTGAACGCGATATCTGATTATTTTCAGAAAAATGGTGACAAGTCGTAATTAACTATGGACAATAGTTTGAAAAAAATACATTTTTCCAATACCCCTGAACAAAACTTAAAAGTTAAAAATAAAAATCCCTCAAAACTTATTTGCACATATTATAAAGAAAAACACTTAGCTTAATATTTTTAAAGATTTATTATAATGACACGAGATAATTATAAAATATTAAATCTATTAAATCAGAGGTTCTTAAACTGTGGTCCGCGGACCCCTGGGGGTCCGCGAAGCCTTTACTGGGGGTCCGCAAAGCCATCGTACAGGTGCACGAGAAAATGATGAATCGGTTAAAACTTTATTTAATATAAAAGAAGCGATGAGGAAACAGAGATCAAATACCCAAATTCAACGAAATGTGCAAGAAAACTATTGCTACCGTTTACATCTTCATATTTAGCAGAATTTTCTTTCTTCAATATTATAATTTCTAATAAAATGTGTTCTACAATATGCAAAAAAATCGTTATTCACCAATCACTGTTAGAAATATTCATCATATATCCTTGTTCTTATGAGATCGTAAGCCAGAAATTAACTAATAAAATGACGTAAAGTACCTAAAGTTGGAATGGGGTCAGTCAAAAAAATTTTTTTCAAGTGGGGGTCCGCAGAGTACATAAGATTAAGAACCTCTGTATTAAATGAATGAAATAAAACAAAACTTCATACAATTCTAAAATTTTCAAAAGATGCTAATTTAAGAATGAAATTGAATGACTTAATAAAAAAATATTTTTCTTTATAAATATAAATTTTATGAATATATTTTTTATAAATTTTATGTGAATTATTCATTTTTAATACAATCAAAATCAATCGTTTCATCTTGTGTAACCATATTTTAAATAAGTTGGAAATTAAAATAAATATTTAACTTCTAAATGAAATCCACCTAAATGATTTTTACAAGAAAATATTGTAAAAATAAAAAAATATGGTACGATCATCACATAATTTTCACTTACCACCCTACTTTTTAAGACTTATTTTGCAATTTTCTCCTGAAATTGATACTCAATTTAGTTCATAATTTTTTTATTCTATTGACAAATTATTTGAGCCCTTCAAAATGAATAAAATCTTTTAAGGTAATCGTATTTGATATTGGAGAGAGAAAAAGAGTTCAATCAAAATCATTATAGTCGTTTTTGAGAAAACTGTAAAAAAGTGTAAAATCACTGATGTAAAGTAACATTTATCAAAATCGTTGCTGTAACATCCCAGGTATAAACATATCTTTATTTTTATTAAATTATTTGTGATAGCCTTTTGGCTTTACAAAGGAGTTGAATTCAACTTTACACATAATAAAATACAAAAAAAAGAAAGAAAACCAGAACACAAAGCAAAACAAAACAAAAGTAATCAATTTAAATTTATTCGTTTAAGTTTCATTCGTTCATGATAAATGACATAATTTTTAATACATTTTTGATAAATAAATGTCTTTCAATTTATTGCTGTTCACAATCTCCAGAATTTTTATCAGATTTTCCCCATCCGTTATCTCTTCCTTCATATATTTCTTCAGATAGTGGTTTCTCATTGGCGTGTATATTGGACATATGAACAAAACGTGAATATAAATTTCGCACTCGCCACTCTCAGCTGGCTAACAGTTCTTATTTTGTCCAAACTACATATGTATAAATCTAATATAGTCCTCCTCTTTTTTTACTTTTAAATCCTCGTAAAGTGGATTCCATTGCATGGTTGTAGTCCAGTTGAAGCTTCATTTTTTTTCAATCCTCCATTATCATTGGTGAGAATTTTTTCAGTTGGCTTACCGAGTTCTCTGTCTATACAGGCTCCCTAACAATCTCTCTTAACATGGTTCTCAGTCATGAAGCCCAATTTCGGTCAGTATTGGTCCATGTTTTCCAAGTCCATCTTTCTTAGTCTATTAAAACATTGTCTCGGGATCCTTTGGTCGGGCATCTCTAAAATCCTCTTCCACCAACCCAACATCCTTAAAAGTATGTAATAGCTGAGTGGGGTCAGATTTGCTTCTAGTCTCTCAAAATGATCCGGCGTGCTCCTGGGCCATCCAAAGTACTTTTTAACATATAATACATTAACCCTCTCAATTAAATCTAAATATTCCAAATCTCAGAACCATAAAGCAGCGTCGCCGAGATCGTTGACTTGAAAAGTCTTTCCGCAATATCCAAACTGGAATTTTTACTCTTGATCAATATCTCAAATAATCTCCAAAGAGCCACTCTCCTCATTGCGATCAAAGCCTCCGCTGCCCGTCTAAATTTGCCCGATGACGAAAACTCCACTCCTAAATAATTATATGATTGGACTTGTTCCACTTCCTCGGAACCCCAGTATATCGGATCATATTTCTTCTTTTTACCTTTAGAAAAACACACTAGTTTTGTCTTCATTGGGTTAAGCACCAAACCATTTAGATTAATATAACTCTTCATTAGCATCTTCTTCACGTCAGCATGTGACGCCCATTAATTAATATCATATCATCCGCAAAAAGAAGCGCAAACACTTCCCTATTATTCCATATGTTTAAACCCCTAGCATATCTTAAATACAGAATTTCAGATTCTAACACCTTTTCTTATATATAACATTCATAAGGTAAAATATAAAGCGAGAAAGTTTTTCTAATTTGCGTCAAATTGAAAATGTAACATGAAATCAATTATTATGCTTAAGATGCTGTTCTAAAAACATTGTATAGGACAAAATTGACTGTTACATGACTTTCTGACATTGATGACAACATTATTTGTGTCATTGAGGAGGAAAACAAAAGGATAATAACTTAAGATCCTTTTCCAAAATGGAATTGGTAAGCTTTTTGATGCTGCTAAACACTTATGAAGACTATAGAATTGATTAAGAAAACTTATTTTTCCAACTTGTTCCAGATTGTTATTTTTCATCTAGCTCGAATATATGGAATCGCCAAATTTATACATATATATATAAATATATACACAAACAATAGAAAGTATGTTTTAGAAATTTTAATTTTAATATTTTTCATCTTAAAAATAAATATGATTTGCTAAATAATGATCAATTAGTGTTCATTTTAATAAAACAGAAACTTACCTAAATATAGAATTAGGTTTTGTTCGATTTTCCTTTTGTTTTCTATTACTAAAACACAATTAGTAATGTTTTGATACTTTTTAATTGACTAAGTGATAAAAATAATATGTAAAGAATACTTCCATTATATTTCCATTAACAATTAGTAATAAATAAAGTAATCCCATTTATTTTCATAAAATACATATAATTAATTTTTTAATGAAATAAGAAATGATTTTTTAATAATAAAAATTAAAATTTTAATTAAAATCTAACAGTAGAGAACGATCTGACCCAAGGGGTCGAATGGGGGTCAATTGGGAAGGAAAAACAGTTTTTAAACTAAGCTTTGTTGATTTGGAAAACATCAACATCCCTGATTGGATTATTGCGTCATAACGTCGACATCAACTAGCAAGATGAGCTTGCTGAACTATTGTCGGATCTTGAAGCAAAAATGCTTATTAAAAATTTGATAATACATAAATTTTGGACGAATATAAATATGCAAAAATGTGTAAAAATTTACGAAATAGGATGTAATTTCGGATCCCTTTTAGGGTTATGTATAGGATTACAAATTGCCACAGGATTAGTTTTGGCAATGTATTACGTAGATCATACGTGATTACATGATTACTTGTCGTGATGTAAATTATGGATGGCTTCTACGAACTCTGCATGCCAATGGAACTTAGTTGTTCTTTGTATGCATTTACCTACATGTCGGATGAGGCCTATACTACGGTAAAATCGACTAATTTCGAAACCAATATAGCGAACTTGGCAAAGAAATAAGTAAAAAAATCTGTAGCTACTTTATTTATTGTTTCTGATTTATTAAATATTTATATTTTAATTACCTGAAAATTACCTTTATGGGGGTCGATGGAGATTTCGAAAATTTGATATAGGGGTCGATCATCAAAAAAGTTTGGCGACCCCTCATTTAAAATCTTTAAAAATAAAAAAAAATTGAAGACAACCGGCATTTCCATTCTTCAATTTCAATGGAAAAATTCCATTCATTTGATTTATTTTAAATATGAATAAATCAATGTAGCATAGGTAGAAAAGATAAATATCAAACGATTCGGCTCATTCAAATTTATATATATATATATATAAAGATTAAATAAATATAAAGATAATTTAATTAAAACAATTGTAATTTTTTATTCTTATATTATACAGAAAAAGTAAGAATCAATAATTGGTATCTTTTCAAATGTATTTATTCTATGAAATTAAATAAATATTAAAACACAATTATATGATTAACGTATATGTATATAGTATTATTAGTTTTTAAGGATTCACTTTTAGAACTAAGATTACAAAGTCTGAAATATTAAAATAAAAACAAAGAAAAGAAAAAAACATTGAAGCAAATGATTCAAGACTTAAATCATCTAAAAAAAAGCAAGAGATTGCATAAGAGGTGAATGTATCCAGCTAAAGCTCCAGTACTAGAAATCGGATCATGTTAATGTTGGCAAACAAGGAGAGATTCGCATATGGATGAATTGGAAGTGGTGTTTTGTTATATTTTAATGAGAATATTAATTTAAATTAATTATTGAAACTAGAACCCTAAGAAATGAATAAAGAATATTAGAATTATAGCAAAACATATGTATATATTCCGATAACGAATTGTAATTTGAGCTAGATTTATTAGTAAGCAAGGATATGGTAAATTGAACATTGAAAACAAATATTTGATCTATCTCTATTTATATAAAATGATTTTGTTTGTATATTACTTAGAATTCCTATTTTTTAAATAATTTTTAATTTTAAATTTTAATTAAATAATCTTTAAGTTTCATATACATTTTTGAATAGATAAATTATTAGTCATGAGAATTTATATTTTATAATAATGTATACTTTTGAATTTTCTTATTATGAAACAGAACGGAAATTTAAAACTATTAAAATTCAAAATAATGTGCATAAAAAACCTTTTATATATTTTATGATAATCTATCTGATAAAAATGAACACATGCGACCAGTAATTTAGGCAAAATTAATCAAGTTAAAAAATAAATTAAAATAGTTCAATTGGATTCATTTAAAATGAAATGAAATGAAATAAAAGTTAATCTATAGAATTTTTATAAAATAAATGTAAAAATTACTCGGGTAAATTTAAAATATGTCTTTTTTTGTTAATATATATTTATCAACAGAATAATTAAACAGCAGTATTTTACATATATAAGGTAGCACTCTCATTGTCTGAATTATAGGCTCATCTCAACATTACTTCAACATTATATTGATGTATCTTGCATGCAGATTACTTCAACATTATGTTGATGTATCTTGCCTGTTCGCCAATGAAATTTAGTTTGAGTCAAGAACGACTCTTGTAATCATCTATATATAGAAGTAAAAATTATAATATAATTTTTTCTTATTTATATTTAAAGATTGGACTGACAGCTCTCGTTAAAACATTGTATCTATTTGAAAATTGAATCTGAAATGTTTTTTTTTTTAACAATTTTCAATTTATAAAAGAAACTGAAAAAATGGATAATAAAATCAATAGGTTTTAAATATTAAAAACCCACGGTTTTTTAAGTTTCAAGACAAATTTTATTTAACTTTATGATCATTTCGGCAGTTACGTCAATATCAGAAGCTTGTACTACACTTACATGATTAAGTTTAATAAGATTTATACTGAAACTTAAAACCGTGTGTTTTTAATAACTTACCCTTAACCTATTGATATTATTATTTAATTTTAGGTCCATTTATAAATTGAAAATTGTTAAAAAAAGATTTTTTTAGATTAAATTTCCAAATATTTTTTTCTATCCAGAAGCAATCTTATTTAAGCAATCATTATAGATAAAAACCAACGAGACGATCCTGCTGAAAAACCTGTTTATTTTGTCAGTTCATCTGCGTATGACCCACATTCTAAAACCCACTCGATCTAGAATGTAAAGTTCCTTTACACAAACCCATAAATATTCTATTTTTTAATGAACTTCCATTTTATAATTAAGGAACTCTTGAACAGATTCAATTATTTCGATATAAATAAATTAAAAAATCTTTAGAAAAATCACAAAAAAAAAATTTAACAATCAGAGAATTAATAATAAGCAAGAAAAAGTTTCTGTCACATAGCTGTGAGATATAATTTTGGAAATTTGAACAATTTATTTATGGATTTTGTTCTAGTCTGACATCACACAAAAACAAATTTATCAAAATAGTTTTGAACTCGGTTTCTTACTCAAACTTATAGTATGAAAACTTGGGTTGTTTGTATAATTTTCAAATAAATTATTAATTTCATTTTAATTTCTACTTCTTATTAACATACCTATTAGTATATATGTAAAAAAATAATATTTATTTTCAATGTTTTTATAGATATAAATCAATTTTTTTAATGTAGGGGTGGCCAAAACGTCGATGGATGATGAATGATTTTTATCGGACGACCTCATTACTGAATAATACCTGGGAATATACAACCAGAGATTAAATTTAATTTAATTTTAATTTTGATTATAATTATGAGAGTTTTGTTTATTCATTCTGTGATTTGTACCTGTTTACCAAAAACCTTTCATTGTCATAGATAATATAGGATTGTGATATTTCAAATGTTATGTTGACTTTGTTGTATACTATGTACTAATAAATGGTGTCTGTTCATGTGGAGGTTATATATATATATATATATATATAGAAGCTCAACCTTCATAGGTCCTTAACATTCCACCACTATGCCTATAATTAATATAAGTATGGAGACTAACTAAGAAAGACATTTTTTGATCTCTGCATGATAAATATCAGTTGAATATCATTATTAAATTATAGTTATCTGTTTGGAAAGTAGATTGAGTCAAAATCAATCTCAAGGACAAGTTGGCCACTCCTGTTTTAAGGAAAATATTTCTGGATAATATTTAGATATGGATCAAAGGCAACACGGGGTCTCCTCTAGCAAATTGCACTTACAGATTTCCCGATATGTATTTTATGGTATCGTTTGGATTTTCTGGACGATTGGTCGTGAAACTTGCCCTGTTAACATAATGCATGAAAAGAAGAACATGAAGTCATCTAACTAATTCTTTAAATATATATATTTTTTTTAAATAAAACAATTATTTTGAAGATGTTGATATAGAGGTAGGGAATTCTTTTTAGCCTCGATCTGTTACTCTGTACAATAAAATTATAATAATTATTGATGAAAAAGAATAACTGGATAGATATATATGGCTGAAAACACATATGATAATAAAATATTTAAATAAAGATTTAATAACTAAGATATTCGAAAATTATATTCCAGACTGAAAAATTAAAGATTAATTTATAGATTATTTATTAGACAAATATATACGAACAATTAAAATGTATGATTAAATTTCTTATAATTGTTACCTTCATTTTTAGATCAAAACATGGGTTATTAAATATCAAACAAAAAAAGCAATCATGGTATCAAAACTAAATTAATTCAAAATGAAATGAAGTTATTAATTACTAAGAAAAAGTTATAATATTATTATTATTATTATAAGAAATAACAAATTCGAACAAAATCTTACCACAGAAGCTCCTCGTCCTGTTTGGCCTCCAAGACCTGGCTGGGGACTGGTAGGATTGGCATAACCACTTTGATTTGTCATCGTTGAAGTAGAATGCACAAGTGCAGGACGATCTGCTGCCGTTTGGATGACTAGAAAACTTGAAGCTGGTAATGATTCAGGCTCTCTAAATGAAAATATATTCAAAAATCATATGAAAATATATTTTTTAAAATTAAAATTAAGAAAGTAATTTTTTTTAAATTTCCATAACTTACTTAGTTAAATTCATAATATCAAATTCGCATTCATCTTCAAGCCAGGATGGTAATTCAAGTAAAAGTGAAATATCAATTTCTTGCAGTTCACGTGGAGTAGCTAAAGCTAATAGTCCTGGTGATACCTATAAAAAAATAATTAATTTATTAATATTAATATTTTTATATATAAAAATTTAAATTTGCTGAAAGTAACACAACTATTTTCATAATATTTATTTTTATAAACAATCTAGGCCTATTAACTTCGTTTATACGAGTTTATAACAAATTTTTTACTTGAATATTCTCCAACTTAAGTTTTAATATTATTAATTACTATGGAATACAAAAAAATATACTAAAATCATTTAAATCTTTACATTTTTAATATAATACTATATTACGAATATAGCTTACCTGATTGAGACAAAATGCTGAAATAGAATCTTGTTCTTTGTGAATGATACGAACAGGTTCTGGTAATGAAGTTCCTGAATCCGACCCACTTCTATCATCAGAAAGTTTCACATTATCGCAAGGAGATTGTGTAAGATCAAGATTACTAGGTCCGCTAGCTGATGGTCTTTTACCAAATACTGCACGAATAAATATATCTTGTACCGGTTCTTGTCTAACTAAAAAGCTCCACAATCGTCGAACTGGCGCAGCAGAGGCATGTTTAGGGCTTTATTAACAAATAAAGAAAATTATTCATTAATTGATGTTATAATTATTAATAATTATAAAGAATTTAAGAAAATATTTTAAAATATTCAATGCTTACTGAAATGGAGTATTTGATCTATCAAGAAGAGATCTATATTTATGAATAGCAGGGCCGGAAGCATTAGTTTCAATGTAGCATCCAGGTATATAGTCAGGTGGTGAAGGTCTTCTGGCATCCAGTTCATCACGGAGAACATCTTGCCATTGAGAAACTACTCGTAATGTACCATGAACTAAAGGACTACAGACAGGCAATTCTGTAAATGATCATACAGAATGAATTATATATTTTATTTTATTTAAGCCAGTAATGGTTACAACTAAAAATTTTATACATAAGTATTTACAATTATTTAACATTAGTTATTTGTACCAGGCCCGTTTCGGGCATAGGCCTCTCCCAATGATTTCCAGTCGCTTCTATTTCTAGCTATTTTATACCAGTCGATGCCGGCTATCTTGCCCAAATCATCCCTCCATCTTTTGCTTTTTCTTCCACGGTTCCTTTTTCTGTCCATGGGCCACCATTCTGTGAGAATTTTCGTCCATCTGTCCGTCGTGCAATATGACCTGCCCAATCCCCATTTTAATTTCTTTATTAAGGGTGTTATTTTTTCTGTTTGTGCCTTCCTGTAAATATCTTCATTTTTTTATTTTGTCCAATATTTTGATATTCAGTAGGCTTCTCAGCATTGCTCTATAGGTTATTTCTAATTTATTTGATAGATCTTCGGTGTTGGACCATGTTTGTGAGCCATATATCAAGACCGGGATGACGCATGTCGTTAGTATCCTTACTTTGGACTTTATATCTTTTTTGTTTTTTAATATAAATCTCAACGACCAAAATTTATTCCAAGCCAAGTTTATTCTTCTAGCTATTTCTTTTTTCTTTCTTTCATGGAATCCAATTATTTGCCCTAGGTATGTAATTTCAGATTTATATTCTATATGATGTTTTTCATTTTTTATTTTTATATCTGAATTCACTCCATTTGTCAAGATAGCTGATTTCTTGAAATTAATTTCTAGTCCAAATTTTTTTCCTTTTATATTAATTTCTTCTAGTTGTCGTTTAGAGGTTGCAATTAGGACTAGGTCATCCGCAAATCTAAGATAATTTAGATATTTTCCATTTAATTTTAGGCCTTTTTTTCCCAGTTCAATACTCTAAATAGACCTTCCAACGCGCAGTTAAATAAAGTTGGTGATAGGGGGTCGCCTTGCTTCTCCCTTTTTTATAGGAAAATATGAACCAGTCTTTTCCAATAAAATTCTTGATTCTGAGTTTTTATAAATATTAATCAGTAACAGAATGTAACCACAGGGTCTATTCCTTGTTCTAATAAAGATTTAAAAATATATTTGTGTTCTATAGAATCGAAAGCTTTTTTATAATCTAGAAAAGCTAGGTAAACTTCAATTTGGTATTCGTTAGCTTTTTCTATTAGTTGATTTATAGTTTGTAAGTGGTCAAGAGTCGAGAATCCGGATCTAAAGCCCGCCTGTTCTAGTGGTTGGTTCAGATTTATCGTATATTCTTTTTTGAATAATTTTCATAAATATTTTTCCTATATTTGATGACAATGTGATGTCGTTTTTGTTTCCTTTTTTGAATAGTAAAATAATATTTGATTCTTTCCATTGATTGGGAATTATTTTCGATTTTAGTATATTGTTGAAAATCGAAGTACGTGGTTTTAAAATTAAGTTTTGTGAATGTTTTAGAGTTTCATTTTTGATTTCATCATTTCCTGATGTTTTGTTTTGCTTTAGATTTTTTAATATATTCAGTATTTCAGATTCCAGAATATCTGGAATATAACTTGATCGATCGTTTATCAACACAATATCATCGTTATTTGATGAGTATAAATTTTTATAAAAATTAGTTGTTATTTTTAAAATATTTGAACGATTTGATTCTATGTTGTTATCTTGACTAATAAGATTTGTGATTAAGTATTTATCCGGATAAATTTCTTTTCGAATTTTTTTTACTGAAGTATGAGGTTCGAGAAGTGATTTTATAATTTTATCATTATTATTCTTTATGTCTGTTTTTATGTTATATTTATCTAATATGCACATCCTATTATGTTCGATTTTATTTTTAACTGAGTTTCGATTTATTTTTAATTTGTCTCTTATTTAATAAGATATTTTGTATTATTTGATATTATTGATTCATTTTTTATTTTCTAAATTTTTTTATTTATTTTGTATTGTTTTAATAATTTGTTCAATTTGATTATATTGCATTTGAGTTTCATTATAATTATCGAAGTTTATATTCATTATTCGCTCTTCAACATTGCCCTTTAATATCGATTCCAATTTTATGAGATTTAGATTTGATTTGTCGTTCCATTCGGGTCTTGCTCTTTTTTTTAGAGATTCAAGTTTTATTTCGATGTATAAAGGTCTATGATCAGTATAGAATGAGAATTTATTTAATATTCTAAATCTATTTATTATGTTCAGAGAAGATGTTATTATATAATCTATTTCAGTGTTTTATAATTAGCATTTGAATGGATCCAAGTCCATTTTTTGCCTGCTCGTTTTTTGAAAAAGCTGTTTACTATTTTTAGATTATTTTCTTGACAAAAATGAATTAATTTCCTTCCTCTAGCATTTCTAATTCCAAAATTGTTGTTGAGGGCCTATGCCGGTAATGCTAATTTGAATTATTAGCCTCCAGACCTTCATGCCACTCATTTCTTTTTAGAAATGAGAACAAATTTGGTTGAGAGGCTGCCCTCATTCTGTCAAGTTTATTTCTTTTTTCTTCATTTGAAAGCTTAGCTTTCTCGTTTGTGTCGTTCTCTGATTGTGGAGACAGAGGTCTTTTTTTGGTAATGGCAACATCTTTATGTCTTGGAAAATCTTTTATAATTAATTTATCATATCTGATAATTGCATACTTGCCGGCTTTCCTGGCCTCAATCATGTCGGGAATCAGGCTCTTCCTGATTTCCATTACATTTTTTTGAAAATCTTCCGTGATATATTGTTGTATTTTTTTATTCGATGTTCTATTTTCTAGTATTATATTTTTAACTCGCTGTGAGAGCAATGATATCACAATAGGTCTTGTTTTCCCTCTTTGGGGTTTGCCTATACGTTTGATATAATTAACCTCTTTTATGCAGAAATCATAATGCCTTTCTTTTTTAATAAAGTCCGTTGCTATAATTTCTAATTCGTTTTGATTTTTCTAGTTTTCAGACAGACCGTGTATTAATATATTTTTTGTTTTTATTTCTTTTTCGACTGTTGTTAGTCGGAGTTCCCATTTGTTGGAGGGACTCAAATTTTTTTGTAAATTCAGTAAGTATTTCGTTTTTCCAATCCAACATAAGTGATATTAGCTGTTGTTTATCCATGATAAACGTTCTTATGTAATAAACTTTTAAATAAAACAATAGCACTCACCACGAGCGAAGCAGCTGGTTACGACCGAAGGGAGGGGGAACGTCCTCTCTGAACCAAGTCTAGACTCCAACTCCGAATTATATATATATTTCAATAAAAAAGTTTCTTATTTGGAAAAGTTGCTTATAGGAAAAAATTGAATTTAAAGCACAAAAATATTAATTAATTAATTAATTAACAGAAACTAACAGAAATTCTAATAACTATTTTAAAAAAATAAGTTGCTTATACAGAACAGTTGAACTAAAAAAAGTTGCTTGTTTAGAGGTTGCTTATATAGAGTGTTCACTGTATTAGTATAAGAGTACTACTAACTTATACTAGTATGAGAGGATCATTTTAAAAATTCGCGAAATGAAAGAGAAAAGGAATAAAATATTATTTTGAAATTAATTATATTTTTCAACATAAATCTCCTTTAAGTTCAATGTACCCATCACGAAAATGCGATTTTGCAAGTCCTAGGCTGCTTTTCACTTGTTCTTCCTTGGAACATCGTTTACAGATGTATAATTGTGAACCCAAGTTTTATCGGTTGTAATAAATTGTTGAACAAAATTGGTTTAATTTGAGTTAAATCAGTCTAGACTCTAGATCAGCGATCGGCAATTTATAGCACGCTTAGAGATGGCATTTTTTTTAAGGTGGTATGCTAGAAAATTATGTTCAAAATGCATTAATCAACTAATTATTGTGATTATTGGCGTTTAGTCAGTGTAGAGTAATCCAGAAATCCATGAGAGCTTCTAGTTGGGCGACAGATAGAGCGGTTATTTGGGTGGGGGTGTGGAATGGATGGAGCATTATGCTCATAATATTAATCGTGCAAATTAACTACAAGAAAAATCTTCTATGCTCAAACAACACCAAAAATAATTTAATAATTAATATGAATTTATAAATGTACTAGCTGCTTAGACCGCCTTCGGCGTTCTTCACGCCTAGACGGGGGCTTTCATTCATTTTGTTTCAATCAATATATTACATAAAACATTCATTTCTTTTTCTGTTCTTATTTCAAATATATTTTAATTTAATCAATAAATTAAATATATATTATTGTTGTATATGTTATATCTATCTATCTCTGTGGTTTCACGTACTCGAAAGTTCTTGGCCGCACCAACCACATTTCTTCAAGCGTCCCTATCCGGAGCTATAACCATCCAACTCCTACCTTGTCCCATCTCTCTCACGTCCCTTCCTACATTGTCCACCCATATTAAAAACTTGCGTGAAAATCCAATTATGAGATCAAAATTAAAATTATTTATTTATATTAAAAATTAAAAGAGGTAATATAGTCGCAATGTGAATGTTTTCAGTGTGTTAAATTAGTTAAAAAGGCTAATATGATTAATTGAAATATTGTAAATATTAGAAAAATAAAAATATAAATATTATAAACATTCTTTGTATTGTATTCTTTGCGCTGATGAATGACAACATATACATATAATCTTAAAAATTAAAAGAGAAAATGTAGTAGCAATGTGAATGTTAAAAAAGGCCAATATAATCAATTGAAATATTGCAAATATTAGAAAAATAAAATAAAATAAAAATATAAATATTATAAACATTCTTTGTATTATATTCTTTGCGCTGATGAATGACAACATGTACATATCAAATTTTTAAAAATTAATTTCTGCAGTTATTGAATAGATATATGTTAAAATAGAGATATACAAGAATATTGTGAAGTAATTTCATCGAAATCGGTTCAGCCAATTTTGAGTCTATAATGTCACAATTTCCAGACAGACATGAAAAATTCTAAAGTCAGTTTTGGATTCTAGAGGTCATGAAACGTGAAGATAAGCAAAAAATTTTTAAATTCTGAGCAATGTGCAGACAAAAAACTTTATATATATATATATATATATATTGAAAGAAATTGACAATAAAATTTACCTTGAAGTTCAATACCAGCCATTGCAAGAAAATCTCCAAGATGCACTTGAACTAATTTTATCAAAGCACACCGAAGAACACACCAACTATAGCTGGATGGATTGGAGTGTTCCGAATTGTCTTTCATGTCATGTGGTTTGACTCCTGATGTTCTTGAATCGCCACCTGCACCTGTTGATGATCCTTCAAATACATCCTCTTCATCTTCATCTTCATCAAGATCGGAAACAGCGGAATCGGCTGAATCATAATCAACATCTACTGCATCTGTATTAAGTTGAGGCTAGATAGGAATAATAAATCAAGGAATTAATAGTCATTCTATCAAAATAGTAATCAAATCATTTAAATGGATTTAAAATACTTTGGTTAGAAAATAAGAAACCATGGACATTTCTGGAGGAACGAATTGTTCTCGATAAGTTGGTTTGTCTTCTTTTATTTGTCCACCACTAGACTGAGGTCCTAATTGTCCTAAAAGACGCATATTAAGGCGAACTCTTTGTTTCGTCAAACTGGTCACAGTCGTCCATACTCCACCATCACTATTTTGATTTGTTGTTTCCTTATCAATACTTCCACTCTGAGACTGAAAATCAATTTTTAGTTAATTAAATTTACATATATATATATATATATATATAGAGAGAGAGAGAGAGAGAGAAAGAGGTAAGTATGAAACCTGATTTGATGCTGCCACACGGAGTAGTTTCTTTACGCCTCCGCCAAATAGAACAGACCACGTATGAGATTGTGAAAATCGTTGTCCAGCAAGGCGGTATAAAATTAAAGCATCACATGTGGCAAGTGCGTAAACTAGAAGGGACATATACGTAGCAACAAAAGCCTCCACAAGTAAAATATTTAATCTTGGTGTGTCTTCATCTTTTTCACGGGCAAGAAGAGCACGTAAATTTGTTACACCTATAAATTATATTAATAATCATTAAAGTATTTTATTAGTAATTTAAAAATATGAGAAGAACATACAAAAATATCTTTTAAATTTATTATCTTGTATTTATAATAAAAGTTTTATATTATATTACAACTAAATTAAATAAATATTTATTTTTAATTTCAATTTAATACTATTTGTATATAATGATCAATTCACTATATTAATAATTTTCTTTAATTCAAATTAATTAATTTAATTCTTTGTGTTTCAAATAATTCACTTTAGATTTAATCCATTAATTGAATTAATTTGTATTGAAATATTAATTTAATGAATATTAATTTTCTAAAAAACTACCTGGCCATTTTCCAGGATGAGTAGACACTTGTAGAGGTTCATCGCTGCTATAACGACGTCTTCGACCCTGACCGGCTATGAGATGTGAGCTGGTTTGTAATGTATTTAACCTAGCGAGATTTTCAAGACCAACACTTTGGAACCTTTGATAAATAATAAGTATCCTAAGTTAAATTATCTATTTAATTAAATTATTAAAAATATATTTATTTTCAATTTCGATTTAATGGAGAATTTTTTTTTTCTTTATAATATAATTGATGTATTTATATTAAATTGTTAGTTAATTAAATTTTTCAAGATTGAGTTGAATATGCTACGGAATGGCGGCTTATAGGTAAGTCAATAGAAATATTCCTGGAGTCCTCAAATACTTTATAATTAGTTCACTACTCTCTCATTTTGGAAAGTAACTTAGGGGTAAAAAGTTTCGTCATTAAAAAATTGTTCTCTACATCATTCTATAAGAAATTTTTAATGACTATTTATTCATTAAATATTGAGTAATTCAAAAAAATATAATAATAAATAAAAATTAGGGTTACAAAGAAAAGAAATTCTGTCAAAATCGATTTTTTTGCAAATTTTTATTGTGATATTTGCCAAAAAAAACAGATTATTTTATTGATATTTATTAAAAATATATATAATTTATATATATATATATATATATATATTTAATTGTTGAAACAAAAGAACTGTTTGAATAAATTACATTTAAGTGATTAAAATTACTTTTTAGATTTAAATCTTTCAATTTTCAAAGATATTTTAAGTTGCCTGAGTCTAAATTTTTTGTGCCTGGGGTGCAATTTCGTCTTAATTTAAAACTATGGCCAGATAGACAAAGACAAGGACGGATTCATTGTGTAAGAAATATAAATATTTATAAGCTCCAGGCTTTCTAATCTTAGGAATTACTAGAGGTTTGAGTATATTTAAGTTTATATTAATACGACATATTTTATATTATTTAAAAATTAAATTATTAATTAATTATGAGATTAGAATAGATGTATGTGTAGAATATAGATTTTCATATGTATTTAAAATATAAATAATTAAAATAATAAGGCACCTATTAAATACTTAAAAAAGAGTTATTTATTTTTAAGTTATTCTTTAAAGTTTTTCAATTTATTAGTAAAAACTTTAGAAAAACTTACCCTTCTGTATGTTGTTTTACAATAAAAGTATCTGAATCACAAAGAGATTGATAGATACATGCAGAGAGAGCAACTGCTAGATCTCTCAAAACAACAACTTCACTAAAATGAGTACTAGCAGGTGATGGTGGTCTTCTTAAAGCAACTAACGTTTCCAACATATCGTGAGTTTGAGACTTGAACAAAAATTGAAATATTATTTAAATTTGTCATCATAGAGATGATGAAGTTTCAAGATAGAAATTATTTTTTAAAATTACCTGTAAATGTCTGACGGGATCAGCTACCACAGTCTTATTGCAAGCGACACTTGCAGAAAGTAGAGGAAGTGTAGTGGGGAATGGAAGAGGAGAAAGTAATTGTTGTTGAGTTTTATCTTGCTGAAGTTCTTGTAATAGAAGAACTAATTCCATTCTCACACTAGCCAAGCCACCTCCACTTGCACCATGTAGACTACAGTAACTCAACAATGTACGGAGTAATGTCTCGTTTGCTATGATAAAATCAAAAGAATAAAGTGTTTTTAAAAAATTCAATTGAATATCTCAAAAAAAATAATAACATTTATGTTAATTGTCAAAATACAAAATGTAATTAATATAATTTGTTATTACATAAAACAACCAATTTCCTTTAATTTCAAATCAAATTATCAGAAATATTCCCATGCATGCTCACTTGTTGGATGCGATGCTGAAGCTGTGATTTTAAGTGTTTTGAAGCATAGAAAAAAATTTACCTTTAAGCCAACGTTTGCGCTTCGCTGCGCGTTGAACTTTTGCTTCAAAGTCTAATTTTTCAGCCATGAGGATTTCATGAAGAGTAGGACGTTCGCCGGAACGGAAGGTTGGTGTTGAACAATGGTCTGGAGGCTCGGAGTCACCAAGTAGTTCATCTGTACGGGTTCCCTCAATTTATCTTCAAATTCATTTATTTCTCGACCATATATATTGGTATAATTTTAATAGTAGTATTAATTTTAAAAAATTCGCATAATGTTAGAGACACTTAAAAGCAATTCTTTTATTAGCTAAACAAATATCCATTTATTGAAATAAGTGCATAAATACTCAAGTTCCAAAATTACAGATACATTCAGTCTAAATGTGGATATTAGTTCTTGTCATAAATATACAGTTTTGACTACAAATTAATGTTATTTCAAAAATTATCAAATAAACGTTACGTACATTAAATACGCTTTGAAACCGTGAAATATGTAGAATGAGATAAAAGATATACCTGCAGTTATTGATTCGGGTTCTCCAAGGCTATAGTTGCAAAGTTGTCGAAGAGCATCTACTTCTTTTTCGAGCCAAACATAAAGCTGGTATCGTAATTGGCCTCCATCCACTTCAAAACCAGTAGCAAGAGTGCTTAACTCTTCCATTAATATTTTTAAACAAGCAACAAACTTTAATTGTTGAGCCATAATATCCAAATTACCTGTGTTATTATTATTATCGTTATTTGTTCCTAAAAAATATATATATAGATGTTAGGTAAGGTTATTACTCAATTAAATTAGTCTTAGAGTTTATTTTAGTTTTCTTAGTTCCTATCAGTTAAAAAATCATAAAAACGTATGAATTATGGTGTTCCAAGATGGATCAATATGAGAATTTTGAAGATATAGGTATATATAGGACTAGGAACTTCATTATTTATCACTAAGATAAATAATTAATATTATTCATAAAATAGAGAGCCTAACTTAACATATATCTTTTATTTTTAGTAGAAAATAATTTATTTATAGTATACCTTGATCCAAAAACTCATCTTGTTTAAAGGAATTAATATTTGAAGGTTCGTTTTCAATATTATCATTGTCTTCATCTTCATCATCATCCCACTTCAGGACAAGTTCCTCTTCATTTCGAGAAACTGGTTGAGACCAATCCATAGCATCAGATATTTCCACTGATTGAGATCCTAAAAATAAATCATATTTAGAATATAAAATCACTAATAAAATAAAAGTACCGGGACCCTGACTTAATACCTGAATCACCGAATCGCCATTCAAATAATTTAAAAGAACATATACTTAAAATAAATTAGTCATAAACATACACCCCTTAAACGTATAGACTCAAAATAGGCTGAACCGATTTCGATGAAATTACGTCACAATATCCTTACATACCTCTATTTTTATCAATATATATTCAATAACCTCAGAAATTAAGTATTTCTGTCGGGAAATTTTGACGTTATAGACTCAAAATTGGCTGAACCGATTTCGATGAAATTACATCACAATATTCTTGCATATCTCAGAAATTAATTTTTTAAAATTTGATATCTACATGTTGTCATTCAAAGGATGTTTATGTTTTTATTTTTTATGTTATTTTTTATATTTATATTTAATTATATTTTTAATTTTATTTTTCTAATATTGGCCTTTTTAAATTATTTATAAAACACTGAAAACATTCACATTGCGAATATTATTACCTCTTTTAATTTTTAAGATTATATGAATAAATAATTTTAATTTTGATCTCATAATTGGATTTTCAATTAAGATATTATTATGGGTGGATTCAAAATGTATGAAGGGACACTTCGAGAAATGTGGATGTTGCGGCCAAGAACTTTCGACTACCGTAGAGCACAGAGATAGATAGATATAACATTTACAATAATAATATATAATTAATTTACTGATTAAATTAAAATACATATATTAAAAGTAAGAACACAAAAACAAATAAATGTTTTATTTAATATACTGATTGAAACGAAATAGAAGAAAAAACCTTTTACATATAAACTTCCAACCAAATATAGGATACAGAGGGCAGGGCCCCCCGTCTAGATGTGAAGACGCCCAAGGCGGACTGAACAGCTAGTATATAATATTTTGTATTTACGGAATCGCTGTATGACGAAATTGATGACGTCATTTAATTCTCCTATATCGAATAAAGATAAATCTTTTAAACATTGTGAAACAATTTCAAATAATTTAAATGTACCTATTAATGCAATAAAAAAAAATATGGATATAACATAAATATTTTTAATTTTAATTTATTTATAATATGAGATAAGATATAAGGAAACGGTGGCTGTGACGTCATATCTATTTAAATTAAGAAAATACTAATGAAGATGATTTCTCCCAAGAGATGTGATCAATAAAATTTATTTCTTTATAAATACTATCTTTGGTGTGAATTTCAAAAAAATCGTTATAGCGGTTTCTGAGAACCCATTTACTTAGATAGATAGATACAATTTTAGCTAGCATAATAAGATTAGATTATAAATAATAAAATATACCTGAAGGTTTTTGTTGCCCTTGAGTAGGTTGTCCCCATGTAAGTATACCAGTTTCTATTTCTGTACTATCCCCTCGGAAAGATTTATTAGGACTATTTAAAACAACTAAAAATATAACAGATGTAGAAAAAATTAAGAGCATAAAATATATCAAAATATATTCTTTCACAAATTTATTTACCAGGTGAATCTGCGCCTGATGTTTCCATCACTTTTCCTGGAAGTTTACTTAAAACTTCTAAGGCAAGAGCAGGACAACCTGCTTTAAAATGAGCATGAGCAGTGGTAAAATAAAGCTGTCGTTCAAGAGGAGTAATAGAATCCTCAAGCATAAGCTATATCATAAATTCAAAGTAAATTAAATATTTCAAGAGAATAAAGAATAATAAATATTGATGTACCTACCTGTCTATCCATATGCGCTGATTTGGTATCACCACCATAGCTGAATCCGGATAAAACTAAAGTATGCCCTCGACGTTTATCTTGGGCGCTAGAGGCAATATATTGTCTAATAAGTAATGGATGAGTCCGAAGATATACATAGAAGTTAAATACATTGGGATTTGCACTAGCAGGTTCTGTTCGTTCTTCTTCATTAGTATAGGCAGGATGTTGAGAACCCACATTGGTGTGTAAAAGGGTGTTCAAGCTTGCTGAATGTTCTTTTAAAATCCAGAGTGCCATAGAGCGCAGAAAAGGATCAGGGTGCATTTTTAAAACACTCTGATTAGTACCATCAGCATTACAACCAAGAATTTCCTAAAATTTAATTTAAAAATCAACTAGAAAATCATAAAGAACTGATAGCATATGTTAATTATATGTATTATAGGATAAAATAATTATATCATAAAGACCACAAGTGAAGATCAGGTTTAATCTGTTTTGAAATTAAGTAAAGGAAATATTAAATTTTTTCAAACAAATCCAATGAGATACTTGTAAAGCATCACAGATTAAAAGAGCTTATATAATATATTATTATAATATATTCTGTTTAGATTTTAAAGAAATTCTTTAAATTTTTATTCTTAACTGTTTATAATCATTTAGATAATTTTTAAAATTAAAAATTTTTTTTTTCAAATTTAATATTAAATACTATATATTCTTATTTATCTGAGGATTCGTCAATAATTTTAATGCTTAAGTTTGTACTTACTTGGTAAAGTAAACGTTTTAAACTCGGAGGAGTAGAATCGAGTTCACCTTCATATAGACGAGCTATTACCATAGCTAGTTGAAAATCCTCAAGTTTATTTAAACACACCTGATAAACATTAATTCAATATATATATATATTAATATATATAAAATAGAATAATAAAAATAATTTTAATACTTCAATTGCATCTCGAAGAGCCCCAGCCAGTAAGAAGAAAGCTGCAGCATGTTCGAAACGTTGTTTTCCCAACAATGCAAATGCATTTTTCAATGCTGCCTTACGCCATCTATCTTCACTAAAGTTATTTGAAAAGAAATTCGTCATTCTTTCATCTCTTTTTGAACGAAATAATCCGTAAACTAAACTTTTTTTCTTCATTGCTAAATAGAATAATGCAGCATCCATAGGATCTTGGTTGACTAGATATGCTGCTTTGGCAACCTAAAATGTTATTTTAATTTAAATATTTTAACATTATTAGCAAATCCATACATTATCTAAAACTATACCTTTTCAATACATGTTTTAAGTGTTGTGTGATTTCTTAACCACCATCCAACACCTAATTCTTTAAGTTTTGACCATTTAGGTGAACCTTTTGCATAAGAAGGAATCAAAGCAAGTAGTTCTTCTTCACTTTCGGAATGAAAAGCCCATACCAAATTATTTGTGCCTACACCCTGTTTTTGAAATGGTCCGCGTTGGGCATAAGGTAGACATCTTAAGAGATAATTATAATGTTTCATTGCTAATAAAAATCTTAAGCCACAATCATCAAGAGAATCTAAAATATGTTGTAATTTCAATTGTAATAATCAATGTATTTTTACAATATAAGAATAATAAGTAAACTAATAAATAACCTACCAGTAGAAATATCTTCTGAATCAGGAACACCAGTTAGATTTTCTTTAGCAATAGCTGTTTTAGCTGCATCATTGGCAAATCTTTCAGCAAAATCTGTATTACAAGTAGAAACTGTATCGGCAAGAGCAAGCAGATGCATTTGATCTAGGCTAGATAATCCGGGCAAATGGGTATGAGTGAGTAATCGAGATAATAGTCTACCCTGACGGGGCCCAAAGTGAGATAAACCTTGACGCTCTTGAGATATGCTTTGTCTTCTTTCATGTCTTCGTGGAGATTCTGGTTCGTCACAAAGAAGAAAATCTAGTGATTCATCTTGATCATTTACGTTTGAATCAAAAAGTTCACCATAACCATCTTCATCGGCGGATCGAGTATTTGTTGCACTTCCACCAGGACATTTATTAGGTCCAGTTGTGGAAGAGGACGAGAGGGAAGTTGTTTCACGATCAGCAGCGAGTAATGTATAAAGTGGAAGGGGAGGGATAGAAGCAATCTCAGCATAATCAAGAGTTACTTCTTCGGGTATAGCTGTAGTTGATCCACGATGTTCAAGTGGGCTTGTAGTACCTGCACCTGCATAACTAACAGATAAGGTACGAGAGCGAGACCACCCTCTTTGACGAACTAATGTTTCTTCATCGGTGCTTGATTGTAGTCCAGAGCCTTGACGTACACCACAAGTATTTGAAATACATCGAACTAAATGTGCCAATATTGCCTTTACCCAACGAATTTTTCCAGAATTTAAAAGTTCCATTAGTTGTTTAGGATGGTATTGGGGTAAAACTGGACAAGCAATTCGACTAGCTTCAAAAAGTCCATAATCTGGCATATAATCAAGAGTTGAAAGTTGTTCTGGTTGTCCGATAGCACCACGCTTTTTTTTACTGTCCAACATTGTCAGATTTATGGAGCTAACGCGAGAGAGGTGAGGCATCGAACTTACATTAGCTAATCGTCTCTGTGTTGTTTCCTAAAACGTATAATTTATTTATTTTATCAAAAATAAATATAGAAAAATAGAATTTGAAAATACCTGAGCAAGATTTCTTAAATCTTCATCCCTCAAATTTCTTGTATCTTGTAATTCTTCTGATTCTTGATGACGAATTGCAGATTTATGAGATTCACCAAAAACTAAAAAATCCGATTATATTATTTTAAAAGATAATCGATTTAAAAATCTTTCAGTTTCGAATTGCTTACAATTAGGTTTCCATTGTGAATATACGTGCATTTCACTATCCATACCAACGACCAGGATTCCATCTCTAACCCAAGATATTTGCATAGGCAGTGGAGGTAATCCATCTGCAGTTTTTAGATCAATTTTTCTTAATTTCATCCATCGAATTTCATCAGTAAATTGAGGAACAGCTAAGCTAGAAGCTTTTCGTAAAATTGGCCGATTTGCCGATTGTGATTCTTTCATAGCCTTCATATTGGCTTGAGCGAGATCACTAGATACTGGTGTGAAGAGAAGAACCTAAGATGATAGAAATGAAAATGAAATTATAATTAAAATTAATTTAAAATAAGTTTTATCAAAATATTTAATCAAAATATAGATAATTTAATTAAAAGAAATTAATTTTTTTATTTATTAAAGCAAATTCTGAAGAACAAATGAGCATACTTTGCTTCCAACAGCTACGGTTAATATATGGGAACCATCTTCTTTTGAAACCCAATCAAGCTGTACAAGGTGTTTTTGAGTTAGTGGACAAGTATTTCCACATTCTATAATAGATTTTCTTAAAGATTGAAGTGTTGAAAAACTTGGAACAGCTAAGAGACCTATTTATTTAAGTGAAAATAGAATATATTATATAATCAAATAGAATTCTTATAGTATTTTTTATATATCACAGTACCTGTTTTATAATTGTTGCTGTGAGCTTCAAAAGAATTACCATCTCCATTTTTAGATCGTACATCTTCTGATGAAAATGTTTGTAAAATATGATTAAGTCTTTGTTTTTTCTGAAGAAATTTATTATCATAAAGGTAACTCAAATCAAGATAAGGATCAACTTGCATTCGAGGAAGTTGAATATTTTTTAGATGAATTGTATCTTCAAGAACCCATTCAGAACCTTGAATTTAATAAATGAATAAATTGTCATTCATAGCTTCTTATTAAATAAAGTATAAACAAAATGAATGTTACCTCCAGTACTTTCACATTCATGTATGGCTACACATAAATTAATATAACGTGAATCAGGATCATTTTTAGACGGCCTTGTAAAAGATTTTCCGTATTTATAGGCACAAGCAATACGTCCAGAATAAGCAGCACAAATATTTAATGGCTGACCTAAAGATTATAAAATAAAATTGTTTAACTAATTTTCAGAAAAATTATTTCTTTTCTGTATTTATTTTAAATAAGATAAATCTATGTTATTGAAATTCTATTATGATAATATTTCAGAATAATAAATGTTTAAAATTATTTAAAATTCTTAAAAGTATAAAAAAAACACTTTTCCAAGTTTTCATTACCTGTTCCAGATATATCAATACAAGAGTCCTTATCTCTTTTATTCATCTCCCATTCGGCCCATTCATAAATACGATCTGATTCGGATTTAGTAACTTTACATCTCCAAAATCTATAAAGAAAAATTAAATATGTAGTTTGTTTTTTTTATTGATTTAATTATTTAATTATAAATTATACCTGATAGATGAGTCTGAACAAGCTGTTGCTATAATATAAGGAGCAAAACAAGCTGGGTAAATTGAAGCTGAACTAAGATGGCCAGCAGCTGGAGAGGCATGAATAACTTCAACACCGTCGGGAATAGGAAGATCTTGTGTGCATACTTTCGTAGTAAGAATATGTACATGAGAAGTAGGAAGGTGAGTTCTTCTTTGGTCAGAAAAACCTAAATGTTCGCCAGCAGTACTAGCCGAACGACCTGTGGCTTCACCCTCTTCATCATCTTGAACAAGTTGGCTATCAGGGACGTATAGCATACTTCCAGTCATTTCAGCTGTAAGATGAATTTTAAAAAATAAATATGTAGACGTATTTAAATTCAAGTTGAAAATATAGAGTATCAAATCCAGTTTAATAAAAAATTGATAATTCTCAACTTGATATTATACTAAATAATAAAATTTATAAATACCATTAACATTAGATTGAGATGCAATAACTAATCGCCACATATGAACGACTGTACATTTGGGTGTTCGTTCAAGCAGAACAATATAAAATGGTTCTTCAAATTCAGAAGAATTATGTAAATCAACCATAGCAGCCATATGATTTTCCATTAATCCTAGATCAGGAGTATTAATACTATTAGAAGCATGAGCATTAGATTTGTTTTTATTCATTCCATCGTCAGCTCTTTCACCAGTGATTAATTGTTCTTGAAAGACATGTAAAAATTGAGTATTTTGCCAATCATGTGTAGCATCAGAAATTGCATCTAATTGTATTATACATCCAGGTCTAGCAGTTGATTGTTGAGATACAATTATTATTTTATCATGAAGAGAGCATCCATGCCTCGTGGCTTCGTCGCATGAAGAACTTTCTTCAGTTGAAAGAGAAAGCATGGAATCTAAAATTCTGCTTCTTCTTTCAGAACTTGAAATTTCTGCTAGGAGAGTTCGAGCGTCAATGACAGCTTGGTAAACACGTAAACTTGTGCCATCAGAAGCAACAAAACAGGCACTTGGAGAATTGGATAAATTTCCCAAAGTAGTACTAAAAATTACAATAATATCAATAGAAAGATATAAATTAAATTAATAAAGAGTAAAAACAATAAAAATAAATAAAATAATAAACAATAGAAAGAATTCAAGGAATATTTGATAAAGCTACATTTATGATGATCTTCAATAAGTTCTTTCCATATTTTAAAGAAAAGAAAATTATCCTTTTTTTTAATAAAAATTAATAAAAAAAAGTATTGTTCATCAATAATCAATGTTTCCCCCTGTTTGGCAACATTTTAATATCAAAATGGAAAAAGTCACCTCTTTTGATGGTATAAGAATCGACTTATTTTTTGTCATATTTATAAGAATAAAAATGGTGTAGAGCATTCTTCTGCAATTTTTTTTAAATAGAATTTTTCTCTAAATAATCTTTAAGATCAACATGTCTAACAATATGAAAAAAGTATATGGCAAAATTATACATATTGAATTTAAGGTTTACCTATATAAATATATCATTCTATGTGCATTACCATCTTAAACTTAACATGCTCGCAATTCTGATATGGAAAAAATTGAGAACTTATTCAAGGCTTTTATATTTAATAATAACTTTTGTTGTTAAATTAATTAATATATCACTGTAAATGGGAAGTTAATGATAATATAGAAAAATAATTATAATTAAATAAAAAATCTTTAGTATTCTAAAGATTACAAAAAAGTTTAGTTTGAAACAGTTTTTGTTAAAAAATGGTTTGTAAATACGTTAATGTTTGTATTTAATTGAAATTAGATTGCATAGGTTTTTAATACCTTGGTAATAAAGTGGGAATCCAAGCAACATTAGAAAAAGCAGATATTTTTGGAGAGTTAATCCTTGCTAGTTCAGATACGCCACCGGATTTACTTAAAGGTCCTACAGCGTCAACACGCCAAAGAATAAGTTCCGAACAAAAATCCTACAAATATTAGTTTAATTAAAATAGATAGATATTAATTTAATTATTTGATTTAACAAAAACTTACGTTTTTAAATAATTCATTTCTATAGGCAGCATCAGATTCGTCTCCCGGTAATTTAGTAGAAGCGGGATATTCGCTAATATTATGATGGGACGTTGTTAATAACAATGGCAGGACAGGATGGCAAGTAATATCATTAACGCGAAAGCGATGCCCAGAGACTCTTGAAGAATGGCCAATACTAAGGACCTTAAGAAGTAATTTTATTAAAATTATTTAGTTGATTACAAATAAGTTAGATTTTCAAAAAGAAAATATTAGAAATATGAAAATAAATTTGTGAGGCAAATTGATTTAATCCTATAATATTAGTGTTTATCTACTTAATAATATAAGTTAAGAACAATGTTTTCAATATCATTGAAGCGTAAACATTCGATAATAAAGTAGTTTTTAATCAACTTACTTGTGAAAATTTAGAACGATCTGCAAAAGTAAGTTGCCAGAGATTCAAAGTTCCATTAGAATGCTTGGTAACCATAGAAATTGTAGGTGAAGGGTCAGCAGAAATTCCTGAGGGAATATTTCCATTTTCCTGATTGTTATTATTTCCATTTGGGATATGGCAAGAAGATGGCTTTCTTGATTCATTATGTAATGTTGAAGAAATTGCTGGTTCTTCAGTGTGATTATTTAAGGTTGGTGTTTCTCCTTCTTCTTCAATTAAACTTGGTAATGGTGTCGAGGGTTCAACATTATCAGAGGGAGCTGTCACTGGACCTTTACTATGTGCTGGAGGTCGAAAAACATCTCTATAATTATGATGACAACCATAAGCATTATAAAGACAAACTGATGTAGCCATTGTCATAGCATCCCCAAGAGGAAAAGCATTTGGGATTCTAGTAGAGAAAGATACCTGAGCTTGTCTAAATGAGCCTGGATGATATTCATCTAGCCATTCTACTACCCTAGAAGGAATTCATATTTTATGAAAACGAACATTATAAAAAAAAACATTAAACGCACAATTATTATTTCATACCAAATTAAATAAGACCCATCGATTGGATGAACAGAGAATAGAAGATCAGGACTATGATGCCAATCTCGTAAAAGACAATCGATTTTAAAGTCTAGAGAATCAGGAATTTGATGTCCCGATCCAACCCCACCAGTTCCAGTAGTGCCCCCTACTCCTCCTCCAGAATCCGTTCCAAGAGAATTAATTGATGTAGTTGCGCTAAAAAATTATAAATTTCAAGTTATTTTTTAATTTGTTTTATAATTTTAAGAATAAAATTTTACCTTAGTGACTGATGACTATGTCCACTAGAAGATGGAAAACTGTGGTGTTCGTCAGTACTTTCATCATGGCTTGTTCCTTTTGTTACTTTAGCGTGACGTTTTTCTAAAAAAAATCACAATGTATTTTATCATTCAAATTGGTTATATTTATTGTATGTATATATTAAAATTGTATTAGAATAACGTACTAATAGTTTCATCATGTTCCGATTCATTGTGAAGTTCACTAGCAAATTCACCAACACCTTCTTCTTTTTCTACTACTCTCCGAGTTAGTTCCTTGGAAAACAAATAAATTAAGATTATAATCATGAGAAAATTATTTCTGTAAAATTAAGACTTTTATTCAATTATTCTTTCTGAAACGAAACAAAACAAAATTTAATTTATTTATGATTTAGAAATTATAAAATGCCATTATTATTGTAAACACTATCATAATTAAGTATCTTACATTATTTTTTAAATTTTAATGAATAACTTTATAATACTAAATTTTTATTTGTTTAATAGTCTTATTTATCAGAATTATCAGTTACTTACATGTAGGATATTTTCAGCTTGAAGTGAAAAGTGCATTTCTTTATTATTCAACCAATGAATTATGAAATTGGGTTCTCTGTCAGGCTCTCCTGTCATCAAACTAGGAACAAGAGGAATATCTAAAATGAAAAACTAAAATTGATATCTTTTTTGAACAAAAGTATGAGAGCATTTTTTATCATTAATTATAATTATAATATTAATCAAGCATGTATTTGAATAAGGTATTTTCATTACCAGTTTCTGCGTTAATGCTAGCTGAAAGATGGAAATGCAATCCGGGGGTGACACCTGTTCCATGATAACCATAACTATGAAAGTCATGTACGCTGTAAGTTGAAGGGAGAGTAGGAATTGGTGAGCCAGCTCCCACTAAACCAGCAACTCCGCCGCTTAGTCCAGCAGCATTTGCAATTACTCCCACATTAGGTTCGGTTCCAGTAGGTTGTCCTTTCGCATGACGACGTATATGGAAGCAAGTCCTAGATTATTAATCAAATTTATATAAATATACATATATTAACATTTAAAAAATAAATTTTTTAACATTTATAAATATTCACTAACATTTATGTATTCAAAATTTTTATTGTTTTTATTTTGTTTTGTTTTTATGGAAATAATAATTGTTTTTTTTTAATTAATTTTACATGATTCAGTATTAGAATTAAGTAGTAAGAATATAAAAGTATTTATTATACAAGTTAAATATAATAGGAATTAAAATTCACAATTGATAATAAAAATGTATAGAATCTCTCTAAGCGAATAAAAATAAATAGATATTTATTGTGGTGACACTTTTAATTTATTATAATTATTTTTTATTAGTCCAATTAAGATAAATTGAAAATGAAAATATAACTGACTTCATATGTTTAAGTCTCTGCATGAAACGATGTTTATGTCGATGAGTTCTAAATTTGGGATTTTGTGTTGCTAGTGGATCAAATTGATTCATGTTAACAAGACCATCATCTGGTAACACTGTTTCAACCCAAACTCGACAAATATTATCTCGGCAAGAAGTAACCAGCATATTTGAAACTGAACCTCTAAAACAAAAAATTATAATTAATAAAAGAATTAGAATAGTATATTTCAAAAGTAAACTTACTTTGGCATATACTTGCTTGTTTTTCTCCAAGACAAGTGTGTAACAGCCCTTGGATGGGCAATATAAACAAAACCGTAATTGACATCATTAACTCCACCATTTATTGAGGTAGAATGATCCAATGTTTTGGACGGGAAGAGAACTAAATTTCAGATAAATGAAATATTTTATTATACAAATCTTTACTATCTTTAAAATAAAACTATTAGTTAAAAATGCTTAGTTATATTAGATAACGTCTAGTTGAATTTTAATTAAGTGTTATAATCAAGTTTAATTTTTATTATTGAATTAATGTCCACTTACGAGGTTTGTTTTCAAACCAAATTTTGACAAGTCTGTCTGCATGTCCGGCTGTTGCGAATAATGTGCCATCTTGGGAAAATGCCATATGCATTACTGGAGTAGCTGTTCGACATTTCCAAATACATTCCCAGCCACGGTCTTCATCTTCACCAGTATTTTGACCTGGAACGCCACCAGGAGCAGTGACCCCAGGACTATGACCTCCTTCGCCACCAATTTCGAAAGTAACACCTTTTTGAGGAACTAAAATAAAAATTTTACAATATAAAAATAAATTTTCAACAAAGAGAAAATTAAAAAGAATCAGACCATTATCTGTTTCTTCTTCTGATTGAAAGCCATAATGTAAGTGCCAAAGTTGAAGAACTGGTCCACCAGTTAGTAATCTGGTCCCTTCTAAATTCCACGAGAGTGAGGTGATTCCACTCTCAGCTTGAATATTGCCAGTTTGTACCCATCGATAATCAAGATGCTGTAAATAATATGTAACAAATATTTTTAATTATCTACAACTAATTATATATATAATATCAGATAGTACATTTCGGCACCATTCGGTTATAAGCTTTAAAAAAAATGCTTCATTATTTGTAAATATATAAATTGATATTTTAAACTTAAGAACAAATTTTAAAATTTAACATCCACTTTTAAATTCAATTTAGACTTATTCAGTATGTGTTTTCTATTTTAAGTCTGGATGGTATTTATTGTTCCCATTCTTATCGCAAAGTCTTATGATATTCTAAGAGCTTAATCATTTGAACAATAAATATTCTAAATTATTAAGTAGCTCTGTGTAATTATGTAATTATGTCATTCTCTTTGCTGTTTCATTATTTAATATGGGACCAATTACCTTTATCAAAGAATTTAAATTTATTTTAATCTTTTAACGTCTCATGTTTGGCAATCCTAATAAATTAGATATATAATAGGATTGAGTTAATTAATATATCCCTATAGTAATTTAATTTTCAATCTTGATTTATTTATTTGTTTATATTAAAAAATATGAATTTTGTTAAATCCAATCTTAAAATCAAATTAAAAAAAAAAAATATTTATAAAGAGAACATATTTTATAAACAATGATTCACAGATTATTTCTATATTGTTAAATATTTTATATTATAAAAAAGTTAGTATTTAAATTATTTTTAATAAAAAATAAATAGTATATTCTAACATAAATGCCAAATTGATTAAATTAATTCAGTAGTCGTTATTTAATAATATTCACTCTACGCTATAAATTATTCAATTTATTCCAACATTTAAAATGACCTTTAGATGAAGATGAATTAAAGAAAATTAGAGTAGGTTTGACTAAAAGTGTTTAGTTAATTAAAATGTTTTTAATGAATATATTTATAAAATATATGATCAAGAAATAGTAAATTCAAAATTAAACGAAAACTTATGTTTTTAAGTTTTTTATATCCATAGAAAAAATGTATTGAAAAAAATATTAACAGTCAATTGAAGAAAATAAGAATTAAATAAGTTTTTTTAAAAAACTAATCAATTTATTAGTAAACAAATAATTTAGGTAATTTCAAATAGGATTAAAAGTTAAATAATTGAAATCAAATTATATAAAAAGAACATATTAAACTAGAAATAGGTTCAAAAATAAGTTATTTCAGTGGATTCGCTATTTTATTTTATTTTTTAGTTAATTTGAAATAAAATTTGGCATAACTAGATTAATTAAATTACTTTCCTAAATTAAACATTCTAAAATGATTAATAATTGGAATCCCGATATAATACTATTCAAAACTAGTCCTAAGTTATATTAAAGCAGAATAGATTTATAAATGCATTATATTATATTTTGTATTCTTTTTAACTAATTAGACTAAATATTAAATTATATTTTGTCAAAAATGGAATAGTTTATAAAAATATCCATATTTTTCCATAATTCAAAAATATACTATAATTAAAATTTAACTAATAATCTTTCATAAATTTATTATAAAAAAGCCTAGTCATGGACTAAATTTCAATCATCCATTTTTTAGGCAGCTGTCATTATGTGATTTCTGTCAATTGAAAAAATCTATTTTTAATTAGTATATAATTTCATTATTATGAAGTGGGAGATCGAAAAAAGAGTCATGTGAAAAGTTTAAAAATATAGTATAATTCTTTAAAAACTTACATGTGAGCTATTATTATGGATTAATGGTGTTGGCTCAAAAATACAGACTTGGTTGTCATATGCTCCAGCTATTTTACCAGTATCTGTTGAGCAATCTAAACAATTAATTCGAATATAATTATGCCAGGCACCAGGAATAATTTGAACTCGTTCAAAAGTACTGGCTAATATGACAATATTACATCCAGCTGCATAAGCCTGTGGGAAATTAAATGTCAAAATTAGATATCGTTTTTTTTATATATTTGATCATGTATATAGTTATATATATATATATATATATATATATATATGTATATAGTTATAGTTAAATTGTACAAGATAAACTATCATAATCAATATATTAGAAAAATTATTCTGGTATAAAATAATTTTAAAAACTTACTGTGAATGGTATCCCTTCTACACTTCCAACAGCAAATGATTTATCACCAGCATTACAAGCACCACTTAAAATTTGATGACAGTTCATTTTTATAAAATAATTTTTTTTGTAATCTAAAGATCAGTAATAATAGATTAATTTTAAATAATTAAAAATAAACTAAAATATGTTCATATTATTAAAATTGTTAAAGAAGTATATTTTGAAGTGGCCATCTTCAACCTACCACCATTTTATGATATTGTCACAAGTCCGATGTCTTTGTCATTTGGAAAAACTTAAAAGAAAAAAATTACAAAATAAATTTGTCTGAAAAACTTTTAATAAATTTTTGATATGAAAATATTAAAAGACAGATTAAGAAATAAAACAATAATTAAAAATTTAAAATGAATTAGAAAAAATATATATCTTAAAACAGCAGCGCTAAAATTGAAATATAATAAAAATAAATATATTTATATATTTTTAATATTATTATTATTTTTAGAGAGAGAGAGAGAACAAAAAAAATGTACTTTTTTAGAGATAGAATGAAATAATGGATAAAATAAAATAATTTTATTCTTAACTTTTATATAATATATTATATATAAATAATATAATTGTCAATTAATATAAAGTTATTCATTTTGTATATAAAACATGTATTCCAAAGATGTTCATCAACTTTAATATATATTATATAATCGTTAAAGGTTTTAAATTTAAATTCAATATATAATATTTAATTAATTTAATTGAATAACAATACTATACTGTAAATTTAAATTTTTTAATTAATTAATCCAATTCAAATTTGCGAGATAGTCGAGTGGAAACACCCCAGATTTTTAAAATGGATATTGTTAAAAAAAATAGAATTAGATTACGTGAAAATTTATAATTAAACATTTAAAAAAAATATTAGATTCAAAATTTATTATAAATTTTTCCATGATTTTTCATAGTGATTAATAAAATTTATGCAAACATTTTTTAATCTGAACTCATTTTCTATCACATAAAATAAGATGTATGAAGAAAGTGAAATTCCTGGATCAAAAATTGTGTACTGAATATTTTCATTAATTTATTTACAATAAATTATTCCTAAAAAATGAATATATAATAATAATAAATATTTATTCTATTCTCATTACGCCTAATTTCATATTTTGATTTTTATTAATTTATAAGGGATAAGGGATTTATTAAAATAAAAAATAGATTTCTTGTATCATTTATTTGTAGAATTTCAATGTGAAAATATACATATTTGAAAAAATGGCATTTTTAGATATTAAGAAAAATGTATTCGGTAATTATACAATGTTGTTCAGAATCATTCAAGGAACACCTCAAAGTTTCAACCACCTACCTTCTTTAGCCCGTCTCCTGTATAATTACCATGTATTCCTTATTCATGTAATTATAATTATATTTTGTAATAGATTTAATTCTTATTATTTACATAATTATTTAAGAATTATGCAAGATTTATTTATTATTAATTTATTTTCTATTAATTTATCTCAATCATTCAATTATTGTAAATACATACAATTGAATTTAATATTATTTTAAAATTTTTTAATTTAATAAATTTAATCTATTTTCCATAAGAAAATTATTGTAAAAATTAAAAAGACAATTCTTTCACTTCAATAAACATTATAATATAGGTTTTTTTAATCATGATTTCCAGCTTGAATGTTAATCGAATTATTTTAAATTTCAGATTTAAAGCTGATATTTTTTTATCATTATTCACTCTTGTATCTTTGCTAATTTTTATTATATAAAAAGTTTTCAATAGATTTCTTGAATTAAATTTTATTATAGTTAAATAAATATTCCTTTATAATTCTAAATGGATTGCTTGTTGTTCTAAAAAAAATAATATATGAAAATAATATAAATTTGATTTACTTTATTAAAATTTACTTGTTATTTTTTCTTTATCATAAACTTCATCTTCTAATTCTGAATGTGAGTAAATCATTTCTTGAAGTTGTTTAATTTCGTTGTCATAATCTTTCCATTCACTTATTATCCTCATGGCTGCAGTAAGTTTGGCTTCTTTGGTTTGAGGATTATTACACTTAAAAACATAATAATACAATATTAAAATCAAATTTAAAAAATAGCAATAATATATTATATAAAATACCAAATCAATTGTTTTTGCTTTGTTTTTACTCTCATCATCGCACCAAGTTTCACACCATAACCATTCTGTAGGAAGGGATTTAATAGCAACTTGATGGATCATATTATTAGGAAGATCCTAAAATAAAATGTATATAAATTAAATGAAAATAGTATTAATTCGAAAATCTTTTGGATTTATTTATTACCTGATCTAAGTTGGCAAGAGAATTTGGATCCTGACTTAACGCTTGATATTGACCCCGCAATCTATCACCAGCAGCGATTCTTCGGAATCTCTTTAAATCGACAACGTAAAGGGCACTTATATGATACCGTCTACCTTGTAAATGATTTCTCCAATATCCTTGTTTCCAAAATCGAAAACCTTCCATTTCTGAACGACTTTCGCAAAAAGGTGTATAACCATATGGTGCACCCCCTAAATCGAAATCAACTAATTCTTTCATATCTGCTCTTACAACCTAAAATAATAATAATATGTATAAGATATGAAAAAATTATATATATATATATATTTTATCAAAAATAATTTTAATATTCAAATAATAAAAACTAACTTGATCAGCGTCTACAAAGATAATTTTTTTAACATCTAATGGAAAAAGAACATCTAAAAATAAAATTTTATAACCCCATATAATTCTTTGCTTTTCTGTTTGTTGATGTAACCAACGTGGCCATTTATATTGAACTAATTCATATTCAAATCCATATTCTTTAGCCATTATAGGTAAAAAATCCTGTAATGTTAAAGGAAATATTATAAATAAAAATCAATTATATTTAAAAAAAAAATGATAATTGTTTCTGAAATTTGAATCAGAAAAAATGATTCGAAAAGAAGTTTAAATAAAAATTAAAGAATTAAATTAAACGTTTTTAATAGTTTTATTTATTTGATACCAATTTTTAAATGACCTTTAATGTTGGTGAAAGGTAATTTTTGAGAAACCAAAATTTTACTGGTGTTTTGGTATTTTTAAGCACAGATAACATCATAATTTTAAGAAAACGTTCATATAAATGTCCGGAAGCAAGAGAAAATATATTGATTTTTTCTTCAGACTCTTCATCCGTCTTTCCACCTCCAAGTGTACTAAAATTAAAAATTACATTTTGTGGCAGGAAATCTACATAACCATGGATAGTGAGTATGACAATATTTACTTGGTAATAGAATTCCAAATTCCTGATGATTGATCCTCATCAGAAAGGAGATTCATATGTTGTTTTCCAGGTCGTTTCTGTACACGAAGTTTTAAAACATTGCTACGCAATGAACTCACAACTACATGAATGTCCGGACTACCAGCAGGTGTATCGGATCCTTCATGAGTGACAATTTCGTATATATCAGCGGATCTTCCTTGACGTAATCTTCAAGTAAAATAGAACAAAACAGAAAGAAAAAATAATTTTTTTACTTAAAAATGTCCAAAAAAATTGCAAATAAATATAAAAATAATAAAACTCGATGCTATAAAGAATTAATCATAAAATTTTTGTGAAATAGTAATTTTAAAATTTTCACACAAAGATGTAATATAAATATAAATACAAAAAAATAGGTAGTTGTGTGTGACATTCCCTTGTTTTTAAAATTATTATAAAATTTATCGACTTTCGACTATGTTATAGAATTCTTAAAAAATTCTAGATAATATATGTTTTTTTGTAAATCATGGAATCTGAACAATAGGAAATAAGATTGGATTCAACAGAGATGAGAATGATAAGGCGGATGGTAGGTAAAATTCTCAGGAACGTAGTAAAGGAAATAGTAAAAGGGGAACAAATTGTCAGAAACTTTCGAAATTTGGTATGGATAAAACAAGGAGTCCCACTATTCCCAATTCTATTTAATTTACTACTGGAATATGAGTTTAGACAAATTGGGGAAAAATCAAACGAAATCGAATTAAACGAAAAACTTCAAGTAAATAGGTTACGCAGACGACTTAAATATAATAGGATTCGGCAATTGCAATTAAAGATATCGTAGAATAATTAATCGAGGCAGGAAAAAAGGTGGGGCTTTAAATTAATAGTGATAAGACAAAATATTTAGTAACAGAGAGGAATGATCTATAACCCTGGGCGAAGAGAGTAGATTTAGAGCATTTGACAATAAGATTGTCAGACATAGTTAGGGTTATAAAATGGCCATGGGCAGGATAAGTGGGCGAAAAATTTATTGGTGGGGAGACGCCAGTTTGGAAGACCAAGGACGCGGTGGATGGGCAATGTAGGAAGGGACATGAGAGAAATGAGAGAAAGTAGGAGTTGGATGGTTATAGCCCAGGATAGGGACACTTGGAGAAATGTGGTTGATTCAGCCAAGAACTTTCGAGTACCGTAGAACCACAGAGATAGATAGATAAGAAAGGTTGAGGATCACATTTGAAGAAGAATAATTAGAATGTGACTGAAGGAAAAAAGAACGAGAGGAAGGTCAAAGAGAAGGCGGAGGGATTGTACAAAGGAGGGCTTGAGAATAAGGGATTGTGTGAGTTAGATGTGTTAGCAAGGAAGGAGTGGAATATAATAACGACTCATAGTTAAAGGAAGCAAAATCTGAAGATGATAAAACAATATCCTAGATACTATAGGTTAGCCCAAATAATCCTTAGGATTTTTTTATCACTTATCTTTTATAGAAATAATTAAACATTTTATGCCCACTTTATTTTTTTATTTATTTAAGAAATAAAAAAAATAATGGCTCTGATGAATTATTTAATACCGTATAAAAAAAGCATTATTAAACACATAATTTTAAGTACCGGGACCCCGAGCCTCGGCTCGGTACTTAAGTTAAAAAAAATGATTCATTATTTTTTATATACAATTCTTTAATTATTTATTACAATTATTAAATATTGCATCATTGCTTCAATCTGATTAAAATGAATGGAACTGGGGTCCTCAATAATACAAACAAACAATTTTAGCTAGCATTATAAGATTAATCCAAGTAATATCGTCTATATTCTATATATCAGTATTTTTTTTTCTGAATTTAATACCAAGTTGATTTTCAAAATTTTCTATTCTTTATGCTTATGATTGATTACATGTATTAAAATTTAAACAAATTCAAATATTCTAATTTTTAAATTTATATACAATTTAATATTATTTTTTCGTGACTAATGGCAAATACAGGTGGCCCTAGTCAGAGCAAGAGAAGACTCCTTAAGGTAGCGGCCCAGTCGATGATGTTATATGGATCGAAGATTTGGGCTTTACAACTATATTTTAAGTGAAAAAATGATTTCTTGGTTATATAAAAATTAAAATATGATTCTTTATATCTTTATTATAGACATTTTCATTCTGTCTACATTATCTAATTCTCACAATATATTAAGATCATATAAATTGGAATTTGTTATTCAAAGAAAATGTATATTTGTTTTTATTTATAAAACACGAAAACATTCAAAATTATAAGAATAAATAGTTTTAATTTTGATCTCATAATTGGATTTTCATTTTCAATTGACGATTTGAATTCATAAAAAAAAACTTTTAAAACTTTTTAAATTATTTTCAAGTAAGTATATAAGATATTATTTACAATATAATCAATAGCTAATATATAATATTAAAAATATATTTACCGGAGTATAATAAATTGATAACGTCATTTAATTCTCCTACTATATATCGAATCGAATATAAAGATAAATCTTCTTCTTGTGTGAAACAATTTCAAATAATTTAAATGTATATCTATTAATGAAATTAAAAAAAATCAAATATATGAATATAATATAAATATTTTTAATTTTATTTTAAGAATAGATATGTATATATCTCACAGGCGGTGGTTTTGACGTCACATATATACATTTAAATTTAGAAGAAAAAAACTAATAAAGATGTAGTTTTCCTGAGATGTGATCAATAAAACTCAATTTTTCTTTATAAATACTATCTCTGGTGTGAATTTCAAAAAAATCGTTAGAGCGGTTTTTGAGAACAAAGAAACAGAGAAACAAACAATTTTTACTCTCATAAGAAGATAAGATTTGTTATTTTTTATTATTTTAAAAAAATAAATGATTTTACCTTAATAGCCAGGCACCTGGATTTGCTTTTAATTGAAAGTATCCTAAATTGGCCATAACAATTGTATCTACACGAACAGGTTCATTTTCTGTGCCTAAAGTGATTTGAAGACCACGTGGGGGATTCCCAAGAGTAACTTCAAAACAATGACCTTCAAGAAGGAGATATTCAAGCTCAAAAACACTAAGAAATTAAAAATAATTAAATATAAACATAATACATATTATTTATCAATTTAAAACTATTTTTTACCTGTGAATCACACTATCTACATCTTCAAGTTTAATGTTATCCAAATCGTAGGGACTAGTAACTGATTCTACCAGCCAATTTTCAGGTACTTGCATATTTTGAGTCAAAAGAACACTTGGAGGTAAATTAGTAAATTTTGCCATCGGGCCTGGAGCAGTTGATCCGTCAGGTAAAAATTGAATTTCAGGTTCAACTACATAACGATAGAAACTATAAATAAAAAGAATTAAAAAAAAATAAAGAAATAATTATTAAAAATTAAATTAGAAAAAAAATTTAATTGTTTGTTGACTTTGTAACAAAATAGAAGATGAATGAGTAAATTTGAGGTTCTTTAATTATTTCAATTAATTTTGTAAATATAATATTAAATATTAAAAATTAATATGTTGATCCTCTGAAAATTTTATATTTAAAATTTAAGTTTTATAAATTATTATTATTATATTAATTACCTCTTTAAAGGCATATCACTATGTTTATCGATACAATTCATAAACACTTTAATATTGCAATTTATAGTTTCATGTAATACGGAAAGAATTGGTCCAAGTTTTTGAGCTCCACGAGAAACAGGATCCACAATTGCCGCTATTTCAAATGATGGTTGGTTGGAGTTTTTAGCAGGTATTTTAATTACACTAAAATAATAATAAAATAAAATAATAAATGAATTTTTTTCAACTATAAATTAAATAACGATAATATAAAATTACCTATGTTGATCTCCTGAAAATGGAATTTCAAATCGATTTCGTGTTTGTGGATGCGTAAATAATAAAGAAACCACTTTCATCAATTCATCACTGGAAATTATAGAATCTGCGTACATAGAAATGTATTTTTAAAAAGTAAAAAAATGGAAAAATGATATAAGTTGAATAAAAGTCATTTACCTTCATGCTTTGTTAAGGCTTCTAATAATTTATCTCCATATGAGCTTAAAGAGTACCGTTCAAGTAAAGAAAAATCATCTTGAGTAAAGGTTTCATTTTGAAAAAATGGACCTATAACTCGCCCGTTACTTATCACAGCAGTTTGTCCTGGATGTAACTTAATTACTTGTTTAACAAATATTTTGTGAATGTTTATAGCATTTTCAGCCCATTCAATCTCCTTGGACACTTTATTATCAGCATCAATGGTCTATATTAAAAATACATAAATATACTAATTTTTTTCAATTAATACTCCAATTTTTAATAATTGAGATTGATACTATAATTATACAAATATATATCTTGAAAAAGAAAATGTTTATAGATTTTTAATGAAAATTTTGACATTTATATAATCTCAAGATGTCTAAACTAACTTAAATGGTGATTGCATATCACTTATTCTAACTCTAACGCAAGTCAAACTCACTATAAAATTAACCAAATAATCACTATTCCATGTATAAAAAAAGTAATAAGGAAAATTAAAACATTTTTTAAAAAAATTCATACTTCATATTTAACTTCATTGGGTTTAATTTCACTATTGAGAAGTGCTCGGATAATGGGTAAATCTTCTAAAAATGTTTTTACATATTGTGTTCGTTGCCCAGCTTCCAGAGCTTTTGTAGCTGCTAAAATGACTAAAGAAATAGGATCAGGTGTTTCTTCATTGTTTAATATAATAGCAATCCTAACATTTCCAGATGATTTCTACAAAAAAATAAATTTAATTTTAATTTAATTTCTATATTTCTAACTAGAATCAGATTTCAAATAATAAATACCATTTGAATGAGAGCATCTAATAACAAATTTCTAGCTTTTTCTTGTTTAAGATCAAGAACAAGCCAATGCGTAAGCATATAAAGACCGCTTCCAAATTTAGGTTCCATATAATTTAAAAAAAAATTCATTAATGATGCAGTTTTATCGCGAGAATTTAATTTAGAAAATAGTTCAGAATCACTTTCAAGAGATGAGTGTCTAGTAAGTTCGAGCATTTTCCATTCTTTTCCAGGATTTAAAATCCGATCATTAAGTCTGAAATTATACATATTATTTAGTTGTAGTAAAATATATTTATAAATTGTAAAATAAATAAATAAATTTAAATATAGAAATATTTTATTAATGGATTGAGGCACAATAATAAAAAAATATACATGGAATGGGATCGAGATCAAATAGAAATGGAATTAGAAAAGGGTAATTTGAATGTTTTTTATTTTCTTATATATATAGTTAAAAAATAATTATTGATTTTAGCACCTGGGCATAATATTGGGTTGACTCATTAGATATTCAAGTGGATCGTCAGAATCAGAAATGTCTCCTTTATAAACAGCTTTTTGAAGTAAAGGCGTTTGTGAAAATATTTCACTTAATACGGCTTCTTCAAAATCATTTCCATTCAAATGTTCTTGAGCGAGAGAAACTCCATTTAATAGTACCTTAAATTGTGATTTACAAAAAATATAGTAGAATATTCTTAAAAAAAAATGATATTTATATAAAATAAAAACTTACTTGGGGTAAAGTATTAAGACCAGTGCGTGTAACGAAATCTTTGGCCAATTGTCTTCCTGTATCGTAATTTGAATCCTCATCAAATACTTCTTCTTTAGAAACTTGAGGATATTTTTGTTTAAATTTATATAAAACATCTTGGACGGATATTGTTTGATCAATTAATGATTCATCTTCACTAGCATTTACACTAGCTGTACCACTTCGGCTTACATAGGCATAGACTTCTGTGATAAATGCTAATCCTTGTGAAAGTCCTGAAGTTTCCGAAATATAATTGAAAGCACAAAGTAGAGCGACTCCTCCATCATTCAAACCTGTTGCTTTACTAGAAGAATTAACTACAATCACTAATCCTATTCTTAAAGGTGCATTATGAACCAGAAATGATTCGGCTAAACGTAACAGAGGCCAAGACTTCGACATGGATGGGTTTATTACCAAAACTAAGTGATATAAATTTCTCCTAATACTACGCAACATTCCTGGGAATGTTGGACGTAGCAATTCACTGAGGGTACTTGGCCATCTTCGATATTGGGGATCGTTTTCAATATCATTAATCCAACGAACCGCACTATCTCGAATATCTAGTGCATATTCAATGCCATTATTGCCACCACCTGTTCCACTTCGTCCTACATTAAGTCCTCCATTTGCTGAATTAGTGCCAAGATCAAGTGCAAGTAAAGTAGATATTTGAGAATGTGGGACACCTGAGAAGATAAATACTTGATAAACATCCAAATGAATATTAAATTATAAATGAACATCATAGAAATATCTAACCAATGGAGTGTAATCCATCCATTAAATGCAATTCTTGTCGAATCACATCTAAAAGTGAAGCAATATCTATTATGTCCAGATCAAAAAAAAGCCCATTTATAAATAAAGCTGTGTCAGAAGGTTGCAGAGAAAGAACTGATGAAAATCTCTCCTGATTTAAATTAGATTCTTTTCGAAGGTCTGAACTAACTACTGTTCTAGTTAATGATCTAGCCTACAATAAAATAAAAAATGTTATAAATAATTCATTATTTTAATTTTAAATTAAATTACCTGTAAAGGGAAATTTTGAGCAATATGAATAAAAACTTTTAGAGCTTCATCTTTAGGAGCAACCATAATTCGTTGAGCAGCTTGTAAACTAAGTTCTTGTACTTGCCAGACTTTTAAAGGAGACATTTCATTACTTGATTCTAGTAATTGAGTTCTAAATTGATCCAGTTGTAAATGTTTCTCTGGATATAAATTCCTGAAAAATAAAATTTCTATGTTGATTGTTTTATGTAGAGAGGTTATTTGAATATATTAAAATTATATAGAAAAGAACCCTGGTTGAAGGTGAGGAGAAAAAGTTATGATACATTTATTATTGCATTTATTAGTATTATTTATTTTTAAAAATTATTTTTTTATGAAATAGGTAGTTTTATTTCATGGATATATATAAGTATGTAGTTCTTTAATCTATATTTTCTTGGTATATATAGCTTTTGAATGTGTATAATAGTAACTATAATCTAAGAGCCACTTATATATAGCTTTCAAATATGCTTTTTAAAAGAGATTGATAAGAAAATAAACAAAGAATCGATTTTCTTTTAGTAAAAATACTTAAATCTTTTTCCAATATTAGCCCAGATAATATTATATCAGTAATTAATTTCATATATTTGAAAAATAGTTATATCAATTTTCTATTATTTTCTTTTAATTAAATTGTGTGTGATTTAAGAAAATTAATCAATATATACTTTAATCGGAAAAAATTAAGTCCCTCAATTTCTTCATCAGGATCTTCATTTTCATTTTGATCTCCAAAATTCGCACTATCTTGAACAGTGGAATCATCCATCACTTTATATTCTGTGGATTTTATTTGAAGTTCAACTCCATATCCAGATAGTCTAGTTCTTCTGGGGAGAGGGTTCTTCAAAAGAAAAAATAGTAAAATATAAGTGGGGGAAAAAGTTATAAATTCATTTCGTTTCTTACCTTAACATAATGACGTAGTAAATAACGAATGGAACCTTCATTTGCAAGTTTTTTCAACTTGAAGTGAAAATCATTAAATTCAGGAGTACCCAATTCGGCATAAAGAATTACAATGGGTATTGAATTATTTTCAAAGAGTAATCCAGAATATTCATGGTCCACTGAATAACGATCAAGTTTGTGAAATGAATCCTAAAATATCTTTTTTTTTAAAAATCAAATAAAATATAAAACGAATATTTAAAACTGTGAAGAAAATTATAAATTAGAAGAAAATAAAAATTGAAAACAAAAATTTTGACAATTTATGATTAAGTAGGTATATATTAGAGACACACAAGATAGTTAATTAATACTTTTATAAATGAATCGTCATTCAAATCCAAAAGATTACAAGTGAGAAGCCCTGCAATGTCAACAACAGCTGGGCAATTCGTTTGAGGAACATTCTTCTGCACAGCCATCTGATTAAACATTTCAACTTTAGCCGAAAAAAGATGCAACGAGAGCGCCAGTTTCATTAAAGCAATTTGTGCAAGAGGAATAAGTGGAACCACTTGTTTAAGAATAATATTATACCTCTCCAGATCATTATCTAAAACAATGTTTATTTTTATGTTGAAAATAGAAAAATATTAGATTATTAATAAGTTATACCAAGTTGTGATAATGTAGGGTTGAGTGTTGAGATAGAATCAACAAAAGTCCAAAAATAATCTTGGTTTTCATTTGCTAAATATTCCGCTACTTCTAAAACTAAAGGTGTCTCATTCCATTTTGCTTCAATTAATGTAGTTACAGACTTCGGTTTTTGTTTAGTATAAACAAGACTTTGGTTGCATAGAAAAATTAATGTCAAAATCAAAATATTCATTGTGTGACTAGAAATATAATTTAATCAATTTATTTTCATAAATATGAGTTAATTTAATATTTATAAATACCGGTTAATATCTATATTTAAATATGTGCATGAAATATTAGGGAAAAAAAAATATTATATTATAAAAATAAACATTTATAAAAGGTTTGAAGCTATTTTCGTGATTAATATATAATTTGTAAAATATTGGTAAAGATTGCGTGGAAGAATTTGATTTGTAGATGGTTGAGGTCTATTCTAATAATTTATTTTAGTCAAATTTCCCTAGAGATGGCAACCTGGTAACCATACCATATTCTGACCAATTCTGACACTGACGGACAAAATATATCGATGTATTTCGTGCTTTCGGTGTTGAGTCACCCGCGCAAACATAAATAAATATATATATATATTATATGATGTTCCCACTTAAAATGGTTTTAATAAACTATTTTGATCGACCCACTTTTTATAAAAAAATAACTAAAAGATATAATTAATATTAAATATAAGGAAAAATATAATAACAGGTAGTTTAAATAATATATATATTCTATTCAAACTCAGCACAGTTTAATATATTAAAAGCCATTTTTCCTGAAATAAAAATAATATTATTTAAATCAAATTATCATTTATAATTTTAACAAAAATAAACCATAAATTTATATTTAATTTAACATTTTAATTATATTTTGATAAAATAAAAACTATAGCCAATTTTTTATGGTTCAAAGTGAAAAAGGAGAATTAATGTTTGATATAAATATTGAGCAATATTGAGTAGGTAAAATAGTGTTAGAAAGTCTAATAATTTTAATTCGTCTAATACTTCAAATTCTTATTACTTTATAAGTATTTTATATTATATTATATTCTTTCAAAGGAAATAGAATAAATATTTATTTTAACTTATTTTCTCAAAATAGTCTATTACTATTCACTATTTAAATATTAATGAAAAGAATAAATTATTTCTAAAACACTCCCTAAATAAATAATGATTAAAGAATAAATTAAATTAAGAAATATATCTATTTATCAATTTATATTATATATATATATATTACTATATATAATATATATGTTGTGGTTGCTGCGACCAAGAACTTTCGAGTTCCGTAGTCACAGAGATAGATAGATAGATATACATTTAATTTTACATGTTATATATTATTCAATCTGATTTTTATATATTTTAACTTGGTTTCCTGTAAAAGATAAAAATAAGATCAATTTACCAATTCACAAGTCATAAATAATTACTATAATTCTTTATGTTTTCAAAAATTTGAAAAAATTAAAATCGGGGCTTAAAATTACAATATTTTAATTATTGAAGTGTCTTCGATTTCTATACTCTCCAGAGTCAGTAAAATTACACTCTGAGATTAATCGTGTCGATGGTAAAATTAATGAGAAATATAAAAAAATTTCATTGCCCAGTCCAGTCATTTATAGTTAAGACCATAGACTATTTGTAAATTTCCAAAAACTTTGAAAACTCGTCACGTGACTTATGAATTTTTTTTTTTTTACATAGCTAGTAATAATTTGAATAAATTAATTGTTTATTTAGAAATACATATCTGTATATAATTATTGTTTTTTAAATTATTAGCTATTTGAAAAAAAATTTAACTTCACATGGTATTGTGGCAATTGATTTGAGATATTAAAATATCATTTTCTTTTCGAATATGGATGATTTAATGGATGCGAAATTGGATGCACTACATCAACTTGCACAGAAAAAACTCTTTGAAATATTTGACCATATTACAGGAAAAAAAGATTTAATCATTGACCCAAAATTAATGAAACAATTGGAATGTATAGTTGGAGTTAGCGCTTTAAGGTTATACACTTATTTAGTTATGATACATTATTTAATATGATTTTTCAATTAAACAATTTTAATTGTAATTATTTAAAATATAAACCTATTTTCTTGCAAATGAATTTAGAATTTAGAATTGCAAAGTAAAGTAAATGATGTTAAAATAATATTTAAATAAATCATTGAATACATTTAGATCAAACTTAATGTTTACTAGATATTTATTTAAATAAAGAAATAACACACAATTACTATTTACTTTTACAGAGCCCATGGAATAAATAAAATATATAAATTTGAAAAGCAAGGCTTTCGATGCGAATCAAATCAAGTTATATTTTTGATGAGATCCGATTTGATTACAGCTAAATATATTGCTGATCAAATAAGTGCTGATGTCGCACGTAACAACAATTCGCATTATCATTTGATTTTTGTACCATCGATTCAAGTGACAATAGAAAAACTTTTAGAAGAAGAGGGAATCTTTGGTTTAGTGACAATTTATACTTTCAATTGGGGAATGATACGTTTAGATTATAATGTTTTTTCTTTAGAAATTCCCAATATTTTTAAATCATTTTTTATTCAAAATGACTTTTCTTTAATTTCTACTGTGGCAAGTTCATTATGGTCATTGCAAATGGTATTAGGAAGAGTAAAAAATGTTTTAGCTTTTGGTCGTTTTTCATGTAAATTAAGTAAAATTTTAGAAATGATGTTTCCTACTCTCGGTGAACCCGATAAGACTTCTGAAGAAATAGGAAAATTAATTATTGTTGATCGTAATGTGGATTTGGCATCAATATTATTAACCCCAAGTTCCTATGCAGCTTTAGTAGATCATGTATTTGGCATTTCTTGTGGAATTGTTGAATTTGATTCCAAAATAACAGGAAATGATAATATATTAAATTATAGATTAAGTTCTAGTGGAGAGGTTTATGATAATCTTAAAAGTAGACATTTTTCAGATGTGCTTTCATTTATAGCAATTAAAGATAAAGAAATTCAAGCAGAGCAGATGAAAATTAGAAAAATGGAATTATCTGAATTAAAAAATTATCTAATCAAGTCTAAAACAGAACTTCCGAAATTAGCAACCGCTAAAAAAGCTTTGGCTTATCATATTGGTGCATGTCAAGCGATTATAGCTGAATTAGGCTCTCGTTTTGAAACATTAAAACAAATGGAATTAAATATGTTAGAAGGAAGAGATCGAAGAGAAATAAGTAATTTCCTTCAAGAATATATTGCAACACAATCTACAAATAAAATTTCAATTTTACGATTAATTGCCTTATTTATCTTAACTTCTGGAGATTCTTCTTATGTTCAAGAGGATCTAAATAACATCAAATCCATGTTTTTACATTTATATGGTTATCATCATCTTATAGCTTTTCATAACTTAGAAAAATTAGGTCTTCATATAAATAAACCTACTAAAACAGCTTCAAATAGAGTTGTTCAAGTTGTTACATTACCCAAACGTGGGATTTTTCAAAATAATGCAAGTCGTTTAAAGCTATTTCCAATTATTAATGAAAATTATGATTTGAAACAACCAAAAGATATGGGATATGTTTTTGCTGGCTCATATATTCCATCAATTTGTAATTTAGTTCATAGAATAATTAAAAGAGAAATCAATCAAGAAGAGTTGGCGAAAATATTTACTGGGACTCCTACACATGTTAAAGGAGATTGGTCTAAAGAAACAAATCCAAGAGTTATTATGATCTTTTTTGTTGGTGGAGTTACTCAGGCTGAAGTGGCTGCTTTTCAATTGCTAGAAAAATTAACTTTAGTAAGAATAATTGTAGCAGGGACCAACATGATTAATGGACATAATTTAATTGAATCTACTTTAATATAAACATGTGATTTACAATCAATGTAATATACTTTATAAGTAATAAATATTTTAAAAAATAAATTATAAAATTAAGTTTATTTTCATTTGTCCTTCTGAAATCATTTCAATTTCAATTTAGCAAAAAATAATTTCTAAAATATAAGTTGGAATTTTAAAGTATTTATAAACGTTGTCAATTTAAACATATTGTTAATTTAAAAATGTTCTAGATTACTTTTTGAAAAATGATTCAATCAAACTCTTAGATTGATGAAATTTTAAACCAGTTTTACTTTTATTCCAAATTTTCCATCTTATCTGATAATTTTTAGTGGTAAGAAAACTACCTTAAGAGTTAAAAAAATTTAATGGTTCAAGGATAATAGCAACTCAGAAAACGATTTGTATATACCCATTTTTATTTTGATAAAACTTGGTTTAGTCTATTTAGTAGTCAAAAAAATTATATACAGAAATTGGCATACATACACACATTCAAATTTGATCAGATCTTAAAACATATTTTTAATTAAACAATAATTACCATAAATAAAAAGAAGTATATTTTGTTTTATAATAAATTCATATATAAATTAATAAGTGGTATAAATAAATAAGACATTAATAAAATAGAATTCTATAATGGACGGAATGTTATCTGTTTTGTTATGACTAGATTAATAAATAAATTGTTTTGTATTATTAGTTTATTTTATGTTTTTTTGGATTTGTTGAGTGAGCCATTCTACACCTTCTTGGAGGCCTTCCCCGGTTAAAGCGTTACTTGCACAAATATGCCAAGGTTTTTCTAGAATTCTATCTAATCCTAAACCGCGTGCTATTTTAACGCTTGATAGGGCTTCTCGAACATCCATTTTGTTAGCATAAAATAAAATTGGTATATTTCTTCCAGAAATTTCCGGATGTTGTAGAAGAAGATCAAGTTCTTCTTTCACAACGACCAAACGTAACTTATCAGAGCTGTCAACAACAAATATTATGCCATGACAATCTTTGTAATAATGTTCCCATAAATCTCGGTATCGTCCTTGTCCAGACATATCAAAAGCTGTGAATCCAATATTTTGATCTAAAATAAATAGTCATTATTAAATAAAAAATTAATTAAAATATTTTTAAAAATTTACTTTTAAATTTTTCAACATTAAAGCCAACAGTGGGCAAAATTTCTGTCAATTTTTCTTCATCATTTTTAAAATGATTTATCATTGTTGATTTTCCACTATTATTTAATCCTATTATCAAAACATTGACTTCTTTCTTTTTCAAACGCAATAAAAATGTTACACGTTCAAATAGCCCCATAATTAATATAAATGAGTTTTAATAAATTTTAGAATTCAATTTTTATTAAAGTGTCAATTATCAGATGAGATCAAATCATTTAAGTTTATGATATAGTGATCTATTCGTGGTTTATATCAGTTTATATGTTAAATGACTGTTTTTTATTTACGTCTAAATGGTCTGAACATAGTGTTGTTGCCTTATAAAAATAAAATAATAGGAGGGTGTTTTAAAAATATGGGTGGCACTGTCAAAGATGTAGCTCGACTTTTTTTATTATTATTTTCAAAATATTTAAAATATTATAGCTAGGTAAATAGAGGAAATTAAAAAAAAGAAAAGAAAAAGAATATAAGATCTTTGAAATAAAATGTAATCTTATCAATAATTTTTATTTAAAATTGATACATAAATTTATTTTTTATATTATACTTGGCGTTTAATAAAAGATCCCTAAAAGAATTACAAGTGTGTGGAAAAGAAAATAGGTTTTATTTTAAAATATATTTATTTATATAATTTTTACACGAGAGGATTTTTTTATTGACAATAAATGTTAATTTATTTTCTAAATGTTACTTTAGAAATTCTCTCGCTAGTTACTTCATTAGAATTGTTCCATCGCTGAATTGAATCCTTTGCTAATTCCTTGAAATCAAATAATAAATAATGATTAAGGTTATCAAAAACTAAAGACTATAATAAAAGTAATGTAAATTTTAATATTAAAAGAAATAATTTATTTTTAATATATATAAGTATATAAATAATTTATATGAAAATTAAATTATAATTTACTTTATTTAGATCATAGGTTCCCAAAATTTTTTGTGTCGTAGACCCCCTTGATTTTGATTTTTTATAAAAATAATTTTACCCTTTTTTTTAAGAGACATGTTGAAATAAATCAAAAAATGTATCAAAAGCCATGCCGGAAAACAATTTACCTTTTTTTTAGGGTCGGGAAAACACGTAGACCCCCATAGACCCCTATTTTCATTTAATGGACCCTCAAATTTGTTATTCGCTGCCGTGGACCCCTTGGAGGTTGAAATAGACCCCAAGGATCTATATAGACCACTTTGGGAACCTATGATGGTAATTATACAGAAGACTGGCGAAAGGAGGTAGGTGGTTGAAACTTACTTTGGGGTGTTCCTTGAATGATTCTGAACAACTTTATATGCAACTTTTTTTATGATCTCTTTTAGTTTAATTAATAAAAATTAATTAATTAAAAGACTTTTTCGGTTTTTTAAATTCGGTTTATTTTATTTTAGAAATAGTTTTATTCATACCAAAGTTATTTAAACGCTTTTGCGGAGTTTATATTTTCTAAAATAAAATAAACCGAATTTAAAAAACCGAAAAAGTCTTTAAATAACTTTAGTATGGATAAACTATTTCTAAAATAAAATAAACCGAATTTAAAAAACCGAAAGTCTTTAAATAACTTTAGTATGGATACACAGTTTAATTAATTAAACTAAAAGAGATCATAAAAAAAGTTGCATATAAAGTTGTTCAGAATCATTCAAGGAACACCTCAAAGTAAGTTTCAACCACCTACCTCCTTTCGCCAGTCTTCTGTATAATTACCCCTATGATTTATATTTTTTAGATCATAATAAAATTATACTTTTTACTAAAACTAAATTTATTAGTATATATTTAATAGTTTATGTATTTCTAAATAATAAACAAACTTTAAAACTTTAAAAACTCACTGTTCTTATAAATTCATTCATTTCAGATGAATTCATCATATCTGGAATTGTAATATATTTAGTAAAAGAAATAATTATTTTCTTTAATTTATAAAGAAATATGAAAACATACCACTAGAAATATTATCTTCTTTAACAGATATGGTACACTGAGAAATTGCTGAAAAAATCAAATAAAACAGTTTATAAATTTTATAATTTATAAGGAATAATTAAAACCGTATAGAGCATTTCAGAAAATAGAATGAAAATGGGATTAGGGATATAGATCAGGCCTTCTTAAACTATGGGTCGCGTAACAAAATCCTGGGCACGCGAGAGATTTTAGTGTCAAATTTTAAATACACGAATTTGTAACATCTAGAATCTAGAGATTATATATAAATAGACACCAAGATTCTAGATGTGTATTTGCGCATTTAGATTTATATGTATGTATATTGATACCTAATAAATAAATCATCAAAAAATATTTATATATCTTTCTTTTTTCTTTATACGGGATCGCCAGGAATCTCGCAATCATAAATAGGGTCGCAAATGAAAAAAGTTTAAGAAGCCCTGATAAGATAAAAAAAAATATTAGAATAATTTTGAATGAAATTGTATGGAAACACAAGAGTAAATCAAATTTTTTTTTGTTTAATTTTAGTGAAAAAATTTCTATTATGAAGGTCGTAACTCTCTCTCTCTCTCGCGTCGCACAGCGGCACCCTTAGCGGCGAGCCCTTCGAGGCCAGGGACCCCCTTCCCAAGAAAAGGAATTCCCGAATAGGGACACAACATCGAAGGCTAAGTATCGATTCTAAGTATCGGCTAGGTATCGAAAAGGGTAGTATCGATTCTTCGATAGTATCGGACTCAAAAGTATCAATACTCTAAAGTATCGGTATCGGAAAAAAAGCTTAGTTCAGAAAACGTTTGATCTTTTTTTTTATGAACCAAATTGAAAAAATTTTGAAAAAAAGTGTGCTGAGTACCATTCGATACTTTTTTCGATACCACAGGTATGGGTATCGATGATGTACTAGTATCAGAAGTTTAAGTATCGAGTACAAGAATCGATGGTATCGGAAGTATCGAAGTATCTTTAGTGTCCCTATTCTCAAAGCGAAGAGAGGACGGAAAAACGCCAAGACGACATAGTCTATTTGACCACGGGCTTCGATTAGACATTTCGAATCCTGATCCGCGCCTGGTCAATTTCCATCCCACGATTTGTATTAGTTTTTATTGTAAATAAACCGTGAATTTTATCTAAAGCCTTGTTTCTCTAAAACTCTCAAACCCACGGTTTCTCCTGCTCCCACACTATGAAGGCATAATGAAATTATTATCTTAATAAGTTGACCTGTGGCCAGGTCCGAACCGACCGACGGTTTGAAATAAATTAATTTCCAGCTACAGAAACAATTTCAAATAATTTTAATATACATATTAATGTAATAAAAAACAGATATGGATATAACATAAATATTTTTAATTTTATTTTATTTATAATATATAGCTGAAGTAGCCGGCGTTGCCGGCGTTACCCGAGGCTGTGACGTCATGAAGGGCTGGGTGACGTCATATAATTTTAAATTAAGAAAAACATAATGAAGATGATTTTTCCCGAGGATAAAACCAATACATTCGTGGTGATATGTAAAAAAATCTCCTTATGTGAAATTTGGTGCGAAAATAACCCTTCCCTTCTTATCGTCGATCGCTAATACTACCACTTCCGGTTTCCGGATTTGCACCAAAAGTTGATCAATTCATCCCACTGATGCATTAAGTAAATATACCAAATTTCATCAAAATAAGTTGAGCCGTTCAGGCTGTACACATCTATACGGACGGACAGACGGACGGACAGACATCATGCTAAAAATACTTTTTTCTGTTAAGAAAATGCATAATTCGTGGAGATATGTAAAAATCTCCACATATGAAATTTGGTGTGAAAACAATACCTCCCTTACTATCGTCGGTCGGTAAAAATAACATCTTACATTGAGATCATTTTTCGGAATGACTTTTATACCATATCCAGAAGGATTAATTTCAGAAAAAGATGTCTAAAAATAAAAAATTAAAATCTTGAATTCAAATTTTTTGCTTAATCACATAATTTTCTTTATTTTTTATGTATTGTAAAAATATATTAGCTAGCATAATAAGATAAGATAAGGGTTGGGCAGAAAAACCTATCCGAGTAGTGGGGTAAAAACCGTTAGAAAGCCGGTTTTATGCCATTTGTCAGTAGCACAGAAGTCAACATGCCTTGATCTGGTGAACATCGTGCTTTTGTTATTGAGCGGTTTATTGAAAACGGCGGTTCGATAATTGCTACACGAATTCATTTCGGACTCGGGCGTCATGATCCTGTTCCACATCACTCTACGATTACAGTGTGGGTGTCAAATTTTCGACAGACGGGTTCAGCATTGAAAAAGAAGTCGCCTGAACGTCCCAGGACAGCAACAGGACCTGAAAACGTAGCCACCAAAGTGAGAGCCGCGATTGAACGTTCCCCGCGTCGTTCGGCGCGAAAACATTCGCTCGCTTTGGCGATTTCCAATCGCAGTATTCGGCGAATTTTGCACCAGGACCTCAAAATGTTTCCCTACAAAATGGTTGTTGCACAGGAATTAAGTGAGAGGGATATTGAAACCCGTACGAGCGCTATTGTTTCATGCTGGAAAATTTTCTTCGACCCAAAATGGAAGAAAATGTGTGGTTTCAACAGGATGGTGCAACCGCCCACACATCGCGACGATCTCAGGGAAATGTTTCCAGGTCGCCTCATTTCTCTGAGAGGTGATCTTGGCTGGCCGCCGCGCTCACCGGATCTCACTCCATGTGACTTGGGGTTACCTCAAATCAAAGAAGGGTCTTCTTGCTTTACGAAGGGAAATTCATGTAGAAATGACGGTGAAAGTCATGGAAAGCTACCGCGAGCGCCTAAATCTGTGTATCCGCTCCCAAGGACGACGTTTGAGTGATGTGCTTTTCAAAACTTAAATTTAAAAATGGCATAAAATTTGCGATATGTTAATAAAAGAAATTTTTTGACAAGCTGAGTGGTTTTAATTTTATAACGTTTTGAAATCGGATAGGTTTTTCTGCCCCATCTTGTATGTGATTATTCCCTTAAGGTATGGATGAAATTTTGTCTTATTCCTAAAATCATGGAAAAATAAATAGAACTTTCAATTTCAATAAAATCATATTCTCATTAGGTTATTTTATCTTATAAAGTGTTTGAGAGTTTAGACTAGATAAATTTAAGAGATGGACTAAGCCAATAGAGCTCAAGTTGTGCGTCGCTGATCAAATTATATACTAACAAATAATAATATTATTTTTTACTTACTATTATAATTAATTCCTTGATCATTATTGTTGTAATTATAATGAGCTTGAAAATCGTGTTCTACATAAAGTTCTAAAATAAATTATAAATAAAATATTAATACAAAATGATTTAACTAATAGAAAAATTGAATTGAAAAGAATTGAATATATAAATAATATTAATGTGTTGGTAAAAATATACGATTTATATAGATATAGGATTTAGAATGAAGTAGCTATTAGACGTGTCCTTATAGAGAGGTTTTACTGTAGTTAATTTTATTTCCTTTTGTTGAAAAAATATGTGCGGCCCAGCATATTTTTTTTTGCAATGTGACCCTCAAATGGTCATAGTTTAGACACCCATGGTTTAGACATTTCTCTACATAAAATAAGAGTTTACAATTTAACACATCGTTCAATAAGTCCTGAGACTAACAACGAAAACAACATTTTTTTTTTCAAAAATCATTTTTATTCATCAATATAATCTTCTTTTAGAGTGATACAATCTTTCCAACGCCTTTCTAACATTTCTATACCATGTTTATAGAAGGATTTATCCTTTGCTTCAAAATAGGTTTCAGTTTCGGCAAATACTTCCTCATTCGAGCCAAATTTTTTCCCTGGAGCATTTTTTTGAGATCAGCAAAGAGCCAGTAGTCGCTGGGGGCTAAATCTGGCGAATACGGGGGGTGGGGAAGCAAATAAAAGCCCAATTCGTTCAATTTTGCCATTGTTTTCATGGACTTGTGGCATGGTGCATTGTCTCATCGCGGCACTCACTTGGAGAAAATTCAAACTTCACCTTTTCTTTTGAACAGATCTCGTATATAGACCCTAATCACGGCACGCTCAAAATTGCATTTTCGATATTCATTACTTTTGTTGTTTGATTTGACGCCCATCAAACACTTTTAGAAACTTATGGTGATGCTGCTTCATAATATCAAAATTGTTAGTTTTGGTTTTAACAATTTAAAAGTGGTGATTTTTATGTCAATGACAAAGAAAGATCTGGATGACCAACAAATTTCGAAGACAATGAAATGCAAGACTTATTGGACGAGAATTCAGCTCAGACTCTCAAAGACAGCTTATCAGTTGATGAATCAACTGTTTCGAGATGTTTACATGCAATGGGAAAGATCCAAAAGGAGGGAAAATGGCTACCGCAAGAATTGATTAAAAATGCCATTTTGAATCATTTCAACATCGCAGTTTCATTGCTAGGCAGGAAAAAAGAAGTTTTCGGTGGCGTATAGTGACAGGCGATGAAAAGTGGATCTACTACGATAATCTTAATCAGCAAGGTGTAGTGTATTACGAGCTGCTAAAACCCAATGAAATTGTAACTCCAGATGTCTACCAAAGTCAACTGAACAAATTGAACGACATATTCTTGCAAAAAAGACCAGCAATAGCGAGTAACAGAGGCAAAGTCATCCTTTTGTGTGATAATGCTCGGCCATACGTTGCAAGAGTTGTGAAGGATACACTGTTGCAGCTCGAGTGGGAAGTTCTTCTGCATCCAGCGTACTCACCAGACATAGCGCCTTCTGATTATCACTTGTTTAGATCGATTCAGCATGTCTTGGCTGGCATACGGTTTCGAAATTCTAAAGAAGTGTTAAAATGGATCGAATGCTGCCAAACCAACATTGTTCTTTCGACAAAATATCGCCATTTTCCAAGAAAGATAAGTAAAAGTAGTAGAAAATGATGGAAAATATTTTGATTAATATATATTGTACCAATTTTTCTGAATAAATGGCTTTTTAAAATGAAAAAAAATGAATACATGCAAGCACATTAATAAAATTAAATAGTTTTATTTTGGGAAAGAAATAGAGCCCCTTATCTAGGTGCGTAGAGCATCGAAGGCGACATGAGTGATTAGTATAATATAAATATAAGGTTTCATGGCAGTGTGGTGGTTTAGAGTGTATGATTAACACCTCGTGTAGTCAGTTACGATACCTGTCTTAGAAAAAGAAATTTCACTTTCTGGGGTCTGATACGAGTTCCACCCAGCATACGTGATCAAAATTGTAAAGTTGTTTGAAATAAGAAGTGGTGGTTCTTGATTAAGAAATCAAGGTAAAGATTGAGAGGAGATGTTAAACTGATAATATATAACTTCTAACTAATCTAAACAACAACCAACTTGATAGGATCTGGTCTTTCATAGGAATACTCTTAGTCTAAAATATACTTTTTTTATTATAAATATAGCAATAAATTTTAATGAAATCATATAATTTTTAAAATAACATATTAAATTTATAAATCCTACATATAACAGAATATATAATGTGAGATAATTAAAATTAAATTAATTAAATAAATTTACTTACTTTTTATATTCTTTAATGGTTTTCCATTTTCACCTAGTCCCATACCAACTGATTTTAAGCCTATTGGTAAGTTTGGCTTTTTTTTAAGTTGAACGGTAATTTTCTTATTATATAATAATTGTTTATCAAACATTTCTTTATAGAAGAATTTAGGAACAATTTCAAATTCATTACAATTAATAAATTTTTGATACCTATTTAGATATTAAAATTATATATGCTATTTAAGACGATTGTAGAATTTAACATTAACATAAAATGTTTTTTATTTTCCATTTATTATAATGCTTAAGATAAAAAGAAATTTCAATTATAGAATTTCGATATATCATTAGAGATACTTTTAAAAAAGTTGTAAAGACATTTTAAAATAATTAATGCTCTACCGGTTTAACGAAAAAGTTGCTGCAACATTCGAGGCAAATACAGATCTTGAATATGGAACTGTTAACGCCTTTTCGTTTTTATGCTACTCGGTTCACAGACTCACACACACAGCCTATTATACGAGATTAATTTTTTGGACTCCTTGGAACCTTAAAAAGTGTATATCAGTTATAAATAATCATTGTTTTTTTTGAACAGATCTACACCAGGATACGCCATAAGGAGGGAGATCCAGAGGTGCAAGCAACTTAGGTGTAGAGGTGGTGCGAAGGGTCATATTATGGGTATGAAAGCTGTTAGTCAAAACACCTGATAGGTTGCCTAAGACCTGTTATGATAGTTTGGACTAATTAACAAAGAGATAGACAGCCAGGACGATTACAACTGAGTGGGGCAACTAAAGATGTACTTTTATCTAATTGACGAAGGTGAGATTTGGGATTATCAACAAAGCCATATGATAAAAAAAGAGACTAAATCATTTGACGAGGAGTCTATAACTCCACTACTACAAAAATAACAGTGAAAGAATTAGGAAGTCAATGTTCGTGCCTCTTTATAAGATTATAAGATTGATTTCGGACAAGGTGGTATTCTGGCGTTGAGAGCTTCATTCAACAAAACAAGGGTTCTTTAGGGTCCTGTTTTTTTCATTATAAAAATGATATCCTATTTTGTTTTATAATGAAAATTATTATATAATGTCAAATGTTGCTATATTCATTAAGAATAAATAAATAAATAAATAATAAGTATATATAGTGAAAGTAAAAATCTTTTGGAAGTAAATACTTTGTAACATTCAGTGATCGTCCTGGCAACCTTGGTCAGCATCCGTCCTAACATTTTGACATTTCGTTGGGTTATTTTCCGTCATGGAAATTAAAGGGGAAGATTGTGACCTAATCGGGATAAAGAAGAGATAATTTTGGCAAAGAGATTAAGTGGGTGGAAAAGTGAAGACACCAGAGAGTTATCGCAATGACTTTAAGAGTCTCCAAGAATAGCGGGTGGCCGTTGATAGTCGGGGCTGTTACCAGGGTGGTAGCAGCTCTTTCGAAATTATTCTTTGGGAAGGATCATGCTTGGGTAAATTCTTTAAAGAATAAACTCATTGGAAAAGGGAACTCACTGACAATGGAGTTAGTGAGATTCTTCTGAGATGCAAGCCTTGGTAACCTTCTCCACCAGGAACAGAGAGAGAAAACTAATGGAGATGGTCCATTTGGAGTAAATGGCCAATAATTAGAAGTAAGGTTGTTTTATTAATTATATCTTGATTTTGTCAATTATTTTTTTTTTTAATTATTTTTATACATTTGTTAAAATTTGTTATTTTTCTTCCTTTGTACTTTTAATTATTTAGAGTCAAAAAGAAGGAAGATTATTTGAACAACTTCTACTTATAAGCCTTAAATAAGAATTGGAGCGTAAATGTGGTTCTAGCTGAAAAGTGAAGAATTCTAAAATGTAAACAAGAAAAAGTAAAAAGTTCCAAAAATATAACATTGCAAGGCTTATTGGATGAAAACGATCCATAAACCCCTAAACAACTGGCAGAACAGTTAAAGTTAGTCATCACGCATTTTCTAATCGCCTATGGGAGATAGGAACGATTCAGAGGGTCGCCAAATGTGTACCACAAGATTTTCATCCATAACAATGCTACATTACATACATACATTACCGTGTAGTTAGAGGTGCAAACATTATTTTTAAATACAAATTTTGATTTATCTTATTTAGAAAAATTTAACATGATTAATAAGTGATATTAAACTTATTATTTTAGGAATTAAAAATTTTCCGATGTGCCTAAATTGATTTGTTTCAAATTTTCACAATAGACGATCTATAGATAGACGATATATCTAAGAAAAAATTATAATTTTTACAAAAGATATTTACTCAGGGATTTGATAAATGATAAATAAATAAATATATTTGTTGATATATTTTGGAAGATCAAAAAAAAAAAAAAATTAGTTTTTAATAATAAAAAGGATACGAATAGCTCGGAGAGCGTCATTTGGATGTTCATATTCAATAAATGCATAGAAATGATCTTTTTTATTACGTTTTTTAATTAGTTGAAGAGAAAATATCTTACCTGCACGTTGAAAAATATTAAAAAGTAAATTTTCATTGATAAATTTATCAATCTGAAAATATATTTTTAAATATAATGAACAAATTTTAAAATAAATTCCAAAATTATCTTATAAATAATATTAAATAAGGTTGATAATACATATAACATTGTTAAGCTTAGTAGTCTTAATGAATGATTATAATAGTATTGAAAATTCATTTTTTTTAATCTCTAAAAGTGATATATAATAAAAAAATTAAAAAAATATATATTTGTAATTTTAATTTGTGTGATAAACCCACTTAATTATTCCAGATATTTATAAATTCACACACACACAAGAAAGATAGAAAATATATTTAAGAAAAATTATACCACTTACATTTGCAATAAATATTTGTGATTGTAAAGATTGATCAAATTTCAAAGTTTGTGAAAAGTTTTCAGATTCTGAGGTGAACAAGCATTTTGTATTGTTTTCTATTTCCTTTAATTGTGAATTCAGATTTATATTTTCGCACTCATCTAAATTATCTAGCTGGCTCAACTGTAAAAATTTGCATTTGCATCAATTATGTATTATTTCAATTAGTAAGAAAATAAAAAATTGGACACACAATTTTTCTGATTATATACAATTTTAAGAAACCACAACCGAGGGTGGCTGAAATTTAATTTTACATTAGATAAGTAATAACAAAAATTTTAGACAAAAAAGAATTTTTATAAATTTACCTGTAGCACAGAGATTTGAAGATCATTTTGGGTTAAAATACCAAGCATTTTTTTAGCAATATTTGAATTTTCAAATACTAATAAGGCTGAACTTTGGTTTATATATTTAATAAAAGGTATCACATCAGCTAGAAATAAAATAAAATTTATTTTAATATCATCATTTTCACAAAATAATGTTATTTGTTCCCATTTTGGTTGTACATTTTATTTATTACATCTTTACATTTGGTAAATCGTAAAATTCAAATATAACAAGAATTGATCATCTCTTAATTGACTGTATTAATTATTATGAATATCCTCACCAGTATTCGTATAAACCAATTTATGAAAATAGTATATAGATTATATCTAATTAAATTAAAGGAAACATATAAGGTTTGATGTTTGTAAAATTTGGTTTCAGCTGGGAATCTTGTATTTTTAGAGGCTTTTACATTTTTGGATGAATATAATATATTAAATGAATAAAATAACATTGTAAAGATGTTTTACCTCTAAAAAGCAAAATTTTAAATTCGGTCCAGTTAAAGAAAACAGGAATATTTTTTAAGAGTATGCAACGATTTTTCCAATTGAAGTCTTCCATGGTTGTAATTATTATAAATTGAAAGAAATACACTTTTGTAAGATTACTGGAAATAATTAAAAGAAATTTATTAATAAATTTAATATATTCAGAAAAGTGTGTTATGATATTATAAATTATAAATAATATCAAATATAAAATAAAATAATGATAACCATATAACCATTATATTATTATTTATTTATTTTTGTAATAAATGCTGATTGATTTTAAACAATTTTTTAAAAATAAAATTAATATAGCAAAGAAAATAATAAGATATTCATTATAAAATAAACAACTGAATTTATAATATTAATTAGATATGTCTTAGGAACTTACTGTTAAAATTCTGTTTTTATTGAATGACCATAAAATTGCTATTAGGAATTCATATAATGATCATATTATTTATACAATATCAAGTTCTGACATAAGATAATAAAATTTTAAATATCTATGAATTGATTATACTATTTTGTAATACACACAAATTTGAAATAAAATATATTCTAAAATTCATGTATGTGAAATTCTAGACTAATTACTTAAAATATTTATTTTCATTAATTAAAAGAAATATTCCTAATATTGTTATTCTACTAATTTTTTTTTAATATTATAAATTATTAAAAATAAATATATATACTATTTTTAATTTATTTAATATATTAAATATTTTTTTAAAGAAAAGGATTCTAAATATATATATATAATTTTGACAAATGTTTTGATTAAAAGTTAAATGATTAAAAGAATATATCCTTTATATATTTAAAAATATAATTAAGTGATAGGAAATTTGAATTTAAGATATGTGAAAATAGAATTTAATTTTCTTAGAGAGAATGAATATTGAAAGTAATGAAATATAATAATATAAAAATTCAAATGTCTAATAAAATGTTGAAATGTAATTTAACATTTGATTGGTGTTTTATTTCCTTGAAAAGTCACATCATTCTATAAAGACATAATTTTTGACTCGTTATTAAATCATATGATATAATATTACCTATCCAATAGGATTGATTTCATCAAAATCTTCGATTTTTTTTTGTAAAAATTATTAATAGATTATAATTTATTTAGTAATCCAACTTAAGTAATAATTGTTTTATTTTTAGATTTTTAAATCCTCTTTTTTTTTGTTCGTCTTTGATATTTTTTTTAAATATAATACATAGATTTAGTTAAATTATATCTAATTAATAATCGTCAATCAAAGATTCAAATAAAGAAATTATTGAAAATATATAACTTCAATAATAAAATGTATTATAATAGAGATATAAGATAAGTAAATCAAATATAATTGTAAGAAAGCAATTTTCTATTATCAGCTGATGTTTGTTTAATAAATAAAGAATACAGTGAAGTTATTTGAAGAATCTTCATTTAACAATTGTTTGTTAATTTATTAATGAGAGAAACAAAACAAATGGTATAACTCAATCCAAGATACTCGTGGAAATGTCTACGAAAGTTATTATGTATGCTGAATTGAACGTGACTGATAGGTAAGTATTCCCAAAGTGGTCCGTATGAAAAAGGAGTCCCTGGGATCGATCAGAGAGGCATTGGAAAATTAAAATCGATTTGGGGGTCTCTGAACAAGGTCAGGGGTCCGCGATAGCTTTAATATAAAATAAAACAAATTGTGACACATTTTTAATAATATGGAATGAAATGAAATTTATATGGAAACAATGAATGAAATATTTTATATTTTTACGTTCTAAGCAAAATATAAATATAGGCGGGTGTATAAAGTACAAGTAATAACAGGCATCGCGGGTAGTATCAGGTAGATTTATACAGGAACGCAATAGTGCAGGGGTGGCCACATTTGGTGATACTTACATTAGAGCCATATTGAAAAATCGAAAATGTTTAAGAGCCAAATCGGAAATTTTTTTTTTTTGGGGGGGGGTTCGTAGTCGCAGAACCAAAAATTATGAATACGTGCGCGATTAAAATACCTAATTACATTAATAACTAGCTGATCAGAGCGCCTTCGGCGCTCTTCACACCTAGACGGGGGCTCCGCCCCCTCTACCCCCGAGTGGTACATAGTATTTGGTTGAAAGTAGTAAAAGGTTTTCATCCATTTTGTTTCAATCAGTATATTACATAAAACATTCATTTCTTTTTGTGTTCTTATTTAAAATATATTTTAATTTAATCAGTAAATTAATTATATATATTATTATTGTATATGTTATATCTATTTAAAATATGTATCTTAATTAATGTTGATCAATTTGGCCTGAACCCGCAATGATATCTCCTAATATTTCCTCCGCCTATGGTTCTTAAGTATTGTATATGTTATAATAGTGAAATAGATTATAATATTTCTTGATCATTACATTTTGATATTTTATTTTCATTTTTAGATTATTATTGAATATTTTTAATTATAATGAAACTTGAGAAAATGCAAACATAGAGACTTGAGACAATTTATAAAAATTAACGGTATAAAACTATAGATAAATTACCTATATATACATTCATTAATAGTATTAATTTAAATTAATTGATTTATTTGTTTTTTATTATTAAGTTCATTTATTAATTTTTTTAGATCATAGTTATTTTCCTCCCTTAAAAGAAACTTATCTAATTCTGTGGTGCTAGGGAATTTGAAAATTATTAGTCCCAATATGAAGATTTCGCTTACAGTTTCTGTCATGTCCGACCTCCCTCAAGTTTCTTGCTTCTCTTAATCATGTGATCTATATATTTAATTTTTTTTGATTCATTGTAATAAAATTTAAACAAATAAAAATTTTCACTTTGTTAATTTATATAAATTTCAATTTAAACTGATTGTGAGTGATACGCTTTGCCAATACTCTGAATAATTTATGTATAGAAATATTGAATGTTCTTAGCGAGATTTTTTAACCTTTCACTTTCAATTAGAAAAAGAAGAAATATTCAAATATATAGAAAGAATAAATAAAAATTAAGTTAAATATGATCTAAAAATATTTATTAAATTAATTAAAATGGGAACTTTTAGAATAAATTATCTAATTGAATTGATATTTAAATATTAGAATTTAAAATAAAAAGTGAAATATTATAATAATTCTTTGATTGGGAATCGCTATGATAATTCATTGTTTAAAATGCTTCCGCTAGGGACAGTGAGCCGATAGATCACGATAGATGCTCTTGAATGAACAACACGGAGAATTATATAAACTTTAAAAAATTAATTCCTGCGGTTATTGATTAGATATTAATAAAATGTATAGCCTATGTTACTCCAGAGGTATATAAGAATATTGTGATGTAATTTCATAGAAATCGGTTCAGCCAATTCTGAGTCTATAAAATAGTAATTTTCCGGACAGACAGACAGACAGACATGAAAAATTCTAAAGTCACTTTTGGATTCTAGAGGTCATGAAACGCGAAGATATGCAAAAAATTTTAAATTCTGAGCAATGTGCAGACAAAAACCTTTTTTTAAATATATAGATAAGTCGTACGCCCCGCATGCAATAGTTCTGCTGTTGCTATTGTAATAAAGTAGACAGAGTTGGGATAGATCGGATAGATTTTACAACAAAGTTTTTAAAACTTGCAGAAATAACTAAATTTTAAATTTCCTTTAAATAATTAAATGTAAATAAATGTGTCATGCGTAGCCTTTTTCCAATTTAATATATGTAAATTCTAAATTATGATAACTTTAAATTTTTTAATTGAACCACAATAAACTCAAAAGGAGCCACATGTGGCCACCGTTACAATAGAGTATACTTGCACCAACTAGTTTATAAAATGAACTATAAAAGAGTGGCGCATCTAATCAACAATTTTTTGTTGCAAAACATTTGATGTACAAACAAAACTTGAGAAGAGGAGAATATTTTAAGTTAACAAAATTTCAAAATAGAAGTGAAGGTTTGTTTGATTGCAAAAACTCAACAAAATGTTTTATTTATATTTTATTTTTAAGATACCATATACCAGGGGTGTCTAAACTATGACCATTCTAGGGACACATTGCAAAAAAAAAATATCCTGGGCCGCACATAAATATCATTTTACCTTTATTTTTACCGACCGACGATAGTAAGGGAGGTATTGTTTTCACACCAAATTTCACATGTGGAGATTTTTACATATCTCCACGAATCATGCATTTTCTTAACAGAAAAAAGTATTTTTAGCATGATGTCTGTCCGTCCGTATAGATGTGTACAGCTTGAACGGCTCAACAGATTTTGATGAAATTTGGTATATTTACTTAATGCATCAGTATGATGAATTGATCAACTTTTGGTGCAAATCCGGAAACCGGAAGTGGTAGTATTAGCGATCGACGATAGGAAGGGAAGGGTTATTTTCACACCAAATTTCACATGAGGAGATTTTTTTACATATCACCACGAATCATGCACTTTGTATTGGTTTTATTCTCGAGAAAAATCATTTTTATTAGTTTTTTTCTTAATTTAAAATCCAGCAATTCATGACGTCACAGCCTGGTCTTACATATATATTATAAATAAAATAAAATTAAAAATTTTTATGTTATATCCATATCTGTTTTTTATTGAATTAATAGATATATTAAAATTATTTGAAATTGTTTCTGTAGCTGCAAATTAATTTACTTCAAACAGTCGGTCGGTTCGGACCTAGCCACAGGTCAACTTATTTTAGAACCATATTGAAAAATTTTAAAAATTCTGAAATATTTAAAAGTCTAATCTCAAAATCATTTTACCTTTATTTTTTTTTTTTTAGAATCATATTGAAAAAATTTAATTATTTTCATCATTTCCGTTTGGGCCGCATCTCAAAGGGTGTTGGGCCGCAGTTTAGACACCCCTGCCATATACCCGCATATACCATTCAAGACATCAGAGTTAAATTTTTAATTTTTCTATTATGCATTTTTGTAGATTTTCATGATAAAGGCGGTTTTAGCAGCTAGTATAAAATATAAAGTATATATTTTGCTAAAATAATATAAATTTTATCAACAACTATCAGAAAAGAAAATTGTATCTTACGCCTTCTGTGTATATTGTAAAATTAAAAAATTTTTAAATTAAAAAAAATAAATTATCCAAATTTTGCAAATTTAGTGATAAAGAAATAAATATATTTAAAGTTATATTTTTTTTATTGTAATCATTTTTTAATAAAAAAAAACTTATTTTTTGACATTTTACTTTTCAATCGAAAAAATGTCTAAGTTTTTCGAGAGTTATTATAATAACGATTCATTTATGGTAGTGTTTCCCAAACTTTTTTGACCGCGACCCGGTTCGAGGTCTTAAAATTTGTCGCGACCCACTTCATAAAAAAAAACATTTATTTAGAACACAAATGTTATTTTTCAATAAAAATCAAGTTTCTAATAATGTAAAAAAATTTTCGCGACCGGGTAAAATTTTTCTGTGCCCCGACGACCCACACTTTGGGAAAAACTGATTTATGGTATGTGTTTTTTTACATATCTCCATACATACACGTTTTTCCGTTGACGTATGTGACCTTACAAGCTCACTTTGCTTTAAATCGCTCATTCAACTTTTCTTTTTGAATTATTTTTATACCATAAATCGATTCTTTTTATTAATAGCTTTCTAAGACCTCTTTAATAAATAATATTTTTTTACATTTTAGTTAATTTTAAAAATATTGTTTTTTTTAATTTTTTTAAAACTAAAATAATATTTTTTATTTTCAATATACTTTTTTAAAATATTTTAATATTTAAAACATATTTGGCTATCATATTAATTCAACTGGTTTATTTTATTTTTATGAGCTTTTTTTTTAGAGACATATTGGGAAAAAATCAGAGGGGAGAGGAGAGGGGAGTAAACTATGTTACTTTTGTAATCTGAGGGAGTAGAAGGACATTGTACATTATGTTGGAGTATGTCCAATTCGGAATGAATTCAGAAAGAAAAATTTGACTGGAATTAGCTTTTCAAGACTGGAGAGTGTGGAGCTGCGGAATCGTCGGGATTGAAGGGTGTAAGTGGGATTTTTGAGAGAGCATTGGAGTTAAAAGCATTTCTTGGTCTCTCAATTTAATTTTTAATATCAGGTCGTCAAGTATGAAATTTGTAGAAAAAAACACAAAGTTTATTGATAACTTACAAACATAAGGAGTTATTCTAATCATCGAAGTATGCACCCATATTGTCTACACACTTTTGCCATTTAAGTGGGAGGTTATTCAGGCCGTTAGTATAAAACCCTGGTGAACGGGAGTCAATGAATTCCTGGAAGGCCAGTTTAACTGCATTATCGGAATTAAACTTTTTTCCTATCAAGAAGTTGTTCAAATTTCGGAAGAAGTGGTAGTCAGTGGGGGCTTGGTCTGGTGAGTATGGTGGATGATGGAGAAGTTCCTACTCCAATTCCTGTATCTTTGCCACAGTCATTTGTGCAGTGTGTGGTCTAGCGTTATCATGCAAAAGGATAGGTGTCGATCTGTTGACCAATCTGGGCTGTTTTTCTTTAAATTTTTGCATCATTTCGTCCAGTTGGTTGCAGTATATGTCTGCTGTAATCGATGAGCCAGGTTTCATGAACTCATAATGGATTACACCTGCGTGGAACCCACTTATCCAACTTTTTCACCTTCCCGATTTGCGCTAAATGAGTCAATATTGTTTGTTTGGTAACACCAAACTTTAGTGATAATTCATATGCACTTTGGGATGGGTCAGACTCAACGGTGACCTTTAGATCGTCATTATTCACCTTTGATTTCGGGCGACCGCTAGGCTCATTTGCGAGGTCAAAGTTACCTGTTCGAAATTTAGCGAACCAATTAGATACTGTCTGTTGCGTAGTAACACTAGAGCCAAATACAGTATTAATGTTTCGCGTGGCCTGCGACGCCGTATTTCCACGTAGGAACTCATACTTCATAATTGTTCGAATTTCGGACCTTTCCATTTTAAACAAAATTGATTTAAAAAAAAACCGTTTTACACTTTTTAGGGATTATAATAATTCTTTCAAACCAGCAAGCTGTGTAAATTGACAGAAAAAAAAATTACGGTAAAATATTCAGCCAATGTCAAGTTATAAGCTATTAAGGTTGGCCATATTACTAGCTACAAATTTCAACCTTGACAACCTAATATATGTATGTTTGTGTTTAGTGTGTATGTTTAAAACTAATATGTTAAGTGCAAATATGTTGCTTGGCATGACATTGTATTGTCAATAATATTTATATATTGTGTGTGTTTCGTATTTTATAAAAATTACTTATTGCCTATATAAAATAGGCAGATTGTATATTTTCTGAAATAATAAATATATATATATATGCTTTTTCCAAACATTGTGAAGGTCAAGAGGATCTGGTGATATGCATATTGTGTTTTTGTTTTTTATTTTTATATTTCATTATAACGCCAAATGTGTTGTAGATAAATTTGTTTAAATAATATTATTGTTATTAAATATTATTTTAATATAATTTAGAATTTTAGAATTTATTTTAAACATTTCTTCTTTTAAAGGTCCAAATTACAGCATGCAGTAATTATTTTCTACACATAAACATATATATATATATATTCAAATTAAAGTAACTAATCATCCATAAAAATAATTATTAATCTATTTCTTAATTAAAATATTTTAGAATATCTCATTATTTTTAATATCTACAAAGTTATATATTTGAAATTAAAAATAATTCTTACATTTCCTTAAAAATTATTTTATATTCTTGAACATTTTATTATCTTTGTTTATATATTTATGATTTTATTAATAAATATATAAATTCTAAGAGTTGGGTCTGATAAAAGTTTGTAACCTATTTGCTAGTAAAATTCAACTATTTTATTTTAATATATAATAAGTTGATCTGTGGCCAGGTCCGAACCGACAGACGGTTTGAAATAAATTAATTTCCAGCTACAAAAACAATTTCAAAGTCCGCTTGAATCGGAGCAAGCGTACGGTTACTTGAAAACGACTGCAGAATAAGCAGTCGAAACGTTGTACAATTATTTTAATTTAATAAATAATTTTATACAAACAATGTGGTCTTTTAATAAAAATTCCCTTAATAATTTCAAATAATTTTAATATATCTATTAATGTAATAAAAAACATTTTTAATTTTATTTTATTTATAATATATATGTAAGACCAGGTTGTGACGTCATGAATGGCTGGATGACGTCATATAATTTTAAATTAAGAAAAAAACTAATAAAGATGATTTTTCTCGAGAATAAAACCACCACAACATGCATGATTCGTGGTGATATGTAAAAAATCTCCTTATGTGAAATTTGGTGCAAAAATAACCCTTCCCTTCCTATCGTCGATCGCTAATACTACCACTTCCGGTTTCCGGATTTGCACCAAAAGTTGATCAATTCATCCCACTGATGCATTAAATAAATATACCAAATTTCATCAAAATCCGTTGAGCCGTTCAGGCTGTACACATCTATACGGACGGACGGACGGAAAGACATCATGCTAAAAATACTTTTTTCTGTTAAGAAAATGCATGATTCGTGGAGATATGTAAATTTGGTGTGAAAACAATACCTCCCTTACTATCGTCGGTCGGTAAAAATGGATTTATTTAAACCGAATATGCGCCATTATTATTGACAATGTTTCACCATTTTCCAGGCAGAACCATAATGCCATCGCTAACAAAAATTTCTGCGGTTTCTGTTTGAAAAACTGAATCAAGTGCTTTTCACAGGCTTCTTTTGAATTCAGTTTATTTACAATAAGAGAGTTTTGAAGAGATTGGAATAAATTATATTCAGAGGGTGTTATGTCCGGACTATATAGAGGGTGCATTAAAACTTCCCAATCCAACTCTTGCAACTTTTGACGCATCATTATAGAAGTGTGTGGGCCGAATGAGAGACAACGTCTTTCTTATTTTTTAATTCGGGCCGTTTTCTTGCAATTGTCTTGCATAATCTCTCTAGCGATTCACATTAAAGTTCATTGAATGTTAATAAACTATTATTGTGACCTTTTTTTTTGGAAAATTTGCTGGGATACTTCTTTTAAAAAAGTTAAGAAAGATATCACCGTCAAATCAGTTATTTTCATTTCGTGTCATATTTATTTTTAATAAATATTATTCTACAATAATCTTTATTTTTTTTATTTATCTTTCCAAATGCATATGTAATTAATCAGGTTACATCTCCAAGAGCATGTGAAAGACTCGTTTTTTGTTTGTTATTGTAACAAACTTTGAAAGAATTACGAGTTTCTTAAATTTACATATTCTCAATCAAATAAAAAACAGTTGATTATATTAGAAGAAATTGTATGTTTTAGTGTAGTATATATTTATATATATAAATTATATCTCCATAAAGGAATTTAATAGCATAGAAATAACATAGAAAGCAAATGAAAACTAAATGCACCCAACGTTTACGTTGTATATGAAGCAATTCAATTATAGATCTTGTCAGGTTATAGACAAATTATTTTATAATCTTATTAGTCCATGAGCAAAACATTGTTTTATAATATTTTTTTATATTTCAATTATTTTTATATATCTAAACTGGTGATGTGGTGAACGCTTCCTGAAAGCCAATGCGGTGGGCTGGTATGAGGGGATATTTTAAAACTCAAACAGCCTCTGAAATAGCGATAATATAGAAATATATATGTACGGCTTATCTTCAAAAATTAAAAACTAAAAGAAAAAGAAGTTTAAAAGCAATGTATGATTCTTTTTTTCTTTATTGTTTGAGCATAAAACAAATAGAATGTGATAATATTTATGGATAATGGTCATCATTCAATTCTAAAATCTTCTTCTAACGTTTTGCTAGCTAAGTTTTTGATTTACATAACAAAATATATATTTTGTTTTAATTTCAACGATATCACATACCTTTATTTAAAGATTTTTTAAAAAGAAAAATATATTGATTTTTATTTAATTTTGAATAAAAATAAGTTAAGATATTATATTTATTAATCCATAATAGTAATGTCAAGGAATGTTAAATAGTTATTTTTGTTTCAATCACAATATATAAAGATTTATAGAATGGTATAATTGGAAAGGTATATTTCTTTTTATTAAGACTGAGTATAAATAATAAATAAACATCTTTTAAGATATTCGATATTTTAATATAATAAAATAACTTTGCGAGTTGTACAAAATTCTGTGCATTTATTTACATTAATCAGTTTTACAATTCTAAAAAATGTTTTATATTCACATAAGTTAATTATTAAATTTAGATATAATTGGTCTAGAACAAACTACACATGAGTTTGTTACAAAAAAAGTTTGGACAAGATTCTTTGATCATCCATGAGAATGAGATTATAAAGAATTTCCTTAAGGCTTCATTATTTATCTATAAGTTCAATTTCACGTATATCAACTTTTAAGATTGTTGGTAAAATAATTTAACATTATTTCAAAATATTATTGAAATCATTATTTATGATTTAGATATAAATTTTGGAAAAGTAGGAAAAGTGGACATTATGAAATTATAAATATTCCTACTAGTTAAATTGAAAATTTGTTAATTTACATCATTATATTACTTTTGTACTAGTGAGTAAAGGCATGAGCAAAGGCATATAGTCAATAAAAATACTATATTGGAAAAATATCTGGCAGTTGTTTGCTTCAAATATTTAAAATTCAAATCATTTCATCATTAATATGAATTAATTATTACTACATCATAAGGTTGTTAAATGCAAATGACATTTAGAGATCTGACACTTTCCAACTGATTAACAATTAATTATTCTGGACAGAAACTCTTTTAGGTGATATGTTTATTGCATTTTTTATTCGAAAGATTTTATCTCTCTAATCCTATAATAGAATGAATAACGAACCGTATTTGTAAAAAAAAATGAAATTTAAGGCAATTTATGTTATTTTTAGTGTCATGAATAAATAATTATCACATTTCATTTTGGCATGTGATGATATATATTTTAATAACTCATGGATTGAATATACAAGATAAACAAAGTGCGCACTTTGTTTGGAAAAACAAGTTGTTAAGACCCTTTTTGAAATGCATGAATAAATATTATTAAGGATTAAAATTTATCATTGAAAGCACGCGATTTTGGTTTTTTCGACTTAAAATTAAACAAAGATAAATGTAATGTTTTTCTTTATTTAAATTATTTGAAAACATTTTTATTGGAAACGAATCATTCCCATAAATGAGATATAACTGTTAATATTCATAAGAAAATGTTAACTTTACACATACTTATTTCCTATTAACTAGTCTTAAATAATTTAAGTTGCCATTTTTTGGAATACTTGATGTTAAATAAAAGAATAATATATGTAATATAAAATAGCAAGAAGATGGGAGATTAGATAAATAAAGGCAAAAATACTGATACGAGTTACTATAAATATGCAATAGATTTAAAATTACTGATGTTAAGAGTATTTCTGGTTGGTGCCTTTTAAAAAATTTCATACTAAATTCCTTCTTTGAATCACTAAAAGAACATTATTAAAATTAAAAATTATTTAATTTAGCTCTATTGGTTTTGCCCAAACGATGATTTGATCATTCACTCTTTATCAAAAGAGAGCTATATATCTATATAATATATTTTATTAATATTTAAAAATATATAAAATTCAGTGTAGAATATTCAATGCTTCATATACCTAGTTCAATTATTAGAATTATCTATTTTCTTTGAAACTATAATATAGTTTAATCTTTATTTTAAAATTAAAATAGTCTATTACTTTTGCAAAAATAAATATTAAAAAAAAAAATTACGTATATATATATATATATACATACATTATATCTCATTTTAGTCATATTTTCAATATCTGTGCTTGTTTTATAATTTATTTTTGCATTTCAAAATATATTTCACCATTTATTAATGAGAAGCAAATAAAAAAATAAATATTGATTAGATTTGAAAAGTATAGATATAGTATATACGTTTTTGAATATGTTAAGATACTAATATTTATATAATAATGAATATCACAGTTTTATCAATTTGAAACGTTAAAAAATGAATTCCCCTCCTAACACTTCAATATTTTTTTTGATTTGATTATGAACATTAGATAAACCAAATGAGACAAATATGACATTTATAACATGCATATTTATCTATACACAGAATTTGTCAATTGATTGAAAAGAAATTTAGATTGGTCACAATTGGTCCTTTTACAAATCTTTTTTTCAACTTCTCATAATCATATTCCTTATCAGAAAATTCACTTTTAATTTTGTATTTTAGACTAAAAATATAACTCTTTTTATCTTGAATATAGAGATATATATAGTTTAAAAATAAATATAATACAATATTTTAATAAAAATAGTTTTATTATTAATTCCTAATAATATTAGAAATAAAAAGGGTCTAATACTATTCTTTTATTTAAATATTTATATATATTTTTTGATCTTAAGATAAATCGTTTTGGTGTAAAATCTTGAGCACCTAAGTCAATGTTTTTAAACTTGACAAATCATGGGAGGATAGTATAAGATATCTCTAAAAATAATACAAATAAATTATTTGATATAATATATTAATATCCAAATCAAAGGCGCACGATTAATAACAAAGAATTTAAAATAAAAATATGTTATGCTTCAACATTAAACTTGATTTAATGTACAATTTATATATATATATATATATATATATAATAATTCTCATTATTAACGAGACATCAAAAACTTTGGGATCATAATTATAAAAAAAAACTTTAAAAGTAATCTTAATCCATTAATTTAAAATAAATGTATTTTACAGTTAGTATAATGGAGATTTTAAAAAAAGTTTTTTATATTAAAGTATTTTATTAAAATAAAAATAGTTTCAATATACATAACTCGATATGTTATTAAAATATTTTTCCAGTTCTAAAACGAACATCTTATCATAGAATAAAAAAAAAATATTTAATTGTTAAAATTATGATAAGAAATAATAATCAAACAGAAAATTAATTTATTAATTTATATATTAAAATGTTTTAGATCCTCAAGGTTTTTGTAGTCAAAATATTTGGTGAATATTTAATTTTTTTTAATAAGTCACTTCAAGTGAAAGAAAATTGCTTACGCATTTATGTAAAAGATTGAAATCTTGCATATTTAATCGTGGTGGAAAGAATAACATTATGTGATTATGTGATAACAATGTGATCATTCGCTATCAGAACCCAATTGATTAATTTTTTTTCTTTTTTTTGAAGGACGTGGTTTTACTACTTCTTCATCCTAAAATTTAATAGATTTTTGTTAATTAAATAATTTATTATTGAATAATTTAATTTTAATTTAATTACATCAGATAATTCTTCAGAGGAATCTGATAACCCGGCTTTGGCAGTATTTCTTGGTTTTCCTTTCCCACTATTTGTCCCTTTACGTCTATTAACAGCTGGAGATTTACTTTTCGTATGTGTAGGTTCATCTTCACTTACTAGTGCAAATAAATCGGCAAATTTTTTACGAAGAGTATCTGATGAGGCCTGATAAGCTAAGTGTAATGCTCTTTGCATTACCTCCGAGTTGTACAAATGGAAATTATTAAATCGACAGCTTTGTCTTAATTGATCGAGATGGCCTAGGACCTGTAAAAATCCAAACATTAAAATGACCAACTGTTAATCCAAAAGATTTTTCTGATAAATAAAAGTATTATTTAATTTTATTGTACAATCTACATTAAACCGTTGAATTTATTAAACCTATTTCTAATTCAATAGGTTGAAATACATATCAAAGAATTAAATATATTGCTAAAATAAATGAATTTCCTTAAAATTATATTCGAGAAACAATTTTTCCAAAAATATATTTATAAATTTAATTAAATTATAAAAAAAATTTAAATGCACAGAATTCATTTTATTAATTTTCATAAAATTAAGAGAATAAATTCCTTTTGTTATTTGAAATTAAAATAAATATGTTTTATTAATTATAATTTTTTCAAATTCCTCTTTTCATTTTTAAAAACATTTAGTGTAGGTAAACATCAATAATCAATCATAAGAATGAAATATGATTTAACAAGATGCACCAAGTTAATATTATATTTTATATTATTTAAATAAATTGTTAATAATGATGAGTCAAAATAATTTTAATATTTATTCTGTTTATATATTAAGTCATTATTATTGGAAAAATTTTATTAAAAATTACTTATAAATATTTTTAAAAATAAAAAAAATATGTAACCTGTTCTCCAGTTGGCGGCTCAGCAGCCGCAGCAGCAGCAGCAGCTGCCGCTGCAGCAGCTTGTTTACCCGCTGATCCTCCACTTCCACGTTTACGTTTTGTTGGGGTTGATGCAGCAGGTGATGGATAGCGTGTTGTTAAAATTGAAGCAATTGATTCAGATAATATTTCTTCATGATCTTGGCACCAGTTTTTAAGTATTGAAATAACAAATTGGTCATAGAGAGGTGTCACCTCTCTAGTGAGTATACATTTTATTATTTCAATAGAAGGTCTGAAAAAATAATTGTTCTTAATAATAAACAATAAAAAATTTTCATTGAAATTAAAATTAAATATAATAAATAAAACAAGAATAATGGAAATAAAAAAATAAAATAATCTATACCTTTCATTTTTTAACATAAGAAGGAGAGTTGTGAGTGCTTCAGCATTATTTGAAAAATTAAGCCCTGGTAGAATGGAAACGAGGGTTTCAATAGAAATTCCATGAGCAGCAATTAATTGCCAAAAACAAAACTGTTCAAATGTCTCCCAAGTAAGGCTTAATGTTAGCAATGATCGAAATGATTCTCCCCTTTAAAAAATAATTTATTATTAAATCAAAGTTATAGAAAAAATTTTTAAAATTATTTTAAATAATTAATTAATATAATGATAGAGAATTGTTGGCATACTAATAATGCAGGAAAGCAATTGTCAAAATAATAAATGGAGGAAACTGCTGGATTGTGAGAAAGTTTGAAAAAGAAATAATTAATTTTAAATCCTTAAATCCAAATAATTTGAATTTGAAATAGATGTAGGTTAAAAGGAAAAATCGTTGAATGTTAGATTTGTAATTTTTCACGAAGTATGTCTTTTGTTATAATGGTAAAAAATTGTTCGAAAAAGTTTAAAACTTAAAAAAATTTTGCTGTATTTTTAATTCAATTCAATTACATGGCAAAATGCAGATTTGCTAACACGGGCTTAATTTCTTGTTATAATTTGGAATATTAGTAAATAATAAAAGGTTAAGAATTCTGATCATTTTTTTACTCTTATAGGTGACAAAGATTTCTAGAGAACAAAAATTTAGCTTTTAATTAATACTATAATTAAATATTTAAATAAATTTGAATATTTACTCTCGAAACATTATCAATTGTCCTTGTAAAATAAGACAAATTAGTTGTTGGAGTTGGGAAGCATCCACGGTGGAAACAACAAGTTGTAATAAGGCAGAATTTCCAATTGCTATAGAAGCAAAATTTGCATAAATTTCAGGAATAATAAAACAAAATAGATTAACATCTTCTTCTTGACAGCACTGTAAATAGAAAAAAATTAATATTATTATAAAATTAATTTATTAATACGAACAAAGTTTTGTACCTTAAGATCAAACAAAATAGCAGTTTTTAAATCACGTCCTGAAGTAGTACAAAATTCTTTGTATGCAGACATTTTATTTCCATTTTTTTTACTAAAAATAAAATAAAAAAATATATATAAAAAAAAAATTCTTTATAAATAAAATTAAATTCAACCAAATCAAATTCATAAATACATTTCGATAAAAATGATAACACAAACCTTAAAATAACAAAGAAAAGGAAGAGATAGCCCAGTCGCGGTCTTTCAATGGCGAGTTGCACAACTACTTGTAGAAGGGGTGACCGCGATCTTTTACGTGATGACTCTTCTGCTGTTCGATTTATAATACTTAAAAAGGTTAATAGAGGTTGTTCAAAAATTTCCTCGACAGTCCTTGAAAGTAACATTGAAAAATAAATTGTTAAAAAATGAATAAAATAAAAAATAATTAAAATAATAATAATAATAATAATAATAATAATAATAATAATAATAAGAGAGTTAAAATTTTCATGTGGTGATGGTGATTTGTAATAACGCGGTTTGCTCGAGCCTAAAAAAAGTCAAAAATTACACAACGTTATTCACTAATTTAACAAAAGATAATAATCCATGGTAACGATTAAATTCATTTATTTAAGAAATTTGTTTTTTATGCATTATATTCATTAAAATGACATTAATTAAAGCTGTTTTCTTTAGCCTTGAAATAAATCCTAATTATTTTTCTGTAAAATAATTACTTGTTTTTATAACAAAGAGAAAAAATTGAAAGACTCTGATATAAGATTTTAAACAATAAAAATTTTGTATTTGAATTATCAATTTATATTTGCTAGGAATTTCTTGTCTGTCTGTCTATTTGGGAATCTATATATATATATAAATATATATATAAATACTTCTTAGAAGTATTCTTCACATGTTAAAAAAAAAAAGAAAAAAAAATTTAAAATAAATAAAGTGTAAGAACATTTAAAATAATAAAAATTGATAATTTAATTACTCTGAAATAGGATGAAAGTTGGCTGATAAAAATGTTAGTTGATTTCTAAAGTTATCAAAATGATATCTAATACTTATTACCATAAACCAAATGAACTTACTTTGATTCAATATTGATAGGTTCGGGTGAGGTGAGAGGATTAAGTTCTGGTAAAAAATAAATTAAACTATTGACAAGATTCGTTAAGGCAGGTTGATCTATAATTTGATCTTCTGAAATAAACTCGAAGAGATTTTCAAGTGCTTCACATCTAAATATTTAAGAATATAAAAATATTTTTTATACTTATAAATGGGTAACCAATCAATTTAATAAATATGGTGATTAAAAATACCTTTGTTTGGAATCGCCATGTACAGCTGTGATTAATGTTTGTACTGCTTCCTTTAATTTACCCTCAAGATCATTAATTAAATCATCATAATTAATAGTATCAGATGAGTCTACAGGTAGCAAAGGAGGTTTTTCTTTCAAACGAACTTTGGCTGGAAACACGTCGACAGCGTCAGAGAGTCTTGCAGCTGTGACAGAATTGCCACACACCACAGTGCAACCAAAATAGGTTCCATTTATATTTCTAATAGGTTAGGGGTAGAATCTTATTGGTTTATATTCATTAACAAAATTAAAAAATATTAATATATAAATGATATTTAACATATAACTATAAATTATGTAGTATCATTATTTACATTGAAATGATAATGAGATATTATTTGAAAATTTAAGAAGATAATATTAAAATTGAGAATTTCAATTATGAATATATGAACCATTAAAATTTATATTGTGCAAGCGGTTTGATTTTATATTTTTATTATGAAAACAAGAATTCATAATTTAATCAAAAAATTGTTCATAATAGGTATTATTATTATATATCCATTTTAGTCTATTAGATAATGGAATAAATAAAGAATAAAATTTTTATAAAACAAATTTCTACTCTTATATTTATATATATAATTAATGTATCCATTTATGTTTAAATCCATACAATTTCAACCACCCTTTTTTGACATACTTTTATAATACTCCTCTATAGGAGTTCCAAATAAGCTAAACAGGTTACATATGTTCCTGAAAAATGTTCAAGGATGTTTGAAATTGCAAAATAGATTTTAATGAATATATAAACAATTAGAATCTAGTCAATCAAAATGCAATTAACTCTTTATAAAAAATTAATTAAAAAATCATAAATAGATGTTTTTGTTGTTATATTAATGACACCAGATTCAAATATATAATATAAATGGAAATGGGAAAAACAAATATTTATTAAGTTATTATAATATAATTTGAGTAAATTACTCACCTAAGGGTATATCATCATCATCTTCCTCTTCACAAGAAATTCGAAGAGAAGTAGGAACGGAGTTAGAATTTTTTGAGCCCGGTTTTGTTTCATCATCTTCTAAATCATCATCGCTGAAAGCTGGATCGTCTTCAGCAGGAGAATTATGTTCTGAGTTTGTTAAGGTATCAATTGTTGGAGAAACTTCAAGAAAATTTGGTTCAAGAGAATGGTCTTCTTTAATTGTAGAAAGACCTGAAGCAGGTCCTAATTCTTCCATTTTACCTATAATTAATTGAATGAAAATGGTTAATAAATAATTGATTATATGATTTGAAAATAATATCTAAATAGTGTTATATTTACATTCTTGTCCTGATGGGATACAAAATTCTCTAAATGCATCCTTAACCATAAGTTTAAGCTCTCGATCCAATTTCGGATTGTTAAAAAGAGGATATAACGATGGAAGAACACGCTTTTCAAGTATTTGTCTAAGTGATGTATATATACCAGCCCTAACTCTATCAGCAAGCATTGGATGAAAATTAGGTATTATCTAAAATAAAAAAAATATATATTATAATAATTTAACAATTATTTTATAAAATAATAATTAATACCCGACAGAGAAAATCTAATAAAGTTGCAGTTACGGAGGGATGTGTACGCATGGAATTATGCATTACAAGAATAGCTGGTTCTGAAAAAAGTATATATTTAAAATGAACATACTTTTAAGTAATTTTTATATATATATATATATATACTGGCATAAAAAAATCCTAACACCAGGAGTTTATACTAGTTAAATAAAAAACACTTGGATGCTTGCATACAAAATCGTGGCAGCTACAGTGGTTTTAATAACCATTTACAGGTTAACGCATGCGAGAGAAGAGTCATTTTAATTGTGAAATAGTGACATCTTAATAAACGCTGTAGTCGTCACGATCCAAGCAAATTTTTTTATTTATCTATCGCAATTCTGGTGTTTGGATATTTTCTGTCAGAGTATTTTTATATGTAAATTAATTCAATATATTAAATTTTAGGATTTCTATCATACCAATATTCATGATATTGTCCTTTTCTTGGTCATAAAATAGCCAATCGTAGAATAAAGCTAGTTTTGCATTGCTAGCAGCAATACTTGAAGTGCAAGTGGTAATAAGCCACCCGATAACGGCCCATCGAGGTATTATATCCGAACAAAGTAATTCATTAGTAGGGTGAATCACTCCTACAATGAATCTAATTAAATCACATCGAAGAGATTGTGATTCAGCAGTCATTAAATACTAAAATAATAATGTATATTAGAGGTAATAAAAGAAACATATTTAGCACTCTTTCAAATATCAACTAACTTGGCGTTGAAACCATTCTTGATATCGTTTGTGGTTTCCAAAACGGACTTGGCCAGTTAGAAAAACCAACTTTCTTTCCATATCTGGAGTCAGTCGTGATTGAAGAAATCGTCTCGATGTGCGTGTTTGTAACAATTGTAAAATACCTGTAAATATTTTAAATTCAATTTCAAATAAAAATACATACAAGGATAATTTTGTTATAAATTTAATATTAATTATTTTAGTAAAAATTAGATTATGAAGAAAAAGAATTCAAGTAATGGAAAAATAAAATTTATTTTTGAAAATTCGAAATCTCAATGTAACCTGGTCAGTTAATTTCTTGCGAACGATTCATAAAAGTAATAAAATTTAAAGTAATCAGGAGGGCAAAAGAAAGATTATGATTCTACAAAACAATATTTAGTTGAGTTTAGATATGATGATCCTAATAAAATAGATTAGAATACAATTGAGAATACATAAATATGTACATTTTAATATGTAAATTAATGTAGAAAAATAAGATTTTGTTTAAAAATAGAATTAGATATAACTAATGTATTTTATTTCTGTAAGAAAATGTTTCAATAAATTAGATTAATTGAAGGCTTAGAGAAATTTACAATAGATTTCCCAATAAGAATGTAGGTTTGTTTTTTTAAGTTTAATTCTTCTTAGAAAGTAAGAAGCAAAACTAGAAAATAATTAACGCAACAATACCTGTAAAATTTGAAGCTAGTGATTTTGGATTATGTAAAAGATCTCGCCAAAATGATTCAACTTCTGGAATTCTTGCTATATTTTGGAGTAAACGAACGAGATCACGTCCTATTACTAAACAATCAGAAAATCGCTCTTTTAAAAGTCCTACCACAAATGTCACCTCTCTTTGCCGTAATGCAGAGAGAGTGGGGCTAGTATGATCCTCTATAAGACGTAAATAAGCGTATACGACGGAAGCAACAAGTACTGGAAATTTAAAAAGCCAGGTCCTGAAAATAAAAATATGATTTCTGCATAAAAACTATAGTTATAGTTTAAATTAAATAATTTTAGATTTTCATTCATTTAAATATATAATTTAAAAATAAAGAAATAAATACTAAAGGTATGAAAAATTCACTAAAATTTCTTGAATGTAAAATTTATTAACCAAGTTAAAAAATAAATTTTATTTAATTTATTTATTATTTTATTTAGTTTTGCTTTATTCATACGTTAGAAATTTATTTATGTTATATAATTAATTAAATATAAAAATCTGATGAAAATTACCTATGTTCTGTAAAGAGATCAAGTAGCCCTTCTATGAGAGCAATATTTCTATGAGAGACATCTCCTCCAGCTGCATGTCTGAGTACATTCCAAACAAGTGTATCTACATTTGAAGTTCCAGTTCTAATCATTTCACGAAGCAACCACATTAATTGAACTCTACTTTGATCAGTTAATCGAAGATATCTTTCAAGGACTAACTGGCTTAAATTAGCTATCACAGAGGCAAGACCATCTCGAGTGATAAGGGTTAAATCACGAAAACTCTAAAAATCAAAAAATATATATTTATAATTACATTAATAATAATACCTAGTTTAATGAAATAAAAATTCTATTAGAAGATTATTAAGGAAAGAATATTGCTATATTATTTATTTAAAAAAATAAAAATAAAAAAATATTTGTATCTTGGATAAAATTTATCATATATTATAATATAAAAATATATTAATATTTGTAAAATAAATATGAATACAAATAGAATTTTATTAATATTATGTTAAAGAGAAAAACAAATAATTAAATTCCAATTGATATTAAAAATTATAATAATATTTTTATATAGTTAACATGAAGGTTTAGTTGTTGCGATTCTCATTAACAATGATATGTAAATGTTTTCTTGCAAGCATAAGTATAATTAAAAATAGTTTTCATTTATTTAGACAAAGATGTAATGGATAATTATTATAAACCAATACTCCAAAGTGATTGAGTTAAACTACTAAGTACATCAAATCGTGTGGATGAAATTATAAACTGTAGAAGATATATTTATTTTTAATAAAAATTTAAACCTTAGAGGCATTCACAGGATCGGTTAATATAGTATATATCAAGCCGGCACTTATATCTTCATAATTTTTCTCTTTTATTGCTGATGCATTCATAGCAGTAGCAGCCTCCTTTTCAGTTAATCCATTTGTCAGATTTTGGAGAGAAGCAAAGCCTCGTTCAAATTTCTAAAAAAGAGTAAAATAAAAAATAAATATAGATATAAATATATATATACATTTTGAGAAAATATATTTTCATAGTTTATTTGTAAAATATTCTTAAATTGTATTTAAAAGACGAAATGTACTAAAAGTTATTTTTAAAAAATAATCACAGGTGTCTTGAACACTTATCCAAAACTCTACATATAGAAAATTACTCAAATTATGAGGTTTACAAATGTAAAGTAACATGTGGTGGAACCTGTGAAGATGACCACCACCCAGATCAGTCATTTAACGGTGTTCTTTGACAAAGAAAACTTCGATTTTTTTCTTATGATCCAAACTATTATACTAAAAACATCTAGCAAAAGTAAAAATATTAACCAAGTGTTTACAAATTAGATATTTTATCTATTATGATATTGTAATTTTTAAAAATTTGTAAATATATATATATATATATATATATAAATCAAGATGAAAATAAATAACTATGTATCTTATATAATTTAAATAAAAATTAAGAATATATGAATAAGGTGTGAAATAAAATAATTTGACAGATTACAATTCCTTTTAAGAAAATTTGAAATTTCTACCATTATAATAGGTATTGTCAAGTTCATTTAATTACCTCTTCGAGCTCATCACGAGTCTCAACGACACTTGAGCAGAAAAGCTTATAAGGTGGGCTTTTTGATGTGTCCATCTTGGGAGAATTCAAATTACATCTGTTTAATTAAAAAAATAAAATTTTTATTTTTTTTTTAAATTAATTCATTTATGGATAATTTCATTAAATATTTTATTAAGTTTCAAATTTTAAATTTAGCATTATATAGTAAATCCTATATATAAAAACTTTCATAGAAAATAAGATTTTAGGATTGTGGTTAGATATATATATAGGAACGTGTCAGTGATGTAGTGAAATTAGCTTTACCAATAAATTGTTCTGAAATTAGATATGGTTATGTACAAATATAACAAATTTGAAAATTTAATAAAAAATATTGTAAAGTTGAATTAATTTTCATTAATTAAAATTCCAGAATTTTAAATTATACATATTGATATAATAAAAGCTTAAAATCAATAAACTTAATTTAATATATATAATATTACTGATATCGTCAAAAACTAAAAATGATGAACTAAAAATCATTTACGACCATATTATGTCTGATTATGTCTGCAGCGTCTGCAGTTACCATGGGACAAGGTCGATTATTTTTTATATTTAAGGTGAAACTGGCAAAACATTTCTTATTTGGCTAATTCTCGCTGAAATCCTGCCCTTTGCATTTGGCATTGCAGTCACTTTATTGGATTGAGGCAGCTTTTATTCAAAATAACACAGATGCAGTATGCAACATAAAAAACAATTGTCCATGGCCAGCCACGGTACTGAAACAATGCAAAATTATCATCAGGGATGAATTGGGGTGAATGCAATATGACACACAAACATTCTCTTGAAGCATTGAACAAAACACTCAAAGATATTATTGATTTCTTCATTTTATATTCATTCATTTTTTAGAGTCAAAAATATATTACGTTTTTCACTTTATACTTTTACTTTTAAGAGATCAAACAATGAATATGTTTGTTAAGTATAATAAATGAAATAAATTTTATTGAAAGAATGAATAGTTACTTTTTTTTGTTTTTACCAGCAAATATCGTCGACAGCATTACATTCCTCTTTCTAACATTTCTAACATAGATAGATCCCATCCCCACACTTACAATATATTTACTTTATAATTAACAACAAAAATATTAATTAAAAATATTTTATACGGCAGAACGTTTGCTGGATCAGCTAGTATATATATTAAGTATTATCGACAATCACGTAGCGCGTGATCTATCAATTAGTTATTAGTTATTTTGTCCATAAATGACTCAAAATTTTTTGAAGGATCAGTTTAAAATGTTAATTAAAGAATATATTATTTCAACTGAAACATTTAATAAATATTATCCAAAAATAATTAATTAAATTAAATATTAGCTTTTAAAATAATTAAATAATTGATATATTTTTTTACTGATAAAAAATATATAATCATACCGTTTTTCTTGATACTTTTCGCGTGCTTTCAAATTAATCGTTGTTTAGTGTACGTTGGGATATGAAAATCACTTAATAAATATTCTCAAATAATAAATTAAATAACCACCAATAAATCAACTATTCAATTTCTTTCTCAACATGGGTTACTCCCATGGCAGTTTAATGTAAATGAAAACTTCATAATGCTTTAAATTAAATTCATAAATAAATTAATTCTTGTATTCCTAATTATCATTTCCCGTTTATCTGTTCAATACCTTAAATTAAGACCTCTCTTTGGTCATAGGAATGATAGGAGGCATAGACCAAAGAGATATAGGAGGTAGGAGATATTTACGATTAGAAATACACTAGCCTATCAATGAACTAGTTAAATAACTGATAAATTCGTAGATCATACATAGGGAGAATGAACACTTTTTGTTTCTTAATAAGCATTAGAACATTTCTCAAGGTGTCATTAGGTAGTCTGAAGATTAAGATTCATCCGAGATTTTTAAGTCTCTAAGAAAACTCGTTTGTCCCCTAAGTTCATTTTTATACCGAGCAGGAAAATTGCTCCCCTACACGGGGAGATTTTGGATATACACATTTTAAAGAAGATTTAGTCTTATAGACCTCAAAAATAACACTAGTTTGAACTTCAGATGGTCAGTGTTTGTTCCGCATTAAGTTCAGCAATCCCTGCAGTCTACAGACAACTAGTTCACTTTGAACTCTATGTGGAGGAGTTCTTTATACGACTCTGCCGGAGTAAAAATTTTTATTTCTCCAGATTTCGCCTTTCATAATTCTCTGAAGAACATTTCATTCGTTCGTTACAAGTACGTCTCTTATTTGTTAAAAAGGGGATGTTTGTTTTCCCTCAAAAGGTTGGGTTTGTATGGCCAATTTTTTTCCAAGAATGATTGTTTTGAGAAGGTGGGTAATTATACTTAGTAAGTGTCTGAATGAATTCTTCATTTTATGCAAACAAATTCATAAAGAAATAAATTTCCAATAGAATATTTGTAAATTACTTGTTTATGACTCTTTCCCTCTCCAAAAGGGTTAACCAATTTTACCTGTTCTCCGGGACATAAAAATTTGATCATAAAACTAAATTATGAATATAAATATGCAATAACTGAAAATACAAGATTTCCAATACACTAAGGCACAAAGTGACAAAAGAAGACTGGACAAGCGCCCAGGGTCTCCCCAGGCTCCGTTTATCGATAAAAAATAACCTCACGTTAAAAGGATATGCAAAACACCTGCTGAAATACTGTTAAATACTAGCTTAAACACCAACCTTGTACCGTAACTAGATGTAAAAAATAAATATTACTTTTTACCGACCAACGATAGTAAGGGAGGTATTGTTTTCACGCCAAATTTCACATTTTTACATATCTCCACGAATCATGCATTTTCTTAACAGAAAAAAAGTATTTTTAGCATGATGTCTGTCCGTCCGTAAAGATGTGTACAGATTGAACGGCTGAATGGATTTTGATAAAATTTGGTATATTTACTTAATGCATCAGTAACATGAATTCATCAACTTTTGGTGTATATCCGGAAACCGGAAGTGGTAGTTTACAAAGTATTAATTTTATATTCATTATCGGAAATTTTTCACTTAAAATATAGTAGTAATTAATAATTGAGTAGTTTAACTTTAAATAAAAACCAAGATAATATAATTTAGTCATTTTAATTCAAGTTTTAAAAATTTTTTTTTATACTTTATATATTTATATATTATACTAGCTGCTCAGAGCGCCTTCGCCTGCTGTTTGTATTTGTGACTCAATCAATATTATCAGAGGAAAAAATTTGATTTCCTTTTTAAAAAACTAATTGTTCAAATAATTCATCAGATAAAGAAGATCTAGAGGGGGCATGTATATATGATGCATAAGGAAATAACCTCTCTACTGGCGCAGATGAGTATAAATGGGTATTAATAAATAATATTTTATTATAGGGCACGGATGGCGCATCTTTTTCAATGTCCGTATCACAAAATTATAAAAAATCTTTTTGAAGTAACTAACGTGCCACAAAATTGTCATTTTTTTCTCTACCATCTGTACCCCTTTTAGCTTGAATATATAATCGAATATTTTTGTATAACTTCTAACTATCCTGTATAAAAGTGTTATAATTTTAAATATTAAACTTTATTCCAAAAAAATAAAATGATTATTAAAAAATTTGGAATTTATTTTTGGTAAAAATATATCTTTCCTAAAAAATTTTTTGTATTTTTATTGTATGGAAATTCTTTAATTGATTTTAGTTTGTAGTTTTTAGTTGTAGATAATGACAAAAATGTAGAATTTATATTTGATACCGTGAACCACTTACATTTTCTTGTTTTGATAATGTTATATTAAATTCTAGAAAAAGATTGCGATTCTGGCATTCCAACCGTCCTATGCGTAAAGTAAAGCATGATATAAATTTTATAAAATAGTAGTAGAATCGTATAAGGAATTCCATCTCGTTGGAACAGGATAAATAAGAGAACAATTCAAAATTTTACTTATGATTTCAGACGTTTAAATATATCGGTAGGAACTTGTAAAGTCCGGTACAAGATACTCAAAAAATGAGGAACTCGTTACTAGCTCCTTTTTTTAAGGGGGCTAGTTACAGTTCCCGTTATAAAAAAGCTCGAGAACGCCGTTACTTGTAACGCGTCACTGGCCAGCCCTGTATATATATAATGTTGTTTGGAAATTAATTTATTTCAAATCGTCGGTCGGTTCTGGACTGGCCACAGCTCATATTTTTTAATTATAAAATAGCAGAAAAGGGGTAAAAATCAGTTTTTTGGAATTTTCTTTTAAAGACTTTAAGAGAATCTCGGCCATTTTCACTATTTTAAATGTTCATCGTAATGCCCACATGACAAAATTATTTTAGCTCGAAAAGGGGTTGGGAAAATCGGACTGAATATTGTTTCTCCTTGTCCATATATTAAATATATGTATTCTGAAAATTATGAAAATAGCCTATAATAATTGTAATAATATTGTAGCCTGAATGCCATAAATTATATTTCCTAATCTAAAAAAGTTTGATACTTTAAACAAAAATTAATTCAATTGGCTTACCTAAATGGGAAAATTTACAATTTAGAATAAAATTAATTTAGTGATTAAATTTAAGTATAAAGAAAAAACAAAAATAAAATGAAGGTTATAATATATTGATTGAAATAAAATAAATGAAAAGTTATTAGGTAATTTCAATACTATGCTTCATTCAGGACGTAGAAGAGGTTTTAGACCTTGTCTAGGTGCGAAGTGAGAAGATATAGGAATTGTATGCTTATTTCGAGGAATGTGGTTACTGAGGCTAAGAACTTTCGACTTCAGTAGCGGTACAAATTTAGATATATGAATTATTTATCCTGCTTTCTAACCTGTAATGCTTTCCTCATAAAAAAAAAATTAAAAACAGATTTTGGAGCTAATGTCTGAAAGTGGAAAAAAATGAAAGTGATTCTTAAATTAATACTTACAAATAAAAAATCTGTTTTATTAAATTATATTTTTATAATTGGCTTCATTTCTTTACCTTATCCCCTTTTTATTCTTATTATTAACAGTATCTCTCGCCAGTCCATATCTAAATTTTTCTTATAAATTCATCTTCTTGTTTAAGTCAATTGAATGAATAATTTTAGTTTATAAAGAGATTATATTTTTTTATTAATTACTATAACAAAATTAAATGTAAATTAGATTATGTACAACGAAGGATGCCTGACCATACTTTTTCAAAGCCCAATAACAAAAAAAATATATTGCATTGAGGTTGACCGTCTAATAGACCATGTGATCATTTCAATGAATCAAACATTGAACAATTTCACCTTTTTGTGTAAATTTCACGGAATATGAGCTCGCTCCATTCACATGAAAGACATTTGAACTCTTCAAAGGTACTAGTTGTTGAACTCGACAATCTACCTACACAATTTTTTTATTTTTTTTGTTAAAGATTATTTAAAAATTAGAATCACTTAAACTGTGTATTTGGTTATCTTTCCATAAGACCTACTGATATAATCCAAAGCAAAAATATATATAAAAAGAAAAATTAAAAATTAAAATAATAAATATATTTATAATTATAGATTTCTTTATAAGTAAGCATGACTGAAATGTTTTTTATAACAAATATATTTATTATTTTAATTTCGCATAATTTATTAAAAGAAAAGTTTCCAGACAATAATTCCATATGTAGAACAAGTATAATTAAAATAATCACTCTAGAAAATCTGAAAAGTATTGTCTCTATGAATCACTAAAATATTTTTAAAAAAATATGTAAATAATATTATAAACAAACAAATATATATGGCACGACAATAATAATTATTTAGACCAGATTTCGTTCATTGTTTCTGGTTCTGTTTCCTTTGAGGGAAGAACAGATAATGTTTTCAAAGTTGCCAAGTAAAATGTAAGTTCTGATGTTACCAAACTGGAAATAAACATTAATTTAAAATGGTAAAAATAGTGATATATACTTGAGTATATTTTATTATTATATATAAAAATTTAACAAAAAAGGTATTATAATTACCCATGTTGAGGTCCTCCATTATTGATAACTTTATATTTAATTAATTGATCTCTCAATTTATCTTTAAATATTTTATTTATTGATCTATATAAATTTTGAACTTGTTCTTCAGGTAGTATATTCGAAACTGCTTCGTGAAGTTTGGTAAGATGCCTTTATAACACATTTAAAAATTTTTACTTTGTTAATAATCATTTTTATTTTTAATATTGTCAGTAGTAATTTATAGTCTTATTATAAAATTTAATATTTTTGTTATGATGTAATTGTATTCTTATTAAATATGCATTTTAGGTAATTTTTCATTTTTCCTATTAATACAAATTTTAATTTACTATTTATAATTAATTTTTTCAATACAAAATAGAGGTTAATTCCCCACTAATACTTCTGCGTTTAGTATTCTTTTCAGAAACTATATTAGCTTATCCATCAGGTTAGCTAGCCCCTTGACTAGTTTTATGTCCATATGTATCCCAGGTATTTCAAAATATTTCAATTTCTTTCTAACGCTTTGATTCTTTTGATTAATTATATTTCTTTTTATGGAAATTAAAAGTTATCGGTAATCATTCATATATCCATAGTTTTGTCTTAGCATAATCATTAATTACTCTTTGCATTAATTTTTAATTCAATATTACCTTGTGATATTTCTAAAAGATTCTGATGGTACAGGTGGCTTTACTTTCCAATCATTTAATTGTCCTGTAATGAGGTTTGTTATAATATCTAATACTTTATTATCAATTTTCAATATATGATCTGTAACATCCTTAAAGACATTATCCAATAAATTTTGTCCTGCATTAGATTTGATAGGATAGGATTGATTTCTATTAATTAATTCTAAAAAAACAAAAACAAATAAAAATGATATAATTTCAAATTTGAATTATTTAACTCATTAAATATTTTATAAATATAGAGTGATTCAAGAAGAATAGTAAATATTTTTGGAGGAGGTAGTATAAATGAATTACAATAAATTAATTATAATATGGGTTCAATTTTTGTTGAATAGAGTTACAACAGTTAGTATGTGACCAAACATGTGATGTGTTGCTTACAGAGAATACAGCATACGATTTCCGATAGGTATTTTTAATACAGTGAGTGAGACTGATACAATAGTCATATTTCTTCTGAATGTATAAATGAACAAACTGTGGATGAAGTTTCAAACATTATTCAGTCATTAGAACATAATCCTTCAATAAGCACAGGTAGAACTTTTGTGCGTATAATAAATACAAGAGTATGGTTGACATTACGTTTGTACGGGTTATATCATTGGTGTTATCAAGAAAAGTCAACAGTACATTGAAGTTAATGATAGAATAAAAAATTAACTTTAACGTTTTAAATTTGTTCGGGTTATATACTAACAGCTGTATCTATGTAGTCACTAAAGATTGAACAGATATTATGAGAAATTTGTTACCACCTTCTAAAATATTTATTATTCCTCCTGAAACAGAATTTATAGTTTACCTTGAAAATGATTCTTTATATAAGAAATAAGCCATATTACAAGTTGTAAAACACTAGATGCTAATGCTAAATTGGTTGTAGTGATTCTTTTAAGACCGGCGGATTGTAAAGCCCCAGCACCAAGAACAAGTTGGCAACATCGTGAGTTGAACATTTGTAACAATTCCGAAAGATTCATACATATATTAAGAGACATGAATGATAAATCTTTTGCACATATACAATATTCTGCCACCATTTTAAGCAAAATTAAGACAGTTCTGTAAAAAAGAAAATTTTATTTAAAATTGTTTAAAAAAGTTTTTCGGAAAATTTTATTAAATGAAAATGTACTCTATAACTATATAATTTTAAATATAAAATTAAAAATTTCTTTACATTGACCATTAATGATATTCATGTAAATGAAATATTTATAAAATCTTAGTATCTGATGTTACCGTACATTTATTTGAACTAATTATCTATATCCTTTTGTATCATTGAATAATTGAGCTTTTAGTTATATTTGAGGAGAATGTTTTGACAATTTCAATAACCAACTTAGTTACACTACACTCTACTTCACTAGCAAACACAAGTGGATCTGTTCTTTCCAATAATCTAGAGCAGTATGGTAATATAAGAAATATATTAATAAAAAAATTTAATTACTAACCCGACGACAGCATATTTTTTTCCTTCGACATAAAGATATTCAGCAGGATTATTATCATTTTTTGTTGAATAATCAGATTTTATTAGTGAAAATTTCCCTAAAACAAAAATATTAATTATTTTTGGTGAACAAAACAACGGATCTATGGTTAGAAGGGGAATATAGGAAGAGAAGACGAAATAGATGGAAAAAAAATATAAAACGAAATTGGATAAAAAATATTATGATATATAGATTTGACTTTGAAAAATATAATTGGATTCATTTTCATAATGATAATGATAAATATACGATTATTTACCGGTAGATATCAGTTGGGCAATTAGTTGTTGAAATTCTGTTGGTACATTTGCCTGTTTCCATCTTTCATTATCTAAAATTAAGTTTAACTTTGTTTTTCTTTCTTGATGAAATTTATTAATAAATTCACTGGCCTAAAATTGAAAGATTATTGGTATTAATGAAAAATAAAATGAAAATATGTAATATATTTCAGTATTCACCTGTCCAGTAAATATTGATTTAAGGGCTACACTCTTTTTGCCACTAATTTTTTCACAATTTTCAATAAAAAGATCCATTAAATTAGAAAGATGTGAAATTTGACTAGCAGTTTCTTGATTCATTGCTGAATTACTTAAATCAATCTAAGAAAAAGTAAATATTTTAACATAAGAAAATCATAATATTAAAAATTGTTGTTAATTACATAAGATCTTTCAGGCATCATTAATTGGGCAATCTGTTCATGGCAATAATTACAAACAGATATCATCATATCATGAAGTTTAGTTACGATACGTTGATATTCTTCGGTTAAAAGAAATGTATTTTCATTATCACACCTTAAATTTATACATTTATTCATTAGGTCAATAAAACAAGAGTAAATAAAAAATAATTTTTTCATGATCTTTTGGATAATTTGGATAACTTACACATGAGGAATGTTTAAGTCACTGGATTTTTGTGTTATAATAAAATCATTATCTGAAAATCCATTAATTTTTCCTGATGTAACTTCAGCAGCTGCGTCTAACATTATATCGTGAACTGCTTTTACTCTAAGAATAAGTTTCAAGAGAATGTCGGTCGTTTTTTCTAATAGATTAATCCAAACAATAAAACCAAGAGATTGTAATTGTTCAGTGCCACCATTAAGAACTAATTCCGATTCACTAGAATCGTTTTCAGATAAAACTTCAATTGCCATCTAAAATTATTTAATAAATAAATTGATTTATTTTTAATTATTTATAATTACTTAGTTTGAATTAAATAAGAACCTGTTTCACGATTGCTTTAATTGTAGTAAATGCTTCTTCTTTATACTTATCAATAAATCCAAAATTCTTCTGCCTTAACATTCCAAAAATAATAGACACTAATTTTTCCTAAATAAAAATATTCTTTTATATAAATATATTCAAGTTGATAATATGATAAAAAAAATTTCAAAATGTATACCCCTTCAAGAATAGTTTGATCCCCATTTAGTGGCCTATTCAGATCAGACGTAGCATAACGCTCAAATTCAGTACTCAACATTTTATCAATTAAATGTTCCATTTCTTGCAATTGAGATCCTAGATGTCTAAAACTATATATTCCAGCTAATTCTTGAACAAATATCTCTTGTGTGCTTGATATTAAATCTAAAGCTGCCACGTAATCAGGAGCAGACAAGAGAGATTGGATCATTGGCTGTGTTTGATGTACTGTAGCCATAAGTTTAAGCTGAATAAATTGCATAATAATTAATATATATAGATATAGATATATAGTTAATTTTCAAGACATTTATTTTAAATTACTTTTTCATATACTTTCAGATGATTACAATGTGATCGTTCTAGTTTCAAGATGTTCAAAGAATCATTTACTAAAGAATTATCAATATGTTGAATTTTCTCTCGAAGAGTTTTAACAACTTGAATTGTTTGCGTCATTTGTTCCATTAAAGTATCATGAGAAGTCATTGCATGAAAAAATGCGTCTGATTTATAAGCAACTTGATGAGCGATTTGAACTTCAATAACATCAAGATAATGAGAAAGCTGGAAATAAGATTTATAAAATTATAATTTAAAGTTTAAATTTTGTAGTGAGATAAAAGCTAAAGAAGTTATCAATGCCTAGACAACCACCCTCCATTATCGAGTACTTAGGGTTTCTCAACCGATGATAAAATTTTATAATCTTTTATAAGGTGTAGAGTGGTTATTAAATTAATACAATTCTAATTAAAATAAATCTTAAATTAATCATAAATTCATTATTCACCGAGTTTGCCACTAATTATTAAACAGAAACTTTAATTAGATATTAATTTAATATAAAAGTAATTTCTTTAAAAAATAAATTATAAAGATATATCAAAATGTTATTACCTTTTCTTGTAATAAAATCTCAGTCTTAAACGAATTAGAATCTTTATGGAGTAAATTAAAAACTTGATTGAATGTTGCTTGATTACTTAAATCCATTTTTGGCTGTATAAATATTTTTGGTATTTCACTTAAGTCAAAAAAATCTTTATCTAAAGATTTATTTGTTTTTAATTTAGGTAAACTTTGTAGCATTAATCCATTAGATGAAATATTATTAAATTTTTGATGTTTTTTATAACGCTGAAGAAAAAAATAATTAGATAAATATTAATATATAAATGAGATAAAGATATTTACCTTTCCAATTTTTTTAAGATAATTTTCAAAATAATTAAACTGAATATCTGGTAGATAAATTGGTTTCGTAATATCTATTTTGTCTACAAAAGAATCACCCCACATTTTAGTAAAGAAGTATGGCTAAAATAAATAATAATCCATATTAGTTCGACTATTCAAAAATACAATGAAATCTAAAAATTAACCTGTTTTCCTTTGGTAGGATCATTTAAAACTGCGGGTAAATTCTGAGATGCTGAAAATATTGTCCATTGTGTTTGTTCTCCATTAGAAATTATGTGCTGTTAAAAATAAATAATAACCAAAGAAAATAAATTTTTTATTTATTATACTATTGTGCTATTAAATTATTAAAACCAGTGAGGAATGAGTTGTAATATGACATGGGTAAAAACATATAATTTAAATTCTAATTATAATTGTTATTCTTTAATATAATAAATTCTTTTTAAGAAAATCTGGATAATATATATATATAATGAAAGTAAAATATATCCATAAATTTTAAAATATTTCCCTACCGGAATATTATGTTTTGATACATATGTCTTTTGAGATCTTGGAGTTAAATTGGTTAAAGAAACAAGATGATGTTTCGCTACATGATCTTCATAATCTTTATCATCGACCCCTTCAACTGGCAAAGAAGAACAGACCCCATTATAGCCATAGAGACAAACATATGAACCACCTTCAATATTGCAATGTTTTCCTCTTAAATGACTAAAAAATGATATACATTTACTGAAATAAAAAAATCACAAGTAAATGAATAGTTACTCACTTAACAAAATCTTGTTGATTTTTAAATTCTATCTCTGTACAATATATACATTGTTTCCATAAAGGATTTTCAAAGGCATTCGTGATTTTAGCCATTGTAAACACAATTATTTGACCATTATTATATGACCATTATTAATAAATATTACTTTCCTACTGATTTTATGAGAAGATATTAAAGAAAGGAGACGAATATTACACATATTTTTAAATATTGAATTTTATTAGTTACAATAAATGTTTATATATATATATATATATACATATATATACATTCATAAGTGTATATATATATATATATATTTATATATATATAAACATGTAAGTATGTGTTTACTTATATTTTAAAATAATTAACATTGAAGAGACGTGTATGAAGCATTTATGTAATGTAATACAAATAAGTGTCGTATCTGACATTTTATGATTTTAGATAAAAGAAAATATTGGAAATTTCAGTGAGAAATGTTGGTGCAATTGTTTTTATATCAACAATAGTAAAAACTGGTAAAAACTTTACTAAATTAATTATTAAATATAATTATATAAATTATATTTATATATAAATATATATATTTATAATTGATTTTGCTTGTCAGATTTGGATTATTGAAATTAATATTATATAATAGTTAAATAATAAGAAATAATTTTGTTCTTATATTCATTATAGACAATAATTAAAATATTATAATAGAATGTTATTCGCAATTTTTTAAAATTTAGGTAACTTTATTGATATGAATTATAATAATAGTTATTATAATTATAATTAATATAAAATAATCTTAATTTTGGTGTACATAACGAAGAGGGAGAGATATCTAACGCATGCCCTGTTTCCAATTAACAATTACATCATAAGAAAAAATATTCACGTGATATTCACTTTTTCCACCAAGTATCATGTTCTCGTTCAAACTTTGCGTTCTCATTGATAAAATTAATATATTCACGTGATTTCATTAATTTTTTAAAATTATTTTTATTTAAAAGAATATATCAAATATATTGAGATTATATTAATAGAAAAATAAGTATGAGAGAAATATTTTAAAAAATTGTTTTTTTTCTATTCATACAATATCTGATGAAAATGAAAATATATTAATGTAATTTATTTTCAAATCATCAATATTTCTTTAACTTTTTTTTTTTTTAATTTTAATTTAAAACTATTTATTATAATTAAATATCCTACTATAAATTTTATATATATATATATATATATATATATCCATATTTATTTAGTATTAACTATTTAATTTATGAAAAAAAAAATTCCATAAGCAGAGAATCGTGGAGATGTTAGGATAGCTAAAATAAGATTTATTAAAATAACTAATAAAATTAAAATAAAAAAAATGTATATGTAATATTTATGTAAAAGAAATAAAATTAGAAAATGTAAGAAAAATATTTAAAAAAAATAATTAATATAATAATTTTTCAACTTTAATAAGTATAAATTTATTTTAATAAATGATTTATAATATATAATCAATAATATTAAAAAATATAATTTGATACACTTAATATAATTTATTTATATTATCATTTATTTTCATTATTCTAACCTCTAATGACAGTTATTAGTTATAGTTATAGGTATTTAAATGTTTATAAGTATATATAATTTGAGGGAAAAAATATTTCAATAAGTTTCCTTATTTATATATATATTTTTTTTAAATTAATGAATTAATGAAAATATTTACAATTTTTTTAAATTTAAAGTATATATTATTAACTTTTTATTTGATATTAATATCTTTTCAATTGGATATATACCCTGAATGAAATATTATCCACTTAAGATTATGTTTATTTGAAAATAATAAAGAATTGGAATTTATACATTTTTCCCACCTCTTCGGCAGGTTATGAATGCTACGCGAAAAAAAACAATTCTTCCTTAGAAGCGAACCAATTGTCGAGCCATTTTCGTTCGACGAGTCCAATAGATGGTAATCAGAAAGAGCCAATCTGGAGAATAAGCCCAAACTTCCCAAATGAACGCCTTGATCGTATCCGTGACCTGTTTTGCTGTGTTTTATGGGGCATTATTATGAAGCAAAATGACTTTGTTGCCTTTTTGTATATTCCGGCCGTTTTCACGTATTGCTCGATTCAAATCGATCATTTGTTGCTAGAACCGATCAGTGTTAACGGTTTCGCCAGGTCACCATTTGACGAGCAGCATTTGACAAGTGGTTTTTCGATTTTCTTGCTGTCTTTCATTCAGTTCATGTGGTATTCATTTTCTCACTTTCTGAACCTTTCCCATAGCTTACTTCATCTAATAAGGCAAGTCCTTGTCTTTAAACTTTTTCGGTGGTTTCCCATGCTCCTTGTATATCACGTGAAAATCACCACTTTTAAATTTTTTAAACCACTCAAACCATTGAGTTTTCTTCAAATGATAGCAGAAAACCAATGCTGTCGGCAAATCATAGTTCGTAGGCACAAAACTCGACCTGTTTGACGTTATAGAAAAATATACCGCTGTATGAAACTTTGGTTATTGTGTATTGGCAAACTTCGTCAGATGTTAGAGCAGACTTTTTTGCCATGTTTTCGGTTTTGGGTAGACCCCCTACTTACCTGATATTGATTTTTTCTAAGTTTAGTGTTTAAAACTTAAAGAAAAAACACTTTTTAAGTTTTATATATTTATTAAAAATTAAAACTACTCAAAATAAAATTTTGTATCTGTTATATAAAATATACGTAACATATATAAAATAAACATAAAATAAACTAAGCATTAAGTAAATGTTTTTAATGAGAAGGATGAACCTGATGCTTTAATAATAAATTATCAACATTTGGCGTCAATTTTGTAAGATTTAATCTTAAATCTCTTCGGCTAATGATGTCCAGTCTGTTTTTTTTGTGTCATAAACTACCAGGTTATATTTTTTTAAAATATTTTCTTAGCACTTTCCCTTTCAAGATTTAGGAAACGAATAATTTGTCTCATATTCGTATTTATAGAGTGACGAATTGAACAAGTCAGTACATGCTCGAAAAGCTTTGAGACAAAAATTGACAAGAATTTTTACTATGCTTGTAACAAGATGATACTGGTTTATCATTATGTGCAGATTTTAGTAAAAGAGAAGTAAAAATGTATTGCGACTACAAAGCGAATGCCTACATCCTACAACTTACAACTTAATAAATTTTTTACTTCATAGATACTTTTATAAATAATGTATATGTCTTTATATTATGACATAGTATAATGTAGGTAAATAGGTACTATCAGTGTATGTTGAGATCCACTATTGTGGACCCCTATTTTCATTTCATGGACCCCCAAATTTTTTTTCACTGACGTGAACCCCTTGCAGGTTGACATAGACGCATAGACCCCTGGGGTCCACTTTGGGAATCACTGTGTTAGAGGGAGAAGGCGCTACTTAAGCGGTCTTACGGTCTTAAAGAGCAGAATGCCTAAAACAGTGAGGGAGGGAATTGTGAACAGATACCAGAAGAATGGAAGGAAGGCATTTTAATCCCGTTGTTTAAGAAGGGTGATAAATTAAAATGCAATAATTTCATACTTCTGTCTTGTAATAATCTAAATATTTCCCTCAATTATTATTGATTTAAATGTAATTAATTAATTTATATAAAAATACAAATATCCTAAATATTTATAATTGTTTTGTTAAATATTTTATGCTTTGAAATCTTAAGAATTTTTTATTTTTATCTTAAATATATTTCATGTTTTTTTTATCTATTGATCATTATGATTTAATATACATTTTAACTAGACATGGCATGTTAACGATTTTATGCTTGTGAGATAAGATCATAGATTTTTTTATTTTATTCCATAAAATTAATATTTCATGATTAAATAAAGGACATATTGATATATCAATTAAAATAAAATTACTTAGACGAAATATTAATATTAAAAAATTAATTTGAATAAGTGCATATTGCTATAAAAGGTTTACTTTAAGAAGCAAATCTATATAGATATATATTATGTCATAGCGGTGGAATTTCATTTAAATCTAGGTATATACTTCCTTTCACTTATCAAAGCAGGCGATTAAGTTCACGCGCTTTCGAAGGAAATCTGAGAAATTCCAAATAAACAATAAAACTTCACTAAAATTCTTGCAGATTATTTCCGAAAGAAACTAAACAGTAATTGACGTGAATAAACCAACATTGGAGGAAACAATATTTTCTATAAAAAAACTGAAGAATAACAAAGCTTCATCCCAGCAGAATGACTAAAGCAGTGAGGGAGGGAATTGTGAACAGATACCAGAAGAATGGAAGGAAGGCAATTTAATCCCGTTGTTTAAGGCCCGATTCACACACAAGTGGCGTATGGCACTGGCGTGGTTCTGGCGTGGAACAGGTTTGTTAATGTAATTGCGTTAGCTTATGACTCAATACACACAGATATGGCGTGTTGGAGGCGTGGAAAATGGCACGAAGACCACTCCACTCCGACGCCACCGGTGGCTCGTAGGACTGGCACGCCACTTCTAGACCATTTCATTATTCATTTCAACTTTTTAATCAAATTTTATATTTTGCCAGCATTTAATTTTAAAAACGTGTTTTTTGTGTTATCATCATTGTTAACGCCTCTCTCTGATTTTGATTTATTTATTTAATGTCAATTTATTTTTATATAATTTTTATAATTTTTTCTTTCATATATATATCTTTATATATACGCCTCTCTCTGATTTTGATTTATTTATTTAATGTCAATTTATTTTTATATAATTTTTATAATTTTTTCTTTCATATATATATCTTTATATATATATTTTACTAGCTGATCAGAACCACGCCAGAACCACGCCAGTGCCATACGCCACTTGTGTGTGAATCGGGCCTAACAGGGAGATTTTTTTATAAACAATATGTTAAAATAAAGAGCGAGAATTAGAGTGCAATTTATAAGTTTAGGTTAGGTTTAGGTAAAATTCGGTCAAATTTGGAGCTCCATGGCTTATATAACCAACCAGACATGGTCTGGCTCATTAAAGACAGGCGACTTCAGTGGTCTGGGCACGTTGTAAGAGCAGAAGATCAAAGCTATATCAAAAGAGAGTGGTTGAGAACACATTTGGGAAAAAGACCTCGCGGGTGATTATTCTATTGTGATAAAACGGATACAAAAATTTAGATGTAGAGGGGTGTATTTCACGATGATCATACCTAACGTGACCATTTATTTTTTTGCTAAAAACGGAACATTTTTTAATTTTCGGTAATAGTTTGGGGAGGCTATGAAGAAAACGTATATTATTCATTATTTCTGTTTATTATAATGAAAATAACTGAAAAATATAGTAAATAATATAACAATAATTTCATATAATAATAAAATAATAAATTTAAAATAAAGGACAAGCTACCTGAAAACGGGACTGTGTTCCGTTCAAAACGGTGGTATGGTCACTTTAATCATACAATGAAAATTGAGGTAATCTTTCGCAGCAAATTTCTAACTTTCAACACGTCAATCATAAAACTTCTTATACTCTAAAACACAATTTGAGTTTTTAATATAATTGGTTAAAAACGGGACAAAATTGACATATTTATTAAAAACGGGACAAAATTGACATATTTATTAAAACGACGGTACTGTCTAAAAGTATGAAAAAACTTTATTGCCCTGTTCAAATCGATACATATGGTCACTCTAGTTAATTTTAGTTTTAGTTTTTAGTTTTGGCAATTAACTAACTTCAAACTACATATCTAGAAGATGTCATTGTGAATATATTATATTTTTAATTTTAAAAAATTTTAAATAAAATTCGATTTTTAATGATTAATGACAAAGCTCTAGTGTACGTATATGTAAAGATCACTGATGGCGATCTGAACAGCTTATGGAAAATAACTTTAACCACGACCATCATCTTCCTGTTGCTAATTTTCATCTATCTTTACTTTTTCCTGTTTAACATTTATACCATTTATGACAACCAATTCCGGCCTGTCCTGTTCTCACATTAACCATTCTCTTAATTTTGATCTCTCGCCAATATATATATTTTCTTGTTTTCTCTTATAATTCTAAAATCATCAACAAAGTAAAATTTTAGAATGTCTATTATTATTTTATTATTAATATGATTATTATTATTATAATTTTAATCATATATAAAAACAACAAAAATGAAATACTCATTCTTTAAATATTCCGTTAACTCTTTTACTTAAAAAAAAAACTAAAAAAATATCAAAGTTCAATATACTTTATACAGACCGAAAAATATTTGGTTGATTCTCCCAAATTTAATTTATTTTAAATCAAAGCAACTTAAAATTTAATCTATTTTATTAAAGTTTATAGATTCTCAAAAGTAATTCCTACTTTAATAAAACAATAATTTATTTCTAAATTAATAAAATATGATATTTTTTAATATAAAAAAAAAATATTTAATGTTTATAAAAAAAATGTCCTTGAATGAATATAATTCATGAAGGGAATTGACGTTGGTCACATGACAGGAGTCAGCTGTTCAAACGCATGCGCACTTTTATTAACTTTCCATACAATTGGAAGCTTAATTGATATCCTCATCGAAAGGATATATAGAATGCTTTAAATAAGTAATTGTATCTCTTTACTATTTAGTACTTACTTGTGCGTCAAGAAAGAATCTATATCAAACGAACACAATCCCACTTCTTTAGAACTACAATGGATAATATATGCCCCCCTACAATTAGCGGTTTGGATCGATTAAAGAATACCCATTTAAATAAGGTTTGTATTTTTTTAAATAATTTTTAAATTTTAATTATAATTCTTAAAGTCTTCATTTGATTTATTTAATGAATAAGTTATATTTTTACATTTCGTTTAACAATACTTTTTGCTACTTGAAAAAATTATTTTCTAATTATTTTTTTACGTATCATATATATATATATATATATATATATATATTAATTTGATTAAAATGATTATTAGATTTTATTACTACAATCTGAAAAATACAATAATAAATTAACTCATAATTATGAATTAACTATTAACTATTTTTTAAGCAATCAATTTTTAATATATATAAATAAAATTTCCAAAATTAAAGTAATATATTATTATAGTAGATCACTACAAGAAAAAAGATTCTTCGTTGAACTCATTTGGATTTGATTTGATAATTTGAAAAATCAAACCGAGAGTTATCAAAAAATTATCGATATACAAATTAATTTATTGTATATTAATATTCCATATCCAGAGATTATAATCAAGCCGATCACTTTTGTAATATTGAATCTTTCCGAGACTAAGCTTAGAAAATTGATGGCCTGTTAATTATTGTTTAAAAAGTGAAGTAATCTACTCTTACTTTTTGTAACAGAAAGGAAAGGAGTAAGTTTACCTCGACCTGTTATATTGTGAGTAATATGTGTTCCAAGGAGAGTGGACTCATTTCGATATCTACCACACAAACTAATAACAGAACTTAATATATAATTCAGTAATGATTGTTATGAGAGAATGACTAGCTGCAATGATTTGCTCTGACCTTTGAAATAAAAGATAAATAAATAGCTTATAAATAAATATATAATATAAAATTAATTAAATTTAAAATTGTTATTTTTTTTGTTGTAATTTATTTTAATTTAATTAATAATATTATATTTATAAGAGCAAAGAGAATCTTGCATTGTTATTACAAAGACTTATTGATAGAGTTGGTTCTAGTATATGATATTGTTCAGATTTTTGATGAAGAAAATTTATCTTGAATCAAAAAAATAAATGGCTCATGCAGAAGGATACCTTAGACAGCATGATTGTTAACTGTGTAGAAAGTGAGACTAGTCTTTATGAAAACCATTATTAGTTTATATATTTATTAAACAAAACAAAGTATACATATATTAATTTTAAATTATTATTTGAAAATGAATGACTAGCATAAAATAACATTTGCATTCTTTATTTTTTTTCCCATACAATTGTTCTTAATTTAATTTATTCTTATTCAAAGAAATTAGATTAATTTCATAATAAATCAAAGTTTCATATTATTTTTAATAGCTACTAAATTAATTCATACTAGTGCATGAGAACGAAACTATACATCAGTGTAAATTATGAAGCTTCTGAGCTACTGTAAACTTCCGCGATGTACTAGAATAGATAGAATAATCAACTTTTTTAAAAACAATCCTACTTTTGTTTCTTGCCTATAAAATTATTGAATAAACATAAAATCAATATTAAGTAAACTCAGGATAACAAAAAGAAATTGAAATTTAATTAATTAAAGTGTAGTTAGATATAAATTACAAATGTAAGAAGAAGATAGATTATAGACAATTGTAACTTTAACTGATCTAGTGAAAATGTCCTCATGAGATTCTTATAGTTAACTAACTTCTAAACGGTAGTTTGGCTATTCACTTATCTATTCACAGCACTTTTTTCAAAAATAGGATATTTATTTAGTTTTCTTCAATTATATAAATAATTTTCAAAACGAAATTAATAAACCTTTTAACAGTGGCGTACCTAGGGGGGGGTGCGGTCCGCACCGGGCGGCACTTATCTTGGGGCGGCATTTTTTATATTTAGATATAGTTGTAAAAAGCAACTTATTCATTTCATATTTATTTTTTTTCTTTCTTGAATAATAAATGATTATTATGATTATTATAAGTTTACTATTTGATTTATATAAATTATGATCAACTATATGATTTCGAATATTATTCCTCGGTGTATATAAATGCATTTTAGTGTAAATTTTGAATTCTAAATCCAAGAACAGGATAATAATTTTATTTTATTGTATTCATTAAAATTCTTTGAATTCGAAAACGCATCTTCAAGATTTTGTTCGGCAAAATTATCTTCGTTCTACAATGAGTCAACTAGAAGAGTAAATATTATATAAATATGTTTACGAGTGCATACAAATATGTGAAAAAAAAAAATTTACTCTCTGTGTATTAATTAATATTTATTAAATAACTTAATAATTTATTTATGTGTATTAATTTATAAAAACCACTATTTGATTGACTTATAATAGAAAGGGCGGCAAACTGGAGATCGCCCCGGGCGGCAAAAAGGTACGCCACTGCCTTTTAAAGAAGAAATTAACCAGGAATTGTATACATAATATATCCTGAATTGTTAAAGCTTTGGTGGTTGTTTTTATTTATAAGGGAATTTTGTGAATTAAACCAAATATTGATATTTTTTTATTGTAAATTTATTAAAAAACACAAAAAATACAAAATACAAAATTCCCTTATATATATATATTGATTCTATATTTTTCCATTTTTTATGATAATGTTATTATTATTTTTAATGAGAAACTCATGACAATTCACAATTTGAATTTTATACTATTTGAAAAATTAGAGAATTAAAATAAATGTTTTCCTTTCTTATCTATTTCAGGGCTTGGGATTTACACTTGAAGAAAGGCTACAATTGGGTATTCATGGTCTCCTTCCACCCTGTTTCAAAACCCAAGAAGAACAACTCCAATTCTGTCGAATAAATATTGATCGTTACTCTGACCCTCTTAACAAATATATATTTCTTATGGGATTACAGGTACTGAAATTTTCCTATATCTTTATGAATACTTTTAAATGTTATTTAAAGTCTTTAAGAATTAATATCATTTAATCGCTTTTACGTACGTGATGTATCCATTTAAATTGAAATTAGCATAATAAACAATCTATTGGTATTATATACTTAATCAAATTCTTAACAGTGTTTTCATTGTTAACATTAATCTAATTCAATTACGCAAACTATTAACAACCAGTATTTTAGAAAGTATTATTTATTTTGAAAATAACTTGTTGATCCCAAATGTGCCCCTCAATCTAATATACTCTCCTTAATTTTTATGCACAATATAACCCTTCTATATATGGTCTAGTTCCATATCAGGACCTACGTTTTCTAATACGGCTCATAGAGCAGGGGAACTAACTGATTTTTAAACCATTTTTCGAGAAATTGTTATTCAAGCGAAAATTTTCTCAAGCCGAAATTCTTTTTCTTTCAATAGTTAATTAAAGTTATATAATACATACAGTGTTTATTTGTATCGGATTTTACCGTTTTATGATGATTATTATTATCATTATATATTTTCGATAAAAATAGTAATGATTTAGTTTATTTCTGATCTTGTTCAATTCAATTAATGGAAATGTACCCATAAAAAAATTTAATATTCCCAATTAATTTTTATTTATTTTATTTTTTAAATAAAATTGAAAAATTACTAATATTATATTTTATTATAAAGGAAAAATTTTAGTTAAAAAATCTAAGATCATCTTATGATTTTGGGTTTCAAGGGCACTCTAGCTCCAAAGGCCAATCAGTTAAACGATTATTCAATAATATGAATTATATAATAACTATTTAGAATTGTTTAGAAAATTAACTAATATCTATCTCTGTTGCTCTATTGAATTCGAAAGTTCTTGGCAGCAGCAATCACTTTTATCCAAGTATCCCTATCCTGAGCTACACCCATTCGTGCTACGTGTCCTGTCCATCGCAAGCTTCTTGATTTTATTAATCCAACTATGTTTAGAGATGCATAGAGGTCATGGAAATCCTCGTTTTGCAGACTCCACCATTCCCCGGTGAACTCATCTTTCTTTGGCTCATAAATGCTGTGAAGAATCCTATTCTCAAATACTCTAAATCTACTTTCGTCTCCTAAGGTCATAAACCATGCCTCACACCCATATAATACAACCGGCAAAATAATTATTTTATATATTTCAATTTTGATCATCTTTGATAATAGTTTTGATGAGATAAACCCCTTTACTGTATTATAACAGGCGTTACTTTAATAAAATAGATTAAATTTTAAGTTGCTTTGATTTAAAATAAATTAAATTTGGGAGAATCAACCAAATATTTTTCGGTCTGTATAAAGTATATTGAACTTTGATATTTTTTTAGTTTTTTTTTTAAGTAAAAGAGTTAACGGAATATTTAAAGAATGAGTATTTCATTTTTGTTGTTTTTATATATGATTAAAATTATAATAATAATAATCATATTAATAATAAAATAATAATAGACATTCTAAAATTTTACTTTGTTGATGATTTTAGAATTATAAGAGAAAACAAGAAAATATATATATTGGCGAGAGATCAAAATTAAGAGAATGGTTAATGTGAGAACAGGACAGGCCGGAATTGGTTGTCATAAATGGTATAAATGTTAAACAGGAAAAAGTAAAGATAGATGAAAATTAGCAACAGGAAGATGGTCGTGGTTAAAGTTATTTTCCATAAGCTGTTCAGATCGCCATCAGTGATCTTTACATATACGTACACTAGAGCTTTGTCATTAATCATTAAAAATCGAATTTTATTTAAAATTTTTTAAAATTAAAAATATAGTTTCCATTTGTTCTATTTTTTTAGTACTATTAATTTCAAGCCCCACCTTTTTTCTAACGCCTAATAATTTTTCTACCGCATCTTTAGTTGAATTTGTCGAATCTCCTATTATATATTAAATCGTTCGCATAACCTAATACTTGAATAATTTTGCCCAATTGAATTTCGTTCGATTTCTCTCCAATGTGTCTAATCATGTGTATTGTAATATTAAATTAAATAAAATTAGTGATAGAGCGTTTCCTTGTTTTGACCCATTCCGAATTTCGAAAGTTTCTGATAATTGATTCCCGCATCTTACTTTTCCTTTACTACCTTCAAGACAAATACGAATGATACGTACTAATTTTTTCGGAATTCCCAATAACATTAAAGTTTGTAACAGTTTTTCCCAATCTAAAGAGTCATATGCTTTGCTCAAGTCTACAAATAGTTAATGAACTGAAATATTCAATTCGCGTGTTTTTTTTCTAATATCTGCCTTATAATGAAAATATCTGATCTAATATTGAACGATTTGGCCTGAATCCCGATTGATAATCTCTTAATATTTCCTCTGCAAATGATCTTAATTTTAATAAGATAATATTCGAGAGAATCTTACACGATGTAGAAAATTAACTAAAGAATTTAATGAAAGAATATTTATTTTACATTTTTAGGAAAGAAATGAAAAATTATTTTATAACTTTTTGTCTGAAAATATAGATGAATTAATGCCTATTGTTTATACTCCTACTGTTGGCCTAGCATGCCAAAAATATGGTTTAATATATAGATGTCCACGAGGATTATTTATTACAATTCATGATCGTGGTCACATTTCTCAGATATTAAGTAATTGGTAATTATCTCAATTGCTCTACTTTCTAATCTAAATTTAATAATTGATTATCTACTAGTATATCTTATTTTTCTAAATAATATATATACATTTTATTTTTCTTTAGGCCTGAATCAGAGGTGAAAGCAATTGTTGTAACAGACGGTGAGAGAATTTTAGGTTTGGGTGATCTTGGAGCTTATGGAATGGGGATACCTGTTGGAAAACTTGCACTTTACACAGCTTTAGCTGGTATTAAACCCCATCAATGTCTCCCTATCACTTTGGACGTTGGAACTAATAATGAGGTAAATGTACTATTTATTACTAACAAATTCTTTCCCCCCCACTTTAAGAATAAACAGTTCAATTCATATGTATTGAAAAAATAATGTTAGTACTTCTTACTGTAAAAACTCGGTTGATAGAAATCATTATAGAATCAATTATTCTGAAATAAATAATTTCACTCCAATCTCAATGTCAAGAACTTGGTAAAACATTGGATTCAATTTTGTATTTTATTTTTAATTAAAAATAAAAATATAAGAAGTGAATTTTAATACAGAGTACCCCTCCCTAGATTCCCTCAGTTTTAGAAATTATATAACATTATTTATTTGAAGAAGCGAGGATATTTTTCTTCCCCCCCCCCTCTTTAGGTAATACTTTAAACACATATCGTATATATTATATTTTTTATAATATTATTTATTTATATATTAATATGAAAATAAAAAATATTTAATTATGAAGTGAAAGATAATATTTTTTATATATTTTGTAGGAATTACTAAATGATAATTTATATATTGGTTTAAAACAAAAACGTGTTAGTGGTGTATTATATGATCAATTTATTGAAGAATTTATGCAAGCTGTTGTAAAAAGATTTGGACAAAACACATTAATTCAGGTATTTTTTTTTTCATTAAAATATTATATATAATATTATTTTAGTTAGTCCTTCAGAGTATAAATTTTTCTCTCTTGTTTATAATTGAAAATCTGTTTTAATCAACTTTTCTCATCATTTCTAAAACTATCAATAGAGAATACAAATTTATACTATCTATAATATCATTTGTGTTATATTTATTATCTAACATTCCTCATATAATATGATTTAACAAATATTTTTTTTTATCTTTTACAGTTTGAAGACTTTGGTAATCAAAATGCATTTAGACTTTTGGATAGATATAGAAATTCATACTGCACATTCAACGACGATATACAGGGTACAGCAGCTGTTGCTGTTGCCGGTTTATTAGCTTCTTTACGATTAACCTTAACTCGATTATCAGACAATACTATTCTTTTTCAAGGAGCGGGAGAAGTAAATATTAATTAATAATTTGATAATATATATATATATATATAATTGGATAATTTATAATTCACCTATAATTTATAAAATTTTAATGATATAATTTGAAATTTATTTATTATATTAATTTCTTTTTCAAGGAGCGGGAGAAGTAAGTATTAATTAATAATTTGATATAATATATATATATATTAGATAATTTATAATTCACCTATAATTTATCAAATTTTAATGATAAAATTTGAAATTTATTTATTATATTAATAACCATAATTATTGAGTAAAATATATAATATATTATCTCATTGTGGCAAACTGACATTATTCAAGCACAAAGTTTCTTATTCTTCGTCACTAAGCATTAACTTTAAAATCCATTAATTATTCTGATTAGTATTTTTCTAAATAATATTCTATATATCAATATAAAAAACAACATTATCATTTATTACACTCTTGTGAAATTTTTCATATTCTTTTAGGCATCTTTAGGAATTGCAGAATTATGTGTCATGGCAATGAAAGCAGAAGGAACATCTGAAAAAGATGCTCGAAATAAAATTTGGATGGTGGATTCTAAAGGCTTGATTGTTAAGAATAGATCTGAAGGTGGAGTGGTTGGTCATAAAATTCATTATGCTAAAAACCACCCTGAAATTAAAGCTCTTGCAGATATTGTTCGGACAATAAAACCCTCTGTTCTTATTGGTAATATTTAACTTCTTAAAATCTTTTAGTAAACTTTTCAATTAATTCAATTCAATTAATATATACTGGCTGATAAAACTACTGAGTAGTATTGTATAGTAATGTAGTATAGAGTAGTATTTAATCTTTAAGCTGAATGAAAATTCCTTGATTTCAATCAATTGTGTCTGGCGGTACACGATAAAAAAATTTTTTTGGAAGGAAATGCGCAACATATTAATTTCTTCGACAACAATGGATATACTTCATAATATTAAAAGAAAGAAATGCGGAACCCGTGGGTCGCGAGCCCTCTGGGGGTCACGAGAAAAATTTTCAGGGTCGCCAAATTTAAAGAACTTTATATAACAATAAAAAAAACCTCTACTATCTACTCAGGGGTCACGACAAATTTCACTGTATTAAATCACTTGCTTTCGTTTTGTCCAAGCATTTTTTTTCTTATTTTTTTGTTAAGACTTCTTTCTAATTTTTCAAATAAATAAAAATATACGAAATATAGTTCATTGCATAGTAAATACAGTATATATAGACTTCTAAATCATTATAATCTATTATAAACAAAAGAAATAATATCAGCTTAAATGTTGATAGTACAAGTTATATCTTACAGTATATATATATATATATATATATATATATATATGAAATTACAGGTGCTGCTGCTGTTGGAGGTGTATTCACCCCCGAAATACTCCAAGATATGGCATCATTTAATGATCGACCGGTTATTTTTGCATTAAGTAATCCTACATCGAAAGCAGAATGTACTGCTGAACAAGCTTATGAATATACTAAGGTATTTTGAAATAATGATAATGTTATTTACATTTTACCTTGTGATATAATATGTGTAGGAAAAAGTCTTCTGTTTTTTGACAATATTAATGAATATTTTTCTTTATTAAAAATCAATTTATATAACTGCCCCATTAATATCTACAACCTTTTGTCATTTGAAGAGTAATTTTAAAATTCCACGTCATTTTATATTTTATGATTTTATTTAGAAAATTTAATCTTTTTTCTCGATTCTAAATCTAAACAAATAATTATATTTGAATAAAGGAAACTAAATTCTTTGTTCCCAGGGACGTTGCATATTTGCAAGTGGTTCTCCATTTTTACCAGTATTTTATAATAATAAACTATATACACCAGGACAAGGCAATAATTCATATATATTTCCTGGTGTGGCTCTAGGAATAATATGTGCTGGTATTAGAACTATAAGCGATGAATTATTCTTATATTCTGCTCAAGTAAGTAATTATATATTCCTATTTTTCGACATTCTTATACAAAAACTTTTTGACTCACAATTAACCTAAAAAATACACTGATGAATGCTAATTTAAGAAAAACAGAACAAGAACAAAAGTTAACAATTAAATTTGAATTATTTTAAACTATTTTGTAGGTATTATCCAAATTAGTAACTCAAGAAGATTTAGATGGTGGAACTGTTTATCCTCCACTATCAAAAATTCAAAACTGTTCATTAAAAATAGCAACGAAAATCATAGAATATGCATATGAAAAAGGTATGTATAAAATATTCTATTAATTATATTGAATAATACTAGGTCTTCCATTATGAAGTGAGCGTTTTATGTGAAAATGAAACACTAATTTTGAATGGGAACGTAAAAAGATTTTATTCAAAACATTGGCATTTGCTTTCCACACATTTTAATTACCTTTCAGGCAATTTGTGGATACCACGCTAATAGAAATTTGAAGCAAACCAACCTGATACCTAATTTTGACTTCAGCCAATGCGTGTTCCATCGATTAAAACAAATGGTATTCGGATGGGACTAAGTCTGGTGAATACGGAGGGTAGGGTAGCAGCTCCCAACCAAGTACTTTGATTGTATCCTGAATCGATTTTTCTTTGTGTGCAGGTGTATTGTTGTGTAATAAAATTACTTTGCCGTGTCTTCTGGCCTATTCTGGTCGTTTTTCGATCAATACATTGTTCAAATTGTTGTATTTGTTGTATGTAGAGATTAGTATTAACAGTTTCACCCGGTTTAGAAACTCATGATACTCCACACCTTTCTGGTCCCACCAAACAGCATTGCTTTCTTGAATAGATCTAGTTTTGCAGTCGATATGTTGATGGTTGTCTCGGATTAACTCATGATTTTTTACGTTTAGGATTTTTAAATAAATCCATTTTTCATTGTTAGTAACAATTCAAAGTAAAACTGATATTCTTTCGTGTCTTTGAAGAAAAATTCCACAAGTGTTTTTTGATTTTCCATCTGTCTTTCTTTCAAATCATGTGGCATCCATTTTCTACACTTTTGGACCTTTCCCATAGCTTTTAAACGGTCATTTATATCTTAACGCTCACTTAATGCGGGTAGACCTGGTATAAAAATGAATTAATTAAAAGAAAACTATTTTATTATAACGTTTTTCTCAACTTCACTTGGCGTCTGTGTCTCTGTCTGTCTGTTCGCTCTTTTGACAAATTAAAATCGATTTTTCAACATCTTTAGATTGAGATAGACTTTTGAAAATTTTTATAGATATTTCAATCGGTCCCTAGAAGGTATAGAAGAAATATAATTGAATTATAATTAATTAATTAATTGTAATTAATTAGCGATTAATTACTTTTAGTAACTAACTCCTTTTGTATTGCTCCGATTAATTTTTTTTCAACGGATTCTAAATCATAGATTTTCATTTTGATTGTAATTAAATATATTTTGTAGCATTAAAATTAATGATGAATTCTTATTAATCAGGTTTAGAACAGGTTTTTCTCCCTCAAATGGCATAAAGAAAAGATCCTTTTTTTATATATGTCCCCGAGAGAAAAAAATATAAATATAAAAAATTTTTATAAAATAACGTTTTTCTAATGGACTAAAAAGAATAAAATAATTTTTCTATAGGACTGACAAAGTTTATGGATGAATTGCTTCATATTCAACTAAAAACGTTGGTCGCTTTTAGTTTTCTTTTGTTTTCTATGCAATTAACTTCCTTTATATACCTATTATTCATATATATACCACACTAAAACACTTCATTAACAAGTAACACTATTCCTCTAATATAATCAACCATTTTGGATTTGATTGATAATATGTAAAAATAATAAAAATTCTTTTAAATTTTGATACATACTTTGATATGAGTAAATTAAAGTGAAAAATAATAAAATATTAATTTCTTAGTTCTTAACCTATCAAATTTATTGCAAAAATTTGTCAGTTTGTGTTTAATAAAATTTTTATTTTTACAAAAATTTGACTTGATTTTTCATATGAATAAATAAAACTAAATGCACCCAACGTTTTTCGTTGAATATGAAGCAATTCATCGACAAACTTTGTCAGGCTTATAGAAAAATTATTTTATTCTTTTTAGTCCATGAGAAAAACGTTAATTTATAAAAAAATTTTATATTTATATTTTTTTAAAAATTATTTTTATTTTCAGGAGTTGCAGCCGTATTGCCCGAACCAGAAGATAAAGAAGCTTTCATAAAATCTCATCTTTATAACTATCATTACACCGCTTCTCTCCCAGAATCTTTTTCTTGGGAAAGTAATTAATAATATTTCAAAATAATATTATTTTATATCATGATCTAACATACCTAAGGCCCCATGAGATATAAATTAATTAAGTTAATTAATAATTTAAAGATAAAAGTAATTTTGCATCATAGTAAAATCAGGGGATATAGCGCATAAATAGGGTTTTTACTGAATCTCAACTTTTATAACATTAAGATTGGTGTTAATGGTACCTAGAACTATTAAGTACTCATAGAATAAATTAATCTTTAATCTTAAAATAAGAAATACTAAAATTTATAAATTTATTAACAGTCATATCTCGAACAGGGGTAGGGGGGTAATATGACACAGTCGGTGTGGAGTATATTGTTCAGGGGAAATAACATGTAAATCAAACATAAAAAGTCAAAAAGTTTAAATGTTTAAATATTTAAGGTAGGTTTTTAGGTAATTTTTAAGTATTAAAAGATTAAATAACATATTTACTAAATTGTTTGAGGGATCCAATTTTTCCAAAAACGGGGACCACTTAAAAAAAGTATTTCATAAATATATATATATATATATATATAACGCGCATCATAATCCCCTCAAACCCAATGCGTTATAAAACTCATTGCAAAAATTTGCAAAAAGTAAACAAGAGGCTATGTAAATAAATCAGACTTAATATTCATTTTAAAGAATGTGCAATAATGTAGAATACACTAAACCAACAAAAAATGCAAAAAAAAACAAATTATGAACCTTTGTAATATATATGATTAAATTTCACCTATGTTGATCTACTAAATGGAGGACAAAACAATTCATTCTTAAACAGTCCGCTTGTAACTGTGGAAGGCATGTTTCACCTAATGGCGTAGGTGGTTACTATCGTTCCCCAACGCCTTTCGAACGCCAAAAGACCTAGTTTTCGAGATATAGAAACCGCGTCATATCTCCTGATTTTACCTTACCCCCGCCAAATTCTCTAGATTTTTGTTTTTCATTCAGGAAAACTAGGCGTTTGAAATCTAAAGATATATAATTATCGTGATATTTAAATTATTAATTCTTAATCTATCTAATCTAAATAATAGTGCTTACTCGTACAGAAGTCAAAGCATAACAGTTATTGGCAAATTAAAAACAACTTATTTATTTATTTAAAAATTTTGAAATTATTTATAAATCAAACTTACATGAGAAACTTGTGGAAAATGGTAAAAAATTTAATTTGTGCTTCTCTTATAAATTAAGAAAATTTAAACACATTTTTTAAGATCTGCTAAATTATCATTTTCCGAAATTGCTTTATCTCTGTGTCTGTATATATGTGGGTAGAGATGTAGTAGAGCTAAAACAATAGATACTACAATGTTTCATATTTAAATGTGTATTTGGAAGGTCACAAAAGTTTTTCGATTAATTGTAAACAGATGTTTACTTTAATCATGTTTTAAAATTTTCATAAATAACATTTTTGATTAAATTTTGTAAAATTAATATATTTTCAATTTTTATCACAAATAAATGATTTCTTTTAAAAATAATATATTATTTAATTAGTTATTTTGTTTTCTTTTATATATAATTTCGTATTTGCCATTCATTGTTTTAAGCTATACTCTTTTCACGCAAATTTTTTAATTATACTTAAAATTTTATGAATAAAATAATTAAATTTGAAGAACAATTTTCATCGAACTCTAATTATCTTAATTTTTAAAATATGATAATTATTTAAGTGTGCCTATATATAATTTGTTTATCTTGTCTTTGTGTATCAATAGATTTATATATTAGAAAATAGGGATTAGAGTGGGATAACTAAGTGGGTTCCCTTAACACTTAATAGCTATTAGATTACGGTACAAATTTTATTGAATTAAGCGGTATCCTGTAAATAAAAGATAACATCTCTGAAATAATTCACAAAGTTAATATTGATTAATATTATTATTATTATATATTATTGTTATCTTACATAACCTATGAAAATATAGTGACGGAAAAATGTTATCGCCATAGGGCTCTGTTGTCAGACAATCAACCGGTTGAGAAAGCCCGCTTAAAGTGTCTCTATAGAGATTTTTTCCGTCACTATACTTTTTGAAGGTTTTTCCACACCAAAAAAAAATTATTATTATCACCTTACAAAAACATGAACGTATATTTATAACTTGTAATTATATAATAAAAAATGTATATTTAAGTTAATTTTGAAATATTTGAAATCGATAATTTATTCTATATAAATATTATTTAATTTTGTGTAGTAGGGATATGAAATATTTTAAAAGTAAAATTTATTTATAATAAAATAACTTATATGTAACTTTTTCCGTATAAATGAATATATTATATTAATTTTTTTTAATACATCTGATCCTAACTCCACATATCCGAACTATTTAATTCAAAGTTTAATTTTAGAATGAAATGAAGTTAAAATTGTAAGACTTCTAACATGTTAACAATTAAATTTTCAAATATTTAAATGAGAAACATGAACAAGATTGAAATTTTGTAATGTATGCTGTTATTCAATTAATACATTTTTAAATATGGTAAAATCATAAAAACAATTAGCTTATCAAGTTCCTTATATTCTTGAGAGGTTTTTTTTTTAATTTAAATTCTCTATAATAGACATTGTTACTGAAGAATTAAGGAGCTTACTTAAGTGTGAATTGGATGATTTCTATAAAGTCTTTAGGCTAAGAGTAATAAAATGAAAAGGCTCATGTAACCTACGCCATTCTACTTTCTTTTATAGGACCATTTAATGTCATTTTTCAAAGGCCTCAAAACTATATACCTAAATCAAGAGCCACAAACCACTTTAAATTTTCGATAATATTTGTCTATTAGATCATTAGTTTTCACATTAAAGCTTATATTTTATTCAAAATAATATTAGGAAATCATCTTTAAATCAATGAATCTTTATTTAATTAGATAAAATAATACTCGACCTGAATCTTTTGTAGAACATTACATTTGATTTTATTTTCTAATAAAAAACATTAAAAATAATTGTTAATTAACCAAATATATTGAATCCATTATTATCATAGAAATATATTTCTATTAACTACATTTCTTAGAATAATTTTATCTAAGTTTTACCTAATGTTTACAGAGGTCAGAGGAAAACGAAGAAGGCGCGGAGGGGGGGCGGGCTAGAATGTATTCTTATCAATGTCTATGATGAATTTGGATGAAGTGCAAAGTGACTTGATGGTGACTTGTCTTATGTGCACTTATGACACAGATCATCACTTATGTGATTATGTCGTCGCTTTTTCCCCTGCCCTCGATCGGAAATCCCACTATTTTGGAAAGGGGGGAGAAGGTCTGTGGTCTATTCGCTGGGCGCGCCGCCAGGGGTGCGGATGTGTAGCGCGCATTACAAGCGCCACATATTGTTATGATTTTATCTTATTATACTAGCAAAAATTGTTTATATATTTGTATTTTTGATATATTAAACCTCTCTAAGGATTTTTTTAAAATTCACACTATAGATAATAATTTTTATAAAGAAAAATCGATCTAAATTGGTTTCAGCCTCGGGAAAAATCATCTTTGTTAGTTTTTTCTTAATTTAAAATAGTAAATTTAAATGACGTCAGCAACTATGTCAGCCCCAGAGTTTCATTAAATACAAAATATTATAAATAAAATAAAATTATATAAAACATTTATTTTAATAATAATAATATATATAAATAAAGATTTTTTTCTGAACGTTGCCACGAATTTAAAAATTTTCAAATTCCTTAGCGCCACAGAGTTAGATTATGTTTTTTCTAAGGGAGGAAAATAACTATGGTCTAGAAAATTTAATAAAAGAACTTAATAATAAAAAACAAATAAATCAATTAATTTAAATTAATACTATTAATGAATATATTGTTAGTTTATCTATAGTTGCATATAGTTGCAATATGTTAATTTTATTATTTCAAGTCTCTAACTTTGAATTTTCTCAAATTTCATTATAATTAAAAATATTCAATAAAAATAAAATATTAAAATGAAATGATTAAAAAATATTATACTCTATTATATATTTCTGTTCACCAATTATTTTGAGACTTTAGTAAAGTATATGACTCAATAGATCCAGATAAACCTTTTCAAATTTTGATCTTCAAATTTAGAGTAAGAGAATCAATTTAATCAATTATCAGAAACATTAGAAATTCTGAATGAGTTAAAATAAGGGATGCACTTTAACCAATTTTATTTAATTTAGTTCTTGAGTATATGTGATTTGATAAATTGGAGAATGCAATTAAACAAAAAAAATTCAAGAAGAATACCCAGCCAGAAAGCCGACGTCTAGATCTCGATTAGTCTAGAAATATAACAACTGAAAATTGATATTTCTAGATGTCTATATAGACGTCTAAATTGATATTTCTAGACGAAATTTAGATCTAGACGTATCTAGATCTCCTAGACGTCGACGTTCTGGCTGGGTAGATATGGGGCTTGAAATTAATAGTGATAATAGAAAATATTTAGAAACAGATGAACAGTATTAACACACAAAGTCTTAACATAGAAAATGTAGAATTTGAAAAAGTAGAAAAGTTTAAATACGTATGTTTTGTAATCACAAAGGATAATAATATACGAGAGGGAATTTATTTCGAGGTTGCAATTGGATAACGTCTGTTATCATGCAGTAAAGGGGCTTATCTCGTCAAAATTATCAAAGGGCATCAGCTTTAGGGTTATAAAATCGAGAAGGCTGAGATGGGCAGGACTCTTAAGTAGAATGGGAGCGAAAAATATATTTGTGGAGAATTTCCAAAAATATGTGTATATTAAGTGGTTAATATATTTTTAAATTTAATTTATAATTTTTCTTCATGTTTGTGTTTTAGATTTTTTTTATTAATAAAAATTTAAAATATTTGTTAAGTTTAGCCCATAGCAGTGGCGTACCTAGGGGGGTGCGGTCGGTGCGGTCCGCACCGGGCGGCTCTTAACTTGGGGCGGCATTTTTTAAATTTAGTTATAGTTGTAAAAAGCAACCATTTCATATTTATTTTATTTCTTTCTTGAATAATAAATGATTATTATGATTATTATAAGTTTACTATTTGATTTATATAAATTATGATCAACTATATGATTTCGAATATTATTCCTCGGTGTATATAAATGCATTTTAGTGTAAATTTTGAATTCTAATTCCAAGAACAGGATAATAATTTTATTTTATTGTATTCATTAAAATTCGTTGAATTCGTAAACGCATCTTTGCGATTTTGTTCGGCAATTTTTCCTAACCAAAATTTTTTCATATCAGTTTATAAATGTCATTTCTTTTGAAAAGTTTATATGATTAGATGATTACTTTGAAGTGATATACCAATATTTTTTTAAATCATTTAATTTTCTTTTGAAAAGCAGGGCCGGGGGAAAAAAATATAAATATAAATTTTGAAAGCATTATACACGATTTTTCTAGTATGAAAGCTAGAAGAGTAAATATATAAATATGTTTACGAGTGCATACAAATATGTGAAAAAATTTACTCTGTGTTAATTAATATTGATTAAATAACTTAATAATTTATTTATGTGTATTAATTTATAAAAACCACTATTTGATTGACTTATAATAGAAAGGGGGGCAAAATGGAGATCGCCCCGGGCGGCAAAAGTTCTAGGTACGCCACTGGCCCATAGACAGCCTTTTGCATTAATTTCTTAGCGGCTAGATTTATATATATAGATTTATTCATTCAAATCATTTATATTTAATTTCATTACAATATTTTTATTTTTGGAAATATTAAAACACTTTTTATTAAAATATGAATAAAAATTAGGAAAAAAGTAAGTTTACTGCTAGTACAGAAGGATGCCGAGCACATATAGCGCTCTAGATGATCTGTGATCACAACTATTGTCATGTGTCAAGTTGGTAGTCTAAATTTCTAAACAAGAAAAATAACAATACTTTTATGAAATTAAAAAATAGTAAACTAGTAAACTATATATATATATATTAATATTAATATTTTAGATTTAAATTATTCTAAAACCCCTAACTAGTGCAAACTATCAAATTATTAATATATATATTATTTTATTAAACAATAGCTTTTTACAAAATATTTTATCTATTTTCCAAATAAAACTAAATTATATCATATTAAATAAATAATTTACTTTTAGTCTTGTTTGAAAAAAAACATTCAATAATGGCTAAACAAGCTATAAACATTTTTTATTTATCATTTGGAAATAAATTTTCAATTAAATTTTAAAAGATGTCATATCACTAATGAAATAGCTATTATTTTATTATTCTTTAAGTGAAATAATCAAGATGTATACAAAATTGAAACGAATTATACATTGGGGGCCTATTACAGCTTTATGTAAGAAAAATTTCATATTTACACTTTAATAATCATCTTAATTTCACTGATATACTAATTACCATTCTATAATTTAAATATTAAGTAACAGTAATATTTGATATTTTTGTTTATGGCAATGGTTCTAATTTTTCAGTTATTTTTAAAAGTATCACATTCATGACTATGCACTGTTTAAGTATGTGGTCTCCTCAAAAGTCCTTAGGAGGAATTATCAATTCTACTTGCTTTCTGTTATTAAGTGGTTTAACTTTATATAATTTTTTAAGCTCTATGATAGAAGGACCAGGTGAATTACCTAAAGAATGGAAACCTGTAAATAAAATTACAAAGATAAAAATAATTAGTCAATAAACATTTTATAATTTGTTTCTCTATATTTTAGATAAATTTAGATGATATAGAGTTTTTACAGTTTTGTAATATTTGTATGGGTTATAAAGCTCCAAGAGTTCACCATTGTAGAAAATGTAAGACTTCTTTAAAAATCAAAACAAAAATAAATTAAGTTAATACAAACTTTTTATTTATAAAGGCAATAAATGTATTTTAAAAATGGATCATCATTGTCCATGGATTAATAATTGTGTTGGGCACAAAAATCATGGAAATTTTGCAGCATTTCTTTTTTGGGCAGTTTGTGGATGTATACATGCTGCAATAATTTTAATTTGTTCCCTTTATAAGACTATGAACCAGGTAATATTTGATTTTTCAATATAAACTATAATAATATTAATTATTATTTTATCAAAGAAATAAATAAAAAAGATTTAAAATAAAGAAACTAGTTGATATTTGATTGTTTTAGTCATGGTATTTTTACTCAGAAGAACCTAAACATTCAATGGTAATATTTACAACCATGGGGCTAATTTATTGTGTATTTTGTCTTGGATTATCTATTGGAGTTATTTTAGGAGTTGGAATACTTTTAATTTTTCAGGTAAAATAATGAATTTTTGATCATTTATTCCTAATTAAGAATATTTATTTGATTTTAGATAAAGTCTATCATATTAAACAGAACAGCTATTGAAGAATGGATTTTAGAAAAATCTAATTGTAGAAAAACAGAAAAACCATTTAATTTTCCATATAATTTGGGGTGGAAACTGAATATACTGGAAGTAAATAATTAAGATTAATTTCATTCAAAAATACTATTACATATTTATTTAATATTAATTTTTAAAGGTTCATTGTTGAGATATTAACTTGTTAGTTTTACTAGATCCATCATTATCCAATTTCATTGTTCCAATGACAGCTATAATAAATTAATGGAACTTTTATAAAATGTAATATCAAAGACGACTTTTCTCTATTCATTACTTGGAATAGATACTAACCAATTTATATGACTAGACCAAAATCACAACAAAACTAACAGACAAAAAACAAAAAGTTTACTTACTGTGACATATAATTTCAGGACTCCCATCTCTTTCTAATAATAATAATTTAAATCTATTGATCAGACTTTTTTTTATTTACATCTTACCATATGGTTATTAATAGTCAACCAAGATAATAATTCCCTTATTTAGTCTTTTGAGAAGTCAAGTTTTAAAAAAGTTTATTTCTTTATTATGTTTCAATATTTATTTTTTACAATTAATAATTGCAAGTTAAGGAATTTTCTAAATTATAAATTTTTCATATTCTCATCGTTTTTTAATATATTTAATTTTTATTATATTTTATTTTCACTTTAACATATTTTTTCCTCTTTAGATGGAAATAGATTATATTTGAATTTCACTTTTTTAGGTTTTTTGTCACGAAGGTGATGGAATTTATTGGCATGTAAAAAAAGGCTGTGACCAATATACTTTAACGGTAATCTTTTTTTTATAATATACTAGCTGGTGAGCCCGCCATCGGCGATCTTAATTTATAACGCTTCCTATAAGTCGTAGTTTTTAACATATTGTATATACGGATAATTGCAATTGTTTTTTTCATGTTTCTTTTATTTACTTTTATTTTTAATTTTTATTTAATTTTATATTTAAAAACAAACATTAGCGCTTATGACACTTTGGTAAAATTAATAGATTTAACCCTAGGCACTAGTGAAAAAATTTGTTAAGCGGTCATTTCTTCCGTCGGTCGGTAGACTAATTCCATTGGATAATCTTTTAACGCCAGACGGACGAAATGGTGTTTAATATCGATATGCTTTGACCGGGAGTGGAAAATTGGGTTTTCTGCCAATTTCGCAGCGCTTTGGTTGTCATTGAATATCTTCACTTGTGTAAGAGTTGGATACCCTAATTCTTTCAGGAAGGTGCACCCCTTCCTTGGATGCCTCGGTGAGTGCCATATACTTGGCTTCGGTTGAAGAAAGGGCGACATTCTTCTGCTTTCGAGATTCCCAGGAAATAGCAGCTCCACTCAAAATGAAGGCACAGCCGGTGAATGATCTATCGATCTCGCAATTTCCTCAATCAGCATCATCGAAGCCTATTAAGGGTTTATCGTCCTTTTTGAATTGCAGCTTGTGATGCAGAGTTCCTCAAAGATAGCGGAGAACGCGCTTTGCGGCTAACCAATGCGAAGTTCCATGGCAATGGTTGAATTGGCTGAACGAACTCACAGCGTGAGCAATGTCTGGTCTTGTTCCTAATACAACATACATTAAGGATCCAATCAGCTCACGATAAGGGGTTCTTTTTTCTTGACATACTTTTTCAGTTTTCATCAATTTTGATCCTGGTTCTAAAGGAGTTATCACTCCTTTACAATCGCTCATTCCAAATCTTCTAAGAATTTCTTGAATATACGAGGTTTGTGATAATGAAATCTTGTCTTTGCCGTATTTAATTTGAATTCCTAGGCAAAACTTGGCTTGTCCAAGAACCTTTATTTTAAATTTTTCAGTTAACTTTAATTTTATATTATATTCGCGATTTTGGTCACTAGTTGCAATAATGAGGTCATCAACGTAAACTAGAATACAAGTCTTTGATTTATTATCCGTATAAAAACAGGGATCTGCATTTGTAGGAGAAAAACCCATGTTTTTCAGTGTTGAGTCGAGCTCTTTATGCCATTATCGACTTTAATCCGTATAGGGCCTTTTCGAGTTTGCAAACTATTACTTCCATCAAGTTGCTCCAACATCGTGGTTGCTTTACTCGCAAAAATTACATTTTCTGATATTAGGTCGTTCGGACGTGGATTTATTCTTGGAATTCGCTCCATTGTTAGAACTCTTCACGAACATGGAACCTTGTATCGAATTTTCATTTTTGTGATTTCTTGCGTCATTTTCTTCAATAATTTTTATTTTCAGCGTCTCCAGATCAGGCAAATTGATAATATCAAATCAGCTCTTGCCTTATCGTCTTCGGCGAATCATGCGTCGAGAGCTGCTTTGGTGACATCCGTACCTTCAGGCTTGGGTTTGATCCCGTTTTCATATTGATTAGGAGTGCTTCGACTTGAATGGTCCATGTGTCATAATTATCCTTTGTTAGGAGTTCAATATGGGCAGTGTTAATTATATTTGCTTGAGCCATTTTTATTCATTATTATTTTTTGTTTTTTTTTTATAAAAATTAATATAAAGTAATTTCTCTATAATAATACACTTAATAAAGTGTATTATAATTTTATTTATAAATATAAAATAATTCATTTATAAATGTATTAAATGTATTATATCATTTTATTTATAATATATATGTATATATATATTTTATTTTATTTATTTTTTTTTTTAATAAAATGGAGATTCCAAATTTTAATAAATCACTCACTACTATAGAAAAATCTTGATTATAGTTCATTTGATGTGCCTGGGCCCATAACCATTTGTAAGAGAAAGCTTGGTCACAAGATAAATAAATAAGCAGGTTTAAAAATCAATGAATGGACATTTATTAATTATTATAAAAATATATATAATATGATACATATTACATGAAAAAAGTAATTGTTAATGTCTTGGCGTCTATGATATAAAAATATTAAGTAGTATATAGGTGGTCTACGATATCCGAGTTGCCATCTGTTAAGGAATAGAATTGCTAATTCCCCAACAAAATTTTAATAAGTTACGTAAACTAAAATTAAACTTAAAAAATATACAACTTAATAAAAATAATTTTTAATTAAATACTCTGTTGAAAAAAAGAAAGCTTTTGATGATGGCGTAACAATCGAAATGCACATCAATAAATTTGGAATTTCATCGAGTCTCTTTATAAATAATTATTATTTATTAAGTTGTATATTTTAGTTTATTTAACTTAAGGACCATGGAAGTTTCAAATTAAACATGACTAAATAAATAAATAATATTTCCAACTTCAATTTCAGTTTTATTATTATTTATTTAGTCGCTTTTGTAATGTTTTTATTTTATTTTATTTATACATAATTCCTTCAGCTAATTTTGAATCCATTTTTCTACGATATTTCTTGATACATACATGTATTGTATACAATAAACATTTTTAAGGTATATTTAGATTCTTTAATTCATCAAATTTCATCTAACAAATTTTATACATTGTGCAAATTGAATATTGATATATTTTTATTGCCAAATAATATCTTTTGTTCTTCGTTTTTTATAAATATTGATTATTTTTCAGAGAGAACAGCAATATCAAAAATTAGAAAAATTTCAACGAAGTAGAACAATGCTTGTTACATCTAATTATAATGGAACCTATTTACCTTTAAATTTAGGATGTATTATTTGTTTAAAACAACCGATTTCAGATGAACCAAGGCTTGCACTTAAAAAAAATGAGATTATACAAGTGACAAGATTTAAAAGGTATTTGTATAGTATTCTATATCTATCTATCTCTGAGGCTCTTCGGAACTCGAAAGTTTTTGACCGCAGCAACCAGATTTCTCTAAGTGTCCCTATCCTGAGCTATAACCATCCAAAACCTATATTCTACCATATCTTTCACGTACCTTCCTACATTGTCCACCCATCGCTTTCTTGGGCTGTCAAGCGGACGTTTCTCAATCGATCACCTCACCAATATATTTTTTATTTCCTCTCCCATTCTAGCCACGTGCCCTGCCCATCGCAGCTTTCTCGATTTTATAACCTTAACTATTTCTAGAGATTATTTCGAAAACTAGAAAAGACCCCTTATATTGCCTAGCTAAAAGTTTTCCTGAACAATTACCATTGCTATTAATATTGACTTGCAAAAATTAATTAACAATTAATTCTCTAGTTATTTTAACAACAGATAAAAAGAGATCCCACAAACTCTTCAATTTTAATATATTTTATATATTAATAATAAAATTATTTTCAGTCATTGGTTATTTGGACATAAAACCACTTCAGATAAAAAAGAAAAATTACGAGGATGGTTTCCAAGAATATGTGTTAAAGATATAACCAAATAGATATAAAAAATCATATTTAGTTTGAACAATATTAAAAATATGTAAATATGATAAATAAAAGCCTAGACTGTTAAATTCAAATTTATCTATATTAAATTTTTTTTTAAATGTATATAATCAAATTTTTTTTTATTAATCTTAATTAAATTCTCTGTTTCTTTATCATTGTATTTTCTAAATATATTTTAATGATTTTTTAACAATTTTTAATTTTTTATTATATACCATACATCCGAGAATTAATTTACGTTTTGAAACATTTATCGATTATAAATTCCACAGTAAGAGTCTTGGAATGATTGTTTAATAATGAAATTTTTTCTCTGGTTTATATTTATTTTAAAATGCCTTTACACTTTTTCAAAATAAAGCCTGATTAATTTACGAGTTGTTAACTTTATTAATTTTATTTTATTTAATCGAATATATATAAAATAAATTAATTTTTTGACTAATCAACTTAAATAATAAATAAAAATAATAATAATTAAGAATAAATATTATTGATTATAACTTTTTTATTTTTTATTTACTTCTATATTTATTTTTGAAAATTTTGTGAAAAATGAAATACCACTTAAATTTATTAGAAAAGTTCATCACGATTACAAACAAATTCGTTACACTTGACGAGATGTAAAGTAAGTATAATAATTTAGCCGTATATGTCCAACACACAAGAATTATCAGATAAGCCAATAAAGGTGAAAATTAATAATATATTATAGAACTGCATGATATTCTTTAAGTATTGTAATTCAGAAAAAAGTATTTATAGAAAGATAATTAATAATAATAATAATTTTAAAAAATTTCTGTCGAATCTCTGTTAAATACTTCGAAGGGACTTAATGTATTAATAAAATATAAATCTACTGATTGACTGATAATTTTTAGAATATGTCAATTTTTTAAATAGTAATGGATTATTAAATTTTATTTAATTTTTTCTATTTATAAATATTAATTTAATTATTCACCTTATTTATTTATTCTAGTCATGTCCATTGAACACCTCTTTATACTCCACCCATTGGACCATTTATTTATTATTTTTTTATTTAATTATTAATTCTTGTCATAGCCAAGGAAGACCACTTTATAATCGTCCGTTCAATCTGTTATACATTTCTATGTTATATTAGTATTAGATTATTTATTTAACATTAAGTAGTAAAAATAATAAATAGAAATTATAAATATAAAAATATATATTTTTCTATTATTCCATCTCGATTCTGTAGAAAATATAATTAGACGTCTTTTAGCTAATCAGATATTTTTACATAAGTATTTGAAATTTAATTATTCAAATTCTAACTTAGGTATTATGCATCTTCTATAATTAACTATTTCATGTCAATTTACGAATTTTCACGAACTTAACCGAAACATAAACTATTGAAATTAGTTGAAATTAAAAATTTCCAACTATAAACGTGATTAAGTTCATTTTAATTAATAATCATATTGCCCACCTTTTGTATTGAACACGCTTTTTATCTAGATGACACAAATCAAAATACACATAGATACGAAAAAACACACATCGATAGAGAGATATTACATCTATATAAAGAGTAGATAAACAGGAGATAGATTAATTAAAATGTTATGGAAATAATAATTGAAATAATTTCATCATCCGATATAATATGGTAAATATTAAATAATTTTTAGATAAATTTAATACAAATATTTAAAAAGATTGTCAAAAATAATTTTCAGGGAATTTTGTATATATGACCATTAACAAGTTGATTAATTGAAATATTTTTTTATTTTAAAGTGATTTTAATTTTTTAAAGTATGTGTTTGATAATTTTTTATCTGTTTACTTTTCTTATTGTCAAATGTTACGCCATTTTTTATAATAATATATTCTTTTTTTCTTTAGGATTTGAATTAGTATATATATATATATATATATATATATAGTTATATGAGTAAAAAATAAGTAAATATATATCTATGTAAATATATATCTATTATATATAACGTTATTATTAAACGTTGGAGAGTTTTACATTATTGTATCTATTTCATATTAAATCATGAATCATTCTTTGTCAAAATCAAGATCTCCAAAATCATCGCCAATAACAGATGATTATGAAATATCAAATAAAGTTTTAGGATTAGGAATCAATGGAAAAGTGGTTCAATGTTTTACAAAAACTCATAAAGAAAAACGTGCCTTAAAGGTTAGTATTCTTCTTTATTCTTTTAAATTTACATTTTAATTATCATATTCATTAATTAAAGATAATAAACATTCTTTATAATTTTTTATCTATCAAATTAATAAAATATTCTGATGAAAAATAGTTTAGTATACTAAAATTTGTTGATCGTGTTCTTCATTAATTATCATCTTATATTAACTAGTGATATTTTAATATAAATATTTAATAGAATTCAACAGTTGTATATTATTGATATTCTTGATTTCACAATATTCAATATTGAACTACTCTAATTAATCAATTTTTTCCCATGATATTTTAATTTCTTTAAATTATCATTTCCCGAGTGTTAAAGTAGTACATTTATAATATTTTTTAGGTTTTGCACGATAGCACGAAAGCTCGAAGAGAGGTGGATTTACATTGGAGGGCTAGTGGATGTCGTCACATAGTTAATATTATAGATGTTTATGAAAATACTTATAGTGGAAATAAAGGCCTTTTGGTCGTAATGGAATGGTAATTATATATATATAAAATATATGTAATAATTTAATATTATATATAAAAATATGTAATTCATTTAACCATAAACAATATTAATGTAATATTTAAGTAGTTTCAATATTTTAACTTGAAAAATAATTTATTTAAGAATAAAAAAAATTATTTGTTTTAAATTGAGACAACTATTTTTTTTAGTATGGAAGGAGGAGAACTTTTTCAAAGAATTCAAGACAGACAAGATAGTGCTTTTACAGAAAGAGGTATTTCTAATTTGATTAAATAATATTTAATAATATTATTAACTTCAAGTTATATGTATATATTAGTATCTATTCTTCTCATCTAGCTCTTAATGAAAACATAATTTGCAATTAAATTGTCACCAACCCTAAAATTTTATTCAATTAAATTAATAGTTGTCATTTGTCATTTATAAAGTTAAAAACAAAATTACTTATTGTGTGTGTGTGTGTGTGTGTTATATTATAAAAGTTGATGTTCTCTTTTAATTAAAATTTAAGATAAATTACTAAGCTAAAAATGTAAATGATAATAAAACTAATTTTATATTAATAAATAAATAAAGAATTTTTTTACTTAATTTAAATAAATATTTCATAGAAGCGGCTCAAATTATGCGAGAAATTTGTTTAGCTGTTAAATATTTACATGATATGAATATTGCACATAGAGATCTGAAACCAGAAAATTTGTTATACACAAAAACAGGTAAATAAGTTAATTTATATAATTGCAATAATAGTTTTTATAATTATTAATAAAAATAATTAAAAGTTTAAAGTAATTTTCATATAATCTTATTTTAGATTCAACAGGTATTTTAAAACTTACCGATTTCGGCTTTGCTAAAGAAACATTTTCAAAAGATACACTTCAAACACCATGTTATACTCCGTACTATGTAGGCAAGTATATAGTAGAGACTAGGGATACTTAAGCCATTTTTTATTTTATTTTATTTTTTTTTTTGAGAAATAATGAGACAAAGCTAAAAATTTATTGCTTTTTTATCTATTAAATAACAAAATCACAAATTTGTAAATATTAATTAAAAAAAAAAAATTAGTAAAACACGGCTTAATTATCCCAATGGTAGGATATTTGATCCTCAAAATAAAAATAAGTTAAAAATTTTAAAACTTTATTCAACATTATTATTTTAACTTATTATATACATATTATATATTTTAAGAAACTGAATCTTATTCAAAACTAGTTCTAATTACTTGATTAATCAAACGTTTAGTTTTGGTATTGAAGAATTATCTCAATTTGGTCTTCATCAATAATATCGTGAATTTCCCCCATCCCCATTAATGTCTAATAATATGTTACACATCCTTTTCTATGGAGGACACTATTGAGAAAAACCTTCTTTTTCAAGATTAAAATGATTATATCAAACAGATTTATATTACATGAATTAGTTGTTTGTATAATATACTTCTTATAAATTCTATACTTATTATTTTCTTATTTAAAATACTTATTTTGTATTATATTTGTAAAATGAATTGAGAAATGTATCAATTTATTCAAGAAAATTATTGCTTTGTTTACTTTTATGATAAATTCCCTAAAATGAATAAATAATTTAACATCTATTTGTGTAGTTTTATGATATTCTACCATTATAATTCTTTAAAAGGCAATGAGTAGTTGAATTCATAATAAATATAAATAGAACGTAATAATCCAGTGGCAGTCAATCTTTTCATACCTACCGCTGACTTTCGTATTTTTCTTAGTATTAAAATTTTTAAATTGTCCATATTTTCCAAAATGAAATATGAATATGAATAACTTAAATGTTTATTGGAATTACAATGTAATAATTACGTATAATTTTTTTTATTAATTAAAATATTATTTTGAATCCCATACCACGCGTCCATTATGAAAGTTAAAAACCTACCACCGAACGGTGGGGAGCAAATGACTAACTCTACAGGTTTGGTAAAATAATTTTATTCTAAAAATATCACTAAATGATTTTACTTATTACTATTTGTTGATCATCAGTTTTAAATTACACTTACAAATAATTCAAACTTTCATAGTAAATAAATACATCTTAAACAGCCACTGGTATATATTTTATTAAAGAAAAAAGTTACATAATTAAAATTAATTATTGACTTTTGTATAAATAAAACAACAAACACATTCTCTCCTTCATAACTGCAATACTCTCTTAACAGTAATAGCTTAATAAAAAATAAAAGTGACCAACAATGAAAATAAATTGACTCGTTCATATTATTCATATTATGTTATAAATTCTTTGAAAAATAATGACAGAATTTAAATCTGTTAGGGTACTGTTCTTCTTAAAATATGATTGTTATTATTATTTATTAAATGATGACACTTAATTTTAGCTCCAGAAGTTCTTGGCCCTGAAAAATATGATAAAAGTTGTGATATTTGGTCGCTAGGAGTTATTATGTATATTTTGTAAGTATATATATATATATCATATAAGGTTTTGTCTGTCTATTAATTCAAACTTAACTTATATTTTTCAATTAATTAATATATATTAAAAAACTTTGAATTTATATTAAAGATTAATAATTTAATAAAATAATATCGATGCTATTTATGGACTTAATATAACTTTATAAATTATATTCTTTTAATTTTTAGATTATGTGGATTCCCTCCGTTTTATAGCAATCATGGCCTTGCTATTTCCCCTGGTATGAAAAAAAGAATTAGAACTGGTCAATATGATTTTCCTAATCCAGAATGGCAAAATGTTTCCCAAGATGCCAAAGAACTAATACAAGGAATGCTCTGTATTGATCCTACAAAACGCTTTACTATTGATCAAGTTATGCGAAATAAATGGATTGCTGTAAGTTCTTCTAAATCTTTACTTTTTACTCTTTATACTATGTATATTTTTTAATGATACATTCAATTTTTTTTAATTATATCTCATCTATGCATCTCTTAAAATATTAAATTTGTAGTCAAATAAATAACATTAAATTTTATTTAAATAAAACAATTAGTAGAGACTCAATTTTCGCGAAGTCATTATCAGTCTCACCAAATCTTTCTAAAATAATGTATATATGTTTATATGGAATGCCTTTTTCAAGTGTTTGAGTTATTATGTAAATACCTTACTCTCTATTTTTGTAAATGGCCATATTTGTTTTTATTTCTTTTTATTCTATTATTCACTTAAAATATAATATTAAGATTTTTATTATTTTCTATAAACTTTGTTTCAATTAATTTCTCTCTGTCATCTAGATATTTTTTTTATCCCCTTTAAATCTATAAAAATGAAATGAGTTCTTAACTTTTTTTTTCTTTTTGATGCTACTTAAGTTTATATTCGGTAATTTTATATTTTGTAAATTTTCTGATTCTGAATTTTTTTTACATATTATCAACAGTTAATTTCCGGTTGATTTCACATATTTTTCTGAGATTTAAATCTCGACGTTTCGGCGCCCATTTTCAAAATAATTTTCGGGTTCTGGGTCTTATTATTAGTATTTTGGCATTAATGGACGGATTATTTTTGCCATTCTGTGTTAAAGCTGCTCACTCAGGTAGATCTCAGACTAGAGCCCAGTTGCCTACGGGCTGTGGTACGAGCCATATCACGTTTATTAGTGTCAGTGTCAGTCCTAGTTACGGGGATTCTTCTGAGCTTCAGAACACAGTGTGTCTAACTTTACCCAACCATTCAAACCAATAATGACTCTTGGTCACACAAACTAAAACCCAGAATTCCAAAATTCTCTTGAAAATGGCACCGAAACGTCGATAAGGTCGATATTTAAATCTTACAAAGATAAGTGAAAACTACCCGGAATTAACTTTTCATATACATATATATTATAAATACATACTAACGAGTATCCCCAATTTGTAACTATATATTATATATTTTTTTCAGCAATATACTGAAGTGCCACAAACACCTCTTCATACTGGTAGAATGTTGAAAGAGGGAGAAGATATCTGGCCTGAGGTTCAAGAAGAAATGACTAGATCTTTAGCAACTATGAGAGTTGATTATGATCAAGTTCAAATTAAAAATCTTGACAACACAAACAATCCTTTATTAAATAAGCGAAGACGTAGAGCTCCTGCTGAATCAACAACCTAAATTTATTGAAATTTTCCTCCTTCTCTTAGCTTTCTGATTTATTTTTTAAATTAATTATACATTTCTGCATCTCTTTACTGCTACTTGAAACTATTTTCAGCTGTCAAAACATAATATACTTATGTACTTAATTTTCTTTTCACTATAAGTTATTTTAATTTAATTAAATAAATACACAATGAAAATTGAATAATTAAAGCTACAATTGTTCTATTGAATTTAAAAATGACCATACTAATGTTTAATTTATTATATATTATAATTTAAAATTTGTAGCGATATTTTATTAGTATTCCTTATAAGTTAACCAATTGTAGAATAAAATAATTTTATTTCGGAATGTATTATATTTTTTTTTTTGAAACTATTTTATTTGAATTTATTTAAATTTCTAATAAAATATTTTTTTCTTCAAGCTCTTTTTATTATATAATTTCTATTCTAATTTTTTATAAATAATTTTCAATATTCAAATGATATTTGATAAAAATATTTTTTGAATACTCTTATTAAAACCTTTTAGATAAAATATAAAATAATGAATTTAAATCGTATATTTTTATAGATTGTCTATAAAAAATAATTATAGTATTTTAAAAATCATAACATATTTCTTTAAAATTATATATGAATATGGATTTGGTATTATTTACAAGTATGTTTTAAATTTATTCACTTCTAACATGAACGTTTTTATTTCTGAAATATATATTTTATCTTTATTTATAAAAGTTGTTTCACTTAATATACTTTTGAAGAAATTAAATCAACATTAATAAAAATAATTCATATATATATATATATATATCAGTTAGGCATTTAGGAAAATATAGCATAATTAAAATGGAAATTACATATATTGAAACTTGAAAATTACCTCCACTCCTGGGGAAAATCTCCAGGTTTTTTTTGTTTGTTTCTAATCTCTTGTTTTTTATTATACCTATACCCTATTCTTTATCTATTATTTCGACAATTTCATTCATTTTGCGATTACTTTTCCCTATCCTACACAAATATTTATTATTTATGTGATTTTTAGTGTTTATTTACTATTTTACTTATTATTATTTTGAACTTATTGTCCTATTTTATATTTTATTTTATTTCAATAATTATAATATATTGACTCAGGAATTAATAAGAAAATCAGTTTTAAATTAATTCACTAAAGTTAATGAGTATAAATCAAATATTTGAATGTAATTACATAGATTCTTTCTTTAAATTCAAAATTAAAATCGGTACAATAATTTTGGAATTCACAATATAAATGAACTTTTCAAATAAGAATTGATATATGACAATAGCAAACTATATTATAAAAATTAATTTTTTATTTCCACAAATTTAAATTTCACCAGAAGCCTTATTTTAATATTAAGAGAGATGTGCTAGTCTTAGATCATTTAACTAAAACATGAATGTTATTACAAAGATCTAAAGATTCTTTATACTCCTAGAATTGATTTCTCAGAGATTATTTTTAATAATTTTTACTTTTCAAAAATTTGCGCTCTTTCTATATTTCTAAAATTTAAAAATATAACCTGAATGATATATATATAGCAAATTCAAATTATAAATTAATTGATATCATTAATCGACTAAGTTGATCTATAATAAATTTAATATATATTTATATATAAAGTTTGTATTGATTATTTAAGTCATTTATATTGTTAAATAGTTTATATATATTGTATACTTCCTATATTATCCTTATTTAAAAACCATTTCGATTTTTTAAATATTTTTTTCTATAATTTGAAAAAAATACAATCTATATATTTTTAACATAAAACTATTCAATTATAATTTGGTTATTATCAGTTATTATTTAATAAAACAATTTATGTAAAATTTATGTAAAATATTCTCTTATAAATTTATATAAATAAATATTGTAATAATGTTTATAAATCATCCAATGAATTTCAAAAGAGTTTTTGAAATAATAATTGATTGCATTATTTTTTTAAAAGAAATTTTCTTTAAGCTGAAAGTTACACATCTGCTCAATTTTGGATTTCTATGTTCCAACCTATCTTCCAACCTGATTTCGAGAAATCGACAAGATGGCTTACTATTTTATATATATATCAAAATGTTAATAAATTAAGTGTTTATTTCCTTGGGAATTTCATTATTGATCTATCATAGTCTTGCAATAGCTTTAAAATTTAAAATTACCTTCAAGTAAATAATCTATTCTTATATTTACTAGATGTTAGTCTAATTAGAACAGGCGCGCCTTTATTAGTATATATAATTATTTTCTAAGTCCAATATTCAATAAGTATCTAAATTTTTAATAGAACTTTTGTATATTGGAAATAAAATAATTTTCCTTTAAAATTTTTAATAAATCTTTTTTAAATACTAAATTTTCATAATGTTAATTTATTTTTATATTTTAATAAGTACAATACTTATTATTTTAATTTTTAATTCTCCTGTTTGTATAACACATTTGTAAATTTGTAAATTATATATATATATATATATTAAAGATATAATACTATCTCTCTCTCTCTCTCTCTATATATATATATATATATATATATATATATTTAAAATAATTATCCTCTGATTATAGGTTATAATTTTATTTTTATAATAAATCAATAATTTCACTTGTGTGATTATGTTTTAAATTTTATTAATCCATCTATAATACCTTTGCTTTTAAAAACTACAAAATTTCTTCATTTCTTTTCAATTCTATTGTTTAATCAATGCCTTTTATTAACAGGTGCTCTTTTAAGAATAACTAATGGCATATTTTAAAGGATGTTTGTTATTCATTCAAAAAATATATAAAATAATGAGAAGTTAATTATTCTATCTAGTAAGACAAATATTTTTATTGTTTATTTAATTTTAAATACTTAATTATAAATTAATTATTTTAGGAATATATATATATATATATACATATATATATTTATATATATGTATATATATATATTTGTATATATCTATATGTATATATATATATATAGTTGGTCGTCCAGATGGTTGTAATGAGTGGGGGATGGGTTAAGAATGCAGCTCCAAGCTCCAATGGCTTGGAGATGATAAACAACACTGCTAACCTGCCCCCTAGGGCACTCCTCATATGTAGACCAAATTCACACCCATTTCAGGTAAATTTTTATATTATCATTTAAATAATTTAGAGCTCTTCTCAAATAGTTAAAGAACTAAAAATGTATTAAATATTTGAGAATAACTTTATATCCTATTTTTGTTTTTTAAATTTCCTACACTTTTACTTTGTATTTATAACCTGGCCTATCTTTAAAATACAAAACAGTTTTCATTTCCTTTATAAATTGATAAACAGAAATTGATATTAAAATCTATCTTTTTAGGAACGATCATTGACTCTTGATCAGCCAGTCAAAATAGGTAGATCTGTTGCAAGAGCTAGAGCTGTTTTAAATAATGCGATATTTGATTGTAAGGTTTTATCAAGAAATCATGCTTTGCTTTGGTATGAAAATGGAAAGGTATAATAAATCTGAATAATTTACCAATTAAATGACCAGTTTTTAATATACTCTTATTCTTTCTATTATATTTTTTTTAGTTTTATCTCCAAGATACTAAAAGTAGCAATGGAACATTTGTTAATAATCAAAGGCTTAGCAAAGGTGTTGAAGAATCTTCACCACGTGAAGTTTGTTCCGGCGATATTGTTCAGTTTGGTGTGGATGTCATGGAAAATACTAGAAAAGGTAGGAAAACTTTATTTATTTAGAAAATATAAATGATACATGTATATGCTGTTATTTTAATATTTGCAATTATTTGTACTAATATGGTTTTTAGTGACTCATGGATGCATCGTTGCCACACTCAAATTATATCTTCCAGACGGAAAAGAGGCCAAAGCCAGGTAAAATGATGTATATTTTATTAATAGTCACATAGTTCTTTAAAAAAATTTTAAATATTAAAAAAAAAATTTTTATTCTCATCGCAAAATGAAAATTTTAAAATATTTTTTCGTAGTACATAGACATAATCTGACAACTCTGTATAATCTAAACTTATTTAGTCTTAATCATTGAAAAGAAATATTCAATATTCCTAATCTATTATAATTTTATAAATCCTTTTAGTCCCTCTACGGCTGTAGTAAGCTCTGTAGGTATGGTTCCGTTAGAAGATTTATATCAATTAAACCAATATTTGCAAGTAAGTATTTTACAAACAACCTATATTTATTTTTTTGAATAAATTGATATACTATTAAAATTTAAATATTTTTTTCATTTAAATAATAATGTTATATTTGTCTTATTTGATTTTATTCATTAATTTTTTCAATTGACACTGTGTCCTTCAGAACTAATTAAATAATTATTCTTCTGTTCTACAATAAATGTTCTTAAACAATCTAATGTTATTTCTCAATCTAATTTCAATATTATACACTCATAAATCTTTGATTTATTCTTGTTGTTGTTTCCTTTCTCTATAAAATAACCACCTGATTTTCAAAAATAAGTTTAGTTTAACTCTAATTTCAAAATGTGTTATTTATCTATCGAGTGGATGAAAGTAACTTTTATCAGTTCAACTAATTTAGAAAATGAAAATCTGGACTTGGTACTATTTAAAAATTTATATTAGATATAGATATTTTTCTAAATTGTTTTTATTTTAGGAATCTTTGCAACGTGGCCAACTTTTTGAAAATAAATTAGCGAAATTACAACATATTGTAGAAACAATGAGTCAAGCCTCTGAATTAGGATGGAGGGCACTGATTGATGAAGATCGGCTTTTATCACGGGTGGAAATTTTAGAAAGTCAACTACAAATGTATTCAAAGGTAATTTACAAATCTTAAATTGGTTATTTCGCTTTCTATCTAATAAACGTGAAGTCAATATATATATTTTGATCCTTAAATAATAATAAAAAAATCTTTTCGAAGCTACATCGACATGTATAATTGGGCAGAGCGTGACTATCACAAATAAAGGTATTCACGTGAATTTCAAATTGATCAAAAGAAATAGCAGCGTCACTTTGGTTGAAATGGACTTTACCAAAGTTGCTGACAATTTTTTTCCTTTTCTAGTGTCGTTAGTTTTGATTGTATTTTTTAATTTCATTTATTTTGAAATTCATTTTTTAAACTAAGTGCATGAGTTATTTAGATGAAGAGTTAAGCAAGAGGACCTCAACTTGTATTAAAAAATGTGAATTAATTAAAAAAAACTTTTCTTAAATTTAAATTTTTGTTAGTTGAAAATGAACAATATTTATTGTATATATATATACTTTTAGAATATAATATAAATAGATTTAGTTTATTATATAATTTAAGTATAAAATAAAAAATAGATCAATGTAATTCTAAAAAATTTCTCACAAATATTTGTTTTGATATAATAAGAGAGTTATTGATGAGAGACATTAATAGCTATTGCTGCTAAAAAGCAGTAAACTTAAACTCTCAATAATAATAATTTATTAAATGATTACATTGATATAAGATTTTTTAAATGATTTTTATGATTTTCTATTAAATAAAACTTAATAAAAATAAATAATTTATCAATATTAATTTCTTATTAAAAAATCATTGTTCATCTTAACAAATTGATTTTAAAATTACATAATGAAAGAATATTGAGAAATGCATTGAAAAATTTGAATCAAACTGACTTATTAACTGATGTTAATTAATTCTCTATTTTAATGGTGAAATTACAATCTGCTTTAAATATAGACGATAGAGTCTTATTAAATATTTACATGGTATTAACAAATTAGATGTAAATAAACAAATGACATGTTGTATTTATTATTGTTTTAATAGTGACTTGATTTTGACCGAAGCTGTTTATTAAGATTATTTTACATGGTTCATATAAATTATAAATAAATATAAAATTTAAAAGTCAATTATTAATACTATTTAAAAATATTCATATTTGTTTATTTCTAGCTTATATAATAATATAATTCCAATGCTCTAATAAAAATTTATTTTATTTTGAAAATATTAAATTGTAAAAATATAATAATATTTAGTATCTTTTTCTGGGAAATAATTATTGATTAGTTAAACAAGTAGCCTTTAGGTATTTCTTGTTATTATTGGGGCACAATTGTTTGTTTATAGAATCATGCGCTTAAGTACTTCTCAAATAACACCTATTTAATTATAGTTTTGGTGAAGACATTATAAAATTATGATTAAATTATATTTATGTATTAAATAATTCTACTATTCTTGGCAAATTCAATATCTTATGAATACTTAATTCATTTACTTTTATAACGTATTTATTTAAAATATTTAGTTTCCATTCTGATTAAATAAATAGTTTTTAATTTATTTGTAATTTTATATAGAATTTTGCTGAAGATAAACTACGGGAGGAGTTAAGAAAATTACAGGAAGATAAAACACATTATCAGGGAACAGCTAAAGAATCTTTGCGGAAAGTCCTTCAAGAAAAATTAGATGCTTTACAAAAATTACAAGATCTAGAAAGGTATAATCATAAAACTACTATTTTTCTTTAAACACTCAAGTCAGAACTTTTTTGTACAATTAATTAATAATTAGAAAAATAATGCAGTTTTGCAACAATCATACAAAACAATACATAAAAAAAATTAGTTTTATTCGATTTTCATAATATTTTTATTTTAATAAACATATTTTTAGATCTTTATCTAATGCTGAAGAAGAGTGCACTCATTTAAAAAATTTATGTGATCAAAGTAAACAAGATTTACAGGATTTAGCCCAAAAATACACAATTCAATTAGAAAAAGTAGAGGATTTGTCTTCCAAACTTCGGGTAAATTTATTAAAAACATTTGTTATTTAAAATAAAAGATATATGAAAATATTCTGGATTTATTTCTTAAAATATTTTTAATAATCAATTTTTTTTAGGAAACTGAAGATTCTAATAAGGAAATATGTGAAAAATTAAATCAAGAAAAAAGAGATTTGCAAAATCGATTATTAGAACAATCAGAGACTCAACATAATTTACAATTAAGACTAGAATCATTACAAGGAGATGGCGAATTATCTGACAATCAATTAACTACCATTCAGAGTAATTTTGATCCAGTCGTTAAAGTAGAATCAAGAGTCGATTTAACTTCACTTAAGCCAACAGAGTCTACCAGTTAGTATAATCAATCTAATAATAAACATATATATATATATATATATATATATATATATATATTTAAATAAATTGTTTTGTATAGAACAAAATATTTAATTGATATTATAGTTATATATTTCAATTTCATTATTCTATTTTAGAAGTAGATATTATTTTGGAACGAATAGATCCTGATTTAACAGGGGAAGATAATATGAAAGAGGTTATTCAACATACACAAAGCAATATAGATATTCTACGATCTCAAATTTGTAAATCTGAAGGTGAATTGAATTTTATTTTAATTTTTCTATTACTTATAAAATTAATTGTACTAATATAATAATTAAACATAGAAATTTTATTAACGATTTTTTTAATAACAATGTTTATAGCATTTATTGAAGAAGTCAAATTGGAGGAAGACTCTTGTCTTGAGTTAACTCATGAAATTCATCATCAAATTTTAAGATTAGAAAGAGAAATGAATATATCTAAAGAAAATAACAAAAATATAAAAGTTAGTATTTATTATCCTTGTTTCTTACTAGTTTTGGATATTATTTATATTATTAAATATATTAAATTTCAGGAAAATGAACCTAGTATTTTAAATAGGCTAAAGGACGATATGAATAAATTGGAAGGTAGTTTTTTTATTTATAATTATGAGAAATAAAAAAAATACTTATTTTATTTAATTATATTTAAACTTTATTGTTTCAATTATTTTAATTTAATATTTTTTTTTTTAAACAATTTAGATTTAGATTTTGTTAAAAATATTTTATTTATTTAAGATTAATTAATTTGCTTAATTTTCTCAAACAAATAAAATATTTCTATCAAATTAATTTGATCATTAATACAAGTTTATTTAAACTAACATACATGTTAATATATTTAGCTTTATATTTAAAATCCATTTTTTGGATTAATTCATTTTTTTTAAATGCACGATTGATATCATATTTTACAAAAAATATTGCACTTATTGTTTGGTATTACTGCTTTTTAGATTAGATTAAAAAATGAATATTTATATTTTTTTCTGTATGCCTAATGTTTGTTCTGGTTTTGGGTTATTTATTTCACTTGCATGTCTATATCATATCTATATCACAATCACAACATAAAATATAAATAGATTCAAAATGTAATCTTTTTCTATTTGATCATTAATTGTTTTACGAATAGAACAAAAGTTTTGTTATTCGTATACCTGATTCTTTAACCCTAACTACTGATTGTATTATTTTTCTGGTAATTGTTTACAAAAACGGAAGCTTCAGGAATTTGGATTAAACTTTACCAGTGGATTCCTTTTTTAATTCCAAAGAAACTTTCCTTATGCAATAATTCTCGGTCGCTTCTAGTTTCCGATATAAAAATTATTAAATTTGGAAGATAAACTAGTTATGAACGATCAAATAAACAGCCATTTAGTAATGTTTTTTGACTAATTCACAAATTATTCATTTATTCACTAATTTTCGGTTTTTTCGATTCGGTTTGGATATAGGAAAATAATTTAATTAATTAATTTTTCAATTTTTCTATATCCGAACCGAGCTGAAAAACCCCCCCAGAAAATTAATTAAGCACTCTACTGGCCAAATTAATAACATGTAAATATGGTAGCTAAATTGAATGTCAATGGATTTATAAGCAAATTTTATTAATTTTTATCACGGAAACTATAAGTGTCCTAACCATTTGCTAATTTAATAGTCACTTGGAATTAAAAAATGAATCCACTGGTAAAGTTATATCCAAATCTCTGAAGTTTCCGTTTTTGTAAAGAATTACCTTTCGTGATTTTCTTAAATTCTGTTCTATAATTTTACTTTTATGAAAATCCCCTTATTTACTCGATAAGAAAAAAAAAATTAAAAAATCAATGGCATATTATACAACACTATCATTTACGATATCCTATATTAATTATATAACTTAATAATAATATTAATAATAATAGAACAAATATATTTTCATTTTCTATTAAATTAAATGAAATTAATTTTACTGTTAATATTATTTACATCAATTGATCGGTGTGATGTAGTTGCTACAGTCAGTAAACAATAGCACCATAATAATGATCCAATAAAAAGATTACTATAATTATTTATATATTAGCAAGTGTAATAAATGGAAATTGTATTTATAATTCAAATTTTTTGTTGATCACATGTTTTAGAATCTAATACATAAACTGAAATACCTAAATTAAATGTTGCGGCTATGCACACCATAATTTACGATATCCTATATTAAAAAGAGAAAATATTTTTAAAAAAATAGTAAGATCAAACTATTTATGTCAAATAAAAAAATAAGATTAAATTTATTATAATTTATTAGTAAATTATGATTTTTTGTTTTTAAGTTATTTATAGTTTTTTTTTTAAATTTGAACATCGAACATTGTGTTTGTCACTATAAAGTATTTATGTTCTGTTTATTCTAGAAAATTTCTTTATTAAAAATACTGAAATTTTTAAAATATTAAATTTTACTCAAATCAACTAAACTCTAAATTTTAAATAATTAGTATTGGATTTTGTGAATGGTTATGAATCTATTTGAATTCATGCTCATTCAATAAATTATTAACGCTAATACACCAATATTGCTTGTGTTTGTAGAAGGGCTCACCAATTGCCGTAACTCTTTATCTTATTTGTCCTGCATGATCATTCTTCTTCAAGGTTTGGTTTGTAATATGCTTGTGAAGTAAAATGGATTATTACGCATATAAAATAGAAAATAAACATATTCAAAAAATTTACTTAAAAATAATATTATAAATTAGTTTTATTTAATTAAATATTTAAAAATATTCTTTATATTAAAAAACATTAAAACTGTTTTGCTAAAATGTATTTATTATCCTCCTATGTTTTTTATTTCAAATTTTATTTTGGAAATATTTAAGAATTTTCATAGTAATTAACGTTTATATGTACTTCTGTGATTTGTTGTGATTTTATAACAATGATGGATTTTAAAGATAACATTAAAAACATTTTGATTTACATTAATAGAATTATTTAATTATTTTTGTTTTTTTATGATTTTTAAATGTTAATGTAAAAATAGTTTAACTTAAAATTACTTTTTATTAAACTAGTAACGATGATAATATTTATATAATTTTTATTTTAGATATTCTCAAAGAAACTAGAAATAAAAAAAAAAATTATGAACAGAAATTAGCCAATTGTCAATCTGAATTAGAAAGTGCAAAGATTTTAATTAAAAAAACATCTGAATTGGGAAATCTTCTTAAGGACCAATTACAAGTATAGATATCTTTTCATTTATTGTTCTTTGAAATTATTTATTATATAATCTAAATTAATTTATTTTTATTTTACTAAAGCAAGTACAAAATCAATATAATAAAAGATCAGATACACTTCTAAAACAACAAGAACAAATTTCAACACTTGAAGCCTCTGAGGGTCTATTAAAAAGTGAAACTCAATCTCTTAAAGAAAAATTAGAAGAGGAAAAAGCTAATTCTGAAAAAATTCGTCGTAAGTAAATAAAATATATGTTTATGTGCTTAAAAATTTGGTCTAACGTTAGCAAACGCGGCACCCACGTTACACACAGCTTTCCATATTCAAATGGTTGAGTAAAATATTTCGCACACGTTCATCTGACATCGTACAGGTCTCAGCTATCTTGAATGTTGAAAAATAAAGCAAAAAAATTTTAAAAACATCGTTTTTCTTGGTTAGGCCAGAAACTTTTCACCCCACCCTCGTATATCAACTAATTTTAATTTTAAAATGGATTAAAAATTCAATTCTATTTTAGAGCAATTAATAGAAACCCAACAAAATGCTAAACAAAGTCATAACGAAGCTGAACAAATGAAAGATCGCCTTAATGCAATGAAATTAGAATTGTCAAATCAAAATAATAAAGATGTTGATTGTTTAGCAACATTACAATTACAGTGCTCCACTCTCCAAGAGGACAATTTACAGTAAATCAATTTTCTTTTTTTATCAAATATTTTTTAATTCCTCTTATTTTTATATATATATATATATATATATATATATAAATTATTTTCTTAAAATTATTATAATTTCTAACCTTATTTCTCATAAAGTGTTAAAATTTATTATTTTTTTAATTTATTTTATAGACTGAAACAACGATGCCTAATGTTAGAACAACAAAATGAGAAATTAAATGAGGATAAGATATCTTTTCAAACAAACATACAAAATGAAAAGTCGATAAAAGATGATAATAGCTTAATACAACTTCAGGTATATTATTTACGTTTCATTTTTTTTAAATTTAATTATTAATATAAAATACATTATTATTATTTTAACATTTGCTTATTATAAATTAAAAAAATAATTTAAATCAAAATTTAATTAAAGGTTATTTATTCTGAGTAAATTCAAATAGGTAAAAAACAATAATCTAAGTACTATAGTAGTTAAAGCTATTTTAACTAATTTTTTAGTTAATATCACTTCAAGAAGAATTAGTTGTTGTAAAACAAGTTTATGCTCAGTGTAATGAAGAAAAAACTCAACTTGCAAGACATGTGGCTAAATTAGAACAAGAAATGGATTCTGTTTCAATAGGTTCAATTTCAGTAAGTATTTATGTGAATAAAATTCACAATGTTATATTTATTTAATTTATTATAAAGAACAACCAAGAAGAAAAGAAAAGATATATTTATTGTATTAACGTTTTGACATTTATTTCTGACTTTTTATGATATTTGTTTGGAATCCTTATTGTTTTTGTAGTTATTATGAATCAGATGCTACAGTAAATAAATTATTTTAATAGTATCTTTGTTTCCCTAAGGTTTTCTTTTTAATATCTTAAAAATAATGATAAAATTACTACCATTCATATTTAAATGTTGATAGATCCACATTACTTTTTTTGAAAATATTTTATTTATATTTAATTTGTTTTTATTTTATATTTTTATTATTTTTTAATTTATTTTTTGTTGCTATTTATTTTTAAATGTTTCCCATTTACAGGTGCCTTTATATGTTACTATAACTCTGATAGCTCTTTTTTTTGCCCTCTGGATTAGTATATGGCCAATGTAAATTAATCAGTCCACATTATCTTATTTTATTCATAATTTACTAAGGTAACTATTTTTGTTATTATGTTTCTTTTTATTAAAAAGAACCAATATTAATTTACTCTTAAAAACAATTTCTTTAAAAATGATTATAGTTTTTATTAAATTATATTTAACACATCTATCATATATTAATTTAAAATTAAAATAACGAATGAAAACGCCAAAATTTAATATTAATTTAAAATATGATTTATATTTTCTATGAAAATAAAACCCTAATCCCAATCACTTCATTTTTTTAACAGTTTTGGATATAAATATTTATACAAAAACTTAGTTTTTTTAATTAAAATTCTCTTTTTTTCTAGGAACAATTGTCAATGATGGTTCCTCTTTTTTTTGTGTTCATTGGATTCGTTATATATTATTACCCAACGATATCAGTGATTACTGGAACATCTGAACCTCATCCAGGGTAATTATTTTTGTAAGAACAAATATATAATTTATTTAATTTGGTGTGAATTTATGTTATTGAAAAAACTTTTATTATATGTATTTATATATAATTAACACAATATTTAAAAATTTTAGCCAAAATATTTAATTATTCCTATAATGTATATAAATTAAATAAATATAAATTTTCTTTCTTTTTTTAACCCTTTTTATAATATTTTATTATTAATATAATACAATTAGAAATATGATAGTCAAGTATAAAATTATATTTTTTTAATCATTTTAAATCTTTTAACTATTTAATTATAAACAAAATAAATAATTGAAATACTTGATTTTTCATAAATTTAGAAATGTTTTTGAAAATATTTATTCGTTGAAATACCCATTTTTCATATATTTTTAAAAACACTAAATTGTTATTTGATTTATTTAATACAATATATACATATAAAGTTTAGTAATATTTAAAAGTTTTGGCTAAATATGTAATTATTTATTTTTTTGTGAATGAATTTGGTGATACTAATAAATATCTTAATAATTTTTTATAAAACTTTTATATATTTTAAATATTTTTTAAGGATATATTTAACAATAAATAAATGTTAGAGAAATTTTTTATACAATTACCCAAAACTCCATTTTTTTTAAATGATTTATTTTAATTTATTATAAGAATATTATTTTTATAATAAATCTTATGATAAAAATTAAAAATATATCATATATAAAGTGTTCTCATGGATTTCAAAATTAAAAAATCTTAAAAGTTTTTTCACATATAAATTTGTTTTATTTTTAAATAGTTAATAAAACAACTATTTGTGATTTTTTAACCTACATCATCTCCTTAGTTTGAATTATATAAATATATATTTAACAAAAGTAATTTTTAATTTTTATGATAAGGAGCGATAAACATTTTGTAAATAAGTAGTTAAAATTAGATCATAAATTAAATATATAATCAAATTGATCAATCTTTTGCATTTTATAAAAAAATAATAAATTAAATGCTTTTTCTCTTTATTTTCATTTTATTTAAGATAATTATTTCTTGTTCACAATATAAATCAAGAAAACTTATGTAAAAGATTTTTCCATTGGTCAAATGCATCCTTATAAAGTGAATAAAATCTGTAATTTATAAAGTTGTACGCTATGTATTAAACAAAATAATTATATTTATAATGATGAATAATATTTCATTACATTATTATTATAAAATCATCTTAATGATTCAGATCTATAAAAAATTTTCAAGAATTTTGAAATGCATTTTGCATAATCAAAATAATTTGATAAATTTTCCGCCTGGTATCTATATAATAACGCATTATTTTTATATTCAACAGTCTATCTATTAAAATGTAAATATTTTACATATTAATTTTAGTTCATATATTATAAATTCTATATAAGAGAATATTAAATAATTTTATAGAAATACATTTTTTTATAATATAAATTATCAGTGTACTGATTAGAGATGGGCAAAATAGCTCCTTTCCAGGCATATAGTTCTTCATTCTGAAGATTTTGTCTTAAAAACTGTCATTAATAGTTTTTTCATTTTAAATATAAGAAGGATGTGGAGTAACGAAATTGCGTAAGAATTTATTTTAAATATATAATGAAAAACTAGACAGTGAACGCTAAATGTCCCTTATGATACACTTGATCATGTTTCCAAATTAAATATTGGATTTGATACTTATTTGGAATTTATCTAGACATTCAGTTTTATTTTCAATGTTAAAGAGATAGATGCCATGGAACTATTTCTGGAAAAGAGTTCTTTTGCTTATTGATATATTTATTAAATTAATGAAAATTAAAGTTTATTTTCGTCAACCACAATACAAAATGTTCAATCAGTTTTAAAAACAAAATAAAATAAAAATAAAGATAAAACTAAAAAATAAAAAAAATAAAAAATTCAGAAGATGAAAAACCAAATATTAATTGAAAACAAATAGTCATGAAACCTATTTGTCAAAAGATTTAATTCAAAATTTTTTAAAATGATTTACATTTCAGGGTTCTGAAACAATTGTATATATTTCTAAAGAAAAGTTGAGTATTAATATTCAATTACAAGAAAAAGCTTTTTGATTTGGAATTTAATAATATCAAAAATTAAATTTATATAAATATATTTAAACTTATGAACATAAAAACTTTAGCATAATGCCTTCATTCAACGTGACTATGTTATTTTTTTACTTTTAATACATAATGAAATAATTATCTGTACGAGATATATTAAATTCTTTAGGTTGATAAAAATAAAAATGGTTATTTATTATTTATTTTATATGCCTAATGGCTAATTACAAATATCATGAGGGCGATTATATATTTCTACTGATTCACTTTTTTTTAATAATACCATACCTTATTAATTAAATCTAAATAATATTAAAAAAAAGCATTGATTAATTAAAAAAATTAAACTTTTAACGATATTAATTTATTGAAAATAACTAATACATCTTACGATTACCTTTTTCTGTGAATAGGGGTGAAGATATTTTTGACCACCTTAGTCTATTATGCATCAATAAATTGTTTAGAATTAGTATTCAATTATAATAAAATATTCTACTTTCATTATTTATAATTTAATTAATTTGTATTTTTATTTATAATCGATGTCTTTCTATATATCCATTAATTATATAATTTTATATTATTAATATTATTAAATAACTTTGTAATTTATTTGAAATAATTTAATTATCTTAATTAATTTTTTTAATAATATACATTGATTTAATTTTTTATAACAAATTTGAAATTCAACCGATATCATTTTAAAAATATATGTATTAAATAAATAACAATTAGCATCTTCTATAACTTAACTTGAACTTTGAAGATGTTAGTTAATTTTAATAGTAATAAATAAATATTTCTGCTACTCTTTAGGATAACTTTCATATTTAAAATTATATTAATTAATTAAATAAAATTATTATTTTGAAAATATTCCATTAAATAATAATTATTTTTTTAATACAATCCATTGTTTTACCATATCTTTTTTCACCAAATAATTAGTACACTAATTTTATAGGATCTCATTGTCATTTGAGCTATTCGCTCACCAATTGTTATTTTATAAAAAAAAACGATTATAGATATCTCAATTCATAATTTGTATTTTTTCTTTTTAATTTATAATACTAATTGTTTATTATTATGATTACTAAAAATTAATACTTATATTAAAATTTATTACCTATATTATTAAATACTTTGAATATTTAAATATACTTTCTTTATGAATTGAGTAAATAATTTGAAAAAGTAACTATTTTAAGTTAAGAGTAGAGAACTATTTATTTATTTTTAAGTCAAATATCATTTGATTGTACACAAAAATAATAATTTCCAAAGATTATGACTCGCTCAGATGCCAATCCGGTTAAATCCAAAAAGAAAAATAATATACAACAGAAGCTACAAAAAAATCATTGTATGAACTAGAAAAAATAAAACAATGATTAAATCCCTTTATAGCTAAGAAAAATATTTATTCCATCAAAATCCACATATAATGTTTAAGCAATGTTTAATTTTAAAAGACTAAATCATGTAAATTTTTAGATAATTAATATATTTACGTATTATAATACATTTTTGATGAAGTCAAGGGTTTTTTCTTTCATTTTAAACATTTCTTAATTTATTTTTGCCTTGATAATAACGAAAATTTCATATCGTGTAATTTTAATGATTTATTTTTTTCGCATTTTCAAATTTTTATTTCACTTTTAAAAAGTAATATTTTAACTTAATTTCATTTTTTTTTATGTTAATCTTAATTTGGAGCTTGAACGAGTTTTATTCATTGAAAAAATTTGTCTAACGAGATTTATTTATATATCAGCGAAATAGTTATATATAAAAACAATATAGTTTGTCTTTATCCAATATTTTCATTTAACTAATTTATTTTTATTGAACCATGAAAAACCAGCATTAATTTATTAAAACGTCCTATAGTTATCACTGACATTTTTGTACAAAATTTAAAAATTGTATATAAAAATAGTAAATCATTCATCATGATGTACATAAATAATGGAAATAATTAAATATAAATATTTGAAATATTTTATTTTATTATAATTACCACATATCTATGAAATTACTTTTCATATTCTTAAGTATCCAGTTTTCCCTAATTGACAATCGCTTAAAAACCTGTACCTTAGTTCCGTAATTCCGAATACCTGCTCATTTTGTTAACCATGAAAATTGCCGTCTTTCTACACTACAATAACTGTATTCACAGGTTTGGTCTTAGTATTTGGTTTGAAAAGAAGTATCCCGATCCCTATATATATTAATATATTAATACATTATTCCTAAACACTAAATAATGTTTCGATAAACTTCTTAAGTATATATCAAGGATCAACTTTTAAATGGGCGCCAAGTCCAAAAACGTCATGGTACGGCAGGGATGGGCATTAAGTCGATCGCGATCGACTGGTGGACCGCCGAGTCATTTTAAAGTGATCGCCTTTACTCTCATTGCCTTTTTTACTTAAACTACTCCTTAGCATATAAAAAATTCCATTACTCGGGGAAGAAATAACCAAAAATATAAACGAATTGTTTTCTATAACTATTGAGGAAGATGAAGTTCTTCTTCAAAATGACATAATTTTAAAAGCACATAATTCAGATCCTACAAATATTTTTTGGAATTTAATGGACGAAGTTAAGTATACTAATTTAAAAGGTCTCGCATTAAATTTAACATCGTTCTTTGGCTCTACCTACCTATGTGAATCTGCATTTTCTACGATGAATATAATTAAATCAAAATATCGCTCCCGTCTTACAGACAATCACCTCGAATGCAGTACAAGACTGGCAGTTATACACCAAGATTTACTAAATTAGCAGAGGATATGCAGTGTAAATCTTCTAATGCGGACAATTTCACATGACTTTATCTTAAATAATAATTCGAATCAGAATATTTCTTATGAACTTGATATTTTTATACTTTTATAATCTTTAAATTTTGTTTGAAAATATATACCTAAGTTCCTTTCTTATTCTATTTTTTTAGTTACCTATGTACATTTATACCACATTGTTTATTATTATTATTTTAATAAATATCTGGTGGACCGACTTATTGTAAAAAAATTAGAAGTAGACCGCATCCTAAAAAAGTTTGCCCATCCCTGTGGTACGGTATGGTGAGTTCTGGGGATGGAAAATGAGGATAAAAAAAGAAGAGTAATTAGTTGATTAATTAAATTTTATTACAACTATTACAAAAGTTTGCACCTTAATATACCCAAGATACCTAACATAGACTGAACGGATATCCGGATATAGTAGAACATACCGAGAGTTTTTGTAATTGTAACAACTATACGTAGGCATGTTTGGCGTTTTATGATGGTCTATTAAAACGTTTCCGGACAGAGATTCCTTATATAATATATAATTATAATATACAATTCTTAATCTTTTTAATTAATATTGTGCACTTTATTAGAGCTTTTGGGTTCATATTACACAGGAGCACTAATGTCTTAACGGTTAATACGGTTCGCATTTGTGATGCTTATTAACTAGCTTAGATCCGTCAATATGTTTAAGTATTTGAATTGATTCGTATGCATAACCTATTAAAGTTTTAACCCTTTCTAAAATTCTCTTCATTCAGTAGACTATCATATATTCCATAGTGTTAGTCTAAGAATAGACTATTCTACCATAGAAGTTTGTGGCAACATTTCTGGAACACACTGAGTATATATGTATATATATATAAATGTTTTTAAATGCTTATAAAATGATATTATATGCACTAAAGGGTTCGTAAAATTGGGTTGTTCTTGTATAAAATAAAATTTCTTTCTTTTATAAACAAATTTTATTAATTATTTTAAATTAATAAAAATACTAATTAGTGTATTGCTTCATAAAAATATACATTAAGTTATTATTTTATATTGTCCTACATTGAAATATGTCACTAGTAAAAAATTTGATGCTCTTAAAAGGGAAAGGGGACTTAAATTTTGTGATTAAAAATGGCGTAATTATTGCTAAGATTTTACCGTTTTTATGTTGGAGAGGTTTTTAGGTGCAAGGATATTTAATTATTCATTATTTAAATTAAAAAAATTGTATAATTTATTTTTACACTAAAATGAAACTATTTGAATGTTACTTTTAGGGTTACACTGTCGTAAAACTAAACTAAATGGCTGCATGAACTAGCTTTATATTGAATACATTATTTTCTGAGTAGCATTATCAAACTACATTGGACGTTTTGAAGTTGAAGCAGGGGATTGTTTTTAAAATTTCAAGATAAACTTTAGTAATTTTTTTTATTAATAACTAGCTGCTCAGACCGCTTTCGGCGCTCTTCGCACCTAGACAGGGGGCTCTGATCTTTCAATCAGTATATTAAAACATTCATTTCTTTTCGTGTTCTTATTTATATTTTAATTTAATCAGTAAATTATAATTATATTGTCTATATATGTTATAATGGAGTATAATATTCCTTAATCATTTCATTTTGATATATATATATTTTCGTTGATTTATTAAATAATTTTAATTATAATTAAATTTAAGGAAATGCAATTTAGAGACTTGAGACTTTTTATAAAAAGAAAATTAACCTTTTTTACGTTATATAACTTAAAATATATACATTCATTAATAGATTTAATTTAAATTCATTGATTTATTTGTTTTTTTCCATGACGATTTCCCTTTTATTAATTTTTCAAGAAAATAGTTCTCCTCCCCCTCAGAAGAAACCTATCTATCTATGTGGTGATAGAGAATTCGAAAATTATTAGCTGTTTTAACAGATTCCACTAACAATCAATGTTCTGATCCACATCCATCCGACACCTATTCTTTCTCAACTTCCTCAAGTTCTCCTTTATCTTTGGCCTAAGAAATTATGTTTTCTCAATTGGTCTCCCTACTACCAACCAAGTTTCTTACTTGTCTTTCTCACTCTTCTAATCACATGATCCGCCAATCGCAAACTAAATATTTAATTTACAATTGATTGATTCATTGTATTGAAATTTAAACAAATACAAATTTACATTTTTTTTTTAAATTTATAAACGTTTTAATTTAAACTGAGTCATCTGACTTTGTATGTCCTACGCAAGGACAACGCCTATCAAGTCGGTTATATCAATCAGTAGAACGGGTCCTATCAATCTTTACCTTGATTTTCTTGATCAGTGGCGCTACTTTTTATCAAGTAGCTTCTCAATGTTGATTCCGCAGGCTGGGTTGACTCCGTTCCAAAGACCCCAGCTAGAGAAATTCCCTTGCCAGGCCCGGGACTTGAACCCGGGACCACGAGAATGTGAGCCTGCTATGCTAACCTCTCACCCTGTGGCGCCTTAAATTGAGTCATACGGTTTGCCAAAATGTCCGAATAATTCGTGTTTATAAAAATCGAATGTTCTTAACGAGAATATTTGATCTATGTTGTCCGATTTGGCCTGAATCTGTATTGATATTCGTCTAAGGTTAGAATTAACTTATAAATTTTCTTCTCTACCAGTACAATTGATTTGCACATTCAAGTTTTTTTAAATTTTAAATGTAAAGCATATGAGTCAATAGACCGAGATTAACTTTTTGTCTTGTCTTACTTCTGGGATACAGATACATCTCTCTCTAAATATATAAAAAGAAACCTTTATAAATTATAATAGAATATAATCATTTGGATTATAGCAAATTTAAAAAATCTATCCAATCAAAAGCAACAATTTAAAACAACTTTTAATTATTTATCATTTGTATAAAAATCATAATTTAATTGTTATATTATGTAAATTTTAAAAAGACATAAAATTTAATTGGACTTTTAAAAAATATTTTTTACATCATAAGCCACTAAAAAATAATTTTTGTTTTTTTTTTCATTAAATATTGATAAATTTTATATCCTTTGAAAAGAAAGATAATTCAAATAAAATAAGAGCAATGCAAAAATATAATAATTTAAATATGATCAAAATATTTGATCAATTAAAATGAGAACTTTTAGAATAAATTAAATAATTGGAATGTTATTTTAATATTATTGCAGAAATTAAAATAAAAATTTAAATATTATAATAATTCTTTCTGTGGAAATTGCTAGAATTATTAATTTTATATTCGTTGTCGGAAATGAATCGACTCCTTCACTGAGCTACGAGAGGCTCTGTATGAACAACACGGAGGATTATATAAATTTTTAAATTATTTCTGCGGTTATTTATATAATTTATAGCCTATGTTCAAACAGAGGTATATATAAATATTGTGATGTAATTACATAGAAATCGGTTCAGTCAATTTTAATTTTTTAACGTCACAATTTTCCGTACAGACATACATACATTCAGACAGACATGAAAAATTCTAAAGTCCCTTTTGGATTCTAAAGGTCATGGAACATGAAGATATCCAAAATATTTTAAATTCTGAGCATTGGGAAGACATTTTATTAATAAATATATAGAAGAAGAAGTTAATAGTTTAAAAAATATAAACTTACAAAATTTGAGAAAAACTACTATTATGTCAGCAATATTGAAATTTCAAAAAACATATTTTATAGATTAAATCGTTTGATATATATTTTAGACTGGTGACCGATCAGGAAACTGACTTCTTAACTATTTAAAACGATCTTTTAAAAAAATAATATTTTAATAGTAACTTTATAGTAGTGCACTATTAAGACATGTTATATATATATATATTTATTAGTTTATTAGTATTTTCTAGTTTCATTATGAATAAAGTAGAATAATTTAATTTTTTAATAAAATTAATGTGAAACTCACAATTACCTTATTAGTGGAGAAATGCCCATATATATATATATATATATATATATAGTAAAACGAAGAGATCTGATGGTGCTAGAGTCACTCTACTTTTCATCTATAATTAGGAAATTTTTAAAAGCAATTGAGAAAGAATACTCAAGTACAATGTCAAAAAATCAATATATTTCAAATTACGAAATACTGTAACTTCATCTTTTAGACAACATTTAGCTTTTTCAGTGATGTACTTGAATCCCATCTAAACCTTTATGAAGATTAATTTTTCAGGTTCAGGGCAAATATCAAGTCTCGTTAATAAGGAGGATGGTGCATCATTCCAGTGTTGTTTTTGGTTTAAATTCACAAACAACATGATTGGACTTATAGTAATACTTCTTATTGATAAAAAAAAGGAAGATTTTAGGGAGAATAGGTGTCTCTGGAGGGCGATTGGAGGAATGTGATTGCTCTAGTAAAGAACTTTTGAATTCCGTAGAGCCACAGAGATAAATAAGTTTCTTTTACGGTATCTATTTATTAGTAAAATCCCAATGTCCATTGAATAATCAACAGCACGTTAAATATATACTGACGTTTCTTTCTTGAGATATCATTATAATTAAAAAGTATAATAAAATGAATTTTAGGAGTATTTTATCCTATTATAACATATATAATTTAGTGTTTAATTGAAAAGAAATAAAAGAAAATGAAAGTTTTATTATAGTGATTGATATAAAATAAATGAAAAGCTATATTAGGTATACTTTCAAAAAATACTATATATCCCTACATGGATTTAGGAGGCAGAGTTTCTGTTTAAGTACTTAAAAGCGTTTTTAATTTTTTTCATGTTCAATATTATTAAAATCGTTTCCATTCGTCGATTCGATTTTGAAAAATTGATTGGATAATTAAGTTTTTTGAAAGACAGTGTAGATTTATAGAAATAATGTTTTTAAAAACCAAGTTCTAAAAGAAGTTAAAGTTTGGATATGAAGGGAGAGGCGCATTAAAATTCAATGATTGGTTGCAAAGGTTCTTTGATTGAAAATGAATAAAAGTTGACTTGAACAGATGTTAATTTTTATATTTCTATGCCAAGGTGTTAGTAAGTGAAAGGTAGATTTCGACTAGTGAATTTACGTCTAAATATGGAGTGGCTTCTTCATTCTGTCTTTCCGCATGCGCTTGGCAAGGATATGTATATCATGAAAGGATGCGCTGTGGTTGGTGAGTAACACAGCCTAATGAAACCTCCCCTTCCGAAGTAGAGCAGTGGAGAGTTATTCTTAGCCCCGCACTCGTGCTTCGTGGGCTCAGTCGTAGTTGAGTCGTGAGGTGGTCTGGTTTGGTTTACAATTCGAAAACAAGCGCCTCGCTCATTTATTCCTAAACAGGCAGTTGATTTGAAGAAACACAGAGAGCGGAGGGAGCGCGAAGAGCGCGATAACCACCACCACCATGGATAACAATATAGGTGCCGGAGCGGAGAGCGCAAGTGGCAGTGCCGAGGAGGACGAGATGGTGACCACCGAACGCGAACTGGCCGAGGACGCGCAATGGAAACGCATCCAACAGAACACTTTCACACGATGGGCAAATGAACACCTGAAAATGGGCAATAAGCATATTGGCAACTTAGAAACGGATCTATCCGACGGATTACGTCTCATAACACTTATCGAGGTGCTTTCGGGAAAAAATCTCGCCAAACATAACAAACGACCGACATTTCGTTCACAAAAACTTGAGAATGTCTCCGTTGCACTAAAATTCTTGCAACAGGATGAAGGCATCCGGATAGTTAACATTGGTAAGTAAACATCACAGCCAGAAAACGAAATACTTAGCCATTTCTGGCTATCCACGTGCTCTTGAAATAACTTCACGGAGATAACAACACAACGCGTGTATTTGTTTATATAATTAACCAATCGAGACAAATTCTTCGCTTACCACTAAAACAAAAAACACAAATAATTGGAATTCCATCTCAATATCAGAAACAAATAATCACTTTCACCGGTCAACAATTTTCCAATTATATATTCATACAGTGCCCCCCCCCCCCTCTCTCTCTCTCTCTCTTTGCTTTCAATCATGAAAGATAGAAATCACATCAGAACGATCTATTTGATTATAATTCAAATTAGAATTCAAATCGAATATTCTATGATAAAATCAAAATCAATCTAAGTTCACTTCACAGAGACGACAAGGGAAATCACAATTGAAATACATATATATATATATATATATATATATATTATTTCCTTATGATTGGTTTATTATTTAAAAATATTTGAAAGAAATCAACTTTGAAATTAATATCCGTGATATTTCTCGATATCGAAAATATAAATATACTGAACTTCAAGTTCACTTAAATTATTGTATAAAAACAATATATATATATCTATATCTATATCTATATATATATATATAAATATTGTAAAAAAGAATATAATTATTTATTTATATAAAATTAAAAATATTTTTTATTTCTCAAATAAATTAAGATTATAAAAATCTAGGGTCACGAGTAGATTCTTATACTTAAAGGTGAAGCGTCCTTGCCCTTAAAGTAAGTTCATTTCCCCACTCACTCTTCTTTTCAATACATAGGTTCTTTACTCCTGTTCTTCCTTATTTTTTATATTATTATAAGATCACTGGATAAATAAACAGATTCAGTTGGTACAATGTATGTTAAAATAAAAAATATGATTCAAAAAAGTTTTATGATTTTTTTTTTAAATATTTATGGTCATTTTTTTATTTTGGGATTTTGTTTAATTCTTTCGCCCCAAATAAACAAATGAACCTTATTATATAAAATCATTAATTTAAGAATTTTTTTTATAAAAAAAGTTAAATATTAAAATGTTTGATTTATTTTTTATAGTTTATTTAATTTAATATTAAACTATTAATCTATATATACATTCAAAAGAAATATAAATTTAAATATATATATATATATATATATATATATATCTTTTTCTATATAATAATAATACTAATCTGAGAAATGAATTAAAAAAGTATTCCCAGAATATATATATATATATATATTTAAATTTTATTATTTCACAATCAAATAAAAAAAAACCCTACATTGTAACCTGCTTAAAATAATACATTTATTTTATTTAAAATCATACCACAAAGTAATATGTAATCTCACTTAAAAAAAGCTGGAAAATCACATTACTTTCATAATAATATCTAGTGATATATACAAAAGATATATTATAAATTTTAATATTAAAATAAATAATTATAATTACTAATTAGAATTATATTTTTTGTTTACATTGGTTTTAGTACCCCAATGTGGAACATTTAAATTTAATCAATTTGTATTTTTAATTGAGTCTAAATTTTATTATTTTTCTTGAAAATTAATAATTCATATGAATTTTATAATATTTATTTATATATTTTAATTTTTTAACTTTTGGACTGCAATGTCAATTTAATCCTTACCATTTTATATTTTTACGATAATAATTACATAGACATAACATTTAAGGAAAATTTTCAATCATTTGATCCGAGATTAAAACATTCAATTACATTAATTGTTTAAAAAATAAGGTTTAATATTTAAATTATACTATATATTTTATAGTGATGTTTATTTAAGAAAATTATTAATTTTTATCATTTTATAATTTTACTTTTAATTGTTTATAATCGGAATATGTTTATAGTTTTAAGGGAGAAGGAAATTTATCAAAAATGTGATATTAACATTATTTTATATTATGAAGAGGATTTATAAAAAAATGCATATCTTCTCGAATATTATTATCCTTTTGATTACAAAACCTACGTATTTAAAATTTTCTATATTTTAATTGCAATTGTCGAATCTCCTTTTATATTTAAGTCGTCTGCGTAGTCTAATTCTTGATTTTTTTTGTTTAATTGCATTCGGATTGATTTTTACCCAATTTGTCTAATCACATACTCAAATACTAAATTAAATAAATAAAATAATAGTGCGTCCCTTATTTTAACCCACTCAGAATTTCTGATAATTGATTTCCTCATCTTGCTCTTTCTTTACTACTTTCAAGACAAATTTGAAGATCAAAATTTGAAAAGGTTTATCTGGATCTATTGAGTCATATGCTTTACTAAAGTCTCAAAATAATTGGTGAACCGAAATATTGATTCGCGTTTTTTTTCTAATATCTGCATTAATGAAAATATCTGATCTAATGTTGATCGATTTGGCCTAAACCCGCATTAATATCCTCCTAATATTTCCTCCGCTTATGGTTCGTAAGTATGTTATAATAGAATCTTGATCATTTCATTTTGATATTTTATTTTCATTGCTTGATTTTTATTGAATATTTTTAATGAAATTTGAGAAAATCCAAAGTTAGAAACTTGAGATAATAAAATTAACATATTTAACGTTATAATAGTATGTGTAGATAAATTAACAATATATACATTCATTAATAGTATTAATTTAAATTGATTTATTTGTTTTTTTATTATTACGTTATTTTATTAATTTTTCTAAACCATAGTTATTTTCCTCCCTTAGAAGAAACTTATCTAACTCTGTGATACTAGGGAATTTGAAAATTATTAGTCGCAGCAAGAAGATTTCTCTAACAGTTTTTGTTCTCACTAACCTCCATCCAACACCTATTCTCTCCCAATTTCAGAGTCATATGCTTTGCCAAGACTCTGAATAATTTGTGTACAGAAATATTGAATGTTTTAGCGAGGTTAGATTTGATCTAATGTTGTCCAATCTGGCCCTAATCTGAATTAGAAGAAACTTATAAATTGTCTCCTCTTCCAGTCCAATTCATTTACCCATCTATGTTACATGAGGCATCTAAATTTCTTAATTTGGCTAGAACACTTTCTGATTTTTAAAATTTAAAATAGAGAAAGAGAGCGAGGTTCTATAAGGGAATTTTGTAAATAAAATCACATATTGATATTTGTTATTGTAAAATTATTCAAAAAAATACAAAAAATAAGTTGACCTGTGGCCAGGTCCGAACCGACCGACGGTTTGAAATAAATTAATTTCCAGCTACAGAAACAATTTCAAATAATTTTCATATATCTATTAATGTAATAAAAAACAGATATGGATACATAAATAATAAATATAAACATTTTTAATTTTATTTTATTTATAATATATATGCAAGACCAGGCTGTAACGTCATGAATGGCTGGATGACGTCATATAATTTTAAATCAAGAAAAAACTAATAAATATGATTTTTCTCGAGGATAAAACCAATACAGAGTGCATGATTCGTGGTGATATGTAAAAAAATCTCCTTATGTGAAATTTGGTACGAAAATAACCCTTCCCTTCTTATCGTCGATCGCTAATACTACCACTTCCGGTTTCCGGATTTGCACCAAAAGTTGATCAATTCATCCCACTGATGCATTAAGTAAATATACCAAATTTCATCAAAATCGGTTGAGCCGTTCAGGCTGTACACATCTATACGGACGGACAGACGGACAGACGGACGGACAGACATCATGCTAAAAATACTTTTTTCTGTTTAGAAAATGCATGATTCGTGGAGATATGTAAAAATCTCCACATGTGAAATTTGGTGTGAAAACAATACCTCCCTTACTATCGTCGGTCGGTAATAAATAAATACACAACGTTTCGATTGCTACTTCTGCAATATCAATATGTGGTTTTATTTACAAAATTCCCTTATAGAACCTCTCTCTTTTTCTTTATTTTAAATTTTAAAAATAAAAATAAAAACATCCACCAAAGCTTTAATAAGGTTCTAATTATATTCGATTAGTCTATATATTATTAATATCAGTATTTTTTTTATAAATTTATAAATATAAAAATACATTTATTTTAAATATTCTCAAATAATATCCCTATTATAATATTATAATTAAAATTACAACTTTTAAAGTATTATAATTACACTCATATTTGTGAATTTAATACCAAGTTGATTTTCAAAATTTTCTATTTTATTTGCATATGATTGATTACATGTGTTAAAATTTAACAAATACAAATATCTATTTTTTAAATTTATATACAATTTAATATATTTTTTATTAATATCACATCAAAAAAGAGAATTTATTAAAAATAAAAAAGAAACATATTAATAAATTATAATAGAATATAATGTTAATAATTTAGATTTAAAACAAATTTAAAAAATTTACTCAATTTAAAAAAGACAAAAATTTAAAACTTGTTTATATCATTTGTCTAAAAAATCATATTTTAATTTTTATATACCAACAAATTATTTCTACACTTAAAATATAGATGTAATTAATAATTGAGTAATTAAACTAAAAATAAAAACAAAGATAATATAATTTAGTCATTTTAATTCACGTTTTTGAAAATATTTTTGTCTTCATAAAACACTAAAAAAAATAATTTCTCTTTTTTTTAATTAGACATAGATAAAATTTATACCATTCACTAGGGTGACCAAACGTCCCGTTTTTCCGAGATTGTCCCGTATTTAGGTGCTCTGTCCCGGCGTCCCGAAAAAGTCTTCGGGACAGCCTATTCCGTTGTTTTAATATTTATGACATTTCGTACTTTTTTTCAAATTTTTTTCAATTTGGTTCAAGGTAAAACGTTTGTCCCGGTTTGGTATTTTCTCGAAATATGGTCACCCTACCCTTCACTTTTAAATAGAAAAGAAGAAATATACAAATATATAAATAAAAAAAAATAACTTAAGATGAATATGATTTAAATATTTTATTAAATTAATTAAAATAAGAACTTTTAGAATAAATTAAATAATTGGAATGTTATTTGAATATTATAAATTAAAATAAAAATTTAAATATTATAATTCTTTGTGTGGAAATTGCTAGAAATATTAATTTTATCTTCATTGTCGGAAATGAATCGATTCCTTCACTGAGCCACGAGACGAGAGTCTGAATGAACAACACGGAGGATTATATAAATTTTTAAAAATTAATTTCTGCGGCTATTGATTAGATATTGATATAATTTATAGCCTATGTTCAAATAGAGGTTTTTAAGAATACGAGGGTGGGGTGAAAAGTTTCCGGCCTGTTTTTAAATTTTTTTTTGCTTTATTTTTCAACATTCAAGATAGCTGAGACAGCTGAACGTGTGGGAAATATTTTGCACAACCATTTGAACAAGGAAAGCTGTGTGCAACGTGGGTGCCGCGTTTGCTAACATTAGACCAAAAACTGCTTCGAAAAACTATTTCTACAGACAATTTGGCGTTATAGGCGTAATCCAAACCAATTTTTGCGTCGATTCATAACTGTTGATGAGACTTAAATTAAATTAAATTAATTAGTTAATTAATTCATTCATTCATTGAATTAATTAACTAAATTAGAACACCGTTTCGAGAAATGTATCAGTGTTGATGGAGATTATGTTGAAAAATAAAACAAAAAAAAATTTAAAAACATCGTTTTCTTGGTCAGGCCGGAAACCTTTCACCCCGCCCTCGTATTGTGATGTAATTTCATAGAAATACGGAAATTTTGAGTCATCATAATCACACACACACATTTTTCTCAACCTTACGTTAGTGAAAATGATTCAGGAACCTACAAAACGTATAAAATCATCAAAATCTCGACATCGAAAATTTTCGAGATCGCAATACTATCTCTGGCAAGATAGTAAAAAGGCAATCGTTAAATAGGATTCAATATGATATAATAACAAATATTGAATTTCATATTATTATTATTATAATACCAAAATTTATAATCTTTTTTCGCCAATTTTAGTTATTACGTTTGTTCTATTCTAAGGATCTTTATATTTACTTTCTGTTATCATTCAACAAAATATGATAACCTATTCTCAAGTTCAACTATTCAGTAAATACATATTAGGTTATTATTTTTATCTTAAAAATTTCATAAAAATATATTTAGAAAATCTTTTTGATTATTTTTAAGTTTAATGTTAAATCTATCTATACATGAAATCGTTTATGTAAATTGTTTTTTTCTTCAATCATTTTATCATGATTGATATCAATTATATTATGTCAATTGATCAATTGATATTCAAAAAATTATTAAAATTAAAATAAATCTTTGATAGATATTTAATGTTTAATCTAATTATTCATAGAGGTGAATAATCGTGTATAGTTTTCAAGGTCACTTCTCCTTTGCATAATCTCTCTTTATTTAAATTGGCCCAAGGTGAAAAAAAATAAAAAAAAAATAGTAAGATTCACTCGTTAAAAAATTACTTATTCCTATTCATTCCTCTCTCTAATGCCATTGTATTTATTTTTATTATTTTTCTCAAGTAGTTATAATAGAAATGGAAATAATTAAATATGAGCTCTTACTGTCCTTGACCAATAAAATAAAAACAAGTAAAGTACACATGACTCAATTATTCAAGAGAATCTAAATAAAAAAAAATTACTAAATATACAATTTATCAAATCAACTGTATAACCGGCCTCCTATGTTTTATCGTGTCAATTTACAGTCAGTCAGCACAAATTTTCTTAGTATGTTGAAAAAATTTAATAAAAAAAGATATATTTTTATAATAATCTCGCGTATATAATAATATAATATTATAATATATATGTATAATTTTTTTATTTTTAAAGCCTATTTTTCCATACATACATATATATGTTTGAATAATTCCATTTTATTAAATTATTTTAAAGATTTTTATTTTAAGTATTATTTACGAGGGCAGGTCAATAAATCCGTAACTTTTTGAATGAAACAGGTTTTTTGATAAAAAATTATTTTATTTTTCAACGTAGTGTCCTTTAAGTTCTATACACTTCTTCAATTTTTTTTATCTCTTCCAAAAAATAAGATTTGTCGAGGAAATCAAAATAGGTATTTGTTTGTGAGATGATTTCATCGTTGGTGTCCAATCTCTTTCCGCCGAACCATTTCTTCACAGGTTTGGAAACAAGAAATAGTTACTCGGGACTAAAACCGGAGAATAGGGCGGATGAGGGAGCAATTCGTATCCCAAATCATGTATTTTCATGGAAATTCACTTTTTTCCATTTTCTTCTCAAATCACGAAGTAGTCTGCTTTTAATGGATGTCAGGCAAAAACCAAAACACAGCTCGTTCAAATTTCGACAGGAGTCAGCTGGTAGTTTCCTGCTGACAGGAGCAATGTTGCCATTTCATTTAAGATACGGGAACTTCAAAAAGTCACGGATTTATTGACCTACCCTCTTATAAATAATATATGATTTACTAAATTTTTGTATTTATTTGTAAAATAATAGTAAATGTGAAATTGTCAATGTCAAAACAACACTAAATATATCATATCAAATATTTATTTTATCTATACCTAAATTCTCGCCTACTCTAGTTTGCATGTTTGTAATCTATTTATTTTCATTTCCGTTTATTATCTTTTCTCTCTCTCTCTTGCTATATAATTAAAATTAAAACCTTAGTACTTATAAGTATATAGTATTAAATTTCTTAAAAATAGCCAGATTCGATTCGACAACTTGAAGTTTTCCGGACCAGAACTATAACCGCTAAGTTAACCTAAGTTATCAATATACTTCTTATCAATACTTATTATTTACTTTTAAAATTATTTAAAATCTTGTTAAATAAAAAGCCCTTTTTTTTGTATTCATAATTGTTCCAGTTCAGACTCTATCCTGACCTATACCATACCGAATAAATTATAATATCCGTATAGTCATTTATGAATTTTCAAATTATTATTTCTATTTATTATCTTACACAAATATAAAATAAATATTTTTTTCAATTAAAATTTGTTAATGTATATTCGTGTGACATATTAAATTAATTATATTTCACTAAATCTTCCATTATATTATATAAATTGATTAATCTGCCTTTTAGTTAAAAAATAGCAAATATAATAAAAAGTAATAAAACAATAATAAAGGATTTAGTGAAAATATTCCCAGATATTTATTATGAAACAATCAATTCAAAGTCAGATAAAATGACTATTATCTCTTTTTTAAAGAAATAAATTGTGAATAACTTTATTTTGTACAAAATAAAAGTTACATTTTAACAAGGCGGATGTTAGAGCTCCATCGAAAACCACACAGGATGTTTTTTTACCACACAAGTGAAACCCTAATGCGAAACAAGCCAATAACTCATTTAAGAATAACGATTATTTAATGGAAATGTGTTTTAATTTCCATTTGTTTAATTATAGAAAATATTCTCTAATAACTAGAGATTGAACTCGCTCGATTTTTTCTCCTTAGTTTCCAATCTAAAATATAATTTGCAAAAATTAATAGAAATCATTCAACTCAATTTTAAAAAATTTAAAAAGAATAAACTAAGCTCAATCCATTCATGCATTTCTGTTGAATCAGTAGAAACGTCACCTCCTATTTCAATAATGATGATATAGAAAATAACTTAGAAATGCAATCATTCTCTCTCTCATCCATTTATTTCATTTATATTTTTCCTTTTAGAAAAAAATATTTTTTGCAACTATATGGTGTAAATACTGTAAATTTAGCAAATTTATACTGTAAAACTATTAAATTTTTATTTTTAAATACTTTAACAAAATTAAAAAAATCTAAATTTCACATTTAAAGTAAATTTATCTTATATAAGTTTACAAAAATATAAATGCACTTGGTCCTTTGTCTGTATCTTTGCATTAATTAAATACATACGAGGTTTGTTCAAAAGAAAAGGTGAATTTTGAATTATTTCGAAAAGTATTCATTTATTCATCAATATCCATTTTGTCCCCTTCAAAGTAATTTCCCTCAGAGATAATGCACTTATGCCAGGGCTTCTTCCAATCGTCGAAGCGCTTCTGAAATGCGTTTTTCGGTATGGCCATCAGTTCGTTCTTTGATTCCGACTTTATCTCATCAATTGTGGCAAAACGCTTTCCTTTCATTGGTCACTTCAGTTTTGGAAATAGGAAAAAGTCTCAGGGAGCCAAATCTGGTGAATACTGTGGTTGAGGCATGATTACGGTTTTGTTTTTGGCCAAAAAATTACGAACAAGCAATGATGTGTGAGCTGGGGCATTATCAGGATGCAGAATCCATAATTTGTTTGTCCACAATTCTGATCGTTTGAGCCGTATTGGTTCACGCAAACCTTGCATAACTTCCTTGTTGTATTCCTTATTTTTTTAAGTAAAAAATCGAAGAATACACAACGTGATTAACTTTTTCAGTTGTCAAAAACAAACTACTAATCCAAAATGGCTGATATTGTCAACATATGAAAAACATGCAGCCTACGAACATTCAAAATTCACTTTTTCTTTTGAACAGACCTCGTATACTAGATGTATGCATATGAAACCGCCTTTTTGAGCTGTACACATAAACTTATATTTTATAAAAGTGAAAAAAAATATTTTATTAAAAATAATTTCCTTCGTTAAAAATACAGCACTACCATCTCTCTAACAATTTGTGAATTCCTCTCCATAAAAAAGTTTCCTCTTTTGAGGCAAACCAGCCGTCGAGCCATTTCTCGTCATTTTCATTATCGATGAAGTGTTGTTGAGCCAACGAGTGCCCCATCGAGGCAAACAAATGGTAATCAGATAGGGCTAAGTCTGGCGAATAAGCCGTATGGGAAGAATTTTCCAACCAAATGTTTCAATGGTTTTCTTCGTCTGTCTTGAGGCGTGGGACGGTGCGTTATCATGCAACAAAATGACTTTGTGTTGTCTGTTTTGATATTCTGGTCTTTTCTGACTTAAGACTTGTTTCATTTTCACCGTTTGTTGTTTATACCGTTCCGTATTGACAGTTTTGCCAGTTTTGAGAGACTCATAATAGATAATGCCCTTTTGATCCCACAGCATTGTCTTCTGTCCATAGCGATTTGACCCTGCAGTCGATGTTGATGCTTCGCCTTGAGAAACCCATTGATTCTCAAAATAGATCCATTTTTCGTCTCCAATGACAAAGAATGAAGGAATGACTTTCTTTGGTACCTGGCAAGTAGCATCTCACAAGTAGTTTTTCGATTCTCCTGCAGCCTTAACTCTTTACACCGTGATTGGCTAAAAGCATCGTTGCCGTAAGCTTTCACAAGCATTCGATGGGATTCTGCAGCAGTTTGCTTCAAATGGTAACTAAAAATCAATGCTGACCGCACATCGCTATTTTGAGGCACAAATTTCATCATGTTTAAGGTTGTAAAAATATATGCTGCTGGCTGTGTTAATCCAAATTTTTTAAATTCAAAATATTCTACAAACAAAACAAAAACAAACTCAATCACTCGTCTGTATGATATCTAGTATGACCGCTAGGAGAGTTCTAGAATAAGGGCGGTTTCATATGAGTACATATATATATATATATATATATATGTCTAAATAAAAGAATAAAAATAAAAGAACAGTCACAATGAATTTCTAATCCAACCATTTATTAATTTAAGCAATTGATTATCAGCGATTATTAAATTTAATAATTAATACTAGAATACTAAGCACTTTTCTTAATTTGCTTGAGTATAGTTATATAAAATTCTATCTATCTTTTCCTGGAATAAAGACAGATTAGAATATTTGTTAGTAACGAACTGAACAAAATAAGAAAAATTTTAAATTTTTTAAGATGGATATACAAACTTTTAACCCAAATTTTTATTTTTATAATATAGATATACATTTATAGGTATAAATTAAAAGAGAAATGAAGCTAAAATACTCTCTATGACAAGTTTATCAAACAAGTGACTAATAAGTCATTAATTCAGAGAAATTCCAGGACAGATGATGCCATTCAACTGAGATCACCAAGGAGAAATATCCACCTTGCCTTTTAAGGAAAAATACAGTTAAATCAGGAGAAAGATTATGAAAAAAATAAAAAATCAAATATCAATATAATCAATTTCTATAATAATACAAGTAATAAATATAAATTAGCATAAATGGATTTATAAATACATTATCAGAAATTTATTTTGAGAAATAATTTCGAAATATTTTATATTATATTTATTATATATATATAAGATTGTATACAAATTTAAATTATAAGCGGATATTTTTATTAATTTATTTTTATAATCCTAAATAAATATAGAAACATTTATTAATTGTATTTTTAGGATAAAAAAAATCTTAAAACATCCATTTTATAATTTTATTATAAATTTTGAATGCTAAAATTTTATGGTTTTTAAATATAATATTATATATATTTTTTATTTTTGGGTGGATTATAGCTTAAAAGCCGGCTGTTTTTCACGCGTACCCGTATTCATATCTTGAATGCTTTATACGAGTATATTTTGTATATACTCATAAATGAATACATAGAAAGGCTTACTAAGCGACGAAGAATCAATGGTCTCCTTTGTTTTGGATCGTGAAAAATGCCGGCAATTATTTCGATGCAACCGATTAAGTTCAAATATAATACAATAAATAATTCAAACCTTGACTTTCGATAAAATTAACGTTTGATCTAACGGAATTAATATTTGAAAATCAGAAAATATTCTATCATTTTAATTGAGAAAAGTTTTAAAAGCGATCGAAGAGATATTCATGTGCTGACTCTCTAATGGTAGTGAGTCACAAGTTATGAGAAGCCCTTTTAAGGACAAAAGTCTGAACGCTGTTCGTCTATCTAGGCCAAGGGGCCAGGTCGTTACATACATTATTTGATAGTTCTATGGATTTGGTACAATTAGTAAACTAGTTTCACAGATGGCCATTACAGGACGACCATATTCCCAGAAATCGCTTTTTCATTAAATATTTTTCTCTATAATAATCCTTTACTTACATTTCACTTATTTTACTATAAATAAATCTAATTAATCTACATATTATTTGTTTTTAGAGTAATTCAATTTACTTGTTATTCTTTTTCATATTCTATATCCTAGTTATACTTGAGAAATGAAAGTTATCGGTTTGTTGGAAGAATTATATACAATTTATATTAAAATAGAAATAGTACATTTAAAGTTCAAAAATATTATTTTTCGAATATGGTCTCTCTCTCTCTCTCTATATATATATATATATTATTCTTATATATTCTATTATGTATTGTATTATGATTTGACATAAAACTCACAAATTAAAAGTGAGAGTTAGTGATTTCAATTTTTTTTTATTCAAAACAACTATTATAGTCATTATTATCATTATGATTTTAATTAAATTTTTCAAAATTATTTTTTGATACAGTTTTTTTATTTCTATAATTTTGATTCAATCACTTTAAGGGATATTATCTAACTTTTAGTTTAAAAAAAAATAAATTTTTATATGTCTATACTCTATCCAGGGCCCGCTCTAGCATTTACGGCACCCATGGCAAATGAATAAATTGGCGCCCCTATATATTCGTAAAATTTATAACATTCATAAACAAATGCCGCCCTTCAGATTTTCTTCCCCGGACAAATGCCCGGTTTGCCGCCTTCTAGAGCGGCCCCTGACTCTATATATCCTATACAATTAATCAGGAACAAATTATAAACCATTCGAATAATAATTAATGTTGAAAAATTAAGTTATTTATATTTGAAATTTACTAAAAAGAAAAATAAAGAAATAATATTTTGTTTCTATAACTATATTTTAAAAATTTAACTAACTAAAAAAAAAAAAAATTTAAATGAGGATTAAGGGTTAGTCAAACTATTAAGTAAATGAATATTTTTATAATAATATTGGTAAAAATATATTAATATAATTTTCATATTTATAATTATAATTTATACAGATATTATTAAATTTATTATAGAGAAGTATATTTGAGAGCGAGATGATTATTTCAATTAGTCAGTCAAGAATAATTTAGATGTAGAAAATTTATCTGATTGAATGATCACTATTCAGTGATTAATTGTATTTAATTTAATTAAATATAAATATCTTTAGAAAATTGTTTTGATCGATTTTTTTAAAAAAAAAATTTTTTAATTGTTAGCCCATTTGTTATTAATTAAGGAAAATTAAAAAAAATTATTTTTTTTAATTGTTAGCCCATTTGTTATTAATTAAGGTAAATTAAAAAAAATTATTTTTTTAGAGATCTATAAAACATTTTTGAAGATATTTAGGGGTCAATGATGAAAATAGTTTTACCAGTGACTCTTTTAGACTGTTCGTTCACTCACAGTATCACATGCAAAATCAATGTCTGCAAATGGCCCTTTTATTCTATAATAAAAAAGGAAATTTCAAAAATGAAACAAAACTTCTAAAATAAGATATTACCTAAAAATAGTAGTGACATAATTTTTACAAGTCGCTGTGCGCAATGTTCTCATCCAAGGTCAGCCGTCAAAGACAGCATTCCAATCTGGCGAAGTTTTCAGGCCGGTTTTGCGGACGACCCGGCTCCAGCCAGGTCATCCATCCTTTACTGCTTCCAACAGACATATTCTTCTTCTTTACAGATTCAGCCTTTTTAATATTTTCCAAATCATTTCTCTTTTCTATTGATTTCTATCCAAAACTAGAAACAATTTTACTATCTCTATATATACATGCTATACTATATATATACAATATACATAATACTGTCAAAGAAGTTTTTAACAAAAAATATGATTACTTTTATTATAATTTATTCACATAGAAATTATTTAAAATTTATTTTTTCTTATCAAAGGAGCCATTAAGAGTTTAACATTCTTGAGAAAATATTTAGTATTACGCTCTTGTGTGTGTGTGTGGATAGAATTTCTAAAATCGCTAAATTTAAAAAAAAAATATGTTTATAATATTTTTCATTAGAAAATTATAATTTTTATTATAATTATTATTATCTACATCTTATAGTTTGAAAATTTTTATTATAAAAAATAGATTTAAGAAAAAGACATTTTTATTCCTTATTCAGATATAATATATAATTATATATAATTTATAAATGAATATTTTTAATAATAAAACTAATCATATAATTCTATTTTATATATTATTTAAAATATATATTTATATAAAATCTATTTTATAAAAATAGATATCAAGCAATAGCTTAGCTTTGGAGCAAAATGGGGTCTAAAATTCTATAGTTAAAATAATATTAAAGAGAAGAGAATAAAAAAAAAACAGAAAATACTTAGAACAATTTAGTTTATAATTATTATTTTTCCATTGTGATTTCATTTCATTAAAAGATATCATATTCTATATATTATCTATATCTATTTTTATGCATTATAACACTAAATTTATTTTCTTTATTATCGGGTGTAATTTAAGTTATGTAAGTATTATGTTGTTTGCTCGTACCAATTAATTTGATTACTACTTGATTATTCCCTTCATTAGAAAAATGATTAGAGTAAGACGGTCCATATTTTTTTTTTCATTTTGACCTGAAAATAAATAGAAATGTGCATTTCGTATGAGCTAAAGCTTCCCAATCTATGTCCTCTACACAAACGTACATGTGTTTTAAATTTTCACGATTTTTCGACTTGAAAGTAACTTTGAATGTCATTAAATCATGAACTCAAGCAGATTAAAAATTTCATATTAACTTGTACTTGTGTTATATTTGCTTAAATGTTGAAGCATTTTATTAAATTTAAATGTTTCATTAAAATTAGTCTCTCTAATAAAATTTATTTTTTACAGATTCTAGTGATATTGTGGATTGCAAGCTTAAGCTAATACTCGGTTTAATATGGACTCTAATTCTTCATTATTCAATTTCGCTTCCCATGTGGGAAGGCGAGGAGGACAACTCTCATGAGGGTAAAGGCCCCACCCCCAAACAAAGGTATCTCTTCTGTAGATAAATTATCTAACTTTAAAATAAATCATTAAATATAAACGTTTTTAATCTAAATAAATGTATTTTTAATTGTTTCAAATCTATGAAACTTGAAATTATTTTGTATAATACTTTTCTACCATGTGTAAACCTTGATAAATTTCCTCAAAAGATTATTTGGTATTTGTAATCGTAATTTTATCTAATAACTTAACTATAATATCCTTATATAACTATTGTTATTTAAATGGAGTCACTGCTTATTTCGGAGGATGAAAATTTCAAATAATTAAATTCAAGATTAATTTTTATTGGTTTATACAATAAAATTTATATAATCTCAAAAATAATATTTATTATTTTCTATATATTTGAGCTATGGTTTAATAAAACAAATTCTTTTTAGTATAATCGAAATTAATATCAGATTTTTTAAAGTTTATTTCACTACAAACACTTTAAATTGAAAAATTATAAAATCAATCATTCAGTAACTATAAATTTACAATATCCATTTAAATAATTTCAATTTCAAACTAATAATCATTATTTTTCAGATTGCTTCATTGGATCCAAAGCAAATTGCCAGATTTGCCGATTACAAATTTCACTTCGGACTGGAATGATGGTCGGGCTGTTGGTGCTCTTGTCGATGCTGTGGCTCCAGGTAAAACGCAAAAAAGAGAGAAGGATTGAAAAAAAAAATGTCTTAAATTCATTTTCACATTTTGAAGAATAATTATAAATTTCTTTCCCACAATAGATAAATACCAATAATTGAAAATTATATTTATGTGATATATTTACCATAATTTACAACCTATAAATTAATTTTAGGAATAAAATTATATGGGTTTCGTAATGCTTTAACGCCTCTTTTACATTTAATATATTTTATATTTATTACGTTTTTCTCAACTTCACTTGGCGTCTGTCTCTCTGTCTGTTCGCTCTATTGACAAATTGAAATCGATTTTTCATCATCTTAATATTGAGAGAGACTTTTGAAAATTTTTATAGATATTTCAATCGATCTCTAGAAGGTATAGAAGAAATTTAATTGAATTATAATTAATTAATTGTAATTAATTAGCGATTAATTACTTTTAGTAACTAACTCCTTTTGTATTGCTCCGACTAATTTTTTTTCAACGGATTCTTAAGCATAAATATTGATTTCAGGATAGATTTTCATTTTGAATGTAATTATGAATATTTTATAGCATTAAAATTAATGATGAATTCTTATTAATCAGTTGTAACGCCAATGAAGGGGGTTTATTTCCCCTCAAATGGCATAAAGAAAAGATATATGTCCCCAAGTGAAAACAAAACTAAGCATTGACCTTTTTTTTGAAGACAATATGAGCATATAATATATATACGAGTATATATATATATATCCTATATACATTTATAAAATCTTATATTAATAAAAATTATTTATTTATAAATATAATATAATAATTATTATTAAATATTAACATTTACTAGATTAATATATTTTTTTGTTTTATTCAATTTGTGTAAATTTTTGTACAACTTCATCTTTTTCTATTTCTTGTTATATTAAATAGATTTATCATATTAAAATTGCGCTAAAAAGAATAAAATAATATAAATATAAAAATTTTTTATAAAATAACGTTTTTCCAATGGATTAAAAAGAATAAAATAATTTTTCTATAGGACTGACAAAGTTTATGGATGAATTGCTCATATTAAACTAAAAACGTTGGCCGCTTTTAGTTTTCATTTGATTTCTATGCAATTAACTTCCTTTATAGACCTATTATTCATATATATACCACACTAAAACACTTCATTAACAAGTAATACTATTTCTTCTAATATAACCAACCATTTTGGATTTGATTGATAATATGTAAATTTAATAAAAATTCTTTTAAATTTTGATACATACTTTGATATAAGTATATTACAGTGAAAAATAATAAAAGATTAATTTCTTAGCTCTTAACCTATCAATTTTATTGCATGATAAAAAATTTGTCAGTTTATGTGTTTAATAAAATTTTTATTATTACAAAAATTTGACTTGATTTTTCATATGAATTAATAAAACTAAATGCGCCCAACGTTTTTAGTTGAATGTGAAGCAATTCACCCATAAACTTTGTCAGGCTTATAGAAAAATTATTTTATTCTTTTTACTCCATTGGAAAAACGTTATTTTATAAAAAATGTTTATATTTATATTATTTAATTTTAAATTCAAAAATAAAATAAATATTTTAAAGAATTTATAGAATTATTTTTATGTATATAGTATTAATCAATAATAATATTAATATAAATTTTTAATAATTAAGAATAAAAACAAATTGTTATTTAAAAGTAACAATGTTGTTGCAAATAATAATGATCTTTTAAAAATATTCTCTCTATTTTCTTTAATTTAAAAAGATCATTTAGAATAAATGATTTAATTAAGATTATATTTGAATATTTGCATTTAAGTTCTACTTCTATACCTTCTAGAGATCGATTGAAATATCTATAAAAATTTTCAAAAGTCTCTCTCAATATTAAGATGATCAAAAATCGATTTCAATTTGTCAAAAGAGCGAACAGACAGACAGAGAGACAGACACCAAGTGAAGTTGAGAAAAACGTTATACTAACCTGGATAGAATATAGAGCTCTCGGGAGGGGCATGACCATCATAATCATTCAAAGATGCACTTTAGTAAGAAAAAAAGAAAAGAATTCTGAGCTCCCGGGGGGAGGGGGGGTCATGGCTTTCATGGGAATCAATAAAACAAACAAAATCTTCCCTAATTACTCCGTTGCAAATGTACCTTAAAGTTAAATATAAAATGTAAACTTGAATTATATGTATATACGTAAAAGTAAAATTATGTAGAATTATAAGTAAAAATTATATAGAAATAAAGAGGTTCCCTCTTTTTTAAATCCTTGTATGAAATGGTTTTTCCAATATAAGGTCATAATAGTTTATAATATTCAAAGATGCACTTTAGTAAGGAAAAAAGAAAAAAATTATGAGTTCTCGGGGGATGGGGGGCATGACCCCCATGCCCCCCCTGGAGCCGCCAGTGTCATCAATCATTGTTTTTGTTGATAGGATTATGTCCGGATTGGCAAGATTGGAATCCTACAGATTCAGTACGAAATGCTTCTGAGGCCATGGGATTGGCAGACGACTGGCTTAATGTTCGTCAATTAATTAAACCTGAAGAAATGGTCAACCCAAATATGGATGAAATGTCTATGATGACATATTTGTCTCAATATCCTAATGCTAAACTCAAAAATGGAGCCCCATTGAGAGGAAGATCAAATCCTAATAGGTATTTATATCAAATATTTATATTTACAATATAAATCTTTCTCATTAACATTTTAGATAATAATTTATTGAGTCTGATCATGTTGTTTGATTAGAGACGAAAATAGCTATTTCTTAGTTCTTTTAATTCAAAATCATTTGTTATATATTTGATATATTTAATTTTAATTCCTTATTAGAAGCTTACAAATTCTTTGTTTGATTTAATTCATATTTTTTCTAATAACAAAAAAATCAAATCAATAAATTTCTATTACTATTTTAAAATGTAAAATTTTCAAAATACCAATTGTTATGAATGATCTTTTCTGAATGTTTTTGGATAGAGAAGCGTTCTCTCTTCTTAGTAATTTCAGAAATGCCATTTTTTATCATTTATCAATATTTAATGTTATATTTTTTTTGTTTTTAAGAGTTAGAGTGTATGGACCTGGAATTGAACCTACGGGACCAGTAGTCGGGATTCCAGCAACATTTGTTGTTGAGACGTTCAGTTCAGGAAAAGGAAATGTTGAAGTGGCTGTAGAAGGTCCTGGTGGACAAAAAATACCGGTATTCAACTCATTATGCAATAAAATATAAAAAAAATTAAATTTTAAAAGTCTTGTTGTTTATCTTCTTATTAAATAAACTTAATAAATATTCATATGAATTTAATTAAATGTTCTTCAATTTCTCATTAATTATTAATTCTTTCCTATTCAGGTGGATATTATATACAATGCAGATCGAAATATGACTTATAATGTAGCTTATAAACCAACTGCTCAAGGAATACACAAAGTGACAGTGAAATTCGCTGGAAGAGAAATACCGAAATCTCCTTATTCAGTTCTTGTTGACGGTTTCGCAGGGGACCCGAATAAAGTTACTGCCTCCGGACCAGGGCTTCAACCTGAAGGAGTAATGATTGGTCGGCCCACTTATTTCGAAGTCTTCACTAGAGGTAAACATTTTGTAATTTAGTCAAATAATTTATTCATCATTTGAAATTTGAAATTATAAATAAATTTTTTTAAATAAAATATTTTTTTAAAAAATTAAAAATAACTTAAATAATAATTCTATAGTACAAGTAATATATTTATTAATTTTTCTCAGATACACACATTTTTTCTACTCGTATTTGAATTAATTTTCTTTAATTACTTTCCAGAGGCTGGTAAAGGTGGAGTCGAGGTTCTCATTCTGGACCCTGCTGGCCATAAGAATACTATTCCTGTTAAAGTTCAACAAATCAGTCCTGATGTTTGGAGATGTGAATATATGTCTACAATGTTTGGATTGCATTCAGTTAATGTGTTTTTTGCTGGACAACCTATTCCTAATTCACCTTTTGGTGTCCGAGTTTCACCCGGTATTTAAACCTTTTTGAAATTATTACTGTCACTTAGGTTGAAAAAGATTAAGAAACATAATAATTTATCTTAATAATTAATAATAAACTCTGAGAATTGCTACAGTTTTTTGTATAAGATTGATTTATCAAATGTAATCTAACATTTATTTATTTATTTATTTTAAATCATGGAACCTTAAAACTTTGTATTTCCATTGTAAACTTGAATTCAATTATGAAAAAATATTCAATTATAGATGTCAATATAGGTTAAACACAACTTCTCCAAATTTCGAGGTTTTAACAAAGAACTAAATGAATAGATAATAAATATTTTCTTTAAAAAGTAAACGAACTTTAAAGATGTAATATAATGTGATTTTCTTCCCCTGCAACCCTAATAAGTCTCCCCTCTCTAGGATGTTCACCCCTCATAAGCGCTGTTGTCAGGGAGTTAGTTCACCCCTAGCTTCCGAGCTGTAACATATATATCTATATACGTCTTTATATACGAACAGGACCCACCCTTCACATCAATATTTTGTTGGAAATCAAATAACCAAATAACCAGTGAATTTTTTTACTAGACAAATATATTTTTTTTAATTTACTAAAAAAATGATTGAAAAGAAGAAATAAATGTTTTTCTCAAGCCTGGCTCGTAATTGATTTATATAATTCTCAGACCATCCACGTGGAATATAACATTAAAAAAAAAATAGAATATTTTCATAATCAAAATGACAAAACCCTCAAACAGTAAGCCGCCCTTAAGTTAACTTTAAAATACATAATTAAAAAACTTAATATAATCAAAATGACAAAACCCTCAAACAGTAAACCGCCCTTAAACTAACTTTAAAATACATAATTAAAAAAGTTAATTAATTAAATTAAAATTAACCCTCTATTATCAACAATATTTTTTTTCTTCATAGAACTTAACAATTTTATCAAGAAAATAATAGGAGTATTTCTTAAAAAAATTATAAGATTTCATAAATTCAACATCTTATTTTGATACATATCCTACCACATCTTAAAACTTTCACATGATCACAACTCATATAATTTTTATTTTATAATTTCATTTAATTTTTAATCTTAAGTAATATATAAGGCTGATTGTATTAGAAAAAAATGTAACATTTTATAATAAAAATAGATTATAATTGATAAGTGATTCATAATTTTATTTGATTCTATTATTTTAGTGTCCGATGCTAAAAAAGTAAGAGCCTCGGGTCGAGGACTCATGCCCCAAGGAATACGGATCCGTGATGAAGCAGATTTTCGAATTCTAACTGAAGGAGCTGGTGAAGGTACACCTGAAGTAAGGGTAATTGGTCCAGGTAATTGTCAATTTTTATCCATCAAAATTAAGATTATATTTTTAAATCTCTCTACTGAACATAATTCAATTTGTCAAACTCCAAACCACAAGCTATTGAAGTCAAAATAATATTGTAAAACTTTGTTTTATTATAAAGTAATTTAAAGAATTTCGTGGTGTTTATTATCACCTTGAAATTCTCTCTCTTTAATGTTTAAAGATAAAATATGTTAAAATTAAATAGTCTATATTTAAAATTGATATTTTTCCTTTTAAAATACTTATAATAAATAAAATATTTATTAATAATTATATTAATTAATATTTTCTTGAGAAATAAATAGATAAGTAAATCTTATATATATATTATAATTATATTTTATAAAGGTTCAACCGAGCTAAATTTCTCAAATTGTTTAATTTAACTTGATTTTTACATTTAATCAAAGAGAGGATTTCCTTTAACAAAGAAAAAATAATTGAAATGATTGCAATCATTCTCCACTTTTTAATTTGATAGTTTATTTATATGGAAATATATTGAATATAAATATTTTCTTTTTGTTTGAAAATCGCTTCAAACTATCCATTTTTTTTAAATGAAATTAATTGATTTTGTAAGTTTTATTCAATTCTATTAAGCGAGAGGAGAGAAAATTCAATTAATTTCATTAATTACGAAATAATTTAATATACATTTTCTAATCATTTTTGTTGTTAATAATAATAATAATACAATATTTTTGAATTTTTACAGGTGGAATAAATGAGCCAGTTAAATTAACACAATTAGATACTACCACTTTCGAGGCTGTATATCACCCACGTAAAGAAGGACGTCACGTTGTAATGATCACTTTTGCTGGACAGGAAATACCTAGATCGCCATTTGAAGTAAATGTTGGACCCTACAAAGAAACAAAGATAAGAGCTTATGGCCCAGGCCTAGTTGGAGGTGTTGTCGGTTACCCTGCTCTCTTTACTGTAGAAACTCATGGTGAAACAGGAGCCCTCGGTGAGTTAAAATCTACTTAAATATGCAAAATAGTTATAAACTATTCATAAAATTTAAAATTTATTTATAATTTGAAATAAACACTATATAAGTCTCGTTAAGCTTCGGTCATCCGATCACAAAAGAAATTCATTTATTCAAGATTTTTATGGATTATATTTATTTAATTTAATGAGATATGAAAATGTTTTGACATAATAATCCTCAAACATTAAAATGAATCAACCCCATTTTATACCATTAAATAGTACTGTTAGATGATACAATTAAAAAAGTACATAGAAATTAACTCAAGTACAAGTAATAATTAAGATTAAAATAGGCTGGAGGTAGAGAACTGAATGGAAAGTGTGCAAAGTATAATATATTAATTTTTATTATGTATAGATAAATGTATTTAAGAAAACATATGAACAAATAGATTTGAAATAATGTAAAATTTTTCATTTTTTTTATATCAGGATTCAGCATTGAAGGACCTTCCCAAGCCAAAATTGAATGCAATGACAATGGAGATGGCTCTGCAGACGTATGTTACGCTCCAACAGTGCCGGGTGAATACGCCGTGCATATTTTATGTGACAATGAAGATATTCCAAAATCGCCTTATATTGCACATATTCTTCCTTCCACGGATTATTATCCATCTAAAGTATTTTTATTATTATAATTAAAAATTATAGTTCATTAATTTAATTTTTCTTTTTGCAGGTGGAGAGCTATGGACCTGGTTTAGAGACAACAGGGGTGATCGTTGGAAAACCAACTCAATTCAAAATTGATACACGAAGAGCAGGAAATGCACCTCTCGATGTTAAGGTTGTAATACGAGTTTTTTAAGTTTTTCAATAATTAAATTGAATTATGACTAACTACATATATCATACATAATTTTGTTATTTTAGGTCCTAGACGCTAATTGTAAAGAAGTAAAAGTTGATATCAAAGACAATTATGATGGAAGTTTTACTGCTGAATATACTCCATGGGAACCGACTAAACACACAGTTCAAGTGAGTATTAATTCTAATGAAAGATTTTATCAAAGAATTCATGTATTCTATATATAATGTATTTTTTTGAAAAAACAAATAATTGGTTCGAACAACTCATATTCATTTAAAAAACTGAATAGTTAAATATTTTATTTTCTATCATTTCCATATTTTACTACTTTAAAACTTTGTAAATGATATAAATAAAACTAAAAGAAAAAGTAAAGTATATACTAGATATTTTATACTAGTTGCTCAGTCAGCTTCTTAATACCTAGGCTGCTCCTGAACCCCTGGAGTGATCCATAGCATTTTATTGAAAGTCTATATGTAATTTTATTTCATACATTATAATAAAATTAATGTTAATTAATAAAAAATAATTTTATTTTCTTATTTATTTTTTAAATGAATCAATAAATTATGTATATACTAAATTCTACGTTATAACGAAATTCATTATTCCTTAATATTCATTTTATTATACTTTTATTTTATTTTTATATAATTTGACTGATGGTGTATAAGGAATATAAGGGGATTATAAGAAAAGATATGAAAAAATGTTTAAATTATTGATTAATTTTAATGATTAATAAGCACTGTGCAGACAAAAACATTTTGTTATACACCCTCCATTCCAAAAGAAACCGAACTTTTAATAAAAAATAGTACCACTAATGCCATCTGTTGTAATATTTTACCCGTAGATGGCTTAGTCCCTCATTGACAACTGGTATAAATTTCATGACATTTGGATGCATACAACAAAAGTTATTGCGTTTCAAATGTCAGTGTGTTTTGTCGGTCGGAAAATGAGTTTCAAACAAAGAGCTGCAATTGATTTTTGTTTTAAACTTGGTAAAACTTTTACTGAAACGCACCAAATGCTACACAATGCATATGGTGATGATTGTCTATCCCGTACGCAAGTTTACGAGTGGTTCGGGCGATTCAAATCGGGTAGAGAGACGCTGGATGATGACGAAAGATCAGGCCGTCCCAGAACCGGATTTTTTCAATTCAAAATGAATTATCCACAAAGAATTTGTTCCACCCGGCCAGACAGTCACTGGAGAGTTTAACTTGGGCGTCATGAAGCGTTTGCTGGCAAGAATTCGTCGTATTCGGCCAGAATATCTAAAAATCGGCAGTTGGACTCTTTTGCACGATAATGCACCATCACATCGTTCACGACTCGTAACTGAATTTTTGGTAAAAAATCACCTTATTCCTTTGCATCATTCGCCCTATTCACCAGATCTGGCTCCGTGCGACTTCTATCTGTTCCCTAAACTGCATTTGGCGATGAAAGGAAAGTGGCACGCATCGATTGAAGCCATTGAGAGAAGGCGACGACCGACGTCCTAAAGACCAGCGGTCGCCAAACTTTTTGACCTCACGGACCAGTTAATTCATAATTTAAATCCCGCGGACCACTAATAGGATTTTTTAAGTGTTAAATATATTTATAAATAAAAATTGTGATCAAAGAATACATAAACATTGAGTTTTTATAACTTATCACTTATAGTTATGAATTGAATCATGTTTTAATGCATCTTAAAACATAACTTAACATGATGAGTAAGTATATTCCTCATTTTTCTGCGGACCAGCGAAATTTTCTCGCGGACCACCACTTTGGCAACCTCTGCTAAAGACCATTCCAATAAAGGACATGGAGAAGTCGTTTGACAACTTGTTGGAGCGTGCAAATTTGTGTATCGATGCAGAAGGGGACCATACATTGATTAATAAAAATGATTTGTTCCAAAATGTTTATTGGTTTAGGGTGTATAGAACGATATATTTAAAATTGAATATGTGTATTAAAAGACGTTTTGAAATGTTTTTAACTTTATAATTTATACATAAACATAATATATTATACAATCATTAAATGTAGAATATAAAATAAAATAAAATGAAATTGCAGATGAAAATGGTGAAGATACACATCTAAAATTATTTTAATAAAATAAAAATAAATAATTACGGGATATTGTTATCATGAGAAATAGTATATTTGAAGTTAGCACCAGTTTGTTTTAAATGATTTTGACATTTTAATTCAAGTTTTCTGATCTGATGTGTTTGTTACAGGTGAATTATGGCGGTGTTGCTACTCCAAAGAGTCCTTTTCGAGTTCCAGTATCATCTCCTTTGAATGTTTCTCAATGTAAAGTGTTTGGTCCAGGAGTCGACAAAGACATCCGTGCAACTATTCCAACTTATTTTAATGTAGATACTAGAGCAGCTGGACCAGGTATGAGTAGTACTTTTTAAAGTCTTTTTAACGTTTATTAATAAGAATTAAATACAAGTAAAATTATATCTATAAATTAATTATTATTTATAAAAAAAAAAAAAAATGAAATTTAGTTCAATTTTTAAAATTACTCAGCATAGAGTAAATTTTTGAGTGATACTAGTTTTCTAATTATAGGAAAGTTAGAAGTATCTTTAGCTAACGAAAATGGAATCTCTGTTCCTGTTTCAATATCGGACCATGGGGATGGGACTTACACCTGTGATTATCGAGCATTAACACCTGGAACCCATCAATTAACTTGCCGTTATGGTGGCATACCAATTCCACAATGTCCAAACAAAATCATGATTCTGCCTTCTATCGATGTTTCCAAGATACGAGTCGATGGACTTGAACCAAGTAAGTATCTCTCTTTTTATTTATTTTATTCATTTCATTCTCATTTTAATGATTAATAATTATTTCATTTCTTACTATATCATTAAAATAAATTTAGAAATATACCATATAGAAATTAATGATTTTTTATTTGAATCGATTCATTTATATATAGATATACTTAAATGAGTATTGTAATTGGTTATATACACAGCCGCACCTGTCAACAGTTTGCAACAATTTCGCGTGGTCACACAAGGAGCTGGGAAAGCAGAATTTGCTGTTGCAATAACAAGTCCTTCAGGAAATCGTGTAAAAGCCCATGTGATTCCTACACATGAAGGATTTTTAGTAAATTTCACACCCACTGAGTTGGGTGAATATTTGTTAAGTATAGCGTTTGGAGGAGAGCCTGTGACCGTTCAGCCTTATCGTCTTCAATGTCTTCAATCAGGCATCAATTCCGCTCATCAGTCAGGAAAAGTACGGGCATATGGTCCGGGTCTTTCCCACGGAATCGCAGGAAAACCAGCAGATTTTTGTATCGACACGCGAGGAGCTGGCCAGGGTGGACTAGGAGTTACTGTTGAGGGACCTTGTGAAGCTGCTATTAATTGTCGAGACAATGGAGACGGCACTTGCTCTGTGGCTTATCTTCCTAACGAACATGGCGACTACAGCGTCAATATCACCTTTAATGATGAACACATTCCTGGATCGCCCTTCCAAGCTATCATTCTGCCTCCGCCGGACATTGCCAAGATTAAAGTATCCGGAAATGGCATCCAGCCGCATGGTACACAGCTGGCTTCCGGCTGTCACGCACCAGATGCTTGCACATGTTCTGTTCGTTGAGATGTCTTTGCTATTCTATTTAGTGTCCAACAATTTTTCCAAGCTCATACATTTTGATTAATTGATAAATATGATTTTCACTTTTTGTTTTTTATTTTTGCATGAAATTACTTATTTTTGTTTTTTAGAAATTGATCGTTCTCTCACCCCATTTGATCACTTTAATTTGTTACATTAGATATTGATTGGCATGCCAATTTAATTTTTAGCATTGTGTTTTATTTAATTTAACAACACTGAATTTTACCTGGTTGATTTAATTATATTAATGTATTGTCTTTTCTATGTTTTGTTTATTATTATATTGAGAATATGAATTTGATTTGAAAACACTAATTGAACCAATAGAGTATTTTTAATCCATTATTATAACAAATTTGTTTAAATTTAGTGAGAATTAAATTTCAAATTAATTTCATTATATATTAAATTTTTTAGGAGTTTATGTTGATTCCAATACGGACTTTATAATCGATACCAGACCTGTAGCTAAAAGAGATAGTATTGGAAAAATGACCTGCAACATAACAAATCCTTCTGGGATTCGAGTTGATAATCTAATAACACCTTTAGCTGATGGAACTTATAAGGTACTTCAAATTCTTATTTATTTTATTTTATAAAATAAATAAAAAATTTTTCTTCAGGTAAGTTATACTCCGTTCGAAGAAGGCCAACATACTATCGAGTTATTATACGATGGATTGCCTATACCAGGCTCTCCATTTATCGTCAATGTCAGGAAAGGTTCTGATCCTTCAAAATGCCGAGCATACGGTCCAGGTCTTGAACGTGGTTTTATTGATAAACAAAATTCTTTCACCGTTGAAACAAAAGGTATTAGTACAAATTATTGATAATTTCTTATAAATTTTATTTAATTTTAGCTTATTCAACTCTTTCTAAAGTAACAAAATCAGCTGAGTTTGACTTATATCCCCCATTTCTACATAAATCATATTAAAAATATTTATTATAAAATTATATTTAATTAATTATCTTACAAATCAAATTTTTTTAAAGATCGTATTTCTGTTAAAATAACGAATTCAAATTAAATCTATCTATTCTACAATATTATATATATATTTTAATATAATTTTGAAAGAAAAATTATATATAATTATGGAATTATATAGCTGTTTTATAAATTAGTTAATTTATTTACAGGTGCTGGATCTGGGGGTCTTGGTCTTGCAATTGAGGGTCCATCTGAAGCGAAAATGTCATGTAAAGACAATCATGATGGATCATGCACAGTAGTATATAGTACTCCAGATCCCGGAATATATGATGTCAGTATTCAATTTGCCGAAAAACATATTCCAGGATCTCCATTTAAGGTAAATCTTTTTTATTTACAATTAATAATAATAGAAATTGAAGGTTCATGTGGGATCCATACTTTCTAGGTAACTGTTGATAAGAACGTGGATGCAAAATCTGTGAAAGCCTATGGTCCTGGAATCGATCCAGCACTGTGTCGGGCAGAAACTCCAATGACATTTAAAATAGATGCAAGCAAATCAGCCAAAGCTCCTCTAGCCGTGAATTTGCGATCAGAACGCGGTCCAATTGCACATAAAATAGTGGACTTAAGAGACGGCACATACGAGATATCTTATAATCCACCTGCTGAGGGCAGCTCAATACAAGCTAACATTACTTGGGATGGAGTCAACATTCCAAATAGGTAAATTAAAGTAATCATCCACTCAATTTTTTCCCCGTCTTTTTAATTAATTTTTCCTCATTAAACATAATTAAAAAATTAAACAGAAAAAATTAAAAATGATATTGAAAATTTAATTATTTATAAAAAATAACATCATATAAATAAATATTTAATACCATCATTATTAAACAAAAATTATTTTAAGTAAATTAATTCATTGATATTTAATAATAAATAATATATATTTTAATAAATTTAATACACAATTTTTCTAAATAAGTTTAAATGTTGATAATTAAATTTTTAAATACTAAATTTAATTATATCTTTATTATTTTTCTAATCAAATCCTTCCAAATAAAATATTGTATTATTTTAATTAAAGATTTATTTTAAATTTCTGGGAATTGCTGCCTTCTTCAGTATCAAAAATACATCATTACAATCAAGAAAGTATTATTTTATATATATATATATATATATATATATTTCTATAACTATAATTTTATTTAAAATATTACTATGGATCACGAATTAGAGCAAACAATATTTGCTTTTTTAAAAAACATTTTAGAAAAAGAAAATTAAAAATATTTAGATCAAAATAAATAAGAATAATAAATTACATATCTAATATATCAAATTCAACCATTGAAATAATATTGATATAATAATAATTGATAATATTTTGGTCAGAAAAGTAATCCAGGTATCTAGATTATTATATTCATTAATATATTACAATCTACCTACGTATGCCAATACAAAGTAGTGAAAGTTATGTATTGACGCTCAGATTTTACAAAATACATTTTTAAGATCATCTGAATTCAAAGAGAATATTTTCGTCAATTAGTCTGGGTGTATGGATGTTTGAAAAGTCTTAAGAAGAAGAATTTTTCATTAATAATGAATTACTATAACATAATATTATTTGAATAATTTCGATCATATATCTTAAATAAAATTAGAGAGGTGTTCTCGTACTATATTATTTGTATAGTGGGATATCTATTAGGTATAAACTTTCAACAATGCACATTTTGAATTTTGTATTTGTATTTACGTTGAAATTTAAAATTCGAATATCTGCACCAAATATACTTATAACATCTCTTTTACGAGTTCTATTTATTTATTTACTAATATGCTAAAATTTGATACTAATTTTAATTTTTACTAAAGTTAAAATAAAGTAAATTTACGTCCTAAGTGCCTATAGATTGTATAATAAAAACATAAAAATTTTTCGATACATTAAAATGGGTAATGTGACTATATAAAATAAACCCAGAGATATATTGGGCTGTACATGAGAGAAGGAATGAGGGAGGCAAACTATATGAAATCTGGTGGGAATTGGTGTTACTTTTTCTTCTGTCATGAACTATTTACTATTACATCACAATAAATTTCTAATAAATCTTAACTGAAATTTTATATAAAAAGAAACAAAAATTAAAAAAAAAAATTAAAATAAAACCAATTTTATAGTTTAAACAAATTTTTATCTATTTTTTTTTTTTATCATTTTTAGTCCATTTTCTACAAAAGTGCGTCCAAAAGTTGAACCTAGTCGTGTCATAGTTTCTGGTCCTGGAGTAAATAGTAAAACTCTTCCGGCTTCTTTACCAGCTGAATTTACAATCGACACAAGTAATGCCGGATACGGAGATCTCGAAGTTCAAGTCAAGGTATTTTTTTCTAATATATACCATATAGCTCTACTGTATTTAAATAAGGTTTTAATTTTTAAAAATCTTTGACAATTTTGTTAAAAACATCTCACAACTAAACCTTAAAATATTTAATTCTTTGTTTTTTAATAAATATTAATTCAGTCATGAATGGCGCTATACTATATATCGTATGAAAAACTTTATTTTCAACAAATTGTTACGATATTTAATTAATTTATTTTAAAATAAATCTTCTCCTCTAATTCAGGGACCTGATCAGCATCCAAGGAAAGTAAAACTCAGCGATCAAGAGGATGGAACTTTCAAAGCTATTTATGTACCAGATGATTGTGGACGGTACAAGATTACAGTGCGCTATGGAGGCAAAGAAGTTCCTGGATCTCCTTTCCAACCACAAGCTGTTGCGACAGGGAGTGTAAGTTTACTCTATAATTAATCATTTAATTAATGTACAAGTTGAAACATAGTTTTATATTTTTTTAAGGAATGAATTTATAAAACTTAATAAAATAAAATTATTTAGGATAAATTTAAAAATTAAATTAAATTTAAAATTTGAAAAAAGTTTTATATTGATTGATGATCACGTTACATATATTATATAGGAGTATAATATTTTATACAAATCAAATTTGAATATATACCAAGAATTAAACCAAAAACAGTGTTGCACTGGCAAATGTGATAGTCAATAAAATAACTTTCAGTGACCCAACCAATTATAAGGTAAGGAACCTTGCTAAAATTTTTCAGTGGTATATTAAAATTTTCCTAAATATTTCACGGCACACCTGGAATCTTTCACTGCACACAGTTTGGCAGACACTGGTCTAAACATATATCTCGATATATATTAGCTATTCTTTATAGGGCGTGATCATGGGTTTGATTTTTACTTCTTTAGTTTTATAGAATTAAATAATTTTCTACAAACTTCAAAATTATTTATTAGTAACTCTCTGACTATTTGATGATCGAAGTCACAGACGTAAGAATTTATTTTAATGAGACTTATAATCTCAGTTACTTTGTATTTTCACAGGCTGATAGATGTGAAATTACCCAAGGGCTTCAAAGAGCTTTGACCAGTGGAGAAGATTATTGTATTACAGTGAATGCTCAAAATGCCGGATATGGTGCTGTCACTTGCAGAATTCGAAGTACATCTGGAAGGTATTTATTTAATCATTATTTAATTTATTTTAAATATCTATGCTTGTATAGTTATAATGCCTTCAGAGTGTGTGTATGTGAGAGAGAGAGAGAAAATACTGAAATAGTTCTTTATTTTCATTCATGTGTTACAGATCTATTCTTTATATATTTGTGTAGACAAATATAATCTCTCACTCAAAAACTAAACTATTCTTACAATAATTAATGCAATAATCTTATTTTGTAATATTCAAGAATAATTTAATTTAAGATTACGATCGGGTGTAGTAAAAATGTTCATTTCATTCAAATTATTCATTGGTATAAAAATTAAAATCTATAAAACCATTATTTTGCTAATGTGTCTGAGGTATGGTAAGATCTATGATATTGGGGACGGGGGAATAGAATGGTATTTGAAAATAAGATACTGCATAGCTTTTATAGACCAAAGAGAGATTAAATCCTTGGGAAATGGCGAAGACTGCAAAACGAGGAATTTATTGATCTCTGCATCTCCAAACATGGATAATGGATAGGGTTATAAAATTGAGGAGTTTGTCTTAAGCGGAACACACATGGTTAGACTGAGTAAGGAAAGACTAGAAATAAATTTATTTGTGAGGAGAACAATTCGGTAGCGACCGGTTTATAAACCATGGGTGGACAATATACAAGAAGACGTGAGAGAGTTGAGAGAGAATATGAGTTGGACATTGATGGCTCTGGATAAGGTGAGTTGGAGTAATGTGGTTGCTGCGACCAAGAACTTTTTAGTTTTGAATATATAGTTGTCTCTTTCTGAAATTTCTTATACATTATTCACTAAATTATATTAATAAAAAAGTAGAATAAAATGAATATTAGTGAATATTGTATTCCATTATAACATACATAAACAATATAATATATAATTCATTTCGTGATTGAATTAAAAAATAAACAAGAAAACAAAAAGAAAATGAAGATTTTAATATATGGATTCAAAATAAATGAAAAGCTATTACGTACAACAAAATACTATGCATCACTCCGGCAGCACAGAGGACAATGCCCCTTGTTCAGGTGCGAAGAACATCGAAGGCAACCTGAGCAGCTGGTATAAATTATTATACTATATTTTGAGAACCAGTGGACGGAATATTTTTTATTTCATTATGATATAGAAATGGTTTGCTAATTCAATCAACTCGTAGCTCTTATAATTTCCAAGATAGCAATAATGTACAACTTAAAATGAATACCATATATATTAAAGAAATTTTAGAAAAATTTAATTTTTTTCAAGACAATTTAAGCCTTCCTTCTCCAACTAACATTGTTTGAGGAGTGATTAAAGTTGTTCAAACTTAAATTTATCTATATATATACAATAATTTTCTCTGATTTCAATTAAATATATTTTAGGTAATATTTCCCATTCATTCATAATGAAAAAAATACCAACGACTAGCACGAGGATTATTTATTAAATGTTTAATGGTAAATTAAAAATAATAATTAATAATGAATACATTTATATAAAGAAAATATTAATTATTATTAACAGTTATGTTCTTCAACTCTGAATTATCTTATTTTGTACATTTGCAAAAATGTTAGATATGGTATTAATTTTGTTTCTAATTAAAGTATACATACAGTATTATGATATTTAAAGTACTTATATTAGATATACTCTGGGTTAAATATTTTTCATTTCCTTCAACAATTAAACATTAACATTAGAGTTCACATCTCGGAATGTCACTTTTTCTTTTCAAATTCTCAAACAAATACAGATTTTTTTATTTTACATCTTATATTATTTATGATTGACAATTATTCTAACGAAATTAATATATTTACAAATAATAATAAATCATTACTCAACGGTAAATAATAGTTTTTAAATATTTTAAATCATTAGAGACCTTCGTATTTGGATTATAATTCAATTCATGATATCCATTTGTCGAATCTAGTTATTGAAAGCTCATGTGGGTTCATCAACCCAAATATATAAATATCTAAGCAAAGTTTTATAAAATAGAACGAACAAACTCAAATCCACTAACACTCAGATTTTTATATATTTTCTATTTCTATTTCTATATATACTGATATTTAATATATATATATATATATCAGTATTATCTTTAATTTTATTATTAAACATGTATTCTTAAGAATATTACTTATTAATATTCTACAACGGACTTTTGTGTAATTTAACCTTGACAGTGTATCAATTTTTCAACAAAATTTTATCCAACCTCTATAGTAATTATTAATCTGCGAAGAAATTTCTATAGGAACAAACGAAATTAAAGTAAGATTAATATTGAATAAATTACTAATTTAATATATTAAAAATATTTTATATAAAAATATACCTTAGATACCATTTATTTAATTTAAACTGTTAATTATTTTTTCGTATTTATTATATAATTTTTCAATCAATTTATTTGTTTTTAGGGGCTAAACTCTTCACCATTGTGTGGTCCAATTCCAACAAATTAATTAGTATTAAATAAACGATTAAAACGAAATCAAGAAGGCTGTTTATTTTGAGATAACACTGTATCATTTTGCTTCGAGATATTTATTATTTTTAATATCTTATTTGAAACACAGCCATAAATATTTTCAATTCTAACAGGATGGGAATTAAAAAACACCCTATTCTATTTATATAAACTTATGTAATAATAGACATCACCACACACAAGTTTTTCTTATTAATTACCCGAAAATATGCCTGGGCCAAAATATCTTAATAATTTAAATTTCTAAGGAAATGATAAAATTAAATACAAAATCAAATCCAAATAAATTTTTACCGACCGACGATAGTAAGGGAGGTATTGTTTTCACACCAAATTTCACATGTGGAGATTTTTACATATCTCCACGAATCATGCATTTTCTAAACAGAAAAAAGTATTTTTAGCATGATGTCTGTCCGTCCGTCTGTCCGTCTGTCCGTCCGTATAGATGTGTACAGCCTGAACGGCTCAACCGATTTTGATGAAATTTGGTATATTTACTTAATGCATCAGTGGGATGAATTGATCAACTTTTGGTGCAATTCCGGAAACCGGAAGTGGTAGTATTAGCGATCGACGATAGGAAGGAAAGGGTTATTTTCACACCAAAGGAGATTTTTTATATATCACCACGAATCATGCACTTTGTATTGGTTTTATCCTCGAGAAAAATCATATTTATTAGTTTTTTCTTTTTTTAAAATTATATGACGTCATCCAGCCATTCATGACGTCACAGCCTGGTCTTTCATATATATTATAAATAAAATAAAATTAAAAATGTTTATATTTATTATTTATGTATGCCTATCTGTTTTTTATTACATTAATAGATATATGAAAATTATTTGAAATTGTTTCTGTAGCTGGAAATTAATTTATTTCAAACCGTCGGTCGGTTCGGACCTGGCCACAGGTCAACTTATTCTTGGAGGGCTCTATTTAAATATTATATTTTTACATTTTATGTAAAATTATTAATTATGAACACGATCCTAAATGGAGGAATATAAATTAAGAATGTTTATTTTAGTATGACTAACTTTACATTTAAATCACTTTCCTTTTTGTTTTTGCAAACATTAATAGACTTTTACATTTTTTAGTATATATTGGTATATCTATATATATATAAATTTATTTATTTATAGTTTCAACAGAGCAAAAACAGAGCATAAAAGAGTATAATAATTGAAAACATACAATAAAAATTTTTAATAATTTTTTTTCAGTCATAATTATAAATTAAATATCATTACATTCTGAGAGAATGTACTATTTATTTGTAATCATAGGAATAGTATGTTTATAATAAATTATTCAATATCTTATATATATATACTTAAGCTATACCATATATTAATGTAATATACTTGAGATATACCCTTATCAATGGGAGAAAGCTATTTTTTCTCAAAGGGTCCCAACTTAGTAAACATTCCATTTATATATAAACATGATGTCAGCGGATATCATCTATAACGCGAATATTCTCTCTCTCTCGAAGATCCAATTACCTCCTCGAAACAAGAGCCGCTATCAATCTTTCTTAAAAGATATACTACTGCTATATACTATTCTATATGTTATATAAATATTTATTGACCTAGAAATAGGAATATATATATATATATTCTTGTATATATCTGTGTATGTATGAGTAATTTTAAATAAATAGATAAATATATATCTATTCATAGCCTAACCTCGGCGCAATTCACACACACACATTTCTCACTCAGAAATCACTAGATTTATTTTGGGATATGGAAATAATTAATAAAAGTAAAACGAGCGTGATCGCGTCTTTTAGCCTTCTCCTATGTCACATCTCCGATGTCTACTCTATGTTGTTTTCTTCAACAGTTGTCATTTTTATTTCATCCGTTGCTTTCTCGATAAATTTTCCCCGATTTTGTCATTCATAATTTTTTTTTCATATTAATGTAAAATGATATTAAAAATATCCACTGTCTCTTTGCTATATTTTTTACCATTCGTTATTCGTTATCCACACCATTTGCAAAGGAATTGAATCCAAGCCAATTATACTTTTTCTCTGGTTGATCTTAGGCCATATTTCTTCCTTCATTCACCTTTCAATCAACTAGGTTAATTTTTTTTTTACCAACTGTCTCATTAGAAACAAAACGAACTAATCTTGACTAGTTGAAGTTATTTTTTTTTTAATTTATCTTCGAAAATTTTAACGAGAATTTTATTAGAAACATAAGATCCATTATTTAAATTCTAATTTTAAATAATTAATTAATTTATGTACTATTAATAGTTTATATTTATAATATAAAATATATAATAAATCTAAATAAAATATTCTAATGTATGGATGTCCATTTGTCACGATTTATTTAAGGTATTTGACGGTATTTTTTTTAAACATCTTATATGTAAATAAACAATAATAATGTGTTCTTAAGCAAAATAGTTTATCCAGGAATTTCTGTTCTTGTACAGAATTCCAACTTTATGAAAAAATGAAATTTTCCCTCTACGATAATAATACGATAATAATAGTATTCAATATAAATTGCCTTCATCTGAAATAGAAATTACATTACTTTAAAATTTTAATTTTATTTAGTGTTTAATCAATATTTCTATTTAAAATTATCATGTTTATTTATAAGGAGATCAATCTTGATTTTATTATTCCTCCTGTACCCCCAGAGTGATTCATAATATTTTGTTGAAAATCTGTACTTTTAAATTGATTGGTTTTAATTTATTTTATTTTAAACAGTATATTAAGACCTGATTTATTTTTTAATTTAATCACTAAATAATTATATATTAAATTGTATATAATATGATAGGAGACAATATTCTTTAATACTCATTTTACTCTACTTTTTTTATTAAAATTAGGTAAATAATATGAAATGAGTATATATTTAACGTGCTAAAACTAAAACTAACTTTTTACCATGTTATAAAACTATAGTTGATCTTAAAATAAAAACATTTAATAATGTTAATTTAAATTATTCTATGGGGATTTTACATTAACTAATATTGACCATAGATACTATTGGAGTCCTCTTCTCTTAAAAGAAACTAATAAACTTAGAATTTTTAAAATCCCCTACTCCAGTCCTATCCATTTGACGATATCATTATTGAAAATCCAAGTTCCAAGAAACACCTAAATTTCAAAATTTATCTTTCTTTCTTCATAAAAATTTGAAATAAATAATAAATATATTAATAGTTTATCTTAATATATTCCTTATCAAATATACATTTTTAAAGATAAATTATAATTTATTTTAAATATTCATATATAATATATTTGAATATTTAAATTTATTATTTCTATATTGTAAATTATTATACTTGATAAGTTATATTTGGATTCTCCAGGTCATGAATCGTAGTTACGTAAAATTTTTTAACTTCTTACCAATGTACAGACAAAAACATTTTTGATATCTTATATATATATATTAAAAAAAATATACCTGAATTAGAAAGAACAAAACTAATTAATTCGTCAAAATTATTTCTAAATGATTCTATTTGTTTTATAATTTAAATATTTAACAATATGTGCCAACATTTAGTCTGAGATCATCATTTCAAAATTTCACATAAAGATAATTGTTCAAAACAAATTAATGCGAAACTTAACCAATAGATACATATTTTCTTTCAAGACTGTCAGATTATTTTTTTTTCTTATATTTAGTTTTATAAATATTACTATTTAGAAATTAATTTTTCGTTAACGTAAACATTATTTGTTTAAATGTTATATAATTTCATATCTAATTTAGTTGGAAAAAAATAATATAAAAATAAAAACCAGATGAGAACATTATCTATTTACCTTGGGTCTTTTAGAGAGCTCATAAAAATTTAATCCCCACCTGTTCTATTAATTTAAAATAATAAATATAGAAATAATCCTAGCTTATAAAATAGTTGATGTCTTACGAAAGCAAATTCCTTGAAATGATACTCACCCATGTCTGCTTTTAATGAAATTCAACCATTTCTATAATATTTGAAATTCATTATAAAAATAATTAATAGATTTTTTACTTCATATAATCTATCTTTATTTGTTATATAATAATAAAAAAAATCAAGAAGATAGAATAAGATAGGGTTAGAGAGAAAACATTTAAGGAGTGCTAATAATCTTAACATTTCTATTTTCATATTAATCCTTGTAAGAAAATAAAATATTAATTTCATATTTATTTAAAAATATCTCAGGGATTCTTCTCTTCCTTTCTTTAATAATTTTTTTAAATTAATATTAAAATATATTTAGTCATTAAGTGAGTCAATTTTAGATTATCACAAAAGTAAAATGTGTTTTTTCTCACTGATCAAGATTGAAATTGATAAATTTCCTCTCTCGCTCTCTCAATTACTAATAATTTTTAATTATAGAAATAGTTTAAATAATTTTATTTTCATTCACCTCTCACACTTTCTTATTTTCACTTGAACTGTTATTATGCGTTACAACTCAATAGATTAAAGATTGAATGAAATTTTCGTTTTAAAATAAATATCATATATAATAATAATTAACAATTAACTTTATTATTATATATAATATAAATTATCTCAATATCACTTATAAGTATGTGTACTGGATTGTGATTTTAAAGTTAAATAATAAAAAAAAAATAAATATCAATATTTTATTCTTCTACTTTAATTATATGTATAAATATATAATTGCAATAATTATCCTTTTAGCATAACCCATAACATATATTTAATTTTACGATAAAATTCATTCCAATTTTCTTGATATGTTTTAGTATAACATTTTTGTAAATGTAAAGTGCGCCGAACAGATTATAGTTAAATAGCTATGATTTTATATCTTCATTAAAATGAAAACAAAATAAATTAAATGATTTAAATTATATTCTAATAATAAAAATTAAAATAAAAATTTACATATTATAATAATTATGAAGAAATGCCAATTTTGAGTGTATACATTCATAGCCATAGGAGACGCACTATCACCAATTTTATTTAATTTAGTACTGAAATATGTGATTAGACAAATTAGGGAAAAATCAATCGGAATCCAATTAAACAAAAAATTCAAGTATTAGGTTACTTAAATATAATAGGAGATTAGCGGCAATTGTAATTAAAGATAACGTATAAAAATTAATTGAAGCAGGAAAAGATGTGGGGCTTGAAATTAATAGTTCTAAGACAAAATAATTAGTAACATTGAGGAACAGTATTAATTAACACACAAAGTCTTAACATACAAAACGTAGAATTTGAAAATGTACAAAAATTTAAATACTTAGGTTCTGTAATCACGAAGGATAATAATATTTAAATCGAGGTTAAAATCGGGTAACGCAGTAAAGAGGCTTATCTCATCAAAACTATTATCAAAGTGGATCAAAATTGAAATAAATAAATCAATTATTTTGACTGTTGTATTATATGGGTATGAGGCATGGTCTATGACCCTGGAGGACGAGAGTAGATTTAGAGTATTTGAGAATAGGATTCTCCGCAGAATTTATTGGACAAAGAAAGATGAGGTCACCGGGGAATGGCCGAGACTTTCATAACGAGGAATTGCATGACCTCTATGCATCTCCAGATATAGTTAAGGTTATAAAATCGAGAAGGCTGGGATGAGCAGGGCACGTGGCTAGAATGGAAGTGGAAAGAATGGCGAAAAATATATTTGTGAGGAAACCGATTGGGAACCGTCCGGTTGGAAGACCATGGACGCGGTGGGTGGACAATGTAAGAAGGCACGTGAGAGAGAAGGGAGAGGGTAGTAGTTAGATGGTTATATTTCAGGATAGGGACACTTGGAGAAATGTGGTTGCTGCGGTCAAAAACTTTCGAGTTCCGTAGAGCCGCAGAGATAGATAGATAGATATTCATTTCCTGAACAGACATAGTTTTAAAATAAATTTAGAAAAATCTCAATTAATTATTTATTGTAAATCATTTTTGAAATTTAAGGATAATTAATTTGAATCATTAACTGATTTATATCAATAAATTTTTTTTTAATGAATCAATTCATTTTTCAAAGTGGCTATATCTTTAAAAAATTGTATATTGTCTTTTTTCAATTATTTTTCTTCTTCTTTTTTTATTTTTTGTGGCCAATATCAAATTAGCTGTCCCTGTTGTTGTTTTCTGAACGCATGCAAAATTATATATAATATTTCATAAAAAAATTATTTTAGTGGAGCAAAAATGTACAGTATATTTCACTTTTATTAGTTAAAAAATAATAATAGATATTCTATATTCATAATTTTATGAGAGATTAAGACCCTTGGGCATAAACCCTATTAGTCCTTAAGTAGATCCGGCACAGGAACTATATTAATGATGACTATTTTTTCGAGAACTTAAACGTTTCATTTCTAACAACTTGCTAAAATATTTGATTTAATTTTAATGTTTTTTTAATTTATTATATATTACTTCATTATGATAATTTTAATTGTTTTCATTCAATAAAAAACCCACTCTTCTTTTCTCTTTGAGTATATTTTAATATAATATGCACAACTATAAAAGATTTTAAGATAATTAATTCTTCACTCTTCTGGGATCTTTCCCAAATCATGTTTTAAAAATTATTTAACTCTCGACGTGTTTTCTAGAATTACTTTATTCATATTACAAAATTAAAATACTTTATAACTTTTCAAGATCAAATTAAATATTTGAAAATTATGATTTTCATTTTTTAAAAACAAATAATATTTTTAAAACTCTTAATACTTAGAAATATTATTTGTTAATATTTAAAATTATAAAAATGTATCATTAATAAATGTGTGCATCCACTTGGAAAAAGAGGAAGAAATTAATGATAAATATTATGATGAATTAAAATTAATTATTAAATATAAGGTTCTCAATAATATCAACATTATAATAATTCGTTGATGTCATTAATAAAATTGGGAAGAAGAAAATATTTCTGAGAATATAGCAGAGGAGAGTTTTCATGAAACAAACATGGACAACGGACTGTTAAGTAACAAGTTTTATCGCTAGCAAAATATTTAATAAATAAAGGCATGTATTTTAAAGATAATTCGCTTGTAGATGAAATTAAACAATAAAGATACAATTTAGGTAGATAATAAAAACGAAACTGATGTTAAAATTTCTGATAGTAATAATAAATCGATTTATTAATTTGGATATTAAAGGAAAAGGGACATGACAGTACCCGAAGAATATTGAGACAAAAATTAAAGCAGCAAGAAATATAATAGGAATTAAAATTTACAAAATAAATCAAGGATCAATGTGGAATATGTACAATTAATATTTATTTTATTTATTTAATTTGTTTGATTCCATGCCTTTTCCTTAATTTGGAGTTTAGGCTATACATATACCATGTATACATTATTTTTATAAATTAATTACAATTAGACTATATTATCATTCATACATATATATATACAGGGATGGGCAAGTTACTCGATTTTGAGTAATCAGATACCAAATACCAATTACTTCAGATTTGTGTAACGAAATACAAGATATCAATTACGTATTTGAAATACATTGAAAATACCAATTACATTCAAATTTTCCCTTGATTTTAATTCTTTTTTTGTGAGTGTGTGTGTGTGTGGGGGGGGGGGTAATTCTGGAACTCTAAATTAAATTTAGTTAGGAAAGTGGCAACTAAACTTATATTGGATAATACCTTTGGAAAATCGAAAACAATAAAATTAATCATGAATTTAAAAAACATTTATTTATAAAAATGTGAAAAGGTTATTCATGAGGGAATTTTGTAAATAATACGATAATATCATATAATAAGATTTTATTGTAAACAAAGAAAATTTGACATATAAACATATTAAGTATAATATACTTTGTAATTATGATCACCTTAAACAAAAACCAAGTTTTCAAAATTTTTGTCGGATAATCTGGACCTTGATGGAGAATGAATGTATATGAATTTAATAAGAAAAAGATATTAATACAATAAGAAATAATCTGGGCGTCCAGTTTAATTGTGAAATGGTCGAACGCGTTCGTGTTAGGATCAGAATGGCTGTACTGAAAGGATCTGACGTGGTAACGATATCACATTCGATCTCAAAATGGCATGGCAAGACAGCGTGTGTTCACATGGAGCGGGATAAGTTAGGAAAGGGAGAGAGTACATTGTGATGTCTTCTCGTTTCAGCTAAATTTCATAATGCGGCAAATTTAAAAAAAAAAGTATTTGGTATCTAAAATTTCAGATACCAATTACTTAAAACTGTAACGAAATACAAGATACCAATTACTCAGGAGTGTGTGTAACGAGTTACAAGATACCAATTACAATTGTAATTGGTATCTTGTATTTCAAATACATGTAACTGATTAACGCCCAACCTTGTATATATATATATATATACATATATATACATCAACATTATTCTACACCAGAGGTGTCCAAACTACGGCCCGCGGGCCAAATCCGGCCCGCCAAGTGATTTTATCCGGCCCGCGGAGGGTTTTAAAACATAATGATGTTTTCGCCCAAACCTTTTCATTTTCATAAAGGTATATCGAAAATGAATAATTTGTGTGAAAAACACATTTACATCGCCTATTTTTGCCAAGAGTTGACACGCGAGACGAGAACTATGACATTTTACTCATACAACAAACGAAAGATAACAATCTAACGCAAAAAATGGTGTTATAACGATGCGTATCGTTTGATAGATGACAATGACAGCCATGACAGCTAACGGCGTTACGTTGCTGGCCGATTGTATCGTCTCGGTCTACAGTGAAAAATAGGTATTTTGAATTTTACTAGGTTACCAGTAAAACACAGCGGTTCACTCAATATTCTCTTGCTATGGATGAATCAACTGATGACTATTCACAACTTTTAATTTTTGTTCGTGGAGTTGATGACGAACTTAATGACACACAAGAATTGGCCTCCCTTAACAATAGTACTACAACTGGAAAAGATATATTCGAAGAAGTAGAAAAAACGTTGATAAAGTTTAACTTAGACTGGAATCGACTCCAAAGTGTGACAATTGATGGAGGAAGAAACATGTCTGGTACAAACATCGGCCTGGTTGGACAAATTACAAAAGCTTGCGAAGCTTCAGGAGCATCAGTACCAATTTTTCTGCACTGTATTATCCTCCAACAAGCATTATATATAAAACATGTCGAAATAAGCTGCGTTTTGAAGCCAGTTGTTTCTGTAGTAAATTTTATTCGATCATATGCACTTAATCATCGGCAATTTAAATCTTTTCTTAAGCATATTGAATCCGAGTACGTTGACTTGTCGTATTACACTGAAGTTCGATGGCTTAGTTGTGGGAAAGTGCTATTGCAGTTTTTTAAGCTTAGAAATGAAATTGATTTATTTGCAGATGTTGTGACACATGTAAATACCTTAAACTTAAAGTTCCAAGGTAAAAACAATTTAATTTGCGATTTATACTCTCAGATTAAAGCATTTCGAACAAAACTACAATTATTCGAAAGTCAAGTGACTGAATTTAATTTTACGCATTTTCCGTGCTGCGGCGAATTTAATAAAAAAACTGAAGAATAATTTCCAATTGCATTTGTAGTAAAGATCATCGCAGATTTAAAAGAAAAATTTCAAAAGCGATTTTCTGATTTTGACATGAATTCAAAAGAAATCCGGCTGTTCCAAAATCCATTTGATTGCAACGTTGCTGAAATTTCAAGCCAGCTTCAAATAGAAATTATTGATCTTCAAGCCAACGAACAAATCAAGGACAAATACAAGGAAGGAAACTTAATAGATTTTTATAAATATTTGGATGCAAAAGAGTTTCCAAATTTGAAGAAATTTGCTCGTAAATTCATTTCAATGTTTGGGACTACTTACGTGTGCGAACAAACTTTTTCTCGAATGAAGTATCTCAAATCAAAATATAGAGCAAATTTATCTGATGATCATTTGCAGTCATTGCTTATGATTGGGATAACAAATTTTGATCCCAACTATAAAGACATTCTTCATCAAAAAATACAGTTTCATCATTCGCATTAGAAGTTGCATGAAAATATTTCAATTTATATAAAATAATTATATAATTATACTACAATTATACTTTATTTGTTTAGTATTTTGTATTTTCAAGTTACAATAAAATAGTATTAATTAATAGTATTTAATTCTACCTTTCTCATAATGATATTTTTAAATTTGTATATACATGTAGCCCGTATAGATCCATCTAATTTCAATCCGGCCAGTGCCGCGAAAAGTTTGGACACCTCTGTTCTACACCACTGATTCTCAACCACTGTGCCGCAGCACTTTAGTGTGCCACGAGATTTTCAAAGTGTCCTTATGTTTTTACTTGCTCAAAGGTTTAATTTTTTTCTTATAAGTCAATGGAAACATTTTTAATTGTGTTTTTTTACATATCTTATTGTGGTCTTATATTTAGCTTAGCCTTGAAGGCGAACAACTTATCACTTTCTTCAGATCCTTGTATATTTCTATTTAATTTATTTAGTTGCGCAAATAAACATAAAAGCTAATTTAGATTGATGGCTTCCATCAAAGCGGGAACCAGAACTTATATTCGAATTATTAAATAAATAAAATAGAATTTATTATGAGACAATTATTTAGAGAATTTTTCTATGGCACACATGATCTCGACTTCTATATTATACAAGAATATCTTGAGAAAAAGAGAAAGAGATTAACCAATCGATTTAAAAAATAATTAGTATTTTATATTATTTTTATATATACAACGATGTAAAAACACTTGTTTTTTAATATTACAGTGATTTAGATATCGATATCGAAGATAACGGTGATGGAACGTTCAGTATTTATTACACGGTAAAGGACGCCGGTGAATATACGTTAAGTGTGAAATTTGGTGGGCAACCTGTTCCTGATGGCTTTTACACATTCACGGTAAGTTAAGCTCAAATATTTAAATATTAGGTAAATACATTTTAATATATTTATTAAAGGTTGTGTACATAAACCGAAATGTATTTAATGTTTATTTTCATTTATATTTATATCTGAAATTTTTTTAATATAATTCAATCAATATTCAAAATTTAATTAAATTAAAAATTATACAGCTCACTTGCTTGCTGTTAGGATGAGGCTGTAAACTTAATAGACATAATATAATTTATAGTAAAATATTTATTCTATTATATTTAAGAGAGAGAGAGAGAATACTTTTAAACAAATTAGTTTTTGAAAAAAAATATTTATAATCATAATGATTTATATAATTAATAAGTTTCTTTGATAATTTGACATATGAAATGAAATGAATAATAAAATAAAACGAACATAAAGAAAGTCCCCTTAATTTGTATTAATAAGAATATATAGAAAATATTTAGAGAATAATTTAATTCAAGTAATTCCTTTTATTGTTCAGTAAAGGAACTCATTTCATCAAAACTGTAGAAAGTTATCAAAGTTAAAATTTATAAAACTATTATTTTTCCCTTGTTGTGAGGCGTGGTGTATGGTTTTGGGGGTTAGAAATAGAAAAGATTGCATAACGATGTTGCGATGGGCTGGACTTATCCTTCTAGAATGGTTGAAGAAAGGTTGACGAAAATCTTGTTATATAGGAAAGAAGGAGACCATCGTGGTACAATATGAAAGAAGATGTGAGGGAATTTGGGGAAAACAGGAATTGAATAGAGGTGGCTCAGGATATGGATAGTCGGAGCAATGTGGCTGATGCGATCACAGAGATACATGAATAGATTGAAAACCAAACTACAACTATTATAAATATTTATTTACTTACTTATTATTTCTTCTAACAAAATATAAATAATTAATTCTAAAATTTTAAAATTTTTTCCTGTTATTTAATGGCTCTTTTATTGAAAATATCACTCCAGTTTCGATTTTTACATTAAGAAATATATTTATTTTTTTGAGTATCACTATTTTTTCAAAAACTACTGGTATGTATGAATTTTCAAAATATGTTACTATTATAAAAGTGGCTGGTGATTCTGATGGATTGTTTCCACTTTAGACCCTAGTTCTGCATTTTGTAGACGTTTTGTCCTATTGAAGTCCATGTTGCAATTGTGTGCCGAGTGGGGGTCTTCAGTGGGGCTAAGTATAGGTTCAAAGAGGTCAGGGGTGGGGGCCAGTGTGGGACGAGGGGACGCTATTGAGGAGGAGGAACCTGGGATGGGCCACAGTATCCGCCTAAGCAACCCTGAAGCTAGTTTCTTCTTAGGGCCCACTGTGAGTAAATTGCACCGTGTCCCTGAGAATGCAACCACCAAACACCCTGCATTCACAACCGCCTCCATCTGGAGTCCACTCCAATCTGAAGCATGAATCTAATAGCTCTCATTTATTTTTATCAATTACTAAAATTATTAATTTCTATTGCAAAAATGATGATTTCCTTCCTCCAATGAAACATGATTTCTTTGATACACCTGCCAAACTGGAGAAGAAATCTAACATTCTTTAATTTTACTTGAGTGTTTATAATAATAATTCCATTCTGTATATAAATACATATATCTAAGATATATATATCTTAAATGATATATAAAGTAAATAAATAATTTATTTACATTTTTTTTAAATTATATTTAATATAATATTAATAAATTATAAATAAAAAATGTTAAATTCAAAAAAAAAAAACAATTGTAATTAATTACCATTTAATACCATTTATCAATATCATACTTACCAATCAAAATACTTATGAATAGAGTAACTTAGTTATTACTTGGTAAAATATTAAACTATATTTTAGAATAGAACAAATAGAAATTATTATTTTCAACATTTCTATTTTTTCTTGAAAGATTATCAGTTCATTAAAAAGAGCCCATATTTTAATGAAAAAATCAGGAAATCCTAAATTCCTTAATTTTACTTATGTCTAATCCTATCAAGTTTAGGTCTAGTATTTCTATAAGTGAAAAACAAAGAGTTTAAATTAAAAGACTGCAATTCAACTTAACTAAGATGTCCGATATCAAAAACAAAATACTTATGAATGAGAACAAATCCAATTCACTAATTACATTTATTTAAATAATATGTATATTTTTTATTAATTTTCATGAAAAATTTCAATATATGAAAATAAAATAACAGAACACAAGCATTCATTATAAATAATATGATGAGTAATGAGCTTGAATTTCTTAAATAATTAATGAATGAGAAATAAAAATAATAATAATATGTGGTTTTAACAATTCCAGGCAGAAATCTTTTAAATCCACTTCATAAAATAAGTGATTTTTATTTTTAAAAAGCACCCTGTAAACCACACTTTTATTCTAAAATTTTCTGAAATTTGTAATAATCTGTTATTTTTTCCATAAAATTCCAAATCTTTATTTCGAATACCTGTGATACAGAGATAATTATGAAAGATTTTAATGAATTATAAACAAATAAACAAAATGATTTAAATTTTTTAATTTCCATGTAATGAATAATTAAAGCAGGTTGATGAAATATTCTATTAATTTTGAAACCTTATGAGCAGCATTCATATAACAATCAAGTACAAAAATAATAATAAACCTTTAATAATTAATTAATTAACAAAGATATTCTTTCTTTTTATTACCTACATTCATCAATTTTCGTTCAATTTATAATGGATAGGTATTAAAATGCGAAAGTATTCAATCTAATAAGTTAAATAAAATTAATTAAATATCCTACAACTTATTCAAAGTGAATAAATTATATATCATCTTTAATGAATAAATATAAATAAAGAGTTAGATAGATTAAATATTTCTAGCACATAGTAAATGTGCTCAATCGAAATTCTTAAAGAAATCGGCTGAAATCTGATAAGTTATAAATAACTTTAGAATATGATTAAATTTAACTTTCTATTTTTTTATAGAAAATCCTAATATATTTATTGATGACTATAAGAAATACTTAACAGAAATATTTTTTAATTTCTTTCTGATATTTTTTTTAATCATGTTAAAAATGGCAAGCGTCTAATTATTTTGTAGATAGATCACGCTCTAGATCAAATTGTTTGAGTTAAGACATCTTTACTTGCATCAAACGTTCTTTTAGTCCAATTCACTAACACAAATATTACTAATTATTTATTAAGAAGATGAACTTAAAATAAATTTAATAACCAAGTTATTTAACATAAATAAACAAGCTATTTTATTCTGTTACTTTAATATTCATTAAATTAATGATTAATCTATTCTAAACTGAGAATTTCTTACATATTAGAAAAGTTGAGGTAACTTAATTATAAAGGAATATACAAATTACATAGGACTGATATATTGAAATAGGAGGACGTAACATGAGTTAACATGGCAAGATTTAGGGATTGGCTGATGCAAACAATTTTCGAGTTTAGTAACCTCAAGGACGTAGAAATTCACTAAAATAAAATTATTAAATTTGATTAATTTAGAGGATAAAGGAATGGCAATGACTTTCTACTTGTTTCAGTACATCTCACCCCTCCTCTTTTATCTAATGGTCATATTCTTGGCAGCTGTTTTTTATTTCTATTATTTTTATTTTTTGCAAATTCATTTCTATCTTTTAATTAACTAAATTATATTGGCTCTTGAGTTGTTTACTAATTAATTATCTTGAGCACCTGTTACCATCAAACAAATTTATTTCCCATGAAACAAGGCGTATAATACAAGCGTTTGGTAATACAAAAACATTTAACCTAAAATAGCACGATTCATTTTCTTATTATTTAATTATTAATATTTAATCTATTAAATATATAATTAATATTTTCTCATTTTGCATATTAAAATTTTTTTATGATTATTTTATTTGTGATATTTTTACTTTTTAAAAATTCGCTCTTTTAGGCATTGTGCCCGAATTTTTTTTATCTTTTTATTTTGATGACTCACCTTCAAAATTCACATAAATAGTTAACTCATTAGAAAATTTAGAATTAAATCATAATAAAAAAAAAATATCTTATTTTCTAAAATAAACTAATTAAACTTGAAATTTTTATAGAAAAAAAAAAATTATTTTTATATTCTTTCAAATATTGGATCCTTCTCACTTAGCTCAATATTTATAGTTTTTTTTAATGGCAACATACTCTTTCTTTTAACAATGAATTAATTCACTCATTGAGAAAGAAGAAATTCTTTCTCACCTAAAAGTGTGATCAATGATCCATTCATAACATTGCTACAAAAAAAATTTATTTAGATAACGAATGACATTATAATTACAGATCTAAAGCATATAAAAATAATTTATTATCAATTCATCTATATTTATTATTATTATTTATATTACGATCCTTAAAATAGAATGAAAACTTTTCCATTAGACTAAGTATTTTTGTCAAATTTAAAACTTTTAATCAAAATTATGGTTTTTTTAAAAATTAACATATTTTTATTTTATAATTTTTACTTTTTTTTTTTTTTTGTTCTCATTTTTACTTTTTTAAAAAAATTTATAATTTCCACATAAATGAAACTATTTTATTGATTTATTTTTTGATTTCAAATAAAATGCCATTAGCAAAGTTTATTTAAAATATTCAATTTTGAAATTTTTAACTAGAAACAATTTTATTTTCTCCCCTGTAGCTAGGCAATCATTTAAGCGATTGACAATGAACCCGCTTTCCTATACACACCCACACATTTTCCATTCAAATTTTAACAAAACTTTATTATTATAATTCAAAATTCCCTGAATCAAATCCTTTATTTTAAAATTAAATAATAAAATATGTTAGTTAAATAATTTTAAATTTTTTTTTAATCATGTTGAAAATGGCAAGCGTCGAATTATTTTGTAGATAGATCACGCTCTAGATCAAATTGTTTGAATTAAGACATCTTTACTTGCATCAAACGTTCTTTTAGTCCAATTCACTAACACAAATATTACTAATTATTTATTAAGAAGATGAACTTAAAATAAATTTAATAAATTTAATAAACAAGCTATTTTATTCTGTTACTTTAATATTCATTAAATTAATGATTAATCTATTCTAAACTGAGAATTTCTTACATATTAGAAATAATTTATTATCAATTCATCTATATTTATTATAATATTATTACGGTCCTTAAAATAGAATGAAAACTTTTCCATTAGACTAAGTATTTTTGTCAAATTTAAAACTTTTCATCAAAATTATGGTTTTTGAAATATGATAGTTAAATAATTTTAAAAATAAATAAATAAATATAAAAATGTTGTCTAAAAGGAGTTGTATTAATACTTGTTTTATACATTATATAGAGAGTATTGGGAGAGAGTGTAAATATCATTAATTATGTCATATTTCATATCGTGTTATAATTAATTATCTTATAAATTTCATATAAAACGATTGTGAGATTAAACATAAATCGTTATCTTTTCTGGCTGATTACTTTAGGGTGTCTTTGTCTGACAGACAATATCTCAAAGTTAATAGTTGGCTCCCTGGCAACTGCTAATTTGTCCGCATGAACGACACGGATCTCACGCATTCAACAATACCGGCTTCGCTTGGAAACGAATGCGATGACAAGCCAAATGATAGATCGCAGCTGAGCTTTGTTTTTTTAGTTTCACTGAATACACTCATCTGTCAAATCATCCATCATCAAAGGAAAATAGATACTTAAACAACGAGGTTGATAAAAAGTAACCGCTATTTAATTTACCAATTTATAAAATAATTATTTTAATCAAAATTATTCTAGTAATTTAGGTTTTCTTGAATTTTTCATTTATCTACGTATTCTATTTATGACATTAGCTGGTATTAATAGAAAATTACAGTAAATTCTTATTAATTATTTATGATTATTTAGAAAATAATTATATACTTATATAATTATCAGTATTCATTTCTTATTCGAGACTTTGGTCTTTCATGAATATCAATGCGGATTCAGGCTAAATCAGACAACATTAGATCATATATTCTCGCTTCAGATATTAAAAAATTCAATATTTTTATAATTAATCGTTCGTATACTTTGACAAAGTGTATATGACTCAGTTTAAATTAAATCAAATGTAAATGAAATATACTTACTATGGAGAGAGATAATAAGCCAGATTGACCTAGGCTTGCCTTTAAAATAGGCAACCTTTCTATCTTACTAACAAATTTACAAAGTGTGTGTTTATTGCCCGGAAGGCCAGAGGGTTAACCCAACCTTTTCAGGCCAAAAAACATAAAACTGTCAATCATTTAAAATTAAATTGGAACTAAAAATTAATTTCTTTAATTTTGATTCACATATTAATTATAATGATACCAATGATTTATTTATTAAAAATCATAAAAAAAAATTTTTTAAACGAAAGTTATATCTTAATTTGAAATTATTTTAATAAATGTTGGATTTAAACACACAGGATGGCTTATTTTTTCCATTTCCCAAATAAAACAAAACCTTAAAACCTTAGATTCCATTTTACCGACCGACGATAGGAAGAGAAGGTATTATTTTCACACCAAATTTCACATGTGGAGATTTTTACATATCTTCACGAATCATGCACTTTGTATTGGTTTTATCCTCGAGAAAAATCATCTTTATTAGTTTTTTCTTAATTTAAAATTATATGACGTCATCCAGCCATTCATGACGTCACAGCCTGGTCTTACATATACATATATGTTAACAGAAAAAATTATTTTTAGCATGATTTTTGTCCGTCTGTGTGTCCGTATAGACGTGTACAGCTTGAACGGCTCAACAGATTTTGATAAAATTTGGTATATTTACTTAATGCATCAATTCGATGAATTCATCAACTTTTGGTTTATATCCGGACACCTGAAGTGGTAGTTTACAAAGTATTAATTTTATATTCATTGTCAGAAATTATTTCACTTAAAATATAGTATTGATAAATAATTGATTAATTAAACTAAAAATAAAAACTAAGATAATAGAATTTAGTCATTTTAATTCAAGTTTTAAAAATATTTTTTTTATATTTCTATATATATATATATAAGGTTGTTTGGAAATTAATTTATTTCAAATTGTCGGTCGGTTCTGTGCCTGGCTACAGCTCATATTTTTTCGGGTAACGTCTGTTATCAAGCAGTAAAGGGGCCGACAAAATTATTATCAAAGGGGATCACAATTAAAATATATAAAACAAGTCGCTGAGTTGATGTGTTTTGCATCTAATTAAAAATCCGAACAAAAAGGCAGTTTTGGCACATCAAACATAATTTATTAATGATGAAATTTATACAATACATCAAAATGAAAATTAACAATAAAATTATCTCTACATATACATATGTAGTTTTGTACAAAACATAGATATCCATAGTTGATGGTAGAATCAACTTGCTTCTTCGCTTGTGATATTAAACAATATTGCAAACGAGTTTCAATTGAACAATAATTTTGTAATTATTATATATCACAATGAAATGAAATCTGCAAAAAAAAAATAACATAATTGATTCGATATATGATATATTAAACTATTAAAGTATTAATGTTGAACTTTATCTTACCTGTTCATTACTTCTCGATATAAAAATTATTCTGCCATTATATTTTTTTATTGTAGTGCTTATAAATATATAAGATTTTTTGTTTTCCTATCTAGTGCAAGAACAAATAAATTTCATGGTTTTCCAACTCGTGAACACCCAATGTACAGCTGTTCATATGAGAAGCATGGATTTATCAAATTTAATCCACATATAATGATGTTTAATGATTGTTCCTGTGCTTTGTTAATGGACATTGCAAAGGCTAGTCGTACAGGAAACTGTAGACGTTTGAATTATAAACTTTCGAATTGAACTGGTGTTATTCTTAAACACTGTTTAAATTCTTCATGATCTTCAATTGCTAATTCTCTTAAAAGTCCTGCTGAACACCCATGCGTATCTCTTCTTAGCAACCAATTCCTAGTCCAAATTCTTATTTTTTTTATTTAACTCTTCTTCAAGTTCTTCTATTAATGGTGATATAATTAGTTTTTTATAATAATTTATAATGCGGCGTTTGACAATTATGCTTTCCATGATGACAGATGACTGACAGCTATTTCACTAAACAATAACATAACCTGTGGCCACTGTAGCCTACTATATACTAACACTAACACATAACCTGGCTACATGTAGCGTGCGTGTAAATGACTGCTAATGACTTAGTTAGCTAAGCAGGAAGAAAATGGACTAGTAACTAATGGCAAGAACTAAGCCCGTGTTTAACAACAAATATTTATAATGATTAGATCATTGAAAATAAAAATTCATTTAAATAAATTCAAAACCAAAATCTCAATATATTAAAAAAATTGATAATTTAAAAATAAAATTTTGTTCAATTTGCGCTTTTATATGATTATTCTAACATAAATTGTATTTTATATAAAAAAAATGACACCTATAGAGGACAGGGACCTTATGCGGACATGATTGGAAAACTTTTACTTAAAATAATAATTATTTTAAATTTATATCTATTCCAAATGGTTTTGCTTAAAATTTAATCTTTCCAAAATATATTGGCGTAGTTAACTGGAATGATTAATTAACAATTTACTGATGAAAGACAAAAGTTCATATTGAATTTCAATTTATTTGTTTACAATTCTTAGTAAAATCTTTAGTTGAGTTATGATTAAGATTTTTTTATGGTTGATTTATGTTTTTAAATCTTGTTTTTAAATTTATTAATTTTATAAAAAAAAAATATTAAATATCTCTACTATAAGATTTTAAAAGATAACTTTTGAATGATTTTTGAAATTTAAGAATTATTTTTTCGTATATCTTTTAGTTAATAGAAAAAGGGAATTTCACAAATGCTCTAAGGTCTTGTTTTATCTTTATAATTAAATAATGCTGCGATGAGCGGAACATATTGTTAGTAAGACTAGCTAGAAACTTGATTATTGAGAGACCAATTGATCCGTTGGTAGATCAATAACACGGTGGGCATACAATATAAGGAAAGACGTGAATTAGCTGGAACAGAATAGGATTTGGATCCAGGTGGCTCTGGATAGATACGGTTGGAGTTATGTGGTTGCTGCGAGCAAATATTTTCAAATTCCCTATTACCATATCTAAAAATTGATAGATAAGTTTATCTTGAGAGAGGAGGACAACTATGGTTTATAAAAGCTGGAGACGAATAAAACAAACAAATAAATAAATTAATGCATTTAAATAAACATTATTAAATGTTAGATTTCAATATAAGCTATGTTTTATGAAACGTTAAATAGTTAGTTTAACACGTTAAATATATGTATAGATTTATATATCCTTATATTTCATTATACACCATTCGCCAAATAATAATAAAAAATGAATATTAAGGGATAATGTATTCCATTATAATATTTTCTCAATTTAATATATTATATAATATAATATATAATATAATTTTATAATTAAATAAAAAAATAATTAAGAAAACGAAAATTAAATGAAGAATTGAATATACATATATTGATTTAAATAAAATAAATTAAAAGCTACTATGCATCACTCTGGAGGCACAGGTGGCAGTGCGAAGAACATGAACTGAGCTGCAAATTTAAAATTAATAAATTGGATTCAGAACCATCGGATATAATTAACGACCGACGATAGTAAGGGAGGTATTGTTTACACACCAAATTTCACATGTGAAGATTTTTACATATCTCCACGAATCATGCATTTTCTTAACAGAAAAAAGTATTTTTAGCATGATGTCTGTCCGTCCGTCCGCTGTCTCCGTATAGATGTGTACAGCTTGAACGGCTCAACGGATTTTGATGAAATTTGGTATATTTACTTAATGCATCATACTGATGCATTGATCAACTTTTGGTGTATATCCAGAAACCGGAAGTGGTAGTATTACCGATCGATGATAGGAAGAGAAGGGTTATTTTCACACCAAATTTCACATGTGGAGATTTTTTACATATCACCACGAATCATGCACTTTGTATTGGTTTTATCCTCGAGAAAAATCATCTTTATTAGTTTTTTCTTAATTTAAAATTATATGACGTCATCCAGCCATTCATGACGTCACAGCCTGGTCTTACATATATATTATAAATAAAATAAAATTAAAAATATATCCATATCTGTTTTTTATTACATTAATAGATATATTAAAATTATTTGGAATTGTTTCTGTAGCTGGAAATTAATTTACTTCAAACCGTCGGTCGGTTCGGACCTGGCCACAGGTCAACTTATTTTTATTTTATTATTTAATTAAAATAGTATGGTTGGCTAATTTAACCCACTCGGTAACTTAGTTTTCAAGTTAACTATTATTTACAATTTAAAAGAAACACCATTTTATATCCTAACCACCCCTGAACCTATTTTTTTGTGTCAATAGATAATTTAATATTCATTAATATCTATAAATATTTTTTGGTTAATCTTGTTTTCTTATTATTTAATTAATTTATATTGTGGTTTAATCTAAACCACTTATTAATGAAGTTGATTTTTACAGGCTGGATCAGACGATAGAGTTGTCACACAAACGATCAATCGCGAGTCTCGCACTCATAGTACTACTTCAACCACCACCCAGCAAGCCATAAGAAATCCTTCTGTCTCTGGCGTTGACGGCCAAGGGACACAATTCCGCCCCTTACAACTAGATAATATTCCACTTCCCTCGACTCGAGGACACAGTACAGGTATTCTATTATTATTATTAATATTAAATTTTTATTATTATGAGAAGTTATTTGCAGATTATTTTCACGTTTGATTGTGAGATTTTGGTCTCGACAATTTCGTGCCCATTTAGGCGCCGCCATTTTCAAGTGAATAAATTTAGGATGAAAATTTTTGGGAATCTGGATTTTAGTCTGTCTGACCAAGAAGTGATGTTGGGATTTTGGGTGAATGGATGGGTAATTTTGAACCTATGTGTTCCGAAGCTTCTTAGCACTAACACTGACACATGCTCGAGACCGACCAAAAAAATTCCTTCCTAAATAAACTCTTTTGTAAAACAGGCGCCGAATTGTCGAAACTCAAATCTCATAATCAAACTTGAAAATAATCTGGAAATAATCACGTCAACGCGACTACACAAATTTCTTTCCGTGAGAACATGGGGAACCCATATATCGAGCTTGGAGGTTAATTTCAGCCCTTTTAATAAACAGTTGAATATGATAAATATAATCTCTCGCCGATCTCACGTGTGGTTATTCGCCGATTTGCATCAACTAGTGGCTTTATCACGTCTCTATCAGCTTCAACAGGACTTCCGGACCGTGGTGCATCTTCGACATCAAAATTGGCAGATCGAAATTTTACAAACCAGTTCTGGAACTGGCTTACTGTCAATACATTCTCTCCATACACGTCTGTCAATTTTTCCAATTTGAACAGCATTCTTAACTTTTCTAGAATAAAAAAGTAAAATTTGGTGAAAATGCTGCTTATTTCTCTCCATATTTAAAAGGACTCAAACCAAAATTAGTTGAATTTCTTCACACACAACCCTTGTTATATCAGCTCTCAAAACATATAATGGTTATACGGCTTAAGAGTTAAGTGCATAAGGTAAGGTGCATATAAATACAAATTTTTTTTAGTGTTTTATGAAGACAAAAAGAGATGGGGCTTGAAATTAATAGTTGTAAGACAAAATAATTAACAAAGAGGCACGGCATTAACTTACAAAGTCTTAACATACAAAATGTAGAATTTGAAAATGTACAAAAATTTAAATACATAGGTTCTGTAATCACGAAGGATAAAAATATTCGGTTAACGCCTGTTATCATACAATAAAGAGGCTTATCTCATCAAAACTATTATCAAAGTGGGTCAAAATTGAAATATATAAAACAATTATTTTGACTGTTGTATTATATGGGTATGAGGCATGGTCTATGACCCTGGGGGACGAGAGTAGATTTAGAGTATTTGAGAATAGGATTCTCCGCAGAATTTATTGGACAAAGAAAGATGAGGTCACCGGGGAATGGCCGAGACTTTCATAACGGGGAATTGCATGACCTCTATGCATCTCCAGATATAGATAAGGTTATAAAATCGAGAACGCTGGGATGAGCAGGGCACGAGGCTAGAATGGAAGTGGAAAGAATGGCGAAAAATATATTTGTGAGGAAACCGATTGGGAACTGTCCGGTTGGAAGACCATGGACGCGGTGGGTGGACAATGTAAGAAGGCACGTGAGAGAGATGGGAGAGGGTAGTAGTTAGATGGTTATATTTCAGGATAGGGACACTTGGAGAAATGTGGTTGCTGCGGTTAAGAACTTTCTAATACCGTAGCGCGCCACAGAATAGATAGATAGATATAACATATACACTAATAATATATATTAATTTATTAGTTAAATTAAAATATATTTTAAATACGAACACAAAAAGAAATGAATGTTTTAATATACTGATTGAAACAAAATGGATGAAAACCTTGGACATACAGACACAACCAAATACTATGTATTACATCAGGGGTATAGGGGGCAGAGCCTCCTGTCTAGGTGCGAAGAGCACCGAAGGCGGTCTGGCAGCTAGTATATATATAGTATATAATTCGCAAGGTAGACTGCCCTATAATTATGGTATATGTGCTTTACTCGATTATCTTTATTATTTATTATTTCTTTTTATTTGTTTTATTAATAATGTAATTTAACTTTATTTATTATAATATCGTTCAAATCATTGTGAAACTAGCATATACTTAAATGATATTAGGGGACTTGGAACGGGTTACTTAGTTTTTAGTTATTTCTCATGGGAACATTCAATTTGCTTGTTGTCGGTTTTTTTGGAACAAATTAACGACGACATCCGAGTATTTACTATATATTTATATATATATCATAATCACGGAATTTTACAACTTGATTGGCTGTTATCTCTAGTTGAATATCCATTTTTTCTATTTTGAAATTTTTCTGGGCACATTTGTTTCTCCAACTGCTGTCAACCATTTCTTCTTCCTTATCTTCACTCTGATGGTTTTCACAGTAACATTTTTTTTATCAATTCTATAGTCATCCATCAGACAAATATGAAAGGAAGTTTCTGATGATGGCTAACAACAAAAAATGCTCATAAGGCAAATATAACAGTATTAAATTTTTTTAAATATATATTCCATTTATGTTTTTTAATATTAAAATTAATTTTATATATCATTTGTATAAATCTTATTGATTTATTTATAATGAATAATTTAAATGAAATTAGTGTAAAATATTTAAATTCTCTTTTTCTACATATATACAAACATTTAAAGTTGTTGTCAGGTGGTAAATTAATTTAAAAATGGTATTATTATAAGAGAGAGGAAGAGAAAGAGATAGAGCGCATTTAAATTAAAGTTGATTGAATGTCAGTGAATGAATTTCGACACCTTTCATAAATAATTAAATCCATTACATCTTTGCCGGATTATAACATGATTAAATCATCACCCAGCAAATTCCAAGAATTAAGAATAATATTTTTTCTGTCAGGTGTTGTTGGCACTGATTTCTTTCTGACATTTGCACCATCAAATCATTTAATCAAACTAACATAAGGGTTTATTTCATCAATATTTTCTCCCAGATATATTATGAGACCATTTTAAATATTTGCCAAATTTTTAAACAAATAAACTCTGAAACAGATTATCGATCGTAACTAACGAATGAATGATTAAACATTTGGCTCTAAACTTTTATAAACAAATCATTTTTTTTAATATGATTTGCTTGCTTAAATAATAAAAATCACATTATTCAATTTCACTACTCCATATCAAATTCTTCTAATTTTTGCAAACAAAAAATATAATAAATAAAAGTACTAAATTAAAATGAAATAAATTTGCATGTATTAAATGAAATTAAATAAAAAGTCATCAATGGTGTATTTTAATTTCATTTAAAAATTTTCATCTACTAGTTATTCTGATTTTATAGAAATTTTGGCTTACATTAAACTTTCCTGTTTCCCTCGTATTAGAATATAACATTTGTGTAAAATCCATGCTCTCGATAATATAATATAAATTAATATTCTCTAAGTAAAGAGATTGAATCCAACTTATTTATATAATGCGGAATGCATATAATAAATTCCAAAAAATAAACTGGTGCACTAAAGTACTACAGTATTTTAATATATATATTTATATTGTTAGAGAAAACAAACTAATATAAACTATAGATAAATAATTTTAATATCTCTCTCAAATGGAAAAGTTAATTATCAATAAAAAATTAATTCTTAATTTTATATGAATTACTTTACTTTTAAAGATAAACAATTTTTTTATTTTTATCATATGCCATATATAAAGTTTATTGATAGAAAATTAATATCCTATAAGAAATTGTTAAAACTAATGATTCATGTTTTAATATTTAATATTAAATAAGAGAATTTATAAAATTACGAATTTTTAATTTTTCTTTTTCTTCATAATAGTAGTATTAAATATACGAAAATAAATCTTATCTTATTATGCTAGCTAAAATTGTAAATGGGTTCTCAAAAACCGCTCAAACCATTTTTTTGAAATTCACACCAGAGATAGTATTTATAAAGAAAAATTGAGTTTTATTGATCACATCTCTGGAAAAATTCATCTTCATTAGTTTTTGTTTTTTTTTAATTTAAATGTATATATGTGAAGTCACAGCCACCGCCTGTGAGATATATATATCTATTCTTAAAATAAAATTAAAAATATTTATATTATATTCATATTTGATTTTTTATTTCATTAATAGATACATTTAAATTATTTGAAATTGTTTCACAACGTTTAGAGGATTTATCTTTATTCGATTCGATATATAGGAGAATTAAATGACGTTATCAATTTATTATACGACTCCGTAAATATAAAATATTATATATTAGCTGTTCAATCAGTATATTAGATAAAACATTTATTTGTTTTTGTGTTCTTACTTTTAATATATTTTAATTTAATCAGTAAATTAATTATATATATATTATTATTGTAAATGTTATATCTATCTATCTCTGTGCTCTTCTAGAAGTGTCCCTTCATACATTAAGAATCCACCTATAATATCTTACTTACTTGAAAATGAAAATCCAATTATGAGAACAAAATTAAAATAATTTATTCATATAATCTTGAATGTTTTCAGTGTTTTATAAATAATTTAAAAAGGCCAATATTAGAAAAATAAAATAAAATTTATAATAAAATATTAATATAAATATAACATAAAAATGAAAATATAAACATTCTTTGAATGACAACATGTAGATATAATTTTAAATAAGTTGACCTGAACCGACCGAAATAAATTAATTTCCAGCTACAGAAACAATTTCAAATAATTTAAATGTATCTGTTAACGCTTAAGGGGTGTATGTTTTATGACTATTTTTTTTCTTAATTTATGTTCTTTTAAATTATTTGAATGGCGATCAATCGGGTATTAATATTACCAGCCAAACCCAATTGTAATAAATAATTCCAACATCTGGGAATGCTAGGAAGCATTACTACTATCAACGAAAATTTATTCATATTTATAACAAAATTGCATAAATAATTCAAATTTTTATGATCTTAATATATTGTGAGAATTAGATAAATAATGTAGAGAGCAAAAAATATTTAAAAATAAATATTTATTTAAACGAAATAAAATTATTTAATTTACAGAATGAAAATGTCTACAATAATGTTTAAACATTTTTTCTTTATAATTTTACATTATAATAACACTAATTACAGTAGTTATAATATATGGGAAATTTTCATCTTTGACCGCCATGTTCCCAAACCAAGACCAAAATTTAAAAACCGAAAATTTTTGGCGACACACACATACACAGACAGACACACAGATATAAGATTTTATAAACGAACCAAAAGTTCGGTGAAAATTGTAAAATTTTTAAAGTATATAATAATAAATTGTATAAATTTGTTAGAGGGTCGAGCGATAATTCGGTGTCCCAGGTATATATTTTATATCAACACGCCTACTTTTTTGTTTGTATGTTATTATTTGAAATGCGATTCAGTGAATAAGGTATTAATATTACCAGCCAAACCAGATAATAAAGAATCATTTTTTTTATGGCTCGGTGAACCAGCTGTTATTATTGAGGACCCCAGTTTCATTCATTTCAATCAGATTGATGCAATGATGCAACATATATCAATTTTTTTTTAAAGGGTCGAGCGAGAGCTCGGTGTCCCAGGTATTAATATTACTAGCCAAATCCAATAATAATGAATCATTTTTTTAAACTTAATTACCGAGCCGAGGCTCGGGGTCCCGGTATAATCAATTTACGAATAAAGGATATGAATGAATCATAACAAATCTTCATTGATTTAAAAACAACAATTTTTGAAAACCAAGTAATATCATTTGAATTGTTGTAAACATGTAATATTATATCTCTTTTATTTTTGAGGTTTTTAAATAAAGATACTATAATCTTCACTATTACCAGTTTTTACTATATTTTCTCTTTATCCTAGTTATATTAAATATTTACATAATTGAAAATTGCGCTATTATTTGTAATATTATATTATAATAATGTAGGGAATTATGTGAACTTTTTAGCAGAAAAAAAGATAATTAAAAAAATCATTCTTAATTATCTTAATTAATAAATTAATTAAACTTGGTAGGATTAAGTGGCTCTAAGATTTAGTTGTATTTTTTCGTTAATTCCTTGAACTTAGGCAACCCATTAAACTTATGATAAACATTGTTTCGATTTAAGAATGGTTGTATATTTTAAAGGAACTTCCATTTTCTTCAATGAGATATTCTCACGGAAACAACAATTGAGATAACATTTGAAATGTTTAAAAAATTCAAAAATTATTAATAGGTGAATTATGATAAAGATGGCGATGTCCTTGGCAAACCAGATGTAAGCAAGTTTATATAGAATCCCCGACAAATCGAGTTGGAGTTTCATCACCCACCCGCTTGCCTATTTCTGGGACTGGAATGGCTTATGGGGCTGACTCATGCCCCAGCTCCAAATATCATGGAATTTCCGTTCACGGCGGCGGCGCAGATGAAGCGACTTAAGCATATTTTAAAAGCGTAGCGAAGGGAGGGCCGTTGTAAACACCCACCACGGTACCTGGTAACTGACCGAGCCTCTTGCTCCGTTAGTCCGTCTTCGGCCTCAGGACGATGCCTAGCCCTGGCATCGGCTCTGGCAGTGATACTCAACAAGGAGACAATCCGGTGCCATTGCAAAAGAGTTACCAAACACGCATCTATCGTTTCACTAACTTGCAAAGTGTCACCATTAGCGAGTGGGATAAGGAGGAAAAGGCCGTTTATTACGCCTGTGTGCCCAGTGCTGCAAGTTTAGAGGCAAACGAAAAAAACGTTCCTGTAAACGGGAATTGTGTTGAACCAATCACTTATCTTACCTGCTTTTATATTCATACTCATAAAGGTAACAATAATAATGTTGCTGCATTGAAATCACCAAATTGGAAATGACTTTGTTGAGAGAGTAGTACTACCAATAATTTTATAGTAATCGATTTAGAAGTATTAAATATAAAAATAAATTATAATAAACGAAACTATCGTTCTGGAAAAATAAATTGACACCACAATGATTGAAACATTTTTTTTCACAGCTATTTTTTTGAATATCTAATAATCTCATCTTCTGCTAAAAAAAATACTTCTTTTATTTAATACCTATCAATCCAATTGGAGAAATTTTTTTTATCAATTTATTGAATTTAAAATTGTTCCATGTTATCATATACTTATGAATGTGTATTTGTTTGTGTAGCTGAGATCAAAATGCCATCCGGGAAAATTGATAAACCTGTCGTCGAAGATAATGGCGATGGTACCGTAAGCCTCAAATATGAACCTCGGGAAGAAGGACTCCACGAGCTGGACGTCAAATACAACGGGGAACATGTTCAAGGTAACCAACTTTACATTCTACCCCACCTGCCATCCTCTATTTTTATTTCAATTTTATAAAATAATATTTTATTCATAAAAGAAATTAATTTATTTAAAAAAAAAAAAATAATTCATTTCATTTGCTTGTCACTGATAACCAATTTGTGGTCATTTGACATGCAGACGAATTATAATAAACAATTTTGATTCCAAATTCGAACTTATTTTTCATTTCATTCTTATCTTTGATTTACTCATTTTTGGGTGTCTTTTATGATATATTTTCAGGATCTCCATTCAAGTTTCATGTTGATTCTATCCAAAGTGGTTATGTGACTGCCTACGGCCCTGGCCTTACCCACGGCGTATGTGGCGAACCCTCCAACTTTACTATCTACACAAATGGAGCTGGGCCAGGTGATAGAAAAAAAAAACAATTATCAATTAACAAATATTGGATTGTTTTAATTTATTCATCATATTGTTTTATAAAGAATTTTCTTTTTTCTATCTCCGAAAAATTAACATAATATTTTTTTTGATATTCTAGGTGGATTAGCTATGGCTGTTAATGGACCCAGCAAAGCTAAAATTTCATGCCATGATAACAAAGACGGAACCGTCTCCGTTTCCTATTTACCAACATCTCCAGGCGAATATAATATTTCCGTTAAATTTAGTGATAAACATATAGTTGGAAGTCCATATACTGCGAAAATAACTGGTAAATATAGAAAATAAACAATAATTTCTTTTTATTTTATTGTTTTCTAAATAACTTGATTCTCCAAAATCGTATTTTCCAAAAATATTATACAAAATTCTTTAGCTAAATTATATCTTTTTTTATATAAATTCATATATATATATTGTATTTTTAAAATATTTAAAAACTTTTAAAAAATAATATAACATAAAATAAATAACAATAATTATTTTTTTAGTCTAAACTAACCATTATCATAAATAGCTTATTTACAAATATTAATATATAATAATTATAACCACTTCCTACAATTCATGAGTGAATAGGTTAGTTAAAAAATTCAAAAGACACACTTGCGCGTTTGTTCTTTGATCTAATATTCTTAAAACGGAATATTAAAAAAAACATTAGTTTTTTACATTCTATTCGGTCTCTTCTAACAGATATAATAATAGTAATAACTATTATTCGAAAAGGAATATTTTAGATCATATTTACTGAGCATTTTCCATATTCGAATAAAATATTCTATAATATAATAAATAAAAATTAAGTATTGGAGAATTTTGTTTTTTGTTTTCTTCGTGTTCCTCCATTTTCACTATTTATTTAATATTGAATTAATGTGTTCAGGATTAGTATCTCTGCTCACATATGATCACATAATTTTTCTTCGTCTCCTCTAACATTAAGTGATTATGACCCTAATGTTTTAATATTTATATCATTGCAAATCATTTAATGATACATTATATAAAATAGATAAATGCAACTAATTCTAGATTTGAATTACGAATAAAAAAAAACATAATTAAAAAAATAATTAGTAATGAGAATAACCTAGTTGATATGCTTATATTTTCCGGTAGTATAACCATGGATCTAGTTTGGAGTTTTTTTCTTATTAAATTGTAAACAAATGTTTTTAAATTGTTAAAGTAGCTTAATTATCAAAATTATTATAAAATATGAAAATATATACTTTAAAAATAATAATTTTTTTTAAATTAAACTGAAAATAATATATAGAAAATATTTATCCTAAATAATATTGTTGCTGTTGTCTAATAAAAACACAAATATCTCTCTTATTTAATATTTGTAAATAAATAGCTTTTTGAGGATTCGCCATATCAAACCGGATGATAAATAATTTGTTCTAGTAAAGTACTCATTTAAATTAATTCACAGTTCGAAAATTCAAAAATATATAAATAAATAAATATCATTAAGATTATGTATATTTTCTTCTCAAATGATTTGAAATATAATTTATTTGTTTTTCTTATAAAATTCCATTACCTTGATCATTTTTCTTGATCCTTTTTTAAAAATAGAGCAACTGGGCAGCTAAGCAATATTAAATGGTCATCTAAATATCAGGAGATTCTTTTTAATATTCTATTCCAGAAATATAGCTAGCTATTTTAAATCTTGATCCTAAAAATACGAGCATTTTATTTTTTTTAATAAATCTAGATTTTTTTAATTTTATTTTTTAATGTCTTCTCAATTATTTTTATACTTATTTTTTTTAATTAAAAAATAAATTAAATAGTTAACAAATTCAGAAATGACATAAGATGTTCTAGTTTTATTCGCGACATTTGTTTTATTAATTAGCCTAATAATATTTCAACATTTAACTTATGTTAAAGTATATATTCTTACATGATTAATATAAATATTTTCTTTTTTTCTATTTCATTTTGTGGAAAGAAAAATATTATTCGTTCTCTTATAATTATTAACAAATAATATTTAAGAATATATATATTTTTGATGAAATATACAAGTATTTCTAATGCACAATTTTAAAATATTTGTTATTAAATTAATTTTAATGAAAATATGGATTGTACTTTGTTTGCTTGCCTCACATTTTCTAATAATTTTCTTAATAACTTTTAACTTAATCTTAGAATTTGATTCGAGATCATATATTATATTTATTTTAATAACCAAAGATTAGTAAATAATTATTCTGGTTTTCAATTTAAAAATAATTTAACGCTTTTAACTCTTTGAATTCTCCCCCATAATTAATTTTTAATTCTTATTCCATTTTCCTAATATTTATTACTGATTTGCTCTTCAGATTCAGTTACTTGTTTGTTCTTTTATATCTCTATCTGGACAAGTAACTGAATATATATATATATATATATATATATATATAGGTATATTAAATTTAAAAAATAAACTAAATTTTTTCAATTTATTTTAATTCAATATTTACTTCATCAATTCAATTTATTTGAAAATTATCATAAAAAAAATATTAAAGAATGTGATTTTAATGCAAAGGTGAGGGAAGAAAACGAAACCAGATCTCTCTCGGATCATGCTCGGAGGTGTCCTTCCCTGGTAAACTCTCTGCAGCCGATGTCAGAGCCTTGAACGCCTCAATTCAAGCACCGAGTGGCCTCGAAGAGCCCTGCTTCATCAAACTCCTTCCTAGTGGAAATGTTGGTGAGTATCTGGTATAGGTTTTATTTTGTTTTCTCTTCTATTACCTATGATTCATTATAAATTATTATACAAATAAATTGTATTCAATAATTTATATATAATTTCAATTATATAAAACCATAGTCAAATTTTATTTTATTTATATATTTGCTAACTTTTACAAAAAAATTTATATATTCTTAAATAATAGATATATACCATAATATCATACTTTTTATAAATAAATAGTTAAATGAATATATGAAAATAAAGGCCTTTTCATTTATATTTTAACATAAGAATTATGTATAGTATAATACCTTTTGTTTTAACTTTAAATCTTTTTGTTCTAGGCTTGAAATGTTAAAATTAATATTAATATTTTATTTTACAAATTTATTATTTTTAAAATTAAATGAATTAAACCGCTATTCATATAAATATTATTTAGTTGAAGCAGATCGATATTTGTAAATTTTTTCTTTTTTTTTCAGCGGTTTCTTTTACTCCACGTGAGGTCGGAGAACATGTGGTATCCGTTAAGAGAATGGGAAATCATATTAATAATTCACCATTTAAAATCTCTGTTGGTGAAAGACAAGTAGGTGATGCAAAAAAAGTTAAAGTGGAAGGCCATGCCTTAAAGGAAGGCAAAACCCATCAAGAAAATGCATTTACCATCGATACTAGGAATGCTGGTTAGAGTTCTTCTTCTTTCTCTATCTATATATAAGAATAAATGAAAAAAACCTTATAAAATATATTTGAGAGTTCTATTATATTAATAATTTTTTATTAAAAAGCTTTCCACAATTGAAAATTTTTATTCAAATTAGATTTTACTATAAAATTGACCGAAATAAATCAAAACTTTTCTAGTGCTAGTAGACTACAAAAATTAGCAACATGTATTTAAAAACGAAAATATCTATAATATAAAGTTTTATGAATTGATTAAGGAGCAATTGTTTTCCTACGAACTCTATGAATTTATTACTTTTTTTAAGGGTATGGAGGTCTTTCATTGTCTGTTGAGGGACCTTCCAAAGCTGAAGTGCAATGCAAAGACAACGAAGATGGAACTCTGAACATCAGTTATAAACCAACAGAGCCTGGTTATTATATTATTAATCTTAAATTCGCTGATCATCATGTAGAAGGTTCTCCATATACTGTTAAGGTATTATAAAACTATATAGAATAGAAATTATTAAACGAAGGAATTTTTAATCAGTATATTTTATTTTTTTAAAGGTATCAGGTGAGGGTTCCAATCGTCAACGCGAAAAGATTCAACGCCAACGCGAAGCAGTACCAATTACCGAAGTAAATATTATTATTTTTATAATTAATTATTTCATTAAATAAATATTGCAAAAATTGATCGATATCTATTAAAAATTTGACCATTAAAATAAATAATAATAATTAAATCAATTTATTAATTAAGGCATTTTCTTTTTTAAATTTTCCATCTGAGCAATTACTCAAAAATAATTTTAATAATTTTCAAAGGTGAAAATAGTAGTTTGTCAGTTTTAAAATTTATTTGATTCAATATGAGACAAATATTTAAATAAAAAAATTACAAAGTATGAGAAATCTTGCCTACATACAAACGACCATTCATCCTTATCATTTCACACATATTATAATAACTAGAAATATAAATTGATATATCTTATAGATTGAGTTGCTTTTATTAGGTGGGATCTGAATGTAAATTGACATTCAAAATGCCTGGAATTACTTCTTTTGATCTTGGGGCCACTGTAACTTCTCCTGGAGGTGTTACTGAAGATGCTGAAATCAATGAAGTTGAAGATGGTCTATATGCTGTTCATTTCGTTCCCAAGGAACTTGGAGTACACACCGTTTCTGTTAAATACAAGGAGATGCATATTCCAGGTAATTCATATTAATGTTAACATTTTTGGGTACATTGAAATCATTTCGGTTCTTTTTACCGGTTAAAATTTTATTGAAAATATGTATACTTAGAAAGTATCTTTGTTCTGAGATTACACTTCTTTTTATAAATAATTATCCATACATACACAAACATATAAATATTTTATGCGATAAATCGTCATTTTATGTTATTTTATGGGTATAAATGTTATTTAAATATCATATTTGTGAATTTTCGTTTTGGAATTGTAAAAGGAATAGTAATGTTTTAGAAAAGCAGTGATTTGAATTTCTGGACACAAAATCTCGTTTCAAAAATTACGATTATAATAATTTTCTTTTTTTATATATTTTATGTATATTTATATATATTATAGATTGAAAAGTTAATGTATTTTCATTAATTTTTCAGTGTTTAGTTCTATAACAGCGAAATTCAGTTTTCTTTATTATTATAATATTAATCCTAGAAAAATTATAGAAAAAATATCCAACTCTTAATCTACATTTAGGATATTTATATTAATTTTTATAATAAAATCCAATTTTGTCTTTATTATCTATTTCTTTAATTGTTTGTAAAATATTTATAAATAATAAAATTATTTTTATCTAAATTTAAAATCAATATTAAAATTCAACAACATATAGTAGTTGATAATAATTGGGATGATGAAAATGATATCGAAGATGATAGAGGAAATTGCAAATTAATTTATCACTTGTAGATTTTTTAAGTTTAAATTTATTTTCTAATAATAATATAAATAATAAAATAAGCCACTCTAGCTTGAGTAATGGTTGGTTATAGAAAGAGAAAAAAAATGAGTAATCGCAACTGATAAGTTAGTTTAAATCCGACTACACTCCCCTGGTCGAGAGCAGGGCGGGTCCCACACGTTTAGGGAATCCCTCCATGACTTTGGATGCCGCCAGGGCAGCACCTCCCAGGAGCCAGAACCAGTGGCAGAATTCCCCAAATTTAATAATAACAAGTCAATCTTAAAATTAAACAATTTATTCCCGTTATAAACATTAATAATAACTATTGTTGTGTTTTTTCAGGATCTCCCTTCCAATTTACTGTCGGACCTCTCAAGGATGGCGGAGCACATCGAGTGCATGCCGGTGGTCCTGGACTCGAACGGGGAGAACAGGGCCAGCCTTGCGAATTCAATGTCTGGACCAGAGAAGCTGGTGCAGGTTCACTTGCAATATCCGTCGAGGGTCGAAGTAAGGCTGAAATTGACTTTAAGGACCGCAAGGATGGTTCGTGCTACGTCAGCTACACAGTCTCCGAACCGGGTAAGCATTTCATCAATAAGTAAATATAGAATTAAACCTTTTCAGGTTCAAACCCAATTCATTTTTTCTCTGTGTTTTATTCATCAATCTAGATTGAACACATTGTCAAGAATCCACCCACTACAATCTTCTTAGCGATGTAATCCCATTGAAAACTTCTTTATGCTGGTTTATTTATTAAAAAACAAAAATTGTTATTGTTTTTTTTTTATTATTTTTCTTGTCCCCCCCCCCTCCCCATCTTAGATAGTTAAAAATTTTGCATATAGAAACAATGCTATATAATAATATCAGATATGAGTTTCCCATACATCTTTTCTTAAATTTTTTATACACCCTTTAGATAAATTCTATAAATAATTTTTTATAAATTTGAATCCTCACAGGTGTGACTTAATGATGTTTACATGATGGCCTTAAAGTATACATTGCAATGCCGATCATATACGGTTAGAGAAATGTTCTTCCTTTCAAAACTTTCTCTAAATTTTTACATATATAAAAATACACATTATTATTTAATTTATTGTAATCTTTTTTAATATATTTTTTAAAAATTATAGTATTTTTAAAACATTTATTTTTAATTTTATCACTTCACCACCAAATCATTATTTATTTGATTTAGTAAAAATTGAATTTTATGGCATTTTGTGGTATTCTTCTTCTGAATGATTTAAAACATTGGATTATACTGTCAGCCAATAAAGGGGGTGGGGGTTGGGAGGGATTTTGTATTTCCAATTTCCCCACAACTGGACATGATAAATGCGTGCGCATGCGTGACTTTTACATCCTTGTGGTTATGGTCACCGGAGTCCACTTTCGAGCCGCTCGCACCTTAATGCGAGCGGCTGCTCAATTCTCTTAATTCATATCTTTGCTAGTTACCATCTCGCGAGATGAACCAAACCTTCAAAGTTTATCAAGAAATACAATTAAATGATAATAATCTAGATGATAATTCCAATGATGATTCAGGTAATATCAAGTCCAGTCTTTTTTGATTTTCTTTCAAAAATTATAATTTCATTAATATGTATATATTAAAATAATTGTTATTGAATATATAATAATAATAATAACAACTATAATAATAATATTGATAATAATAAAAAGGAGTTAAATTTTCTATTACGCAATCAGTGTGTGGGTGTCTATTAGCATCTATTTCAATCTCAATGGAAAAAGTCTGGCAAAATGTCAAGTTAGGAGAGTGTTCAATGACCATCAATGAAACGCAGATGATATATTATGTTTATTTTCACTCTGAAATTATTTTTACTTTTCAATCCTTATGCGGAGTATAAATCAATAGAAAAATTTTAAAAAAGAAATCGATGCGACTTTTGTCATTATATTTTGGTTGATATTTAGTTTTCTAATTTTAGTTCATAAGAGATAATAAACAAAAGTATATTTTATTTGCAATTTTGAATATTCTTATTAAATTTTTGCTAAACTTAGGATATCAATGATAGAGTAAGGGATAATTTTTATTTTTCTAAATTTTTTTTATTCCTATTTTTCATCTTAGGTTTTAGAATTCCTGGTAAAAATAAGTTCTCATAGGAAACATAACACAAATAAAAAATTATATAAATATAATACAATAATATATTTATTAGAAAACAATTATTAGTACTATAAAATTCAAATTTATCCAGATACCCTTTAATTTTTTCCAATAACTTTTCAGGAGTTTATCGAGTGGGGATTAAATTCAACGATCAACATATCCCCGACTCACCCTACAAGGTATTCATTTCACCTGCAATGGGAGATGCCCACAAACTCGAGGTGTTCCAATTTCCCAACGCTGGAGTTCAGCCGGATAAGCCAACAGTTTTCTTAATCCGCATGAACGGCGCTAAAGGAGAGCTCGATGCTCAGGTAACCAATCGATTTTATAAATTTTGTAAACAAATTCGCATTCTTACCGCTAGTTCTAATACATTTAGGAAAAATCATTTCTAATGGGATATACCTACTTTTCATTTTCAACTATTATTGAAAGAAGAGTATATTTAAAAAATATTATTAAATTAATTAAGATGAAGTATATATAGATATATATATTAACATATAAGTAAATAGTGGTTATTGATTAAAAATTCAAATATTTAAAGATGCTATTTTTATAGAGGATTCATGATGTATCATACATTTTATAAATACAAATGTTTAAATGTAAACAAAATAATTAATATGTAGAATTAGAATTTATAATAATATTTAGTTATTCTTCATGCGAATTTCAGAGAGAATTCTATTTTAAAAGGAGGTGAACTCACCTCCTATATACTATTTTTACTTCACTCCCCTCTCTCCATATTAATGATTATGGGTTATTTCATAAATAGTTTTAAAAACGACGTCAAAGAAACAAAAAATATATTTAACTTTTATCGTGAAATTCATCTTATCAAAAAGATGTTCATATTATTTTAGACCTGCATCTTCTCCACTCTCTAATAATTTAAACTTTTATTTTATAATGTGTATATAAATTAATGGGTAAAATCAATACAATAAATTTATCTATCTCTAAAGCGCAATTGATCTCCTAAAATCTATAGATATATTTTTAGAAATTTCATTTTTTGCACCTAGTATCCCTACACTATCTAATTCATTGACAATAGATAATAATTTTCTACTAAATGTATAATTGAAATGTGAATAATTTATTGAAACAAGCTTCAAACTGACTAAATAAAACATAGAACTTCCATCTTCATTATAATTTTTAGATTGTTTCTCCTTCCGGGGCAAAAGACGATTGCTACATCCAGTCGATTGACTCTGACACATACTCGGTTCGTTTTATGCCACGTGTCAATGGCATCCACAACATCCACGTCAAGTTTAATTCAGTTCATATCCCAGGATCTCCTTTCCGGATCAAAGTTGGGAAAGAAGATGCCGACCCTGCAGCTGTTTCTGCTCATGGAAATGGTCTTGGTGATATCAAGACAGGTTAGGAAAATAATTGTTATGATTTAATTAAACTATTCCTTTTTATTAAATAATTGATACATTGATGAGAATAAATAAATGAATATTTCTATTAATTGGTATAATATATAAAGGCTTATTTCCTATGGTATTTTATTCATTTCAGGTCAAAAAACAGATTTTATTGTTGATACCTGCAATGCTGGAGCAGGAACACTTGCTGTTACAATTGATGGACCATCGAAAGTTTCTATGGATTGTACTGAAGTTGAAGAGGGCTATAAAGTACGTTATACTCCTCTTGTCCCTGGAGATTATTACATCAGCATTAAATACAATAGTTATCATATTGTTGGATCTCCCTTTAAAGTCACTTGCACAGGTAATATTAATCAATTTATTTTTTTAATAAATTAAACTGCAAATTATTAATGATTTGAATAAAATTTATTTATTTTTTTTAATTTTTGTTTTTTAGGTGAAGATTTAGCTGAGAGGGGTGCACAAGAAACCTCTTCTGTTGTTGTGGAAACAGTTCAAAAAGTGTCGAAAAATCGCTCAACTGGTCCTGTTCTCCCACTTTTTAAGTCTGATGCTTCCAAAGTCAGTTCCAAGGGAATGGGCCTCAAGAAGGCTTATCTCGGGAAACAAAATATGTTTACTGTTCATGCTGGAGATGCAGGTAATTTACATATCGATGTCTGTGACCTGATGTTGCCCTCATGAAACACAATTCCTGTCCAAGTGGCCAAATTTGGCCACGATTACTTCCTTCAAATGGTTCAATTATTCAGAGTTAATTGAAAATTTGGCCATAGTGGTGTAGCTCATGGTATAAAATTCCTTATTAATCCCACCAAACACACAGTAACACCTCCACGTTAATTCTGACAAATTTTAGTTCTCCCTAATTCAAAATTAATAGAGATAACACCATATTTATATATTCTTAAGAAAGAAACTTTAATTTTTCTTGTTGGTTTTTAAATTATTAAAGTCAATCTAAAATTATCTAGTTTTCTAATAAATTTTTTAAATTTAAAAAAAAATTATCATTAGAAAGGATTTTAAATATTAGTACTCCAGCCTGGAATTTTTTTTTAACATAGAGTTGAAACCGCCTATAATCTTCGGATGCGCACCATGCTAATAGAACAAAATTTATAATTATGTGTTTAGTATATATATATATATATATATATATATTAATAAAATTTAACAACTCTCATTTATTAAGAGTTATCGTTTATGCATTACAATTCTTTCTGAATCGATTAACTTTTTAGTTTAAGTGAATAGGATTTATAATTAAATTCTCCAAAACAAATTAAACAATTCATATTTCTTTTTGTTTGCAGGCAATAATATCTTGTACGTAGGAGTGTATGGTCCAAAGTTGCCTTGCGAGGAGGTCTTCATTAAGCATTTGGGCCGCAACAATTACCAAGTGAATTATATGATCCGAGAACGAGGAGAATATATAATGATTGTTAAATGGGGCGAGGAACATATCCCAGGATCACCTTTTAAGGTGGACGCCTGAGATAACAGAGAATCCTCTTGTTTATAGTTTATCAGACTACCCATTTAAAAGATAAAGTCCATCCCATAATTCCGGTCCTAATCTGTTCATTTTTTCTATAAAAAAAAATAAATCATCTTTTAATATTTTCGTTTATCAATTAAGATTTTAATAAACAATCACCTTTTTGTTTTTTTTATCTTAATTCCTTAACTCTCTTAATTATAAATATTTTTAAATGACACTACATTTAACAAAAAAATTATCATATATAATTTATCAAACCATACTAGTACTTATGTAAAAATGACACATTCATTTAGGGATTGATGACTAAGAGAACCTTCAATTTAATGAACCTTCAATTCTATGATGGTCTTCTCAAAAACTGTGCCTTGATATAAATCTGAATATTTAAGTATAAAATTAAAACAACAAAAAATCAAAAAAATTTATTATTTATTATTTTATTTTTAATTAATATGTTTATTTATAAATTCTTGTTTATTATTTATATTTAATTAGTTTTATTTATCTTAAACTGATAAAACACACATGTTTAAAAAATATCATGAAATGATTTTCAAATTTATTTTTATTTTACTCTTCGTATACTTATTTGATATTCCATTGTCAATTATAAATGTTTGTGTCACTTATTATTTATATTTACTCTTTCAATATTGAATATAATTTTATTTTTCAGCTTAAGTCAAATCATTCAAGCTTATTTCTAGTTAGTAGTTCATATAAGCCACGTGTTTCAAAGCTTCACATTTTGAAAAAAAGTTTATTTTATCAAATGAATGAATTTAAATGTGCCTTTAATATCTCTAATAAAAAAATGTATAAATAGATAAAAATTGTTTTATACATTAATTTAGTCTATTATATAATTATTAATTATTGTATATATTCACTAATTCAAAAATTCCAAATAATATTCATGTTAAAAATAAATTTCATTGATTAGTTGAAAATTTTGATGGTTTTTTGGTGCAGACCAAATACTACTACACTACACTACTACACACACACACACTACACTACACCACCACTACACACACACACACACACACACATATAATAAAAGTAATCTATGAAAAATCACACATCTTATATATTCATATTGTATATTATTTATTATTAAATTATAAGTGTATAATTAAAAATAAAAAGTAAAAATTTTAAAACGAGCACAAAATAACGCCATCAAAAATCATAAAAAAATTAGATTAAACTTTTTTCTAATTATATATTTAAAACAATTTATTTCATTTAATATATAATTTATATAAAAGTAATTTTAAAATCTAAATATTTATTAAAATTATGTTAGATTTGGTGTATTATACCTTCAATTCAATATTCTGATTATAATAAAACAATACTCAAATGAAATAAAACAAGATTAAACATTTACCTTTAAAGATGCCAATTTAAGAGATGTATCATTTATATAGGCACGTTTAAAATTACGTAAATATTATTCTATTTTATAAATATTATTTATAAAAGAATAAAAAAAATATTGAAAACATAATTCGTTATTCATTATAAACATCCTTGATAATAACAATAATACCAAAAGCCTAACCAAAGTCCAACCCAACGTCTTCGGCGTGGTGGTGGAGGTAGTAAAGGAATACCTGTTTGGGTGAAGTACAGTAAAAACTTTGTGTGTCCCAAGCCGCGCTACGGTAGCTGTGATGGTCAAACTCGAACCTCGAAAATTCCGAGTAACGGCTCTGGTGAACGCGGATGGCAACGGGATACCAACGCGGTATCATCCTTCTTATGAGAAAACGATGATGATTTCAAATAAAGAGATGATTATGCAGGGCAAACTGAGTATCAATCGGCGCCAGACTAGGTCCGGGCCAGCTTGTGTGAAATTGGTATCTGGGCATACAGCGGTAGATGGCCAGGCCCTGTATGGAAAATATGATACTGGTCAAAAACAACCTACAACTATGGAAAGAAATAAAGATCAGTACCTGGAACGTAAGAGGAATTCTGCAAATATGGAAACTCCACATAATCGATCGAGAACTTCTGAAACAGAGGATCCCTATTTGTGGAGTGGTGGAAACTTATTGATGTGGCTGCGTTAGATAAGGGAACAGCAAGAATAACTCTGCACAAGAAATCACTGGATGACCGTCGCCACTTTAAACTTGATAGAGAAGGAGATAACCGCTTGGTGCCAGGTCTGGACTATATGGTAGATGCATTAAAATTTCCCAACCAAGTTCTAAGAGTTTCTGGCGAGTCACTAGAGACGTGCGTGGCCTGGCCTTGTCCTGTGGGAACACAACACTTCTGGCTGTTTCTGGTCAATAGCTTCAAACGGTCCCGTCGTTGATGTAGAGATCTGAATTTAGTGTTTAGCCATACGGAAACAACTCATAATAATAATAAGTCATCTTTACTTATATCATTATTTATAATTTTATCAAAATTTTTATTTTAATATTTTTTATTAGAATTTTCAGTGAAATTTTTATTAAAGTTTATAATTACATGATTCTTTGGAAGGTTTTCGTCTATTACGACCATGGTGACAAGCCTAACTGGGCAAAGGATGAGTTTGTGATTATTAATTATCATAGCCAATATTATAATTTAAATCATAGTTTGAAGAATTGAAAGAGGATAAAGAGAGTTCTGTCTTTTGATTGTCAGTGATCAATTTTTGATTCGTTCATATCCTCAAGGGATTTGATTTTCTAAAGATCTTTATTATGTATTTTCATTATTTTTTCTTTCAAATAAATTAGTCTTTTATTTCTCTATTTTTTTTAACACGTTCATCGCCACGATAATATCAGAAAAATTTTCACATTTTCATTTTTTGTTCCTAGTAGGCCAAGCTTTCGAAACATTCTGAAAATGTATCTTTTGCGTCGGAAACCTGTGACTGACGTGGCCTTCTACCGTCAGACATTTATGACTGACATGGCCATGGAGAACTTATTAGCGTCAGACACATATGACTGACATGGCGATGAACGAAAATGAAATTTAAAATGCTTTTTTCGGTATGACCATCAGCTCATTCTTCGATTATGTTTTGTTCTCTCTTTTGCATTATTTATTCTTAACCAATCTCCTGGACAGTCCTTTCGATTACAAAATTTTATTCATTAAACTTTATATATATATATATATTTATTAAACTTTTTATTCACTTAAAAGCTGTTGTTTTAAATCAATTTTTATTTTTAGGGGTTGTTAATGTTAAATTCTCTTTTGAAAATTTCAGAGGCCCTAAATTTTGTAATTGAATATTGCGTGTTATTAAAGCATATTTTACTTTACTATACTGTTTAATTGCTGTTGGCGTAACGTTAAATTTTGGTTTTATTGGGTTCCTTCCTATCATAATAGGTTTCTTGCAAATTTCACAAATATTTATTAAGTAAATTTTTGGGGAATTAAAAACTTCGATGCTAAACTCTTATATTTTATTTCAAAAATACTCTACGAAAGAAGATATCAAAAAATTTAGAGAAAATCTTCTGCTAGAAACTAGCAGCCCCTAAAAAACAACCAGGCCCATTGCCCCCAGATGTGAGAACTCATTTTATTTTTCTTATAAAAAACTCAAGTACTGTATGTTATGTTATAAGAGAAATATTAAAGTAGGGAAAAAATATAATAATTGATACTCTTGTGATAGAAAGGCCTGTATTCCTATCCAGGAGAATGATTTAAAAAATATCACACTTAAAAAAATTAGAAATAATTAAGATAAATAAATTGGTTAAATATATATTCCTTTACTATCCTTCTACTTAATATAATAAGAACATCTTTCTTTATCTATTTTGTAAATGAATTAAGTAATTCATTAGGTAATTATTGATTGGTAAAAAAAAAATTAAGGAGTGGAAGAAGTTTTAACTGAATGTGATTTCCGTAATATTATCAACGAATTGACAATTAAAAAAAGACATTACAAATAAATTTATGAATTGTTCTTTGGTTTTGTTTTATTTTATTTTGTTACATACATTTTAAATGTTCTTGCGATAAAAAAAATATTTATACCTGGGCCACTTTATCGGAAATGATGCAAAATGAGTTTTTTACACTTCATGCACGTAAACTACATGAGCTAGACCAGGGTTTCTCAACCTTTTTGGACCAATCGCCCCCTTTGTAAGACCCGCTTCTTAATTCGCCCCCCCCCCTATAAATTTTTACAGATAAAATTTGCATGATAATCCCTAATATAAGGTAGGTATACAAAGTGATACTTAGAGCCATATTGAAAAATCGAGTTTCAGAACCTGATTGCAAAATCATCTGACCATTTTTTTTAGAACCATATTGAAAAAAATTGAAAAAAGAGGAAATGTTTAAAAAGCCTGTTCGCAAAATCATCTTACCTTTTTTACCGACCGACGATAGTAAGGGAGGTATTGGTTTCACACCAAATTTCACATAAGGAGATTTTTTACATATCACCACGAATCATGCACTTTGTACTGGTTTTATACTCGAGAAAAATCATCTTTATTAGTTTTTTCTTAATTAAAATTATATGACGTCATCCAGCCATTCATGACGTCACAGCCTGGTCTTACATATATATTATAAATAAAATAAAAATAAAAATATTTATGTTATATCCATATCTGTTTTTTATTACATTAATAATAGATATATTAAAATTATTTGAAATTGTTTCTATAGCTGGAAATGAATTTATTTCAAACCGTCGGTCGGTTCGGACCTGGCCACAGGTCAACTTATTTTAGAGTTGAAAATGATTTCGCCCCCCAAAAATAACTTATCGCCCCCCAAAATCGTATAGTCAAATAATCGCCCCCTTTAAGATGTCGATCGCCCCCCAGGGGGCGATATCGCCCAGGTTGAGAATCACTGAGCTAGACAATTCATTCTTCCTTTTTGATATTTTTCTTCAAAAAGTACATTCCCTAATTTATAAATCTTTAAATAAATTAGATTTTTCGATTAGCTTAAGATATTTTGTAAAAATAAAAGTTAAATATACCAATATCATTTTAATATTTTAATATAATATCTTGTTTCATTAACACAGAATAATGATAATTGCTATTTAAAATGAACTAATTTATGAAATTATAAAAAAAATATTTTTTCTCTATATTTTTAATTATATGCCTATTTAATAAAATAATGTTATTTGAGGAAAATATTAGTTCTTATAGTCCTTTTCCATTCTTACAGGGAAACTCTTATTATAATTACAAATTATTATAAAATTAATGTATTTATTATATACTCTAATGTTCTAATTTAAGTTTCAAATATTTTATATAAAAATAATTTTTATTTATTTAATAATGATATATATTTCGAAATGAAATTTTTATTTTTAACTATTTTAAATTTCTAGGATGTCATTTATTTACAAAATAATATTAAAAATATTTGAAAAAAAAGATTTAAATTTTTTTCATGACGATCGTATTGACCGCCATTATCCAGACAATCTTTATACGTTCATATTTTATATTCATTGCTCAGTGCTCACCACTCTCTAGGTGTACTTTCATCCATTTTGTTTTTATTTCCTGTCAACCTATTTTTGTAGTTGTTGATTTTTTATTTTATTATAACTAGTTTTTTTAATTATAAAATTATATATTATCCATAAATATTTGAGGAATTTGGTTTAATATTTTAACGGTGAGCCTGTCTTTTTGACCTTTTGATGTTATAATTATTGTTTGTTTTTAATGTGATTTCAAACCAAAACGACTATTAATTTGTATTATAATAAGAATTATATTGTGATTGTTTGTTAATTGAAAATGAAAATCTTTCTTTTTATGTAACTGATGTCTTTCATCTCTTAAGATGGAATTTGGATATTGAATGGAGGATACATTTCACACATCACATCATTTACTTTTTCTTTATGCATGTTTCTTGGTGAGTTTAATTATTATTAATTATTAATTATTATTATTATTAATCCAATTGATACATGAACTTAAATAAAATCTTACTTTTGGCTTTAATGTAAAAAGATTTTAATTTAATTGAATGATATTTTTTTCTACCTATTTTGAAATCAAAACAAACTTTTACTCTTTATGAATTATATATCATTATGTAATCATGGCTAGGGATAAATTCACAACATATTTATATAACTCCCTTTTATACGTAGGGTTTTTTCGCCTCTTTTAATACATACTTGCAATTTTCTATTATTTATTTTAGTAAATTTGTGATTAAGTTTATATATTTAAAGGTAATCTTATTATTTTTTTAAATTATATTCATTACTATATTTTCATATAATTTTTAATTTTTTTATATTTCAAATAAAAAATTAGTAGATTTATAAACACATACATACTTACATATAGGTATAAGTATATAGTATATAAAAGAAAACATACCGTTTATAATATTAATATATGGACCGTTTATTTTAAAAGTGGTATAACTCCATTTTTTGTGATTTCCAGAAAATTAAGTGTTAGTATATTTTATCAATTCAAATAAATTGATTGGTTATTTCAATTGGCTATGTTTTTATTAATTTTATTAATTCAGTTTGTAATTTGATTATATAAATTTCCGTTAGCGACCAATTTTATGATAAACTAGCTGCTCAGAGCGCCTTCGGCGCCCTTCACACCTAGACGGGGGCTCCGCCCCCTGTACCCCCGAGTGGTACATAGTATTTGGTTGAAAGTAGTAAAAGGTTTTCATCCATTTTATTTCAATCAGTATATTACATGAAACATTCATTACTTTTTGTGTTCTTATTTAAAATATATTTTAATTTAATCAGTAAATTAATTATATTTATTATTATTATTGTATATGTTATATCTATCTAACTATGTGGCTCAAAGGTACTCGAAAGTTCTTGGCCGCAACAACCACATTTCTCCAAGTGTCCCTATCCTGAGCCCTTGTCCCATCTCTCTTACGTCCCTTCCTACGCGTCCTTGGTCTTCAAGCGGACGTTTTCCAATCGGTCTCCCGACCAATATCTTTTTCCTCTCCCATTCTAGCCACGTGCCCTGCCTATCGCACCTTTTTCCCTTTTATAACCCTAACTATTTCTGAAGATGCAGGTCATGCAATTTCTCGTTATGCAATCTCCGCCATTCCCCGGTGACCTCATCTTTCTTTGGTCAATAAATGCGGGGAAGAATCCTATTCTCAAATACTCTGAATCTACTCTCATCTCCCAGGGTCATATACCATGCCTCCCTCCCATATAATACAACAGGTAAAATAATTGATTTATACATTTTAATTTTGATCCCCTTTGATAATAATTTTGATGAGGTAAGCCTCTTTACTGCATGATAACAGACATTTCCCAATTGCAACATCGATTTAAATTCTTCTACAATATTATTATCCTTCGTGATTACATTCAATTTTTCTACATATTCAAATTCTACATTTTATATATTAAGATTTTGTATGTTAATACTCTTCCTCTTTGTTACAAAATATTTTTTCTTATCACTATTAATTTCAAACCTCCATTAATTTTTCCTCGCTATCTGTAATTGCAATTGCCGAATCACCTATTATATTTAAGTCGTCTGGATAACCTAATATTTTACAATTGATTTCCTTTTTTTTACTACCTTCAAGACAAATTTTAAGATCAAAATTTGAAAAAGTTTATCCGGATCTATTGAGTCATGCGTATGTTTTACTAAAGTCTACAAATAATTAGTGAACAGAAATATTGAATTCGCGGTTTTTTTTTCTAATATAATGAAAATATCTGATCTAATGTTGATCGATTTGGCCTAAAATTGATAACCATTCGTTTCTTATATTAGAAAATTCAAATATATAAATTTATTTTAAAATTTTTATGAAAATATTAGATGCAGAATTAATACGATTAATAATTAATAATAGAGCATACTATTTAAATATTTCAAGTTTAAATTGGGTGGCTTGTATTGCTGGTTGCCTAAATGCCAGGGGCTCCTAGTCAAATGAACGCTCGCTCACTCAGTCAGTCAGTCAGTCGATTTCGTTGTGTGAGTGCGCATGCCAACTCAAACCAGGCGGGCGGCGATGACGCTCTTTCTCACTACTATATCAAAAGCGTAAGTGTATTTTCTATTGAAATTATCATAATTCACGAATATAAAGCGATCAATTAATATCACCTCTACCATCATTGTAATAAAGTCTCGAATGATTTACTGATTTGTTTTAATAATTATTTTAATAGAAAAATATAATATTTGTTTTTTTATTTCATATTCATATTATGAATGCTATTTTATTTATTAATATATATATATATATTAGCTATTCTATTCTATTCTATTAGCTAAACAGCGTAGGCGTTACGTTATATACATATATTATATATGACTCGTATTCTATATTCTATTGTATATATCTCGAGACAACTCCCAATATATTTACTTGTTTTTCTTATTTTGATTTCAAGCAAGAGCTATTGAACTAATATATATATTTTCATGTTATCTTTTTTATAATTACACACAAAAAACATCTGATCAGTTAATTTATAAAATATTTCAGTTAAATAGAATTTATATGCTGAATTTAAATTGAATATTAGCTGGAGTGTCTCCACTCGACTATCTCGCAATTTGTATTGGATTAAATAACATAATATATTATATTTAAATTAAATTTAATTAATTATAAATTATAAATAATAAATATTAAACCAGCGCATGTTTGGCTTTTTGTTGATGGCACCATGGCACGTGTTGGCGCGTGAGATTTGCAGTGTTAAAAAATTAATTCTGGTACTTTCAGCGATTAAATAAAATTAAATTAACTCAATTTTTATTATATTTAAATGTATTTTTTTATCTTATATTATTATTATTTTAATGAAAAATTATTGAAAGTCAGAGATGTTGAGTCAAAGGGGGCAATGATATAGGTAATCGCATATGGAATGTACAGGTATAGGATTTTGTATAAAGAGCCAAACATGCGCTGGTTTAATAAAAATTATTTATTAATTTTAATTTATAATTAATTAAATTTAATTTATATATAATATATGTATTAGTTAATCAAATTCAAATTGCGAGATAGTCGAGTGGAGATACTCCAGCAAATTTCAATAGAAATGAATTAAAATTGAACAATTCACATTGAAATTACAATTTATGAAATTTGAAGTACTGAATTTTTATTTATCTATCTTAGTAGATTAAACCCGCAAATTGTATATTTTATTACTGAAATATCGCTTAAATTCCCTCGCAGTATAAAAACATTCATGATACACCGTTTGGACTTCTGTCATTGCGTGTTGTTGCCGTATAAATCGCATTGTTCAAGATTTAAAAATTTTTGCAAATCTTCACTCTGGCCTTGAGAATACAAATATGACTTGTATTTTTAATGTCCGTCACTTTATCTGTATGTTTGTTTGAGAAATTGTGAAGTTATAAACTCAAAATTGATTGGGGCGATTACCATGCAATATTACCAGAATATTCTTATATGCTCTTATTTTTTTATATGCTGTTAATTTTATGAATATTTACTAATAAAAAAGCCAAATTAATTTTTTAAAATTTATATCAAGCTTAATTTAAGCTTTACTTTACACATAGGATGGTTGAAGAATAGTGCCAGAATCGAAATCTTTTTCTACAATTTAACATAGCATTGTCTAAACAAGAAATTGTAAGTGGTTCACGATATTAGATATAAATTTTGTTATTTGGTCATTATCTACAACTATTATAAAAACTACTAATTTAAATCAATTAAAGAATTTCCATACAATAAAAATAATAAAGAAAATAATAGACAATTTTTAGGAAAGATATATTTTTACCACAAATAAATTCTTTATCATTTTATTTTTTTGGTATAAAGTTTAATATTTAAAATTATAACACTTTTATACAGGATAGTGAGAAGTTATCCAAAAATATTCGATTATATATACAGGCTTAAAAAGGGTACAAGTGGTGGAGAAAAAAAATCATGGCAATTTTGTGGCACGTTAGTTACTTCAAAAAGATTTTTTATAATTTTGTGGTACGGACATTGAAAAAGGTTCGCCATCCCTGGCTTAAATGATAGTTGAATGATTCTAATCTCAAAATTTTTAAAGAATTAATTTAATAATGTTAATTTCTCGTATGAAAATTTCATGAAAATCGGTTTTTACAAAAAAAATATATATATTATTTTACTATGAAATAACTAGACCAGGGGTCGTCAACTTTTTGAGAAAGAAGAGGAAAAAAAGTTACAATTTACAAAATTTCCAAATTTTTAAAGAGACACTAAGATTTTTGTTTCATTATTATGACATTTAATTAGGATTAGATATATAGATTTGATTTTTTTTGATTTAAAATAAATAAACTGTTCTCTGTTGAGTGTTTTTATCTTGTTTGCATTATGTATATATATTTTTAATTTAATATAATATTTTGAGTTTTAAAAATAAAATAATATAATTATTAATATTTGCGCATGGATCTGAAGAGCCGCAGGTTGGCGACTCCTGAATTAGTACAATAATTCTGCGTGTTTTCTTTTAACTTAATATAATTGACTATCTCGCAATTTGGATTAAATAACATAATATATTATATTTAAATTAAATTTAATTAATTATAAATTATAAATTAAAATTAATAAATAATATTTATTAAACCAGCGCATGTTTGGCTCTTGTTGATGGAACCACGTCACGTGTTGGCGCGTGAGATTTGCAGTGTTAAAAAATTAATTCTGGTAATTTCAGCGAATCAATCAAGCTGAAATTCTATATATAGCAGTTTTATACAATTTTTAATCATGTAAAAAATTATCAAACGTATATCTTTATTTTTACGGTCACTTTAGGGCAAAAAAAATCAAAACGTTGTAGGTAATGACCATCTTCCGGTTGAGCTACATTTCTCAAAAGTTAATGGAAAACTACGAATTTTGAATAATGCCCATGTACCAAATTTTATTATTCTAGCTCAAACCGTTTTTGCGTAATCTCGTCTACATACATACATACATACATACATACACTCACGCACAAACACATACACAGACATTTTTCTCAACCTTAGAGAAATTGATTCAGGAACCTTCAAAACGTATAAAAACATCAAAATCTCAAAATCGAAAATTTTCGTGATCGCAATACTATATTTGGCGAGATAGTTAAAACGAATTACAACAAATTAATTTTTTATCGAACATTTAATATTTATTTGGTTTTACAGAAAACTTATTATTATTTAAGTTATACTATTTTTTAATTAACTATATTTTATTGTATATGTTATAATGGGATATAATATTCTTTAATATTTATTTTGATATTCGTTATATATTAAAATTGATTTATTGAATAAGTGTTATTATAGTAAAATTTAAAAAAATCTAAAGCTATAGAAACTTGAAACATTTTATAAAAGTAAAATTAAGAGATAAACCTAAAATATAAACATTCATTAATAAATTAAGGGTTTATTTGTTTATTCCATGCGGTTTTCGTATTTATTAATTTTTCTAGATCATATTTGTCCTTCCTTTGAAGAAACTTATTTAACTATGTGGTGCTGGGAGATTCGAAAATTATTAGCCGCATCAAACATATTACTCCAGTCTCTGTCCTGAGCCACCTCCATCCATTTCCTATTCTGTCCCAACTTCTTCTTTAAACAAATTCAAATATTCATCTTATCAATTTATATACGATTTAAATTGATTCAAACTCAATATCTCCTAATAATTGGTATACAGAAATATTGAATGTTCTTAAATTTTTACCGACCGACGATAGTAAGGGAGGTATTGTTTTCACACCAAATTTCACATGTGGAGATTTTTACATATCTCCACGAATCATGCATTTTCTTAACAGAAAAAAGTATTTTTAGCATGATGTCTGTCTGTCCGTCCGTCCGTCCGTATAGATGTGTACAGCTGAACGGCTCAACGGATTTTGATGAAATTTGGTATATTTAATTAATGCATCAGTATGATGAATTGATCAACTTTTGGTGCAAATCCGGAAACCTGAAGTGCTAGTATTGCCGATCGAAGAGAGGAAGTGAAGGGTTATTTTCATATCAAATTTCACATGAGGAGATTTTTTTATATATCACCACGAATCATGCACTTTGTATTGGTTTTATCCTCGAGAAAAATCATATTTATTAGTTTTTTCTTGATTTAAAATTATATGACGTCATCCAGCCCTCCATGACGTCACAGTCAGCTCTTACTTATATATTATAAATAAAATAAAATTAAAAATATTTATGTTATATTTATATCTGTTTTTTATTACATTAATAGATATATTAAAATTATTTGAAATTGTTTCTGTATCTGGAAATTAATTTACTTCAAACCGTCGGTCGGTTCGGACATGGCCACAGGTCAACTTATTATTTTCTGATATTGTCTGATTAGGCTTAAATCTGCATTGATATTCTCCCAAGATAGAAGAAACTTATAAATTGTGTCTCCTCAGTCCAATTCATATACTTATCAAAGTTGAATAAATTTTGAATAAAACACTTTTTTTTTAAATGTAAAATAGAGAGAGAGAGAGAGATTCTAATTATAAATCTACGAATAGTGTATATATTATTAATATGATATTTTTTTTTATAGATTTATCAATATCTAATTTTATAATAAATATTGTCAAATAAAATATATTACAATTAAATATACAAATGTATTTATTGCATGAAAATTTAGAATAGTTATAGATAGTTAAATAATTAAGGGACATATCATAGAAATATATTAATGGAAAATATTGCCCAAAAACCATCGACCTAAATTTACAAATATATATGTCTTACCTATATGTTATATCGTTGACGTTAGATAAGCTCATATATTATAAACATTTTGATTGGTATTCATATATGATCTTTAAATGCACATACACATACAAGATATAAAACTTGTAAGATTTTCTACCCTAAATTTTTTTTCTGGATACTTTTGAAAATAAGTAAAATTATAATTAGTCAATATCTCAATAACTATGTTTACTTAAAGGAAATTAATATTTATTATTTAGCTGAAAATCGCAAAAAACGTATATATAAATTGATAAATTTTATTTAATTTTAACTTTAAATATTGAATTTAAGAAAACGAGAGAAGTTATATTGAATAGGATATCATGTAAAAGTAATAACATTTATTATTTTAATATTATTTTATTTATATTTGTTTGTTTTTTAGGAAAAACAAAAATATAATATTGTAGTATGCATAACATAATTATAATTTCTATCTAAAGAAAAATTATATATAAGTACAAATATATAAAAGTGTTGGATAAATTTATTTAAAAGTGATTCAGGTTGAGTTAATTGAATATATTATAAAAATTTAATTAAAACATTTCCCAGTGATATTCCAGTAATCTTCTTCGACCTTCAAACGTAATATTCTTCTAAGTTTTTATTAAATAAAATTTATAAGCATAATCATTATCAATGAATCAATAATATTATAATTAATTTTTGATTAATTAAATTATTTTTATTTGTAATTAGAATATTCATTATTCTATTATAGCTTATATATATCTTATATATATATAATATAAACAAATTCATGAGAATATAAGAAAGATATCTTAGAATATTATATTATGTTTATTATATATAAAAATGTTAAAGAATATATAAATTTAATTCATTAATTTCAATGATGATTGCAGACTTGTATTCAGAAAACGTAGAATGAAAAATCTGTAAAAAAAAATAAAATTGAATTAATCTTTAATGAAAATTTTAAAAAACAAATGAATAGATGTATAATTTATTAAGTAATTTCTAAAAGTCACTTATGCCTTCCATTTATTTATTTTTCATACAAAATAATTAATTGACTAATTGATTTATAATTAAAAAAACATATGAAAATGTATAAAATGTAATATTAATATTTAACAGTTCAATAAATATAATTTATAAAAATGAACCCCCCTTTCATTTCATCCCTTATCCATTTTCCTTAATCCTCTCTCCTGCAATCCTAATACCCCTGTCAGACCCGCGAGCGGATGTCCGAAGGCAGAAGGCCACCCTTGGCCGAGTCTTGGCAAGCTGGCCAAACAATGGGGGGGAGGTGACTCAGGTCTCTCTCCTTGCGAGCGATTTATTTATATATATTATCCGCATGCATTATTCTAAATATCAAATTGTTTTCTTAAAAAATATATTATAATGTCTGTTAAGAAAATAATAAAAATTTTAATCTATTTGACATTATTATTTTTGTTTTAATGAATATGAATCTTTAATTTTTTCAAATAATAGTTGTAATAAGATAATACCTACATCTTAAATATATATATTTATTTATTTATTTATCATGATCCTGCTATATTATTAGTTAACTTGAAAAAAAAAAATCAAATTATATTATTTTAAAATAAATACTCCTAATAAATAATATAGTATAACTTGGTTATATATTATTACAATGATGTGGTCAAACGCATTTATTTAACTAAAACCCTCAAATATACTATAAAACATGTACCTATTTATATTTTATTATTTTATTTTAGTTTTTATTTTATTTTACGGGAGACTTAGCTATGTGAAAAATAGAAATAGTTACTCTAATAGCATATTCATGTGATAATTTCATCAATCATTTTAATTTACATATATGCATATTTGTAAAAAAAGATTAATAATTGTATTTATTTTTTTCTCTAAGCAATTTGTAACTTTATAACTTTTTTATATTATGTTGAATAAAAGCAAAAATATTTCTATAATTTGTGATTATTTAAGCTAAGCTATTATTAAGAACAAATAAATAAACTCAATTAAAAATCCTTTATTTCCTTTATTATCCCCCTTTTACGGTCAACCAAACCAATTTTTATTTTTTTAAAGAAATAAGAAAAATAACAGTTTTATAGTTTATTATTAATTATTTTAAAATTCTGAACACAAAGTATTATTTTAATTGAATATATATATTTTATACATTAATATTAATAATAAGAATAGAATACATTATTCGATAGTTATTGTTGTTTCTTTATATTAAAAATATAATTTTTAAAAATTAATCCAAGTTACTTAAATATGAATTTATTGATTAATGAGAATTTTATTATAAACACAAGATTTAAGGACAATTTTAGAAAAAGTTGACCATCAAACTGCCAGTAATCCTTGGAGGGTAAGTAATTTTATTCAAAGATTTAGGACGAAATCTTATAAGCGATTTATTTTTATTCAATTTGACTAATAAATTTTGTTTTGATTCTGAATAAACTATTTAAAATTATTATTAAGAAAAAACAAAAGATTATTAATATAACTTTAAATTTATTATTATTATTATTATTTAGAGAGGTTAGTTACTACATTCTATAATTGTTAATTGATAATAGAAAATAGAAAATCCATGATATAGTATCATTGAAGAAGTCCCAGAACCCCGGGTAAAGAAAAAGAAAACAGGAAGCAACTCTTAATTCAAGTATATTGTGTAGTGTAATCACTCTCCTATTATTCTTCAGTCATAAAAAAATATTTTATATGCCAATAACAAACATACAGAATAAACTGTATTCTATAATTTAACGAGTCAGATTATAATTAAATTAATTAATTATTTATAAATTTCTAGGTTATTTACTATTTTATTATTTTATTTTTAGTATACCTACAACGAATTAATCAATATCTATCATATTTTAAATTCAAAAATATTTTCTTTATGATTTTATGAAAAAATAATCAGTTTTCTGATTGTAGTATTAGTATTAATTAAAATGAAATCAACATCTAATATGGAAATTAAAGATTATGAAATCTATTTAAATTTGATTTTCCAATTCTATACATAGGATTAAGAAAAAATTTTAAAAAGTGTTTTATTCAAATAAATTAATAAATGTACTAAAAAAGTCAGAAAACAATGTTAACCTAAATGAAAAATAGTATAATGCATAAAACATTTTCTAATTTTATTCTATTCTATTCTGTTTTCTCCAAATTAAAAAAAAAATATTACTATTTATTAAATCCATGATAGATTAAAGTGAGAATAAAGAATGTATAATATTTATCTGGATATTTATTTTAATATTACTTTGAAAAATAAAATTCAATTTTTTTATGAAGAATGAAATAAAAAAATGGAATTTAAATATTTTACAAATTAAGATTGCTTTTTTTTATTAAGGCATGAGATATGACTTAGGGAAAATTTGATTTGTTTTAAAATACAGACATTCTATAGGTAAACAATTAATATTTCTATAAATTCTATCTTGAATACCATAAAAAGAATGGAGGATTACTTACCGTTTCAAAGGTGGGTGCTGATGAGAAGACTGCAAAAAAGAGGGCTAACATAGAAGATGAAGTGATGCAGCGAAATGCAAGAAGTTGATGAATTTGGATGGTTGAAATGCTGCATTGTCTAAAACAAAGTTATAGAAAAATAATAAAAACAAATGTATTTATTTTATTTGTTAATTGAATATAAAATGGGTGCCATTTTTCAGCACATTTGAATATGGTATTTGAACATTAAATTTAAACTCTCTAACACTAAAAAAATATCATGAACATTTTTTAAAATAATTCACTTGAATATAATATATTGAACACTAAAAAAAGTGGTTGCACATTAAAATAAGCTTAGAAACATTAAAAAAATCTTTGAGAACTAAAACAATTTTAGAAACAATACAATTCTATTTAGGAACAATAAAATAAAATTAAAACACTAAAACTTTGTTAAAAATAAGAGGCTCAAATTTTGCAAGCGAATTAAAAAAGGGCATTCATCGATTACAAGAATGTTACACAGAAAAAGTATTCGATAAAGTTTCAAAATTATTTCTAGAAAAGTGGCAAAAGAAGAATGATGATGAAATTTGTAAATTACTTTTATTCGGAATACCTTCAGCAAAATAAATACTGGTTTGAAGGTGCTATAAATGGATATCCAAGCACAAAAAGGGGATGGTTTGGGTCAGGGAGGCTAGGGGACGGATAAACCAAACAAGATTCTTTCCTCTTGACTTTTAAATGTGATTTTTGAATTTTAATATTAATTGTATTATTATATATATATTTTCGAACTTGTATTTTTTTTCTTTCAACACTGTTAATTGGGTTGAAATATATATACAAGACCTATATATATATATATATAATACAAGATGAATTTTCATTATATTTTCTTAATGAAAAACTCATCATATATGTGTATTAACTTAATCATATTAAAAATTAATTACCTAAATATTCTATTCTATTTAATTATATATTATAACATATTTATATTATATATATATATTCAATTTTTTTTTTACATTGCATTTTAAGTATTTTTTTAAATATTTTTTTACCTATTATAGATTTGTTAATGTTGGTAGTAACATTGAAAAAAATCAAGTTAATAAAAAAAATATGTTTCATTAATATTTATTACAAATTCAGTTAATTTACCTATGTATCAAATATTTTTTATTTCTTATAAACTGCCATTTAATTATAATTAAAAAAATGCGAATAATGATATTTAGAATAAAAGTTAATCAATCTATTTGAAAAAAAAAATTATAATTACTTATATCTATTTTTTTAATTAAAATAATTGATTTAATTAAAGTTAAGGTCTAATTAAACTTTCAAGTTTTCATAAGACTAAATTATTAGATTAACTTTGATATGTGTTATTATTAATGATGTGACCAAACGCCTCATAAAAGGGCTGATTCAATTTGCACCACACTTAAATACATGTTCAGGGCGGAAAAGAATTTCCTAAACATTTGCAAGCAATAAAAGCATTAAACTAAAATTATAAACATGCAATTTTATTTTATTAAGGGCCCTAGCTATGTGAAAAATTCAAATAATTACTAATAGAAAATTAATGTCATAATTCATCTATCATTTCGATAATTTTAATTTTTTTACCCTAAAAAATTTGTACCTTTGTAACTTTTTCAAATTATGATGAATAAATGAACAAATATTTTTCTAATTTGTCATTATAATTAATTACCAATTATTAAATACAAATAAATAAACCCAATTAAAAATCTCCTATTTCCTTTATCTCTTCTACTCTCACACTAATTTTTAATAAAAAAAGGAATAACAAATAAGAATTTAGATAATTGATTATTTAAAAATACTAAACACTTGATATTATTTTATTTAATACTTATAAATTACTTATTCAATCATATAAGAATAATATACACCTACATTCCAAAGTTGTTGTCTCTTTATATTAAAAATATAATTTTTAAAAAGTAAACCAAGTTACTTAAATAAAATATTAATCTGTATTGATTAATTAATATAAACACAAGGTTTAAGACAATTGGAATTAATAAATTTTATTTCGATTCAGAATAAACTATTTGAAATTATTATTAAGATAAAAAAAAGTTTGAAATGACTTAAATATTATAAATTAATAATTTATTATTTAGAGAGGTTAAATACTACATTCTATAATTGATAATATTATATAAAATCCATAATAAATTAAGATGGATAATTTCACAGAGAAAGTGTCATCAGAACTCCGGGTATAGTAAAAAAAAACAAAAAACAAGGGACTTAATTCTAGTATGTGAACCTCCACAATTGCTCAGTAATAAAAAAATATTTTATATGCCAATAACAAACATTAAAGAAAGGTTCCTTTAATTCAAAATAAACAGTATTCTATAATTCGACGATTCAGACTATAAGAAGCAATTAATTATATATAAAAAACTTCTAGGTTATATTTACTATTTTATTATTTTATATTTTTAGTATACCTACATCTAATAAATATCTATTCTAATTGGTTTCAAAATCAAATATATTTTCTTTTATGATTTTATAAAAAAATAAAAATAATCTGTATAACTTCTAATAAGTTCAAATAATAATAAATAAAGAATTAAAATTAAATCAAAATCTGATGTGGAAATTAAATAGTATGAAATTTATAATATAAATAAAAAATTAATTATATAAATTTGATTTCTCAACTATAGACATATGATGATTAATAAAAAAATAAAATAAAAGTCTTTTATTCAAATCAATTAGAAATGCAGTAAAAAAGCCGGAAAGTAATGTTAGCCTAAACGAAAAATATTAAAATGCATAAAATATTTTCTATTCTATTCTATTCTGTTTTCTCAAAATTACTAAAAACACAAAAAAATTATCTAAATATTTAAAATGAGAATAAAGAATGTATAATGAATATCCTTTTTAGATATTATACTTTGAAAAAATAAAATTCTATTATTTTATGAAGAATGGGGTTAAAAAAGAGAAATTTAAATTATTTTTACAAATTAAGGTTGGTTTTAATAAAGCATGATATGACTTTTTGAGAGAATTTGATTTGTTTTGAAATATAGACATTCGACAAAAGATAAACTAATATTTATATTAATTCTATCTTAAATTTTATGAAATAAATGATTCCATACCCTTTCAAAGGTGAATGCTGATAAGAAGACTGGAAAGAGGAGGGTTTAACATTGAAGATGCAGGGATGCAGCGAAATGCTAGGTGTTGAGTTTTGATGGTTGTGCTGTGTTGTATTGCCTAAAAAGAAATAAAAAAAATGTTTTTATTTAATTTAAAATTATACATTTATTTCAATTGAAAAAAAGAAAGAATATTTAGGAGAGCGGAGCTCATATTTAAAAATTATATCAAAATATTATTTCAATTAATCTTTTAACTAAATATAAAAATAAGAAGAGCTATTTCCCAAGAGAGAGGGAGAGAAAACACAAACCTATTGAAAATATATATATATAAAGAAATGCAGGTGGATTAGAAGAAGTTTCTAATAAATTATTTTTTATTAATAATGTTTTACTTTGAGTTTTTAAAACAAAATATGCATTTATATATAGGTAATATTCAATTAAAATGAGAAAAACAAGGGGAAAACAAAATTAAATTAATGATTTACATGTATACCTGCATATAGTTTTATAGATATATAGAGTTTACAAATATTCAAAAGACAAGAAAATAAATAGGTATGGGTCCTTGTCCATAAAAAATATTATTAGATTGACATAATCCAATCATTAGAAATTTTTTAAATTATGTATTGAATCTCTAACATTTCAAATTACAGTCAATGTTTAGACTCACATTATAGGAAACCCAAAGAATATTTCAAAATTAGTATTTAATTCTAGTAATTAATAAATATAGAGAAGTGAAAGAGAAAATTCTACTAATTTTCTTTTTAAGCATTTACATATTTTTCTAAAACAAATATAAAACAGTCACTAACAAAACTGGAAATAATCCAAGAAAAGGAATGAAGCAACCCCAAAGCTACAAGAGGGGGTGTGGCTTAAAAACAGGTAGAAGCAGGAATCCCACCCCTTTGAAAAATCTTGAATTGATTAAGAAAGAAAAAAAATTGTTTGAAAATTTAAAAGAAATTATTTTAAAGAATTTTTCATCTTTTTGATTTTCATTATTATTATATTATTAGTATTATTATAAGTAAGAACTTAATGGGTGGATATAATTATACTAACTAAAAACTTGTTGAGTTTTGTTTTACTGATTCTAAATTTTAATTGTGAACAAAATTAATGAAGAGGGGAAAAAAAGAGAAAGTTAAAATCCTAATTTAACAAAAATATAAATTTTTTTTATTTATATTTGTTATAAAAAAATAAAGCAATCAATATCCTTCATGGAATTATTCAAATGAACAAAATCTATAATATATTTTCTATTTATTTGTACTGTATATTTTTATAAATAGTTTTATTTAATACTCATATACAAATAAAGATGCTAATTATAATATTCAATTCCATTTTTAATGAATGTAAAAATAATTATTCTGTCAATAAATAAAAATATAATAAAGAAACTCACCAATTCAAGCCATGAAGAAAAACATTGAATTCACAATACATTCTAATATAAATAATATTATATAAAAACACCTTCACTATATCACAATTAGTAGAACAAATTAATTTTCATGAAATAAAACTTTATTTTAAATATATGAATAATATTTTTATAATAAATATATAAAGAAAACAATTAAAATTCTGACCATAATTAAAATCCCTTTGAATTAATACATTCAGTATTAAAATTTTGAAATTTATTCATATTATATAATAAAAATAAAATGTTTAAAATTAATATAAAAATCCATACGAATAAAAAGATGATTAACAAATATAATATAGGTTGACATAATAAACAAAATGGAGGAATAGCTTCTATGTCAAGGTTGCTTTGATTAATGGCGGAATTTCAAATTGAAGTGATGTTAGATACAATTATTTTTCATTTAATTTTATTTTAATTCTTTTATAAAAAATATATATATATTTATTTAAAAAAAACAATTTTAAATATCAATTTGCATTTTAATCTTTATATGAAATTAATAAATAGTAGATTATTTAAAATAATTATTACTCTAAATTGTAATTTATGAAAATAATTAATAGAATAGAAAGGGGTATAGGGAACACCATGAACACTTAAATGGGGAAAGTTGAAACCTAGTTTATTTACTTCTTAGAGGCAGCAGATCATCAACAAACAACCCTGGTTTATAAAGTAAATATAATTTTATTATTATAGAAATTATTTTATTATTAGTTATAAAATTTTATATTATATTGTATGTATATATATTTAGATAAAATTATAAAATGCTTTTTATCTATTAAAACTAATATTTGTGATTTAAATTATATTATAACCTATTATAAAATATTTTTATCCCAGCTAATGATGCCCATATTGGTTCTAAAACAAATTAATTTCCTTCAGGAGAACGGGGACCCATGTTCTGTTTTCCCAAATTTTTCTACTCCGAAGAAGAAAAAATTAGTTCATGGTAAGAGTGCCTCTGAATATTCAAGATGGTATGTTTTGTGGAAAATTAAGTGGAATTTTAAGTGAAAATTTAATTACAATGTATAACAAAACAACATTTAAAAAATTTGCTTACTAGTGAGATCATAAAAAATTTTGTAAATAGAATTTTATAATTTTAATTAATTTTTAAATAAATATATATTACATAGAACATTTTTCGTTTCTATTAGATATGTAAATTACATAAAAGATTGTCGAATTTTCAGTTAAGAGAAAAATTATTTATTTAGATATAAAACCAACATTTCGATAATACTCTGAAATAAGCGGGAGTGTCCTCCCCTAGACTTTCCCGCATAGAAATAGGTATAAAGAGTTGTGAATGAATATTTAGAATGTGTAAACTTGGTATTGATAAAGAGCCAGTTCGTATTAGTTTATTGGTGTCAAATTTGATATTTGGTAACATTTATATATATATATATATATATATAGAATAAAGTGCTACTTCTGGTTAACTGATATTTTAAATGTAAAAAAAAACAGATATGGATATAATATAAATATTTTTAATTTTATTTTATTTATAACTAGCTGCTCCGAGCGCCTTCCAGGCGCTCTTCACACCTAGACGAGAGCTCCGTCCCCTGTACCCCCGAGTGATACATGGTATTTGGTTGAAAGTCTGTATGTAAAAGGTTTTCATCCATTTTGTTTCAATCAGTATAAGTAGATAAGACATATATTTGTTTTCTTGGAAAATATAATTTAATTTAATCAACAACAAATTTTCCTAGTATAATAAGTAAGATTTATTGACTATTTCATATTATTATTTATATATTTACTAATATATTTGTGGCTCTTTGCATTTATTTAAGTAGATTTTAATTAATTAAATAATTAATATTCTAAGTTTATGAACACTATTTTTTTTGATAAATTATATTAATTAAAATTTATTTTCTTATTTCTGTTTGTTCTTTATTTTACATATATATGTACAAAACACAAAACAATAACACAGACAGACACACAGACATTGCCTTATATATATATAGATTAAAACCTTCCCTGGGATGCCCACAACAATCCCTGAAAGTTTCACCGTAATCGGACGGGTAGTTTTTGAGTATTTGACAGACACACAGACGCACAGACATTGCCTTTTATATATATAGATATATAAGGGCTGGCTGTGACGTCATATAATTTTAAATTAAGAAAAAACTAATGAAGATGATTTTTCTCGAGGATAAATACAATACAAAGTGCATAACACATGGAGATATGTCCTCACGTGAAATTTGATATGAAAATAACCCTTCACTTCCTCTCTTCGATCGGCAATACTAGCACTTCCGGTTTCCGGATTTGCACCAAAAGTTGATCAATTCATCATACTGATGCATTAATTAAATATACCAAATTTCATCAAAATCCGTTGAGCCGTTCAGCTGTACACATCTATACGGACGGACGGACGGACAGACAGACATCATGCTAAAAATACTTTTTTCTGTTAAGAAAATGCATGATTCGTGGAGATATGTAAAAATCTCCACATGTGAAATTTGGTGTGAAAACAATACCTCCCTTACTATCGTCGGTCGGTAAAAAGGAAACGCTACTTGTATAGGTAAAATGTCACTTCCGGTAGTCAGATCATGATGAAATTTGGTATCTGAATTTCTTTCATATTTTTAAATCTATATACAAAATATGAAGCAAATATCTCGAAGCAAACTGGTACTTTACTTGAAAGGTAAACGCAACCAGTGTAGGTAAAGTACCACTTCCGGTTAACCGATTTTGACGAAATTTTGATAGAAATCTACAAACTGTGAATAATATCGGTGTACCTAATTTCGAAGTCCTAGCTTGATTAGTTTTTGAGTAAATTTGCTTACAGACATTACATACATACATACATAAATACACACACACAGACATAATTCGAAAAATGGTATTTTCCGACTCAGGGAGGTCTAAAACGTCAAGATCTATCGAAATCTCGAAATCGAAATTTTTGACGATTCCAATACTTCCCTTATACGAAGTATGCGGGAAAGTAAAAAGCATATTTGATTGTTGAAATGTCAGTTTTATCTCCAAATAAATATTTTTTCACTTAAATGAAAATTCTACAATTTTTTAATTTCCAATATTTCTTCTAAATAAATTTAAATAACCTGTCAAAACCACTTATTTTTATTTTTTTTCATTTCGGAGGCGCTAAAAACAGTGTTTCAAAAGAGTCTTATAGTGTGGTTCTAAACTTCTCAGGGTTTGGTTTATTTCTCTCTACTGTGATACTTTACAATCATTCTGTAATAGTTTCCAAATCTATTAATATATTTTTTAATATAAATTATTAAAATATGATAAAAATATTTAATCTTAAATAAATAATATGTGAATATAATTCATATAGGGTCGTTAATTGGGAATAATCTATACTTAATTTTTTAACTAATAAAAATATTAGGTCGATTTAATACATATAGCGTCATCTATTAATCTACCCTAAGTTTTAACTTTATTTTTCTTGTAAAAATATTAGCCGATTTAATACATATAGCGTCATTTATTGAGGTATACTCTATATTTAATTTAATGTTAAATCGAGAATCAGACTAGTGTCATCTATTAAGAATATACTACACTAAAATATAGTGTATATTATTCTCAATAGATAACTATATATATATTAAATCGACATATTTATACAAGATACTTAGTATAGGCTATTATCAATAGATGCCGATATCTGTATTAAATAGACTTAATATTTTTACATTATACAAATAAGTTAAAAAAACTTAGTAAAGATTAAATTTAAAATTGTAAAACATTAGTTCTTCACTTAAATAATTATTAAATAAAATAATTTATTTTTTAAATTTACACCGTGAAACATAAATATTTTTATTTTTAGCTGTATTTAAAAAATTATCAATTGTAATATATTTTGTATACGAGGTAGGGTCAAAAAGTTCGCGGAATTGGTTATTAAAAATTTATTAAAAATATTTATAACATTCTTACATTATTTCCCTTCAAAATACTCTCCTCCTGCATCTACACATTTATTCCACCGTTCATATAATTGTTGGAAACACTCTTGAAAGCCGTTTTTTGAAAGTTCCTTCAGCCGCTCCGTCGCATTTTCAATCATCAATTGTTGTGCGACCGTCGCGAAAACGCTTATGCCACTCGTAAACTGCTGTTTTCTTCATCGCAGAATTTCCGTATGCTTTTTTTAGCATCTCAAGAGTCTCCGAGGGTGATTTCTCCAGCAACACACAGAATTTAATATTGCCACGCTGCTCTAATGACGACGAAAGAAAGAAACTACGATCTACAATATTAAACACCGAACGCACGGAACCAACTACAACTGCCTGCTAACCTCAAAAGCACATTCACTACCAGTTATGCCAACCTCACAAACAAAAATTTCCCTTTCAGCTAAGAAATACTTGACTATAAGCGACCATTCCGCGAACTTTTTGACCCTACCTCGTATAAGAATCCTTATACCGGAATATTTTCTTTGGTTGCAAAAAAATAAATTTGTTAATCTCATGGTATTAAATTAAATTTTTGCTAAATTTAATTTTGTTATGTTTCTTGGCAATGATTTATATACCAAATATATATATTGTATTTACATACAAAAAATAAATTTTTATAGTTATTATATGCATTTTTGGAGGAGGGAGGGGGAGATTGAATTCAAAACAAGGAGTTAACTGGTTTGGAGGATAGAAATTTATTCAAACAAATCTTTTGACAAGATATTTTTAAAGAATTAAAAACTAAATATAAAAAATATTGGTTATATTTTACATATAAATTATATAAAGTTCTTTTTTTATTCTTGGGATTCAAGTGTGCCTTGAAAACCCTGTTTTTTTTTAATAATTAACAATTATATATTACAATTACTCAAAATCAGATTTATCATTATTTGAGAAATATTTTTAACATATTTTCAATATTGAAAAAACGTCAAATGATTTTTTAAATTTTTTTTTAATATGAAATCTGATTCACCTACTATAAGAACATAAAAAGGAAATATTTTATTCTTCGAAGGGTAAGCAAACTGGCCTTCTTCAGACGTGGTGAGATGGGGAGTGGGGTGTCTTTTGAAAATTCATTTTGATTAGTAAAAGTGCCCAGAGTATATTTACGGTACAATGTCTTTTTGATTTTCACTCGGAAACATTTATATTATATTATCTTCAATAGTATAATTTTCTATTTATTTATTTTTTATTATTTTTTGTTTGTTTTAGATAGATGATAATGTTTAATAATTAATTAAATTGTATGGACACATCCAATAATAATTTTCTTTTAGTTTTCATAAATGCATATTAAGTACATATTAATAAAATCATAATATTTCATCAATTATATTTATTAAACCTCTTTCGATGATTTTAATATAAAATATTTGTTAAAGGAAAAAATAATTTTTATAATAATAATATTTACAAGATATAAAATACATATAAAAAACAAAACATAAATATATTTATTATTATTTGCGGATAGACCCTAAGGATCACGCATAGCTTTAAAGAGAAATATGTAATTTAATGAATTTCCTTAGGCCCTAATTCGAAGTTTCAGTGTGGTAGACTGTCGTGCTAACCACTAAACCACTGAAGAATCTAACATAAATATAATAAATAAATAATATATTTATGGTGGATAACATTACGAATTACTTATTACTTATATAATTAATTTAATTATTACTAATAAATATTTAAAAAAAAATATTTTTAGTTATATTGGCATGTTATATTAGAATGTGCAAGAAAAGGAAGTTGTTTTCAAAAAAATGTTTATACTTGTTACTCATTAGAGGGAGTCAAATGAAAGTGAACCAGAGAGAATGGTTATTTATTTCAGAAATAATCGCAGTTGTTACACAAACTTGGATAGGTCATAAGGAGTCTTGTTAACTCCGATTGAACGGCTGCTTCTCAGACAAAGCGATAACTTAAATTATAAACATGTAGTTTTATTTTATTACAGGCCCTAGCTTTGTGAAAAATTCAAATAATTACTAATAGAAAATTAATGTCATAATTTCATCAATCATTTCGATAATTTTAATTTTTATACAAAATATGTAAAAAAAAAATAGTATTTTTAATTTTAATTTTTTTACCCTAAAAAATTTGTACCTTTGTAACTTTTTCAAATTATGATGAATAAATGAAAAAATATTTCTCTAATTTGTCATTATAATTACCAATTATTAAATACAAATAAATAAACCAAATTAAAAATCCTTCATTTTCTTTATCCCTTCTACTCTCACACTAACTTTTAATAAACAAAAAGGAATAACAAATAAGAATTTAGGTAATTTATTATTTAAAAATACTAAACACGTGATATTATTTTATTTAATATATTTTATAAATTACTTTTTCAATCATATAAGAATAATATACCTACATTCCAACGTTGTTGTCTCTTTATATTAAAAATATAAAAACCAATAACTTAAATAAAATATTAATCTGTATTGATTAATTAATATAAACACAAGGTTTAAGACAATTAGAATTAATAAATTTTATTTAGATTCTGAATAAACTATTTGAAATTATTATTAAGATAAAAAAAAGTTTGAAATGACTTAAATATTATTATTATTATTATTTAGAGAGGTTAAATACTACATTCTATAATTGATAATATTATATAAAATCCATAATAAATTAAGATGGATAATATCACATAGAAAGTGTCATCAGAACTCCGAGTAAAGTAAAAAAAAAACAAGGAAGGGACTTAATTCTAGTATGTGAACCTCCCCAACTGCTCAGTCATAAAAAAATATTTTATATGCCAATAACAAACATTAAACAAATGTTCCTTTTTTACAAAATAAAAAAATTCGACGATTAAGATTATAAGAAGAAATTAATTATAGATAAAAAAACTTCTAGGTTACATTTTCTATTTTATTATTTTATTTTTAGTATACCTACATCAAATTAATATCTATCCTAATTGCTGTTTCAAATTCAAATATATTTTCTTTTATGATTTTATAAAAAAATAATCTGTATAATCTCTATTAAGTTCAAATAATAAATAATGAGTTGTATGATTCAGTATTAATTAAAATTAAATCAAAATCTGATGTGGAAATTAAAAATTATGAAATTTATAATATAAATAAAAAATTAATTACATAAATTTGATTAGACATATATGATTAATAAAAAATAAAATAAAAGTGTTTTATTAAAAAAATTAGAAATACACTAAAAAAGCCGGAATATAATGTTAATCTAAACGAAAAATAGTACACCTATCCCCCGATTTACACGGTACTTGTTTTACACGTTTTCGCTTTTACACGGTTTTCCAAATAATTTTTTTTTTTGTTTTTACCGCACTCTACTAAATGCTACTGTGTTTGAACACGTGCGCTGTGTACACAACTCACGGGGAATCCCGAGCTTATGTGCTGACTTGGTGCACATGCACACTGTGTCTGTATTTCTTCGCATAAAATTAAAGTTTTATCTACGGAAAATTGTATTTGAGTGAAAGTTTCACAGTTTCAGAAAGATTTAATTTTCCATATTCGTAAATTACAAGTGAGTGCATAATTTAGATTATTATATAAATTAACATAAATTAAAAAAAATTATAGGCTTATAATGTCGAAAGAAGTTAAAAGAAAAAATTCTTTCTTTAGAAACTAAAATCGAAATTTTGGATCGCTAACGAAAGGGAGATAGAGTAGTAGATGTTGCAAAATCATATAGCATGAACGAAGTTACAATAAGAACTATTAGAACAAATGAAAACACAATTAGAAAGAGTGTTGCAGCTGGCAATACCACGAGTATGGGTACAATTGTTAATAACCGATTTTATTACCACCTCTCAGAATGTAAATATTTCTGCTTCAAACATCGAATCGGCACAAATAACTTCGAGTGATGAAAGTGAATTCCAACCTTCGATTCCGAAAAAAAGAATGAGAGTAATTTCTGATAGTGATGAAGGATAATAAAACACCTTTGGTTTTATTTTTTGTTCTTCTGTTTAATGTATTGTAATTAAATAAAAAAAACAGTGTTTCCGTAATATATTACATATTTTAACCTGTCAATGCATTTTATTTTTATTTCTGTGTACACCTAAAAATATTGAAAAAAATCACAACTGTTAAATAGCAAAATTATGCATTTTCTGCAAGCTTTTCGATTTACACGGTTTTGACGTGAAAATTTTTAATTTTCGATTTACACGTTTTTTTCAGGAACGTATCTACCGTGTAAATCGGGGGATAGGTGTATAATGCATAAAATATTTTCTATTCTATTCTATTCTGTTTTCTCAAAATTACAAAAAAAATATATATATATATATAAAAAATATTACTTATATATTAAAAGTGAGAATAGAGAATGTATAATGGATATCTATTTTACTATTACTTTGAAAAAATAAAATTATATTATTTTATGAACAATGAAATAAAAAAGAGAAATTTAAATTATTTTTACAAATTAAGGTTGGTATTAATAAAGCATGATATGACTTTTTGGGAGGATTTGATTTGTTTTGAAATATAGAGACATTCTACAAAAGATAAACTAATAATTATATCAATTTCATGATATAAATGATACCTTACCCTTTCAAAGGTGAATGCTGATAAGAAGGGCTAACATTGAAGATGTAGGGATCCAGCGAAATGATAGGTGTTGAGTTTTGATGGTTGTGCTGTGTTGCATTGCCTGAAAAGGTGAAAAGAAATTAAAAAAAAAATGTTTTTATTTAATTTGTTAATTTAATTTAAAATTATAAATTTATTTCAATTGCAAAAAAGAAAGAAGGACCTCATATTTAAAAATTATATCAAAATATTATTTCAATTCATATTTTAACTAAATATAACAATAAGAGCTATATCCCAAGAGAGAGTGAAAGAAAACACAAACCTATTGAAAATCTATAATAATAAAAGCAAGTGTAATGTGTCTGTCTGTCTGACCGAGCTCTCCAGCAAAAACTATCGCACGCAGGGACCTGGAATTTTTTACACGGAAGCACAAAGGGGCTGGCCACCAGACCTCGAAGCCCGATTTTCGATTTTTGAATTAGAAAAATTTTAAAAAAATTATAAATAATATATTATAGGCGGGTAGTGGAAATTATGTAGAACAAAAATATGTCAATAGAGGCGCTGGTGGCGATAATTTGGCGGTAATTTAAATTCTGAGCAATGTGCAGATAAAAATCTTTTTATATATCTATTGATATTTACAATATCTCAATTGATCTTATTGGCCTTTTAAACTTTGAAAACATTCACATTACGGCTATAATTTAATACTATTAATTTTTAAGATTATGTGAGTAAATTATTTTAATTAAGAAAATTTGATCTCATAATTGGATTTTCACGTAAGATTTTAATATATAATATATTTTATAATATTATTTTTATAGTAGTTTAGTGTTATGCTAATTTTATATTTTATTTTTATTTTGTTTACTTTGTTTTTTTTTTTAAATAAATTAATAACATTTAAAGTAGCATAAAAAAATTAATCGAGGCAGGAAAATTGATGGGGTTTGAAATTAATAGTGATAAGACAAAATAATTAGTATCAGAGAGAATAATATTTGCAAAGAATTTAAATCGAGGTTACAATCTGGAAATTATTATCAAAGGGGATCAAAATTATTAAATTATTAATTGTATTATATGGGTGGGAGGCATGGTCTATAACCCTGGGAGATGAGAATAGATTCAGAGTATTTGAGAATAGGATTCTTCCCAGCATTTATGGGCCAAAGAAAGATGAGGGCACCGGGGAATGGGGGAGACTGCATAACAAGAAATTGCATGGCCTCTCTGCATCTTCAGAAATAGTTAGGGTTATAAAAGGGAAAAAGCTGCGATAGGCAGGGGACGTGGCTAGAAATGGAGAGGAAAAAGATATTGGATTGGAAAACGGTGAGGAGACCAATTGGAAAACGTCCGTCTGGAAGACCAAGGACGCGTAGGAAGGGACGTAAGAGAGATGGGACAAGGGCTCAGGATAGGGACACTTGGAGAAATGTGGTTGTTGCGGCCAAGAACTTTCGAGTATCTTTGAGCCACATAGATAGATAGATATAACATATACAATAATAATAATATATATAATTAATTTACTGTGATTAAATTAAAATATATTTTAAATAAGAACACAAAAAGAAATGAATCTTTTATGTAATATACTGATTGAAACAAAATGGATGAAAACCTTTTACTACTTTCAACCAAATACTATAGCGGAGACTGCATAACAAGGAATTGCAAAACCTCTATGCATCTCTAGATATAGGTCATAAAATAGAGAAGGCTGGGATCGGCAGGGCACATGGCTAGAATGGGAGAGGAAAAATATATTGGTGGGGAGTTCGATTGGAAAACGTCTGTGTGGAAGACCAATTGTGAACAGGGTGGACAATGTAGGAAGGAACGTGAGAGAGATGGGACAGGTTAGGAGTTAGATGGTTATAGCTCAGAATAGGGACACTCGGGGGGGGGGGGTACAGGGGGCGGAGCCCCCGTCTAGATGCGAAGAGCGACGAAGGAGCTCTGAGCAGCTAGTATATATATATAAAGAAATGCAGGTGGATTAGAAGAAGTTTCTAATAAATTATTTTTTATTAATGTTTTACTTTGAGTTTTTAAAAGAAAATATGCATTTATATATAATATTCAATTAAAATGAGAAAAACAAGGAGAAAACAAAATTAAATAAATTGATTTACATTTATATCTGCATACAGTTTTATAGATATATAGAGTTTACAAATATTCAAAAGACAAGAAAATAAATAGGTATGGGTCGTTGTCCAATGTTAATAAAAAATATTTGATTCATTTATTAAAAATAAATTAAATTTCATTGAGATAATTCAATCATTAGAAATTTTTTAAATTATGTATTGAATCTACTACATTCTAAAGAACCGTCAATCTTTAGACCCACATTATAGGCACCTCAAAGAATTTTTCAAAATTTGCATTTAATTCTAGTAATTAATAAATATAAAGAGAAAGAAAATTAGTAGAGAGAGATAATTTTTTTATAAGTAATTTAATTTTAAAAAAAATACTTGCCACGTTGTTTAAATTTTAATTTAAACTTTGGTTCACATAAAATCATTTTTCAATAAAAGTACAATATCAAGAGGGAATAAATTAAATTAGGACTGTTTAAGCAATAAACCTCCCACTGTAACGGACAAAGTATTTATATTCTTATTTAATTTTTATTATACATTTTATTTTGTTTATCTATTTTTTTTAGTTTATTTTGTTTTCTATTCTTTTTTATTAACAAAGTTATTTCGTCGCATTATTCTTAAAATGTAATATATATATATAGATATTATATTTCACATAAGGGGAGGATCCATCCCTCCAAGTTTTTAATATTTTTAGACAGTTGAGAATGGACAGTGGAACTAGTGAGATATCATCCTGATATGACCTGTATTTATCACGTCCCGTGATATAATTATTTTGTATATAATCATTTTTATTATCACACCCTGTGATACAGTTTAACTAGTGATATCATCCCGATATGACCTGGTATTTATCACGTCCCGTGATATAATTATTTTGTATATAATCATTTTTATCACACCCTGTGATACAGTCGAACAAGTGATATCATCCTGATATAACCTATACTTATCACGTCCCGTGATATAATTATTTGTGTATAATCCTTATCATCACCCCCTGTGATAATTATTTCTGCTAATTCCAGTGACAATAGTGAATTACATTTTCTTATTTTTTTCTATTTAAAAATTGTATATTTAATTTGTTAATTTTTTTTATCTATTTAATTAAAGTAAATTAATGTGAACATTATTATTGTGTTTTCCCTTTTCCCTTAATTTTTCAACACTATTTTATACTTTGGGATATCCAAAGTTGGCGCCCATCATTAACTTAACATAATTAACAATTCACGGTCATCGTGGGTCATTACAAGTGCCTCATACTTAGATCCCCTTATAAATTGGCACCCAACGTAAGAGGATCGTCTACAAAGTGACCCCAACTTGAAACGGTCATCCTTACAAAGTGGCAGCCCAACGTTTGGCTCGATTAGTCATCCTTACAAAGTGGCAGCCCAACCTGAGGCCCGATTAGTACACCACGGCTCCTGAGAAAAATTACATTATTCATCTTTGGTGAGCAGTATCATCACTTTTGGTCTCAACGGACTTATACTACAATTTAATATTTAATTAATAAAATAGAAATTTAAAACTTTTACTTTTATACTTTAAATTTAAATAAATCATATCTCCTTGTCTATTATAATAATATATTTAACACTTGTTAATTATTTTTTTTTATTTTTAATTTTCACATTTATCTAACAAATAGAATATTTATCTATTTAATTCTAATTCAATAAAAATAGTTTGAATATATTAATATTATTATTAGTTATAATTAATTAATTTATATGTTTAATTTGTAATTTTTTTTTTTGATTTTTAAATTTTATTCTACTACATTATATTTAAATTAATGAATTAATAAAATTGATAAAATATCACTATATTTTCAAATATTTAAATACTTTTTACATATTTTAAATTATATTACAATTATCTTATTTTATAATTAAACATTGTATAATTCAATTGTACGCGACTAAATAACTTTTAATTTTGATTAATTAATTAATTTTTTTTTCTTCTCTTTGGTTAACATTAAATTTAATTATCCTATTAAAAATGTCATTTTTCGGCAAAGGGAAAAAGGAGGATCTTATCCTTTTAGCACAGGAATTAGGAATAGTTATGAATTTAGATTCTCGTAGGATCGATATAAAAAATGACATCACGTCATTGCCTGATTATGATGAAGACCTTACACGGGAATTACTTATGACCATCATAGAGGATAGGAAGGAAAAAGAAGAAAGAGAGAGGGAAAGGGAGAAAGAAGAAAGAGAGAGGGAAAGGGAGAAAGAAGAAAGAGAGAGGGAAAGGGAGAAAGATGAAAGAGAAGAAAAGGAGAAGGAAAGACAATTTGAACTAGAGAAACTCCGAATTCAAACCGTAGTGAACCAGGTAGAATCACCAACCCCACTTCAACCGAAAGTAGATATATTGAAATTCTTACCTCTATTTAAAATTAACGATGACGATATTAATACGTATCTGCGTCTTTTCGAAAGACAAATGAATTTTCTTGGCATATCTGAGGATGCATGGGTCACTTATCTTATTTCGGTCTTACCCACAGATATTACCACTCTAATAATTAGAGAACCAAATGAAGTCGCCCAAGACTATCAACATATTAAGAAGCTCCTACTTCACCGATTTAAATTAACTACGGATAAAATAAGAAAACTTTTCTCCACCTCCAAGAAGACATCGGAAAACACTTGGAAAGATTTCTACTTCAATCTACGCGGTTATCTAGAAGCCTGGCTATCCGATCTAAAAATTGAAAATTTTGATCAACTTAAAAATTTGATCCTAGCTGATCAAATGAAAAGAAAGTGTTCATCCGAATGCAAAGATCACTTCCTCGACTCTTGGGAAACATTGGTAGATCCCCTCGATCTCGCAGAAAAATTCGACTCCTATGATAACTTAAGGGCCCCATTTTCAAAAACAATTACTTCAAATAAATCTATCGAACCCCCTAAATCGAAATATTATGATCGGAAACCCTTTAGAAACTCACAACCTCGTGAAAAACAAAAAGAAGAGACTGACTCTTCAATAATTCGTTGCTACGGCTGCGGAACTCCAGGAGTCACCAAACCAAGGTGTCCAACTTGCAATCCGAAGCAAGGAAATACCAACGCACACGCCTTGCGGTGTGACGTCACTACAAATAGAGATACTAAACTCGCTCTAATAGAAGCCTCCATCTATGAAGCTTCTGGTTCTATTTGTGTTGACAGCGGGGCCACTCGCTCAATTGGCGGTCAGCGTCTTCTCAGCTATTTAAGACAACGAGGAGAACATTTTAAAGTAGAAAAACTTTCCTTAACTCTAGCTGACGGGAAAAAGCGTATACATTCCGTGTTATTAGCTACAGTTCCTGTAAAAATCAAAAATCAAATAATACATATAGAAATGATATTCCTACCCAATGTTAGTGGAAATAGATCACTATTAGGTCTTGACTTTCTCAGAAAAGCAGGTTTAGTATTAGATATGCGAAACAATCGCTGGTATTTTCATAATTATCCTAAGAGAAAATACAAATTTATTCAAAAAAATCTCTGCACCACTGATGAAAATAATACTGTTGTTGAAAACACTATTCAGCTAACTGCGGTACAGAACATGAAACTTGCCCATTTATTAAAAGAACATGAAACTGTCTTTCAACCAGGGGGAGAGCCAACTCCTTACGCTGGACATGATATAAACACAGGCGGTTGTTTGAATGCGCTGCAAAGGGCCGTCGATTCCATGGACGGTACCAAAGTCAGCAAAGAAGATCCTGCTGTCCGATATAGACAGCTGGTGGGGTCTCCGAGAGCCCATCGGGGTCCACCAGGAGTTATGGAGCCATCACAAACTCAAAAACATTCATTTACTCAAGGACTTGTTCCCCCTCATACATCAGCATTGCGTCTAAGCCACGACACGCGTTCTACTCCAGTAGTTCCTCTACGTAAGCGAGGAAGGCCAAAAATTGTCCGTTCCTAGGGCTGATCCCTCAATCAAAAGACCTCGGAATCAGAGGGGGAGGATGTAACGGACAAAGTATTTATATTCTTATTTAATTTTTATTATACATTTTATTTTGTTTATCTATTTTTTTTAGTTTATTTTGTTTTCTATTCTTTTTTATTAACAAAGTTATTTCGTCGCATTATTCTTAAAATGTAATATATATATATAGATATTATATTTCACATAAGGGGAGGATCCATCCCTCCAAGTTTTTAATATTTTTAGACAGTTGAGAATGGACAGTGGAACTAGTGAGATATCATCCTGATATGACCTGTATTTATCACGTCCCGTGATATAATTATTTTGTATATAATCATTTTTATTATCACACCCTGTGATACAGTTTAACTAGTGATATCATCCCGATATGACCTGGTATTTATCACGTCCCGTGATATAATTATTTTGTATATAATCATTTTTATCACACCCTGTGATACAGTCGAACAAGTGATATCATCCTGATATAACCTATACTTATCACGTCCCGTGATATAATTATTTGTGTATAATCCTTATCATCACCCCCTGTGATAATTATTTCTGCTAATTCCAGTGACAATAGTGAATTACATTTTCTTATTTTTTTCTATTTAAAAATTGTATATTTAATTTGTTAATTTTTTTTATCTATTTAATTAAAGTAAATTAATGTGAACATTATTATTGTGTTTTCCCTTTTCCCTTAATTTTTCAACACTATTTTATACTTTGGGATATCCAAAGTTGGCGCCCATCATTAACTTAACATAATTAACAATTCACGGTCATCGTGGGTCATTACAAGTGCCTCATACTTAGATCCCCTTATAAATTGGCACCCAACGTAAGAGGATCGTCTACAAAGTGACCCCAACTTGAAACGGTCCTCCTTATACCACTAATTAGTTATTTAAAAATTTTGGAAAACTTTTCAGGCGAAGTGGGGCAAACACAGTCACATGACTGAGAATTTGAATAATTATTTGCATTCTTGTTTTTATGACTTTGGCTCTGAGCTCTTGTACCATATCTCGTTAGAGCTCGGTCTATTTGCTTTGGTCTCTCGAGAAAGTCCTTTTTGGAGAACTTCTCGACCATGTTTTCGGAATTATAAAACCATCATTTTTAGGTTTGATAAATTATCCTTTTGAAGAGTTATTGCTGCCCAAGTATATGAATTCATATTAATTAATTTGTCGTTTCCTTTCTAAATTATAATTTGAAATATTGGTTATTTGAGGTCCACTGTTTAAGATTTTCTTTATTTGCATATTGAACGACTTCAAAATTAGTTATATAATTTAGAGTTATGATTAATTAAGTTGTTTAGTGTTTAAGAATACTGTTATATTGTTGAAACTAGCTTTTTGCTCATTTGTATAATATTTTATATTTCTTACGAATATTAATTTTATAAATATATCAGAAAATCAATTAAATTCGTTTTATTTAATAAATATTTTATTGTTCCATTAAGAAACGCAGGTGAGTTGAAATAATTGTGGTTTGGAGAACTTCCAGTGTTTTCATTTATTTCTTTAAATAGAGAAAAAAACCTCGTTTCTGCAATCGGCGGGCCACCTGGTGACAATTCAAATAGCCCTTAAATATTTGAGAGGTATTTGAGTCCAACCCCCCAGTAAACTGGTAAAAATTGATTCCTAATTATTAGGTAAGTATTCATGAGCTAAAAGGCTAAGCTAATAAGCTTTTTAAAAAAAGATTGCTGCTGGCCGTGAATTACCAGTCTTTGTATAATTAAAAAATAGTTAATAGGTCATTTGTTTTATGTGATTTAGCAGAATTTCTTTTAGTGAGTTCGTAATAGGGCTCAATTCGTAAACCCCTTTTGCGTTGACAAGGGGTCTGTGTTAATAATAAATTCTGAAATATATTTTTGATATTACAGATATTGAAGAAATAGGATATTCTATTAATTTAATTTATTATTTATAAATAAAAGTTGGCCATTTTATGCCTGGTTACTATGGGAAGTGGAAACAATTCATGAAAAGGAATGAACCAACCCCAAAGGTACATGAGAGGGTGTGGCTTAAAAACAGGTAGAAGCAGGAATCCCACCCCTTTGAAAAATCTTGAATTGATTTAAGAAAGAAAATAAAAATTGTTTGAAAATTTAAAACAAATTATTTTAATGAATATTTCATCTTTTTGATTTTCATTTTTATTATTATTATTATAAGTAAAGTAGAGAATCATGGTTGGATATAATTATACTAACTTAAAACTTGTTGAGTTTTGTTTTACTTGATTCTAATTATTGATTATGAACAAAATTAATGAGGAGGGGAAAAAATGAAAGTTAAGATCCTAATTTAACAAAAAATAGAAAAATATTCATTGGGGATTTTATTTATATCTGATATATTAAATTAAAGCAATCAACATCTTTTATAGAATTATTAAAATGAACAAAACCTGTGATATCTTTTTTTAATTTTATTAATTTATTTGTACTATCATTTTTACTAATAGTTTTATTTAATACTTATATATAAATAAAGATGCTAGTTATAATTATATTCAATTCATTTTGAATTAATGTAAAAAGGATTATTATGCCAATAAATAAAAAAATATATAAAAAGAAACTCACCAATTCAAGCCATGAAGAACATTGAATTCACAATACATTCATATAAATAATATTATATAAAAACACCTTCATAGTTAGTAATACAAATTAATTTTCATGAAATAAACTTTTATTTTAAATATATGAATAATATTTTTATAATAAAAATTTAAAGAAAACAATTAAAAATATGATCATAATTAAAATCGCATCGATATAATTGATTCGCTATTAAAGTTTTTCAAATTTATTCAAATTATTAAAAATAACATGTTTAAAATTAATATAAAAAACCGTACGAGTAAAAAAATGATTAACAAATATAATCTAGGTTGACATGATAAACAAATTGGAGGAATGGCCGCTAAGTGTATAATGTCAAGGCAGCTTTGATTATAATGGCGGAATTTTAAAATGAAGTGATGTTAGATACAATTATCTTTTATTTAATTTTATTTGTATTCTTATATAAAAGAAATATTTATATAAAAGACAATTTTAAATATCAATTTGCATTCTATATGAAATTAATAAATAGTAGATTATTTAAAATAATTATTAGTACAAATTGTCATTTATGAAAATAATTATATAATGTAAACCTATAATGAAAGTAATAGTGATATATATCTCAATTTTTCCTTTATAATTAATACTAAACATAAATTCAAAATACTATTTAGGTACATGTATCAGTTAAATTTCCCTTCAATAGTTATTTTACAGCTATAAAATTTAATCAAAAATTATAAAATAGTGACATTATGTGACAAAATATATTATAAAATATCCATACGAATAATTACGATTTAAAATATTATTCAAAGTTGTTATGTATTTATGGGTCAAAGAAAGATGAGGTCACCGGGAAATGACAGAGACTGCATAACGACGAATTGCATGACCTCTATGCATCTCCAGACATAGTTAGGGTTATAAAATCGAGAAGGCTGCGATGGCCAGAGTACGTGGCTAGAATGGGAGAGGAAAGAATGGCGAAAAATATATTGGTGGGTATGCCAATTGGGAAACGTCCACTTGGAAGACCAAGTTCGCGATGGGTGGACAATGTAGGAAGGAAGATGAGAGAGATGGGAGAGAGTAGAATTTCGATGGTTGTGGTTCAGGATAGGGACACGAGGAGAAATGCGGCCAAGAACTTTTGAGTTCCGTAGAACCACAGAAATAGATAGATCCAAAGTTGATAAAAGATTTTTCAAAACTTACTGAGCAACTAACTTAAAAATTAAAAAGAGAATAGAAATTAACATGGAGGACCAGGATTTCAAGAACTGCTTTGATTATTGCAAAATGTTACTTAGTCATTAATGAACAGATTGTGCAAACTCAAATTTTACAATAAATTTATACTAATCTCTCAATAGACGCTATGCAGGTTATAGAAGGCGTAATTTTATAAATAATTGTGAGATTTGCAAGAAACCTATTAGACACCCCGAAAAAGTAAAAATTGATTTAAAAGAACTTTTAAGTAAATATAATTGAAATTCTTAAAGATTCTTTTATAAAAGATGAAAAACCTTTTTCACCAGATGAAGTCAATATGTTAAATTTTTTAAATTTACTAAATGTATAAAATGTGTAAATCAACTATTTCTAAATAATAAGGAAATTTTCAAGAAAATTAATAAAAATTACAATATAACTTTTATAGATTAAGCCTTAAAATATAGTAATGTAATTTATTATTTAAATTATATAAAAAAAAATTGTTAGATTTGTTTTCGAAAATTTCAATATTGGATGGACCACTCATAAGAAATTATTATTAACATATTTTCATCTATTATTAATTATTTTTAATTCGTTAATTTTCCTTATGAATTACTTTCTGATATTTTATTACATTATATTAATTTTAATTGTAACAGTAATTTTGTTTTTGTTTACTAAGAAAGAAACGCCTTTGGAAGTAGAATTGAAAAAAATAATATTTTTAATTTTTTTTTTAAAGTTTGTGAAAAGAAAATCTTTTAATAATATAATTGTTTTAAAATTAACTTATCACAATTTAATTATTGAATGGATCCCTCATACTGAATTGAATTAATGCATTAAATTACATACCATATAATTTTTCAAGATTATCCTTGTTTATTATCTTGATCTGAAGAAGAAAATAGAATATTGAAAAATTGTGGCTGTTGTGAATCTCTTTTTGTTTTTCACATACACAATTGCTAACTTTTATTAGGTCATCTGCATTGTCTGAAAATAAGTTGAGATATGAATACTAATTAATTTATAATAAAATATGTTTAATTATTCTAATAATTTAACATTTCAAAACAGAAAATGGAACTGAATGCAACGTTTTAAGAAAAATATAAATAATTAAATAGTGCTTACAACTTCATTTTCTTTCTCTCGTTTTCTTTATTTTATAAATATTAAATTATTTTTAATTTTTTTTCTATGAAGATCAGCTGTTAGGGTATGATTTCAGATATATTTGTAATAAATGGTATAGTATTAAAATAAACAGATAAATATATTGTTAATGAAATATAACTATACAATTAATTAATAAAGTGAATATTTAGTATGAGGAAATTATATGTTATTTAATGAAGTTAAATAAAATATTATAATGTCATCAATGAGAATATCTAGGTATAGATTGTTTATTTGTAAAATTTTCATAAATTATATTAATATTAAATAAAATGTATATAAATATTCATCTAAAATTTAAACTAGTTTTATTTGAAAAGACAATTCACCAATATTATTACTGTTTGTTTAGTAAATCGATCGTTTTTTGGAGGTGATATCGAAAAGAATTCAATCTAATTTATATGAGAAATAATTTAGATGAATTATCACATTTATTATTTATCACATACATATTTGTAATTCTCTGCACTTTTAAATTAACGAAAAAAAAATTTAAATTATAATTCATATTTACTGATTGTTTACAATTAAAAGTTACTATTAACTACATTTATAAATATACAAATACCTATTAATATTTTAAAGCAACAACGAATTTATTTATAAAAATATTTTATTAAAAAACAAACATCACATCACTCAAATTTATGCAATCTGGTAGCGCCTGTTATTATGCAGTGGAGTTTATTTCGTCAAAATTAATATACAAGAGAATCAAAATTAAAATATGCAAACAATAAATTCAGATTTTTCATGGTTGCTTTAGTAAAAGACTTGATAATGTTGAACTCATAATAAAATTTAAGAATTAAAACATTTTTACCCACCAATCTAACGTTTATTTATTTATTTCGTTCTTTAATAATTAATAAATTATCTATAGTCACAAAATGCATTATTTTATAGAATTACTAGCTGCTCCGAGCGCCTTCGGCGCTCTCCACACCTAGACGGGGGCTCCGCCCCCTGTACCCCCCGAGTGTCCCTATTCTCTGAGCAGTGGCGCAACCAGGGGGGGGTTTTGGGGGTTAAAACCCCCCCCCAGGAGAGAAAAAAAATAATAATTGCTGTATATTCAGTGGCGCAACCAGGGGGGGTTTTGGGGGTTAAAACCCCCAGGAGAGAAAAAAAAAATAATTGCTGTATATTATGTTTTCAAATAGAAAAGAAAAAAAATTCTTAAAATATAACTTAGTGTATAATAAAAAAGTTTTTTTTTATTAATACATGTGGAAATTGATACCGAGGTCAAGGGATGTTTCGAGCTCCTCACTCCACTTCCTTATCCCTGGTTGTAAAATTTAACAGAGGGATAGCGGAAACGCAGGCCCTCACCCCCACAGGGCCTTTGGTGACGTCCAGGAGAAAGTCTCCCCCCTTCTCCACCACAACGGGTAGGGCATTTGTAAATAAACCATTTTATAGAAATTCGCAAACAAGAAGTTGCTCTATCGAGAACATTTACCCTAGACACCAATTCAACCCCTTCCACATTGCTACATACATTAATTGCTAATTTCATAAAGATTATGAAGCGAAGACTAATTTCAGATTTTTTTCAAAATAAGAAAAACAAGAAAGGTAAGATTTAAAATTTTTTTTTAAATTAGTGAATTAATTCTTAAATACTTTTCCATTTAAGAATTAGATAGTGAAGCTGGACCTTCAGAAACAACAGATTGTGTTAATAGCAATAGCGAAGAAGACAATAAAGAAATAGTTGATATCACAACTGAAAAGGTTAATTTTTTTTATTTGTTTATATATATTAACCCATTTGAGGAGCCAGCGTTCCCAAATGGGAACATTTATTTTTATACACCAAAAACCCTTTCAAAAATATTTTTTTCTATATTTATCTACATGATATCTGGTCACCAATGGGTTAAAATCGAATTTCATTTTTTCACGTAGCCAGGAAAGAGGCAGGGGGGGGGGGATTCGTGAGCTTCAGTTCCCACACATAAAATCTATTTTTTTCTAAATTTTCTTAAGTTTAATTTTTTCAAATTATCCTACCACTACGGGCGGACGAAAAGCTTTCGACATCTTAAAGTAGTTTATTATAAATAACTCCTTTATTATTAAGTTTAGGTAAAAATGAATATAATGAAACTTTTAGTAAATGCGATTTCCTCTAAATTTAATACGATAGTATGATAATTCTCATAAAAATCGGAATTTATAAAGAAATTCAATAAAATGTGTTTTGACACCTCTTTAAACTAGCATTACTTATGGTCCCATCTTGTACAAAAACAATCCAATCCCCGCCCATCATTCCAAAAAAAACATCTAAATATCAAATCCCAAGATAATATTTCATTTCGTTTAGACTTAATTTTGGTAACGAACGGCCGGCCGGATCAAAATTTTTTTTTGCAAGTTTGGATTCAGAACCGTCTGAAAAGTGGAAATCTCGAAGAATCTCGGAGCAAAAATTTTCCGATCATCGTAAAAGCTATCCTTCTTTCATGAGGAAAGCTAAAATGGTTTACTTATAGCTGGAAAAAAATATTTTCTTTCTAAAACTGTGAATACGAGTAAATAAAATACAAAATTTGCCAGATTTTGTAAAATCAGTGTTTCATTTACAAAACTTTTTTAAATATTTAATATAAAAAAAAAAATTTTAATGAAAATTTGTCTTTGAGTGAGCCCGGGGAGGGGGGGGGCATAGGAAGGTGGAGCGGCTAGTCAAACCCCCCCCCCCCCCCAGGAGCAAATTCTGGTTGCGCCACTGTCTCTGAGCTATAACCATCTAACTCCTACCCTCTCTCACGTTCCTTCCTACATTGTCCACCCTGTTCACAATTGGTCTTCCAAACGGACGTTTTCCAATCGAACTCCCCACCAATATATTTTTGATCCCAGCCTTCCCTATTTTATGACATAATAAAATAAAATTTAATATTAAAATTTAATAAAATAAAATTTAATATTAAAATTTAATAAAATAAAATTTAATATTAAAATTTAAAAAAATAAAATTTAATATTAAAATTTAATAAAATAAAAATTAATTTAATAAAATATTAAAATAATAAAAATTAATGAATTTGTAAAAAAAAAATATATAATACTTAAATAAAAAATGTGCCTTTGCGAGTTTCGAACTGTTGGTGCAAAGTCATAAGATGACGCCCTTGCTGATTTAGCCACCAGCTATTCTTGTTTGCAAGTCTCCTATTACGATAAATATAGATGTCAAATTATCGCCAGCAGTGCCTCTATGATCTAGCATTGTAACTAAACTATTTTTATTTAAATACCACCCCCTGGACACACCTTACCACTTAGCGGTTTAATAAAAGAAGTCTGACATGCCCTGAGACCTACTGAATATGCATAAAAAATTTCACAAGAATCGGTCCAGCCGTTTCGGAGGAGTATCATTTCAAAGTTTTGTGACACGAGAATTTTATATATAAGACTAGCTGCCCCGAGCGCCTTCGGCGCTCTCCGCACCTAGACGGGGGCTCCGCCCCCTGTACCCCCCCCGAGTGATACATAGTATTTGGTTAGGAGTAGTAAAAGGTTTTCATCCATTTTGTTTCAATCAGTATATTACATAAAACATTCATTTCTTTTTGTGTTCTTATTTAAAATATATTTTAATTTAATCAGTAAATTAATTATATATATTATTATTGTATATGTTATATCTATCTATCTCTGTGACTCTAAGGAACTCGAAAGTTCTTGGCCGCAGCAACCACATTTCTCCAAGTGTCCCTATCCTGAGCCCTTGTCCCATCTCTCTTACGTCCCTTCCTACGCGTCCTTGGTCTTCCAGGCGGACGTTTTCCAATTGGTCTCCGCACCGTTTTCCAATCCAATATCTTTTTCCTCTCCATTTCTAGCCACGTCCCCTGCCTATCGCAGCTTTTTCGCTTTTATAACCCTAACTATTTCTGAAGATGCATAGAGGTCATGCAATTAATCGTTATGCAGTCTCCTCCATTCCCCGGTGACCTCATCTTTCTTTGGCCAATAAATGCTGGAAAGAATACTCTGAATCTACTCTCATCTCCCAGGGTCCCACCAATATAATACAAAAGGCAAAATAATTGGTTTATATATTTTAATTTTGATTCCTTTTGATAATAATTTTGATGAGATAAGCCTCTTTACTGCATGATAACAGGCGTTTCCCGATTTCAACCTCGATTTAAATTCTTCTTAAATATTATTATCCTTCCTGATTACATTCAATTTTTCTACATATTCAAATTCTACATTTTGTATATTAAGATTTTGTTACTAAATATTTTTTCTTATCACTATTAATTTCCATCTGAATTAGAATAAAATTATAAATTGCCTCCTCTTCCAGTCCATTTGCCTATCCAGGCATCTTAATTTCTTAACACTCCGTTTTTTTTAAATTTAAAATAAAAGGAGATAAATATTTTAAAAAATTTGATGTAGATTAACTTCAATAGATGACGCTAAATGTATTGAATCATAATATATGTGCAAGATACATATAAAGTTAAAAAACCTAGTGTAGATTAATATCAATAGATGACGCTATATGTATTAAAGACTTAAAATTTTTATAATATACAAATAAATTAAAAAATTTAGTAAAGAATATTCCCAATAGATGACCCTATATGTATTAAATTCATATATTATTTCTTTAAGATTATATATTTTCATCATATTTTAATAAATTTTTTATATTAAAAACATATTAATACGATTGTAAACTATTACGAGTACAGAATGATTTTTAGGTATCAAGTGAGTTACATATTTTTTTTAAGATAATTCATATCCCTTTTCACCGTTTCTTCTAATTGTATTTTATCTTATTTTAAATTTTTACATATTTTACACATAACTTAAACATAAGTTTCTCTTAATTTTTTTATATATAATTGATGTACATTCTGAGGTACCCTCCAGGGAATAATCTTTTATTTTCAGCTGTACAAAAATCCTGGTCTTCAAAATGTAGACGATATACACAGTATTTAAGAATTTTACCTAATTGGAGTCCAAGTAACTCATTCAGGTCCAATTCCTTTATCCGCCTTTTAAGTAAATTATCATTCCTGGGAAAACATAACATTGGTTCCCGTTAATTAATTTGTTGGCGCGTGAGATTTGCAGTGTTAAAAAATTAATTCTGGTACTTCCAGCGATTCAATCAAGCTGAAATTCTATATATAGCAGTTTTATAGAATTTTTAATCATGTGAAACACTATCAAACATATATCTTTATTATTACGGTCACTTTAGAGGAAAAAAATTCAAAACGTTGTAAGTAATGACCCTCTTTCGGTCTCAAAAGTTGATAGAAAACTACGAATTTTGAATAAATTTCATGATTCTAGCTCAAACCGTTTTTGAGTAATCTTGTCTACATACACACACACACACACACACACACACACATTTTTCTCAACCTTAGTGAAAATGATTCAGGAACCTTCAAAACATGATCGTTTTCACTACCTGGAAAAAAAGACTAATATGCAATAATGTTCTTTTGTATTAATTCATATTGGTAATCTACTCACCTTTTTAATGGATTCAATCCAAGTGAAAGATTATCATCAACAATGAACAATGTTACATGAAAAAGAAGAACAAAAGACATATTTATTAAGATTGAAAATTGATTAAAATTATTTAAAAATATTCATATATATAAAAACAAAAATACTTACGGAGGTGTTTCCACCCCTTGCCTTCGCCCTATGGACGATGATTCGTTCTTGATTCTGGAATGGTGCATATCAAGTAAGACAAAAAATTAAGAAAACATTTCACTTAATAATTGAATATACATGTAGTATCTTTATAAACTCATCAATGTAAAAATATATATACAAAAAATTAAACATTGAGTAAATCAGGATTATTTTGGATATTTTAGAAATGATATTGTATTCATTATTCTACTCACCATGTGTGATACACCTATTCTTAGCTTCCATTAGAAAAGCAATTCATAATTTCTTAGTGACCAGAGTTGAGTAGTTAAAACTGCAACATCCACGGGCACGAGCATATCTAATAGTGATAGAGAAACAATTGATATATTAAACATTAATTAAAGTACCTTTACAACTTAAAAAATAATACTTGAAGATAATTCATAAAGAATTTTTTTAATAAGAATTTGATAAAGGAAATTTCAGAACATATTATTTATTCAACAAAAGAATAAAATAATACCAAAAACATTTAAAAACACAACTGTAGCCGTGTATCTCGTGTTATACACCCTTCATTCCAAAAGAAACTGAACTTTAAAAAAAAAATAGTACCACTAATGCCATCTGTAATATTTTACCCGTAGATGGCTTAGTCCCTCATTGACAACTGGTATAAATTTAATGACATTTGGATGCATACAACAAAAGTTACTGCGTTTCAAATGTGAGTGTGTTTTGTACATCGGTCGGAAAATGAGTTTCAAACAAAGAGCTGCAATTGATTTTTGTGTTAAACTTGGTAAAACTTTTACTGAAACGCACCAAATGCTACAAAATGCATATGGTGATGATTGTCTATCCCATACGCAAGTTTACGAGTGGTTCGGACGATGCAAATCGGGTAGAGAGACGCTGGATGATGACGAAAGATCAGGCCGTCCCAGAACCGGATTTTTACGATTCAAAAAGAATTATCCACAAAGAATTTGTTCCACCCGGCCAGACAGTCACTCGAGAGTTTTACTTGGGCGTCATGAAGCGTTTGCTGGCAAGAATTCGTCGTATTCGGCCAGAATATCTAAAAATCGGCAGTTGGACTCTTTTGCACAATAATGCACCATCACATCGTTCGCGACTCGTAACTGAATTTTTGGTAAAAAATCACGTTATTCCTTTGCATCATTCGCCCTATTCACCAGATCTGGCTCCGTGCGACTTCTATCTGTTCCCTAAACTCCATTTGGCGATGAAAGGAAAGTGGCACGCATCGATTGAAGCCATTGAGAAGGCGACGACCGACGTCCATTCCAATAAAGGACATGGAGATGTCGTTTGACAACTTGTTGGAGCGTGCAAATTTGTGTATTGATGCAGAAGGGGAATACATTGATTAATAAAAAAGATTTGTTCCAAAATGTACATTGGTTTTTTGTTTTTTTAAAAAGTTCAGTTTCTTTTGGAATGGAGGGTGTATATATTTACTATTTATTTTTCCGTCCTCATGGTGATACCGCAAGACAATCTTCGATTTCCACTTCGGTATTTTAAAACCCTACATATATAATGTAGACAGAAAGTCCTATATCTACCCTCTACAAACCCCTTACCTACTACTGGGAATGACCTAGAAGAAATGGGTAAGGGGTCTATTGTTATGAATTCATAATTATAAAAGGTGACAAGGCCAGGACGGGGGAGGACGGGCCAGGAAGTTAGAGTGCACCAACTATTATTGAACATCCCTCGACAAGGTCTCTGTCTCGTCAGCTTTCTGCTATACATAATCAACAAGACCGTGGTGAAACCTGGTCTATCGAAAAGGTCTTCCGATTTCAAGAAATCCACAAGATATCTTCAATCAACAACCACGCTCCGAACTCAGATAAGTGCAATTATATACGCTCGCTCATTGCTAGCCGGACACTAAGAACAATATTCTTAGTGATCTTATTATTAATCTTCATTTATATTTGATATAATTTTATTAAAACCAGAGTGCTATTAATTGTATAATAAAATTAATAATATTTTATTTTATCTCCCCTTCCTGTTTATCCTGTTAGATACTACAATATATATAGTAAAAATTAAAATATTACAAAAAATAGATAATCTAATATACTTATATACTTTTTTCTTAATATCTTAAAATATTAATTTTGAAAACAATAATTTCGAAAACTTTTAAAAAATTATGCATATTTATTAAAGATGTTTCAATTGTAATTGCAAAATATTTAAAATGCTTTTAATTATTAAAGACAATAATTAAAATTTTTTTTTTTTATTTTTCTAGTCTTATTTGTTGAATTTTATTTTCTAATTTCAGTGTCTAATTTAAGATAATTTAAAAGTATTAATGTTTTTGTTTGATAGTTCTGCAGGTGAGATATATGAATCAAAATTTATTCTTTCATAATTTCCAGATGTAAAATTATATTTAGGTAGATTTATTAAAATAAAAAGCTACATTAACTTTGAAATTATTATCGTAAGCTTTAAAGTTAAAAACAGGATTTCCCAACCTATTTCCTAAGCCGACCCCTTTTTTGATGTAGTATATTAATAAAGTTTAACATAGAACTATGAGCATTTAATAGAGTATATATTCAACAATTTTACAGCAAAGTAAAACATTTTTATTACTTTAGTATTAGATAATATTATTTAACAAAACTAGAGGGTTATTCCTGGGAATTCCCGGGAAAAGCCTTAAGTTTTTATTTCCCGTTTCCGGGGAAAAAAACGAAACATTTCCCGGGGAAAAAATAGAAATTATTTTTCATGCTGATTATGATGCCGATACCGAAATCTTTGTTTGTTAACTGAAATAGTCGTAATAAAAATATAAAATACAAGTGTACATACATACATACATTTGTGTCTTTTGTTAGAATATTTTTCCTTTTCTTTCTTTTTCTCCCATTAATTTTTCTTTATAATTTTTCCATTTTTTGAGTTTTTTTACAGTGAACTCTGGCAGACGGCAGTTGCCATTGCCAAATTATTTTGTATTTAACTTTTTTTTGTATATATATATATATATATATATAGTTATATGTCTGCACATGTAATAGAAATTGACATAACTTATAACTGTTAATCAACCTTTAGACTTAAAATTCGATTTCACAAGCTTGGGTCTGTTTTAATTGCCATACCTTGGTAAGATTCTATATAAAATGGCTCTTGAACAAGTAACAATAATAAAATACACTATTGCACTTGACCATTTGGAAAGAAAGTAATTCTCCTCACACCTTGAAATTAACCCCTCTCCATCACCTAGCCCTTAACTTTAAATTAATATAAATAAGCTGTCGTTTAAAAGAAAATAATTATGTTTATATTATATTTTGATGATTATATATTATATCTTACCGTATTTTTTTATTTTTGAATTAAATTTATTTTATTTTTTTGCAAAAACAACATTTATTTAACTTTTTCGTAAATCTTTTACAATTTCCACCTCAAATTTAGTATTTCTTTAAAATTTCCTGGTTCCCGGGAACGAAAATAATCTGGGAAAAATTACCCTCTAAACAAAACTCACAATTCAATATTTTATAAATTAATAATTTCATAACGGTAGTAGCCACCTACGCGACCAGATGAAGATCGTCTACTTTTGTTATAAGTTAACCGTTGTGTAAAGATGATTTCTTTTGTTCGCCATCTTGAAAATCAACACAAGCAAAATTTCATTATATTTTTTTCAAATGCTCGTAATTTGTTTTCTTTTGAAATTGTTGTAAGTATACAGTATTTTCCTTTTTTGCACATTCTTTATAATTAATTAAGACTAGTAAGTCTTTATGTAAAATTATGCCGTAGGAGTGATATGACGCATTGTGTGTGCGAGGGATATGTTTTACTTCTGCTTAACAGTGAAAAATTTAGTAAGACAAGGAAATATTCATAGTCCCAGACTTGTGTAAATATATTAATTAAGCAATGTACTCTTTTAATTCTTAATACTTACTTAATTAAATATTTAAACATTTCAACTTAATGAGTTTTTATTTTTATTTTACATGTAATTTCCCATAAGCAATATCCACCGTAATATTACCACCCATGTTAGGGATATTGCGCAAAATTGGACTATTTTGTCTTTGTAAATTTTAGTAGTTCTTATTTTAAGAATAAAGCTGCAATTTTTGAATGAATACCTTATACCTAATAGTCCTAGGTATCATTAACATTAATAATTATGTTATAATATTAGCAAAACCCGGAATCCTGCGTTCCTCGGTTTTACATTATTGAATCTTAAGGACGATTTTACGATTATAATTATACAATATTTACAGTATATTTTATTGTTTTAATAAAAGTAGAATATATCTTATATTTAAAAGGGTATAAAAATGAGAGGAAATGATATGACAAGAATATGAGGAGAATATTTGTTTCTTAAGAACAAAAATATTCATAAGTAAATAGAAATAAATTCATATATTCAGCAGTATTTTTCAAATATTTATAAAAATTAGTGAACATTTTATATAAAAAAGAACAAAATATATAAATAAAAGTCCAAGTTCTAAGACGGTTTATAAATAAATAATTTTGATTCTTATCTTAATTTTACAAAAGAACACAATAATATGTTTTCATTAATAATTCTATTTTTAAGGTAAATTTTATTTTATACATATTAAATATAAATAAAACAGATACACTATTAATACAATCTAAAAGTATTTGTTTATGATTCTCACAATTTTATTTTTGTTTTGAAATAATAAATATTCAATTAATGACACCTCACTTTCTCATATTTAAGTTCATTGATGTCTTTTTCAAAACATTAATTATTTCAATTTTTTTTTTATTTTATTTTAACAGAGAAATTTTATCAATATACAAAAATATCTCTTCATAATTCTTTGGTGGGTTTAAATAAATATCTTCTTTCTATAATAATTTATCATATACTTTGTGGTAAAATATATAATAAAGAATATTTAAAATTAAAAAAAAACAAGACTATAATCAGATTCATGATTATTTATACAAAACTAATATGATTTTAAGGTGGGTGAAATTATATGATATGAATTGTTGTTTACTTAATTCATAATTACTGATAAAAATAAGTTATAAACAAATTAATTGATTAATTAAAGAAATATAAAAATGACTATATGATATTATAGTTTTGTTAATATATAGAATAATTACTTACTAAGAATATAATGATTTGTTTGCTAGATAATTACAAAAAAAAATTCCAATGGTGATTGATTGTATAGTTAGATTGTCCGTGGGAGTAATTTATGTTCCCTTTTAAAGATCATCTATCAATTTTTGCACAAGTTGATACATAAAGAAAACAAGCTTTCCAATGGGATCCCAAATCGATTTTCGACTGACATTTTTTTTAAAGTGCAGCACTTTCGCTTTGACCGCTCGTCATCTTCGTTCGCAGAGCAGTTACATCCTCGTTGATGTGAATCAAAAGGCTGTATTTCTGTTGGAAAAACAAATTTATTCCAATACTTAGAAATTTTCACTAATAAATAAAATAAATATTATAATAATAAAATCTGATTTAATTGAATGCCATTAAAATTAATTATTATTTGACTTGACGATTAAGAAAAGAAAAATTAAAATTATAAAATTAGTTATCATCATTATTTTAAAAAATTACATTATTTTTAAAAATATTCAACACTATATCTATATCTTCTTTTCTCTCTCTCAATCTATATATATATATATAATCTCTATCTATCTATCTATCTATATATAGAGAGAGAGAGATCATCTATCAATTTGAATATTTGTACTCTTTAGGAAAAAATATTTTAATTTTATAAAAAAATACCTCCTGTCCTTTCTTTAGTATTAAAAAACAGTATTTTCTAATATTATCTTTAGCGAAATGCTAGGATTGTATCATGGGAGAACAATAAAACCCAAGTTGGTTTTATTTCATATTATTATGATCTATATGTGTTGATTACTATTATATTAATATTCATACTAAACTTTTGAGTATATTTCGAAAATATATAATATCAATCAGACATGTATACTAACAAGAAAAATTCTAAATGTATATTTACATATCTAATTTAAAAATTTAAATTCTAAAATTTACAAAACCAGTTAGGTATATTATTATTATAGTTAGGTATATAATTGTTAGTTCTTAGTAGAAAAATAATTATTAAAGAATGTTTATAAATAGTATAATCTAATCTTTTTTTCCTCAGCTGAAGATGACTAGAAGATGAATAATAAGCAAAGAATGATGTAAAATTATCAACTCAAATAAGGAATATCTTACCGTTGGGAAGTCTCCTGGCGTCTTCATCCAGAGGTAGACCATATAGCCAGGTATGCATAACATGGATGAGAGGGCAGTTAGCCAGCCTAAACAGTGGCTCCACCAGGGATATTCATAGTCCAGGTATTTAATCGGGGTCCATTGAACAAGGTTGAAGATGAATACACCCTATATATTATTTATTCATGAAAAGTTTGCAATTTAATTTATATACTATATATATATATTAAGATAAAATGTTAAAATCGAAAGAATTATCTTACAACACAAATAAGTGGTGTGGTGACGGTCCAACAAAATTTCCACCAAACCATCGGATAATAACCAATCATGTCCTTAATCCCATCATAGAAACGGTTGACGCCGAAAGCCCATGAAATAGCAATGCACTCGAAAAATATGAGGAACAACAGACAGAATCCACTTACAGCATAGGAATCAAGAATCTGGAAAACATACATGCCACCCTTTCCCCCAAAAAAACACAAACCAAAATGAATTAATTATATAAAATCATTATTTTGTTATTAACGTATTTAATTTAGTGAGAATTTCTGGGGTAAAATTTATTTTAATTTATTATCATATCAATTACATTTAACAAACACTTCTTCATAAATGATTAATTAATCATTTAATTCAGACCTTCTTATCTTGTTTATAGTTGAGACACAATTGATTATTAATCAAAAAATTTGCAACACACCTATTTAATTTGTAAATTTAACATGAAAATTTTTTTTTATAAGAATTTTCAATTTATAAAAGAAACTGAAAAAATTGATAAAATAAATAATAAAATCAAAAGATTAAAGGTAAGTTATTATAAAGCCTAGATTATAAGTTTCAAATCAATTTTATTAAACTTTAAGATCATTTCGACAGTTACGTCATCCTCAGAAGATTGTGTCATAGTTATATTAATATTTTTAGAATTTAATAAGAATTTTAGATAGTATATATTCAATTGTATTTAAACTCCATAATTTATATATATATATTGGAAAAGTTTTCAAAAATTATCTTGAAAAAGAAATTAAAAATTATTTTTATCAAATAAATTTTAGAATGAAAATATGATATTTTTTCAATTATTCTTCTAAATTCATTAATTAGTTTATTTAATACATTTATATTTAAATAAAGTGTTATTAAAATAATATATTATAAAAAAATTTATTTCATATTTATTTTTTTTTTTCAGCAAAAGATTGGCAGAGTGCTAATATACAGCGGACCAAGGATTAAATTGAATCACAAGAGCTACGGAGCTAAATATAATAGAAAACATGCGAACTCACCTCCGAGACACACGATAAACCAACGATATATGAAATGATACAGACAAGAGCGATGAAGATTTCCTTTCGTTTGCGTAAAAGTTGTGGCCACTCGTCGACCATAGCAGTTACAAAACCCTCCATCGTACAAAACTGAATAAAAACAAAAATGAATGAAAATTAAATGAAAATAAACATATATATAAATATAAGATTTGTCAAATACAAGATATGCATTGTTAAGCATATAATGAAATTACCTGGCTGTCTAATCCAATACAAAGGACCATAAGGAAGAAGAGACAGGACCATACAGGAGCTCCGGGGAGTTGTAAAACTGCAGAAGGATACGCGAGGAAAGCCAAGCCTGGTCCACTAGCAGCCACTTCTGCCACTGGTTTTTGCTGTTCGTGGGCCATGAAACCAACCACCGAAAAAATAACGAAACCCGCAAAGACCGAAGTACTCGAATTAATCGAGCAGACAATAAGCGCATCTCTGAAAATAAAGAAAAGCTCAGTTATTTAAGAATTTATCGTATATATATGTATATTGGCATATAATTCTGTGATCTTTTTAAGAAAATATTTTAAATAATTCTCCAATTTATTTTGAGATTAAATAGAAAAAACTCATTTATTTCTTACTTGTATACATTATTTGTAAATTTATTATAACTTCCTAAGGCTACCAGTGTTCCTAATCCTAATCCATAAGAGAAGAAAATTTGTGTCACAGCATCTATCCATACCTGTGAACAAAAAGGATTAATTAGTTAAAATTTAATATTAGCTATTTTTTTAAAAATAATATACAATAAATAAACATAATAAATAAATAATTTTAAAATTCTCATTTTCATCTATAATCGAGAAAATAATATATAAGACAGTATGTGTAGAGGACAATATTATCAACAAAAATTTTTAACTTTTTTAGATTGTTTTTTAAATTTATGTAAATGTGTGTGTGTGTGCGCGCGCGCATATTATTTATATAATAATACATTTTTACCGACCGACGATAGTAAGGGAGGTATTGTTTTCACACCAAATTTCACATGTGGAGATTTTTACATATCTCCACGAATCATGCATTTTCTTAACTGAAAAAAGTATTTTTAGCATGATGTCTGTCCGTCCGTCCGTATAGATGTGTACAACCTGAACGGCTCAACAGATTTTGATGAAATTTGGTATATTTACTTAATGCATCAGTGGGATGAATTGATCAACTTTTGGTGCAAATCCGGAAACCGTAAGTGGTAGTATTAGCGATCGACGATAATAAGGGAAGGGTTATTTTCACACAAAATTTCACATAAGGAGATTTTTTTATATATCACCACGAATCATGCACTTTGTATTGGTTTTATCCTCGGGAAAATCATATTTATTAGTTTTTTCTTGATTTAAAATTATATGACGTCATTCAGCCATTCATGACGTCATAGCCTGGTCTTACATATATATTATAAATAAAATAAAATTAAAAATATTTATGTTCTATGCCTATCTGTTTTTTATTACATTAATAGATATATTAAAATTATTTGAAATTGTTTCTGTAGCTGGAAATTAATTTATTTAAAACCGTCGGTCGGTTCGGACCTGGCCACAGGTCAACTTATTAGCATAAGTTATTCCATAAAAAAATTTAATATATTATATTTTAAATTTTAATATGACCACATAAAAATAAATTAATTAAATCGGCATACTAAATAAATAAGTTGACCTGTGGCCAGGTCCGAACCGACCGACGGTTTGAAGTAAACTAATTTCCAGCTACAGAAACAATTTCAAATAATTTTAATATATCTATTAATGTAATAAAAAACAGATATGGATACATAAATAATAAATATAAACATTTTTAATTTTATTTTATTTATAATATATATGCAAGACCAGGCTGTGACGTCATGAATGGCTGGATGACGTCATATCATTTTAAATCAAGAAAAAACTAATAAATATGATTTTTCCAAACCAATACAAAGTGCATGATTCGTGGTGATATATAAAAAAATCTCCTCATGTGAAATTTGGTGTGAAAATAAACCTTCCCTTCCTATCGTCGATCGGTAATGCTACCACTTACGGTTTCCGGATTTGCACCAAAAGTTGATCAATTCATCCCACTGATGCATTAAGTAAATATACCAAATTTCATCAAAATCCGTTCAGCCGTTCAGGCTGTACACATCTATACGGTCGGACAGACGGACGGACAGGCATGATGCTAAAAATACTTTTTTCTGTTAAGAAAATGCATGATTCGTGGAGATATGTCAAAATCTCCACATGTGAAATTTGGTGTGAAATCAATACCTCCCTTACTATCGTCGGACGGTAAAAAGGTTGAACACTCCTGATATATGATATATAAGAGTATACCTTAAAAAATCACAGCATTAAATTATTAAATTTAATGTATATTTGTTTCAATCATTTCAATAGAAAAAAGGTTAGGAGAAAAAAGGATATATGAAAATGAAAAAAGGTTTAAGGCAGTAATCGCGACCCAGTTTTCAATCATATTTTTAATCGCCTCCCCCATCCCCCCGTTTACAATAAAATATATATACAAATATGTATACATATATGTATAGTATAGTATTTTGGATTCTGTTTTTAAATTATTTTTAACTAAAATTCCAAAACAAGAGTTTTTCTATGGGTTTGTGTGCTTTTCTTTCAGTTAATTAATCGTACGACTTGTCCTTCCAAAATAAGACGGATAGTTACCATAAGTATGCATTAATTCGAAATACATGTTCAAAATTTTGTAAATTTTTAAAGAATATAATATAAATATAATAATAGGTTGGTAAAAGCGACTCTTCATTAAGTTAAGTGCGGTTCCCATTAACATTTTATAGAATGGTTGACATATTTACGATACATCAAATTTTAATTTGTAGCAATTTTTTTATTTACAAAGTTTTATAATATTTTTTCAAAAACAAAATAATATATACTTATATATGTTTAGATGCGCCATTGGGTGTGTGGGTAGTGAACCTGCCTCACATTCACATGGTCCCGGGTTCAAGTCCCGGGCCTGGCAAGGGAATTTCCCTAGCTGGGGTCTATGGGACGGAGTCAACCCAGCCTCCGGGATCAACATTGGGGAAAAGCTACTTGATAGCGCCTCCGATCAAGAAAATCAAGGTAAAGGTTGAGAGGACCCGTTCTACTGATCATAGAACACCCCATTGATATAACCGGCTTGATAGGCGTTGTCCTTGCGTAGAACGTACAAAGTCAGAGGGATTTTTATATATGTTTATTTAAATATCTATTTAAAATAAGAATAAATTTAAATTTCGTTATTCTGTATATTTAATATTTAGTATTATATTAAAATAAATTTTAAATTTATCCATTTTTATCTTTGTTTAATTAATTTTTTTTTTAAATCAATTTTTTTACTACCTTTATATTTTTATTTTTTATATTTACGTTTACAGTAAAGTTGCAAAAGTAATAATTATAATTATTATTAATTCAAATATATATTTGTTTATTATTTTGCTTTAAAAAAGTGAAATATTACGCCAGTCAGACAATTAATTTTTTTATATTTATGGCTTTTTTTATTTCTAAACATATTTTATTTTTCGAAGACCTAATTTATCTTTTCTCCTAAGGATCTCATATCCACTGCACTTATCTAAAAATAAATAATAATTGATTTTATGAAACTTACAATATTCTATCACCAATATTTAAATCAAAGTATTTGCTATTAATTGAAATAATACAATATTTATTCTTCTAGTGTTTGCTTCTAAGTACCGAACATTAACAGAACTAGAATATCATTCTTTTTCAATGAGATTTCGGGTTGTTATTTTCAAAAATCAAATCAATAGATATCAATAGATTTCCTTCCAAGTATTATTAGTTACATTTAACGAAAAGTATTAATAATTACATAAAAATACATTAAATTTATTTTTTCTCTATTTTATAATTTTAGCTCAATATAAATTATATTAAAATATAAATATTAAAATTATTATTAATTATATTAAAAATATTATTTTTACTAATATATTATCATGATCGATAAGTCAAAACAATTGTTAGAATTCTTTAATGATGAATATAAAATAGAAATAAAAAAAATAATCTATGTTTAACAATTCAATTTTATTTACTTACTTCAGATTCTTTTAACTTAGACAAGTTGGGGCTAATATAGAAACGAATGCCTTCTGCAGCACCAGGCAAAGTCACTCCGCGAATTAGAAGAATAGTCAAAAGCACGTAGGGGAAGAGGGCAGTGAAATAAACCACCTGCAATGAGAAACACACTCAATCTCTGATGGTTACCCTCCATTGAGCTGATACTCACCTTTCCAGTCCATTTGACACCTTTCCAAATGCAAAAATAGCACATGATCCATACAACTAGAAGGGTGGCTGCCAATTCCCAACGAATGCCCCCTACATGTTCCACCCCTGCTGAGATTTGTAAAGTTCGACGTCTAAAGAGTTAAAAAAAATAATACAAAAAAAAATAAATAAATGGTTATTTATAATAAATTTAATATAATTTACATTTAAATTTAATTTTATAAATATAATATATATATTATTTATGTATTTTAATATTATAATTCTTCTTCTTCTTCTTCTTCTTAGCCTTATTTCCCACGGGGTGTGGGGTCGGCTTTAATATTATAATTAAAATAAATAATTTTATTTAATTTATTAAATTTCTTTGATTAGAAATTTAAGTTTATATATATATAAAAAATACAGTTTTTTTTATTGTAATTAAATTAATTTAAAATCATATTGTAGTGTTTTTTTATAATTATTTACTAACTTACTCCCAAAATTCTTTGACTGGATCGGTGAGATCACTTGCTGAGATATTAACTTGATTCACTTGGCACACACGAGCCTTGCCTGTTGCATTGAAATATTGACTCCAACAGGTGAGATTTAATCGTTCGTAGGCGTTAACACAAGTAGGAGTGTTCCAATAATTATTACAAGTCCTCCAAGGAACATCTAATCAACATAATAATTTAATATTAACATTGTAAAATTATTATAGCATACATGCTTGTCTTAAATTAATTCAATCCATTTAATTCAATTAATCCATTTTTATTATTAAAATCATACCGGGATATTTTTTAAATTGTTTATTTGTGTAGATTATATTTAGTATCAATCTAGAATAGATTATTAAAAATTATGTTTTATGAAATAAGAATTTTTATAAAAATTAATTGATACTATCTAGATAGGTACAGGCTGTTCTTATCAATTTCCCCTGGGCTATTAACCAATTACTCCCTAAGGGCCTAGGCATTAAAATTCTTAAATATACTTTTTTAATATTTCATTGAATTTATAAATAAAATTATTTTGTTAAATAAAGTTCCCGTTAACACATACATCTCATTTTTATAGTTTAAGCATATTTAAAAATTCCTCGTTTATACGTTTGTGGAGCCCCTTTAGTTACGGCGCCCCTGAGCTGTAACCCAAACAACCCATAGGGTTAATATGGCCCTTGATATGTACGAGTACTGAATATGAATTAATCAGGAGAATTAATAAATGATTTAGTGTGGAATGTATTGTATGCATCAAGTACGACTATTTATCGATTTTTTGAATTTTAAATTTTACAATTTTTAAGTCAAAATTATAATTAATATTTTTTCTTTTTTGTAAATTAAAATTAAACTTCAAAAAATATAATACTTAATAAGAATAGTTTTTAGTTAAATTACTCGTTGAAGTTTCAAGTTGATTCATAATGTTTTTTTTTTTTGCTTAATATACATTTTGGTTATTACATCATCAGAAACTTTTCTTTGTCAGAGTTTACAGTTCTGATGATGATATAAAAACAGAAATGCACATAAAACAAAAATAATATTTATCAACTAAAAAGTTATTCTTATGAAGTATTATATTTTTTGAATATTAAATTTACAGTTTACAAAATATATTAAAATGTTTCAATGTGTTACTATTAATTTCATATAAACAATCAATAGTTTGCATTATGCAAAATGATTAGTAAATTAAAAGATCTTTAAAGAAATAATTGAATATATATGTATAAGTAAGTATATATATATAGTATATAAATTAATTTTATTCTTTTTTATCTCTTTCGTAATTTTTATTATTAATTGATTAATTCTAGATTTTATAATATGATAAAAACGATTAAATAGAGCTTGAGAAGTTTCAGGGATTGTTAATCTTCTTGATTGATACGCTAACAGATCCGGGAAGGTCCCCATTTTAAACAAGTTGTTGACATTTAAATAAATAATGGAAGCGTTAGAATGACTCAAGCCAGCCATTCTGCATCGGGTCCAGATCCGTTCCTCTATTTAGTCCCCTCCAGTTACCCCATTCTTCCTCATTTACGTTCCCATTCCCTATCGAGACATCTTTTGCATTTCCTATAGTCTTTTTTTCCCATTAATCATGATTAAATCAAGTAGAGTGTGCGAGTTTACACTCGCCCCCTTCCCCCAAACCTTAATATCTTGTAATCTGCATTTATTTATTTTTTTCTATTTTTAAATATTACTACATAAATTTATTGTTATGGACTTTTTTATTTACTTATTTAATTAAAATTCCTATTAATCTACAACAATACTAAGATTATCAACAAATTTAAATACTACTAATATTTTTTCATTCTCGATTAATTTAATTACCTCAATTTGGTTTACATTATTTAGAATATATGTATATAATATTATTGCTTAAAAATAAATAGGTAATTAACTATTATATTTATCCCATATAAATAAATAACAACAACTAGTGTAACAATACTACAAAATTATATTCACTAACAACTATAGTTACTAATACGCTCAACATATATATACTTAAATATTTTAAATATATATATATATATATATATATATATATATTAAAAAAACTTCGGTGTGTCGCTATCAACCCCATTTCTCTTTGCTATGACTTATTATAAAATATTTTGAGTCTTATATTAGAAGCTCAAAAAGGTTGAAATTGTTGATTACATCTATTCACTTTATCAAAGAGGGAGAGAGAGAGAAAAACATTTAAGCAATATGAATATCAATTAGAGGAGAATTAAATTCTTGTCATTGTAGCTTTAAATGATTCAACAACAAAAGGATAGGTTCAATTGAAAGTTATTTTTCATGCAAATTATATTAAATCTTTAATATCCTGAGTTTAAAAATAAAAAAAAATTTCACCAGATTGTAGGGACATAAAGAAGTAGAAGATGGCCCACGCAAGGATCACGATGTAATAGATGTTCATCCAGCAGGACATTACCGCCGCTGCGTAGCCAATTCCTGGAGCAAACAATTCCAATTGTAGGATACTTGCATCACACCCTGTCAATCTCCATTAAGTGTAAAGAAAAGAGCATTTATTGCTCTAAAACATACTCACTCTCTTAGTTAAACTTTATTTTATCACTTTTTTTCATTCAATTATTAATTAAATTTATTTCGTTCAAATTATATTTTTCCAAATAGATCTCATAACCATTTTTGAAAATAAATCAATTTAATTTTGAAAATAATTATCTATCTATTTTTAATTTATTATTTAATCTCGAATTTTTTATCTAATAAATTATTATTCATTCGACATATTGAATTAAAATGACCAATAAAAAAGAATTATAATATAAAATTATTTTTTGCTAACCTACAGAAAACTTAAAAAGTTTGAATATTAATAAGAATCATTTTAAATTCAAACACTCGGTGAAATTTCAAGTTTTTTTTTATTCCTTTATGCGCATTTCGGTATATTAGTTTACAAGATATGCTATTAAAATGTTTAAACGAGCACTATCTATTAATATTACACAATATAATATGCATTATATTAAATATATAATATATTAAATATAATTATCATCATCTCCAGTTATAAATAAATAATATAATTTATTTTAATAAATATTATTGATATTTTAATATTTAATTTAAAATACATTCAGATTTTATAAAAAAAGTAAGAGAAATAAGCAGATATATATATATATATAAATTATAAATTGAAATTATTGGGTAAAAAAAAGAGGAGACAACTGAATATACCAATCTAATTTACCCAATCTTAATTAATTAATTTAAGAACATGCGATCTGTTTATTTTTTAGTAATTTTTAATGTAGTGCTTATTTTACGCAAAAAATATTGTGTTTAATTAAACAATCAATCCTATCCAATAGATTATATGATATATTTTTTCAAATTATTTATGAAATGGAAAAATAAAAAATAACATTTTTTTACATAATTAAAAATAAAAAAAAACATTTAACTATGAACTAAAAAAAATTCATCACTTAAATTGACATTTATGAGTTTTTTCTTAAAAAGTTAATTTTATAGATTAACTTAATTTTTGTTTATTTACTAATTTATGAATATTTCTTAAAATATCCAGTTAAAACAGAATCGATTTGGTTTAACCAGTTGTATATCCTTTGCTAATTTTAATATTTGGAAAATGTTTTTATAAATTGAAAATTTTTATTTGCAAATTCAATATTATATTGGATTTTTTATTTATATATTATTTAGTAAAAATAAGTTATAATTAAAAATTGTTGTTAAAAATTTTAAACATGCCCATAGGATTTAATTTAGTCAGTTATTTAGCTAAAATTAAACTTAAAAATATTAATATTAATATAAGAATTTTTTATATTATTTATTAAATATCTCAATAGAGTTTGCATAACTTATAAAAATTCTTCAATTTATTATTTATTAATTTCTCAAATTAACTCTTTAGAAATATTACTTTTTCTTTGATAATCAAATCAAGTTTATATTCTATTGCATTGAAATCCCTAATTTTGTGAAATTAAACCAATTAATTATGGTACTTGATTAATTCAAAAAATTCTTTATGGAATCAATTATTTTATAAATATATCATATATATATATATATATATATATATATATAAATCACATGGAATTTTAATTAGTGTTTTTTAGTATACCAAGGAATCTATGTTCAATTTAGCCAGTATACACATTTATTTGATAATCTATAAAATTAAATAATATAATTATAAATTTTTGCGTGTTTAATTTGATAGAACCATGGTCTTCAAGTTCGTTAGCTCATCATTTTATCATTGAGCTATGCTCTTGTTTTTTTAGACTTCTTTTTTTATAATAAAAAAAAATATTATAAAATATTTATTTCGAATTAATTTGTTTAAAATTTATTTTTGTATGAGCAATTAAAAATAAATTATATGATGATATTTAATCTCACTTGAGAATTATTATTAATTAAATAGTCAAAGAAATAATCCAATCAAAATATATCCAATAATATTTACGAAAAATAAAATTATTATTTATAAATCAAAGTAAAGAACATATAGATATATAGATAATAGATATAAATGTAAACTTAACGATATTAATAATATTACATTTCATAATTAATATCTTCTAAAAGAATCTTCCAAAAATGATTGCTTTTATTTTATTTGACTATTTATTTTATTTTTTTAAAAGAGATCAAATTCCAAAAAATGGGCCAGGATTTGAATAAATAAGGATGAGGAAAGCCTTGGTTCTCTTTTAAACAGCTGTTCCATCCTTTCAATTAATTCCATTAGTATTTGGTAAACATTACCATATTTTAATAAGTTAGATTAATAAAAAGCGGTAGTTTCTTTTTATTGAATAGAATTCTATCGTATCGAATTAAATTTTTCAAGTATTATTACTATTTATCCGCCAGCTGGTTGTACATGATTCCATTTATATAGAATTAAATTTAATTTTTTTTTCTTCATTCCCATCCACTCACAAAAATTTAAAATTCATATTTAATCCTTCAGGATCGGATAGATAGTTGGTTCAGGATGGGACCAAACCACGAGAATATAATTGTCGTAAATTACTGTGGGGTCACTAATTTATCTGATTACAAACAATTTAATGTATTATAAAAATATGTTATGAAATAAAAAAATAAATACACATGACTTTCATTTAGATGGTTTCATTTAGGTGGTCAAATTCAAAGGGTAATATAAACCAAAATCAAATAGTTGGAGTTTATATACTTGAAAATATAAATATATAATTGTATAAAACTAGTAAAATATTTTAATCCAAATTAATTAATTATTTTTCTTAATATAAAAATTAATATAAAACATCTCCCATACATTTGGATACATACACATATACCCTTTATCTAATTAATAATTTTAAATTTATTTTTATTATTAGCACTTAGGATTTAGCCACTTTATAGATTTTTTTTAATAATGTATCACATTAAATTTTATTTTTTAAATATAATATAAATTAAGAATGTGGTGAGGTTTGAACCATTGTGTTCCTATGTTCAGTAGTTTGCAATTCTACTATTGAGTTGCGCGCTTGATTTTTTTTTATTTTATATAAGATGTATATAATCTAATAGGTAACACGTCTGCTTATCAGGTTTGTGGGCTGGGATTTAATTCCAGGACCTGGTAAAGAAATTTTCTTATTCTGTGGTCTGGTGTAAAGCACACCCAACCTACGAGATTAAAATTCAAAATTGGCAAGCTACTTGTGTGAAATAAAATGTAGCAATTTTGGTTCACAAAAATCAAAATAAAGTTTGAGAGAATCTGATATATTGATCATATAACACCTCTACCCCACCACCCAGCTTAAGAGGTCCAGATGTTTGGGGGCCTGTAGAGCCAGTGAGAGTGATATAATCAAAATTTTAATTTATTATTTCAATCATTAACAGAGGAAACAAATTGATAGATTTAAAATGTACTTTTAAAATTTTAAATAAAATTTTTCATAAGGAACATAATGATAATTTATTTTAAAAATTATACGAGTATTTTCCACTTTATATATCTTTGTTATTTTAAGTAAATTGATTTAAATTAATCCTTCTAAACTAACAAAATGATTAATGATAAATTAATTAAATTATAAGATTAATACAATCAAATTATGTGACAATGTTTCAATTACAATTTAAAGAGTTTCAAATTATTTTTTTTTTCATTCAATTACTCATAAAAAAAGAGAACTTGTAAATATGAAAACATTTTTAATTAAAAAAAAATGAACTAGTTAACTTAAAAAAAAAAATTATATGATTAAAAGAATAATAAGTTTAATCAGCTTTGAAATAAAATAGAGTTGTAATTTTTACTTTATAAAAAGAAATCAAAGATTTGATTAACAAGTCCAGAATGTGGAGAATGAGTGACTGAGCAATTTTTGAAATATTTACATGCTTGACCCCACTTAGAGGGAACTTTAGAACGAGAAGAAATCAAAAATAAAACAATAAAAAGAAGAATGGTTGTATATGTGGTAGGGGCTAATTTTAAAAAAAATATTCTCTTTTCATATATACTAATTACTTATATAAAAAAATCACTTCTTTTTGAAAATTTAAATTTTAGTATAATTCGAAACTCAATTATTATTTTCTTTTTAACAGATATTCTATTCTTTTTCTATTTTTCATAAAATACTCACCTTTGAACATGGGTGCAATTTGGAAAACACCCAGGCCGCCGATAGTTAACATTTGGCCGAGAGCAAGTTCCATGAAAAACATTGGAATTCCAGCAAGGATTAATGTCAAAAAATAGGGGATTAAGAAGGCGCCACCTCCGTTCTTGTAGCAAAGGTAAGGGAAACGCCAAACATTCCCAAGACCGATGGCCAAGCCGACCACGGAGAGGATGAAATCAAGCTTGCCGCCCCAGGTGCCTCGTTCGGGTAGGTCTTTATTCTTGGAATGGGGGACCGTGATTGTTGTCGACCCCGGAGTGGCCAGGGTGGCGCTTACTCCACATTCATTCATTTCTAGTGAGAGAAGGTTTTTCTCTTCACGAGATGGTGACGTTTCAGTCATTTTCGATTATGGATAGAGTAAAAAAAATTAATTTGTTTAGTTCACCACCTGAAACAATACAAGAAAATATTATTAAAAGAAATTCTAAACAAAAAGATATTTAAGCGTATATAAAGACTAGAACCGCACTTTAATTGATATTTAATAATTTTTTTATAAGCACTTCTATTATAAAGTTTTTTATCTATATCTGTGATTTTATTGAAGTTGAAAGTTCTTGGCAGTAGCAATAACACTTTCAAAGTCATTCCTATTCCGAGCCACTTCCATCCGAATTCTATTCTTTACTAATTCCCTCTTATCTACATTTTTATGTTGTCAGCCAAGTGTATTCGTGGTCTCCATGGTCTGCTCTGGTGTTTCCTAATGATTTTCATATAAACAATTGTCGCTAGCATTTCATAGGTATATATAAATTAATTATGAAAAATGTTAATAATAAAATATGAGACAACGATGGGCCACCAGGTCTGGAGTTTTTGAAAGTATAAATTCATAAAACTTTCTTTAACTTCAAAATCGAAATTTATTTTTTTGAATGCAAATACCGAATGCATATTATTTCCTATTATTTAGTGAGTATATATTAACCTAATATTTTTAAAAATAAATTATAAATATATTATTATACAAAATTAAAATAATTATTGTAACTATAATATATGCAAATATCTAGAAGTATTAGTATAAAATATTATTTCATTAAGAGTTACTATTAATATATTGAATATTTCTAAAGAGAAAATTAAATATTAAATATTCCAGGAGAGTAGTATAATCGATTTGTTCAAACTGTCGACTGAACATATTATTTAAAAAGTTCCAACAATTTTTAATTTATAAATCACTTATAAATATAATAATTACCGATAATATTTAAATTCTTTTTAATCCATATAGCCGATAAATAATTATGGAAACTATAATATTTGATAAGATTTTTATCATAATTAAGAGAAAATAATAATCTATAGTCCATAATATCATATATTTAGGTATAATCTTCAGTAGAATTTAAATAATTTAAAAATACTAATTGTTCTATTAGATTACTATATTCAGTGCTAATTATTTGAATCTCGGAAAATTATTATTTATTTAATAATTAAATATAATTTATTAAATAAGTTAAAAAATAAAAATCATGCAGCAATAATTTAAACAGTTTTTTAATTTAACTATACTAATGCCTTTATAACAAATATTATTTTTTTCAAAACAAAATCAACTTTTTTCTATTATATAAATATTTGGAAATGCTGCTTTTAGAATAATTCCTTTATTTCTCTTTATTTAGATATTTCATTTGTATTTGTTCCTCTTTGTAATTAAAATACTGATGATATGTACTAAATTGTCCAAATATAAGTTACATAATAATTCATTAACATTAAAAAATAATTTCATAATCTGATTCATTATTTAAGAAAACTTAAATTATTTATTTGAAAAAAAATAAATAAAAAGAATTACGTGAAATTAATTTCACTAAATTTTAATGATGATAAGTGCATCGATAAAAATACTAGTCTTTGGAAAGTGATAAAAATAAGATTATATATATTATAAGTCCTTCTTTTTTCAAAAAAATCATTTTCATTTGAAAAATAAAAACCAATTTTAAAATTAATATTTCTTTAATAAAATTAATCTATGCCTATCAATATAACTAATTTTATTCAAATTTTTAAATTTGGAATAATTTGCTTATTTAAACATAACAAAATACCAGAATATGTGAAAAAGTGTTATAAAAAAGATAAATTTAAAATTTTTAAATTAGATTTAAAGAGAAAAACAAACAAATAAATAAAATAAAAACGTTATAATAAATGTTTTTTTTCTCTTTTAAAAACTAATTTATAATATAAATCAATTTAATAAAAATAATTCACTATTTGAAATGATAGTAAGAAAAAGAAATAAAATCTATATGAGTATATAAATAATAAGAATAATAATTAAAAAGATTAAATAAATCATAAGAAATTTATATAATATATTATAATTATTGTTTCTGGAATATATAGCATCTTTCAAAAATCATTCTGATAATTTATAATATTTAACTGAAGGCCTTCCCTTGGTAGATAAATTTTGCAATAAATAACAATTTGAAGGTGTTAATGTAATTTGATTCGTGATTTGGACCTGAGATTTTTTCCAAATCGCGATATTTGGCCTGGAATGATTGACACTCTCTGCGATTGGATTGCAATTCACGAAAAATCTAGGGGTAGGGTGCGACGTTCGGGGATGGATCCAGGGAAGGTCAGTGATACCGTTGCTCGCGTTGACAGTTGACCAGTTGCACCAAGTCCATGAGCACACGAGGTTTTGTGCACTTCACCCACGGAAAACACTGATCACACTGACTCACAGAACACTGGCCACCCGAGAGCTACTCACTTGAGGTGCGAAGAGACAGAAAGGTGCAGGGGGAGGCGATGATCACAAGGGCTACACTGTTCAACACCACATCTCGCCATCAAGTGACGGGTTGAGTTTCGCCGGCATCCGCCGTCAAGAATCGCCGTCGCCGCCTCCACCGCCGCCGCCGCCGCCGCTTAGCCATCTCCCTCCTGCGCCCTGAAACGAGCGCGAGAAAATTGAGGCTTGTTGTTGCAGAGGAAACCCATAAATCTTATGATCAGTTCCGACATGTTAGGAAATTCTTATTTGTTTAGGGGAACATCCGAAAATGAATTCGAAAATGGATATTCCAATTTGGTATCAACGAGTCAAGCATCCCTTCTGAAATCATGTATCATTTTTATTTCATTTTTGTAAAAAATAAAATAGAAAATTCGATTGTATAGAATTAAAAAAATATTTAAATACCTATTAACAAAAATATAACAAATAAATATTAAAAAGGATCGGTTTTATGAAATTAGCATTTTTTTAATTACATAATGAAATATAATTGCTATTTATTTATATTTGAGATTATATTCAATTTTATTTTCCTTAATAATATATATGTAATATTAATATAAAATGTTATTTATTTCTATAGTTTTTATATTTTAATGAAATTAACTAATCAACTAGACTATTAGCTAAGAATTAGTTAGAGTTTCAGTAAAATAAATTTGATACTTGGTTTCCAATTCAAATTTATGTAATTTATAAATCAATTGTTGTTTTGTATTATTTTTTTAAATAAAAACAATACATTGACTACTAGAGGAGTTTATCCATTACATATATATTAGGGTTTATACAAAAACCGACATTTTAGAAAATTATTTACTGTTCAATTTTATTGATAGTAAAATTTTTTGATGCAATTTAGTATAACAAAGAAATAATAGTTGACCAGGATTAAATAACTATTCGTTGTTTATGCATAATTTTCACATATAAGGATGTAAATCATTTTAATAATAATGAAACGAGCTATTCAGCAAAGGGTTCGAATAAATAAAAACAATATATTTTCATTTTTTTATATAACCATATTATTTATTGCAACAGTTTTCATCAATCTGGTACATTTGGCTACATTTGTCATTTTCAAATTTTTACGATATTAAGGGAGGTATTGTTTTCACACTAAATTTCACGTGTGGAGATTTTCACATATCTCCAGGAATCATGCATTTTCTTAACAGAAAAAAGTATTTTTAGCATGATGTCTGTCCGACTGTCCGTACATCCAATGTGTATCCGTATAGACCTGTGACAGCTTGAACAGCTCAACGGATTTAGATAAAATTTGGTATATTTACTTAATGCATTAGTAACATGAATTCATCAACTTTTGGTGTATATCAGGAACCGGAAAATGGTAGTTTACAAAGTATTAATTTTATATTCATTGTCTCAAAATATTTCACTTAAAATATAGTAGTAATTAATTATTGAGTAATTAAACTAAAAATAAAATTAAAATTCGTGTTTTTTATATTAATATTAAGTAAATGAATACAATTTATTTTTCCATTTTCAAAATTTATCTTTCGAACATAATTTAATTTTAATTCCTAAGAAGAGAAATGCAATAAGTTAAAACCTGATTTATAATTGTCTTTGCCTTTCTTAACATGTATTGATGTGAAATGTAGAATTGTATGAATATAAATGGAAAAGATATATATATATAATTGATGTGAATGTTTCTCGTGTTAAAAGTTAAGTATATACAAAGATATATTAATTTTAAATAAATTTAGAAAAAATATTATAAATTTGTTTATTTCATTGAATAATAAAAAAAAAACAAAAATTAATTTTATACAAATTATATACAATCAATAATTTCAAGTAAGAGAGACAATTTACATTAATTAATTTAATTTAATTAAATGCATTTTTTCTATAAAATCAAATTACTCCGGAAATACAGATTGTGACTACTAAATTATTATTAGAGTATTAGATTGAGAGTCAAAACATCGAATTTGATTTAGTAAAAAAAATAAAAAAAACTGAGAGTATTTTTTCTAAATAAAAATAATTGTCTCTAAAATCAAGAAAATTAATCCAGAAATTATGTAAAGTTTTGTAAATTTTCTATTATTTAATCTTATTTAAAACCAAACTTAAAATGTTTTATAATTTAATATTAATCTAAGAGAGTGTCATAGGACGAATAAATTTCTCACAAGAATACAATCAACAAATGTGCAATTAATATTATTATCCAAAAAAATTAATTGTAATTATTTATGGACAAAAGATTTTATTTGTATTATATTTATTAAATCATTGTTTATTTGCAGTGTAGTTTAGTATTAATCAAATTTTTCTTAAAATAATAATGATAATATATATGGTAGGAAGGAAGTTGGAAGCCTTTTTTCCTATAGACAAATTCAAATTTTGTTTAAATTTGGAAAAAGAATTAAAAAAGTCGTTCTATTTTGGAATATTATTATAACAAAGACAAAAACGCTTCACAGGCTTATGAAAAAATTTGTACTATGTACGGTGAAGGTACTTTTTCACAATTAAAAGCGACAAAGATAGTGAGCCGTCACAACAGTTCAAAAAATATGAAGAGACATTAAAAAGATATGTTAAGTATATGGTGAGACTAAAAGGAAATCGTTTACCATGAGGTACTTCTAGCTGGTCCGACGAGACATTACGCCATACAATTGCAAGAGAACGGCCCTAATTAATAGAAAAGTTGTTGTCTCTTATTCGGCACACAACTCTATAATGACCCGTCAAAAATTGCAAAAGTTTGGTTGGGAAGTTTTATTGTATCCTCCATATAGTTCGGACATAGCACCCTCTAACTATCACTAATTTCGATCTCTTCAGAACCTCTATGGAATTAAACTGAATTCAAACGAAGTCTGTGAAAAACACATGATTCTGTTTTTCAAATAGAATCCGCAGAAATTCTTTACCAATGGCATTATGGTTCTGAGCGAAAAATAGAGAAACATCAATAATAACGGCGTATTTTTTATTTAAATAAATTCATTTTCATATATTAAAAAAATAACGAATTAATTTTACTATAAAATGTCGTGAACTTTTTACAAGACCTTATATTTATGTATATTTAAAGAGAAAAAAATCGAATTATAAAAAAAAGAAAAAAATAATTTTGATTAAAAAAACAGATAATAATTAATTAATATTTTAATATATTAACAAAATAAGTATATATGAAAATAGGATTGATTGTTTTCTATTCAAATGTGAATTTAATTTTAATCAATAATTAATTAGTAGAAATAATAATGATTAAACAACAATAATTTATAAAATAATTCATAATAATTGATTATATTATATAATAAATTATAATAATTGAGACAGATAGTGATAGATTGAATAGAACAATTAATTCAAAAATATAAAAATTATTTAATTCTATATTAATTAATTTAAAATTTACAATGTGAAAAAAAAACAAATTGAATAACAATAAATACATATAAATTATTTTTTTTTATTATGTTTCTAATTTAATATCTTAATATATAGGTTAAAATTGAAATAAAAAAATGATACATTTTCATATCAATCTTTTCTTTATTCTTAGAAAGAATATAGTTTCTTGAAGAGGAATTAGATTATTGAAATCGACTATGTTCAGTTTTAAGTTTATTCTAATATAATGTGCAAGTAAATAAATGCTAGATGCTTTGATGTGATCCGTGGTAACGATTTGATCTTTTGGTAAAATCTCGAGGAAGGAAGCGGTTCGTGTCCGATCGGACGTGTGTACATCCCTATTTGTTGACGTTGGAGTGTAAGTAGTCTAAATATCTCCGAGGCAGTTAGGATGTGAGGTAACGGCAAGTGTGGCCCTAGCCCTGAACAACGATGCCAGATTTCCGGTCATGTGATCTTGCTATTGAGGCTTCCTTTCCCAATGCCCGAAGGGTGCTAAATTGTTGGGACAGAGGATGTGGCGAAGTGGCGCGGGAAACTCTGTGCCTCGCTGCAACTTGTCCGACTTGGAAGGTGCTGGGACGCCTGAAGGCCCTTGGCTCCCCACGGCACTTCGGGCCCTGCGACTGTCAATTCCCAGGTGTCAATTGCAACTCTCGCAAGATGGGGACAATAAAGAAAGAAACCTCCCATCACTCCCAAGTCAAAGTGATCGATCGACACCCGGATACTATTGTCATAAAAAAAAATCAACTAATCTATAAGCCAATAGGAATAGGAGATATTTAAATTTTTCTTTTTGATGTTTATATTATTAAAAATTATATATATTATATTGAAAAAAATAAATAATTAATAGATGGATTTCACATATTAGCATTTCAAATAATTCTGATTTTTCAATTTTGTCTATTTATTAGTTTATTTTAGTAATAAATATTAAATAAAAAATTAAAAAACAAAAAGATTATTAACTTTATAATATATATATATATATAGATTAAAAAATTATTTAAATATATTATGATAAAATTTAGAATTTTTTTTAAATCAAAATATAAAAATAATTTGTTATTTTTATAATTTTGTTCATTGTTTTGTTTTTTGAAATTCATAAAATGTTAAGAAATTTTTAAGGTTAAAAAAAATGTGTATATAATTGTAATATTTTGTAAAATAACAAGAAAATAGGAAAAAATAGCTTTATTATTCAATATTATATTTCTTAATATATATAATATATATATCTTATCTATTAAGAAATTAATAATACCAAATTATTTTAATAAAACAAAATTTTTAGAATATATTTTTAAAAAATATAAATTAGTCTTCTTTATCCTCCTCCTCCTCTTCTTCTTCTTCATCATCATCTATATCTTCAAAATCTTTGTCAAATAAATCATCGGTGCATTCAGAATTGATTTTTAAATTAGGAAATAATTTAATCAGGGTTAAGTCTTCCCTTTCTTTTTCAGAGAGTTCTTCATATCCTAGTTAAAAATATATTGTTAAATTTGATGATTATATTAAATTAAATACATAAACAAATTTTAAAATTAATTTTTCTTACTCATAATAATTTCATTTTTATTTTTATTAAGATGTCTTAAAATAGTTCTTTTTTGCCTTTCATGCAGCTCATCTAATAATACTTCAATTCGTTTCTCAAATTTGATAGAATCTTTTTCTGAAAATTCAGTTTGGACAATTTCTTTATTTTCCCCACATTTCGGACATACTTTTAAGTCTGTTGCACATTTATTACAAATCGTATGATATGCTTCTTTGATTGTTTTCATTTCACATTTGTTGCATTTTTTCAAACTTTTCAATGGTTTAAATTTTTTATATTTTATTTTCCATTCCAGAATGTTTTTACATTTTATACATACATGTGCAATCTTAATTTGATTAATCATTTTTGTTTTGGGAGTTTTGTCATGCAAATCATTTTTAAATGCAGTAACATTCTTATGTTTTTGGGTCCGAGTTCGACTAATATTGCCACGTTGGGTGCTCATCTTAAAAACAAAAATAAAATAAATAAAAAAAACAATAGATTTAAAAATTCAATGTTAATATTTGATAAATTTTATAAAAATTTATATTATAAATAAATAAAAATAAAAATTACCTTTAAACTAGAAATTTGTCACAGAAATGAATAATAAAAAAAAGACTAAAATATATTTTTAAAAGGACTATTAAAAATATTTATTTATTAAAATAGAATTTGTAAATTTTGTGATCCATGTGTTTTGATGAAATTGTTTAAATTGTCATTTAGTGAATAAAAATTCCGGGACGGGGCGGCACTGACGAATTTGGCAATTATTTAAAAAAAAAATATATGTCTTCAACTATAAATAACTATAAAAAAATTCTACATGTAATTATTTTTTTAATAAAAAATTTTCTTCAAATATTCAGGCGTTATTGAAACGTTAAACATTATACCTAATTTTTTTATTTTCTTTTTGATTTATTTTTTTAAATCTTTATTATGTAGAATTTATATAAACGAATCATAATCATTTGAAATAATGATGATTTTTTTAACTCTTTGTGATTTTGAATTATAATATTTAAAGAGATGAAGAACGCTCTTATTTCGGATCAATGCCCTAATTTCCTACCTCCCCTAAATTCAATCAAAACGTCACCATTTATATGTATAATATTTCACTCCAACTAAAAATAATATTTTAAAATAAAAAAAAATATTGTTATCTTCTATAAATTCTTTTTTTACATAAATTAAATGATTTTAAAATTACACAGTAAAATTCTTCAAATAACCTCGAAAATTCCAATTTATTTCATACATTAATATTTTATCAATTTTCATTAAAATGGATCATATTTTAAATAATTTATTATCTAATGCCCCCCTTGGTAAAATAAAACAAATATCGACCGAATTCATCTCATTGACAAATGATTTTGATAGATTCGACTATGCCTATAGAACTTTAAATCAAGCTTCTCTACTCACTTCGATTTTTGAATCTATAACATGCATCAGGAAGAGTGCTTCTGAATCCAAATCTTTCAGAAATAAAGGAAATGTTGCCTTTAAAAACAAAGAATATTATGAAGCGCTGATTTTGTATACGCAAAGTGTGGCTTTTGCCCCACATGAAATCAACTCTGAAGAACTCTCATTAGCTTTGGCAAATCGATCTGTTGTTTTATTTACAATTGAAGAATATAATTTATCTTTAAAAGACATTGATCTTTCCATAAAGTTTCATTATCCTTTAAATTTAAAATATAAAATCTTTGAAAGAAAAGGAAAAATCTTACAAAATCAAGGTTTCAAAGACGCAGCACTTGAAAATTTCAAGGTAAAATAAATTATAATAATATTATTCTTCATGTTTTAATTATCTTATACCATTATATATTTATTTTTAGATATCTCTAGAAATGGTTCAATATTCAAATCTCACTCCAGATAAACGGATCCAATTCGAAAATGATATACAAGGCCAAATGATCAAAGAAATAATTATACCAATTAAGGAAAAAGAAAATGAATGTAAGAATATCCCAGACAAAAGCTATGGTCAGCATCATCACATAAATTCGAGTTCAGATAGTATTGATTTGTCTTTCAATAATGAAATTGGAAGGCATTTTATTGCTACCCGTGACATTCAACCTGGTAAATCACCCAAAATCCATTTACATTCATGTGATCAATTATTGTTAATCATCATGCTCATATAAATGGATTTTAGATATAATTTAACATTTCAGGAGACATATTGATTGTTGAGAAACCATTTGCTTCCATACTTTTAAAAGACTATCTTTATACACATTGTTCGAATTGTTTAAAAAGAAATTTGTCTTTAAATCCATGCCAATTTTGTTCTACAGTAAGTAAAATGAAAACAATACCTTACTATCGTCGGTCAGTAAAAAAGGAAATTTTAAACTTTTCTAATTTTTATCTATTAATATTTTTGTTTTTAAAAATATTAAATAAATAAAAATCAGTAAATTTGTGCTCAACTGTGAAAAAATATTCTATATGTAACATTATCTTGAGAAAATAAATAACTACTGATATATGATTATCACAAATTGCAATTTTTTATATATTTAATAATTTAATAACTTCCTACTCAACATATTTTATTTAAGTTATTTGAAATTTATTGTTTCAGGCAATGTTTTGTTCTGATGAATGCTTCGATTGTGCATGGAGTACCAGTCATAAAATAGAATGTGATGTATTGCCAGTTCTAAAATCGTTGAATCTTACTAAATTACAACATTTAGCTATACGAGTTGTGTTAAATGCCACTTTGTGTGGTGTAAAAGTAAATGAAGTATTTGAAAAATTATCCAAAGAAAGTAAATGTGATAATAAATTAAAATTAGGTTATGATATAAATGATCATTATGATTCAAATAATTATTCTACAATTTACAATTTAATTGCCAACAGTGAAAAACGTACATTGGATGATTTATTTAAAAGAGCGGTATATTCTGGTATAATAATAGGAATCCTTGAAAAAAAATCCAATTTTTTTCAAAATAATTTCATTAAAAAAGAACAAAAGAAATTTTTAGGTGGTTTGATACTTCGGCATTTACAAAATTTACCATGTAACGCTCATGAAATTTCAGAACTTGTTATGAAATATGATAAAGCAAACAATTTCAGTCATGAAATGATTGAAATTGGCGCAGGAGCTTATGCCACTTTAAGTTTATTAAATCATTCATGCAATCCCAATGTTAGTCGATTTTGTTATGAAGGGGATATTTGTGTAATACGTGCGATAAGAGTAATTAAAAAAGGATCGGAATTACTTGATAATTATGGTCATCATTTTGCTTTAGAACTTCTTACAGAACGTGACAGATTTTTAAACAATCAATATTTTTTTTCTTGCCAATGCGATGCTTGTATATCCAATTGGCCACTTTATGATAGTTTACCGGATGATTATCCACAATACAAATGCATACATTGCTCCAACAAACTGAATATTGACAATAATTCTATAAAAATTAAATGTCATTGTGGGAAAATAACAGATATTATACATATTAAAAAAATCTTTGAAAACTCAACAAAGATATATAAACAAATTTTTAATGATGTATTAATGGGTCAGGAATTTCAAGATTACCAACCAGTGATTCAACATTTAATTCTTCTTGAAAAACATTACATATTACCTTGGAAAGAATTTAATGATTGCCAAGAATTGCTTAAACATTGTTTCAATACAAAAGGAAATTGTTTTAAATTTTTATATAAAAAATTTCAAAGATAGGTGAGAAAAGATTGTTGTTTTTTTGATTCTTTTTTATATTGTGATATCTTATATAATTTTTTAGTGGAGTGTTAAAATATCATAAAATATATAATCCATTTTAGAGTTTTGAAATATTTATCTTATGTTCTATTTTTAAAAAAAATTGATTAAATCTATTTAAAATATTGTGTTGTTAGTTGTTAGTGATGTTTTCTTTTTAAAAATTCTAATATAATATATACAAATTTTAATAATGTCCAGTAATATTTGGATAATTCTTTAATATTTATATAATGTTATGATATTAGCATTAGTATATTTAATGGATTTATACCAACACATGTTATTTTCCTTTTAATATATGTATTTGTTATATATATATATTATACTATATCCACTAAAAGTGTTTTTATTATAAACATGTAAATATAAAATTAAAAAAGTACATATTTTAATAAATTTTTATCATAATAAGTTCTTATTTACATAATTTTAAAATAAATATACATAATTAAATAATATTATAAAAAATAATATTTTGCCTAAAATTGTTCTGGACGAAGTATTTGTTATTAATTCATGCTCGAACATTATTCTTCCATCTAAACCAGGGTATATTGGACTGTATTTTTGAATATATTGTTCTAAAACTATTAAATCGGTAACATCTGCAAAAAACATTTTTGATATTAAATAAAAATTTCAATCTTATATATATTTATACTAATAATTTATACAATTATAGAATTTCATAAAAGCATTATCTATATACCTTTAAAAGATATTTAAAATATATATGTGATTATATCTAATATATTATATTTATTCTATATTGTCAATTTTATATAGTTATTTACTAATAATGAAACAATTATTAGATTTTAATTCATGTTAATTTATGAAATTAATATAAACATTTTTATTAAATGTCAATTATATTTCTGATTTTATTGTATTATATTTATAATAAATGTGTAAATTATATTTTCATTTACTCCATAACTTTTTTAGTTAATAAACCTTAAAAAAATTCAGATAATATAATATATATATATTTGAAAATTCATTTGAATTTAAAAACCTCTATGATTTTAATTTATCTCCAATCATTGTTTCATTTTTCTAAATTTTTTTTTAATTATTATGTAAATAGGATTACCTACTATTTACTAAGTCTACTTAAGTCTTATATTCTCATTATTATTATTTAATTCATTAATAATTTCTCTTCTAATATAATTTTCCAATTTTCCTGATCTTTAATTAGACTATAATATTATTTTATTCACATAATACACTTATAATATTAAATTCTAGTATAGTACATAAATATATATTGATATAGTATTTTATTTCTAATATTTATCTGAGTTTGTTTGTTTTTATATCGTAGAATATTTTTTTAAAATATTTCATGATATAATTTAAAATAACTAAAATAATAACTTCAATTTACACAGAATTAAATAATAAAACTATTGGCATGGTCTATTATAATAATAATATTCTTATTTTTAATATCATCTATCTATCCTCTTTATTCATTAATACCTGATCAATACTAATTATTACAATATATATGATAAATAAAAATATTATTATAGATTTTTATAATTTTGAATATTGAATTTCTTGATTAATTGAAGCTATTTATTATATTTATTTTAAGTCAACTAATGAGACAAATGAATTAAAGCATGCAATTAAAAAAACATAGTTCAGTTACTACAATAATTAATATTAAAACATTTCTATTATTTAATTCTATAATTTAAGTAAAATTAAAATTTAAATTATTATATTTTTCATAAATGCAAGTAAAACGAAATTTAGGTCAAATTCTTTGGGAGTTGCCATGCAATTTTGAAGTTAAAAATATGCAAGTGCTCGTCTCTTAATATTAAATTATATCAATCCGTTTCATTGTATAGATTAGTATACATTCAACTTTCTAGTTAACGAGATTTCAATAAAAATTTTTGTTATATTATTTAGTCCAATAGCTTCCTACTTTGATCATCTGGATTTTCTAGAGGGTTTTGTTGTGTTAACAATTTAGATCCTTATAATCACTACACATTTAATTAATAATTAAAAATTCTTATAATACTTACTTAAATAATAAGATGATTGTACATCCTTAAATGTATAATTATCTCCTCCCTTATATATGAACTCAGGCATTATTAAATTGTAGTATTTTGTAATATTCAAAGGCTCAAACTGTGGGATTCTACATTTTCTGCAACGGATTAATACTTGGGTTACAGATCGGAGTCGCAAATTATAAACTACTCGAATCCCTAAAAAAATTAAAAGAGATTAATCTTAAATAAATAAAATAAAATATTATACTAATAAAATAAAAATAATTATCGCATTAGATAAATACTACATTTATTGATACATACAATTTTCGATTTATTACTTACAAATCTTTAGAGTCGTTTAATTTAGAAAGTTTTACATTTTTTATTTATTTTATTTATTGTAATCATTAATAAAGTAAGGTAAAGTGGGGTAAGTGGAGATAAGTTTTTGCAAAGTTTGACTTTAAACTAATAAAATATTTATTTATTTTACAAATAAACATGTTTTAGTATTATTGAATTGTTATGTAACTAATTTGTATTGAAAGAAGTGTACATATTTATTTTCAAAAATACGTTTAATAGAAAAAATTGTAACAAGTAGTCCGCAGTTACCCTGAAAACGGGACAAGAGCGTACAAGCATATTATGAACGAAATGAATCTTTATATGATGAACTACAGGCCAAGAGCAGAAATTTATACATTTTTACTATATAGTGCTTTTTACAGAACTAAAATAAGTTATATAGTTTTAAAGTAATTAATTAATTAATTAAGAGAACATTTTACAGATCAGAAATTTTAATATAAAACATAAAATAAATCATAAAAACATTTATATTTTAAAACTTTTATTAATCATCTTAAATAAAATAACACCTAGTCTTTATTGAGAAATCTATTGCGACATGAGACATATAAGCAAACTACACCTACAAGTCTGCACTTGCCCCAATATGTTTAAGGCTTGAGATAAAAACACTGTTTTTACTCATAAATTTAAAAATGTACAGATAAAAATGTATTCTATATATAATATATAATCAATATTTTATCTACAGTCCAAAAATGAAAACCTAAAAATATAAAATTTATTTTAGCACTAAGATTTGTTATTGCAAGTCACAAGGTGAAAACAAGGAGACGCACTATCACCAATTTTATTTAATTTAGTGCTGGAATATGTGATTAGACAAATTTGGGAAAAATTAAACGGAATCGAATTAAACAAAAAAATTCAAGTATTAGGTTACAGGAGATTCGGCAATTACAATTAAAGATAGGGTAGAAAAATTAATCGAAGCAGGAAAAGAGGTGGGGCTCCAAATTAATTGTGCTAAGACAAAATATTTAGTAACAGAAAGGAATAGTATTAACACACAAAGTCTTAACATACAAAATGTAGAATTTGAAAATGTAAAAAAATTTAAATACTTAGGTTGTGTTATCAGAAGGTTAATAATATTCGAGATGAATTTAAATCGAGGTTGCAATCGTGTAACTCCTGTTATCATGCAATAAAGGGGCTTATCGCATCAAAATTAATATCAAAGGGGATAAAACAATTATTTTACAGGTTGTATTATATGGATGTGAGGCATGGTCTATGACCTTAGGTGACGAGAGTAGATTTAGAGTATTTGAGAATAGGATTCTGCCAAGCATTTATGGGCCCAAGAAAGATGAGATCACCGGGGAATGGCGAAGATTGCATAACGAGGAATTGCATGACCTCTATGCATCTCCAGAAATAGTTAGAATTATAAAATCGAGAACGGTGCGATGGGCAGTGCACGTGGCTAGAATGGGAGAGGAAAGAATGGCAAAAAAATATATTGGTAGGGAGACCGAGTGGGAAACGTCCTCTTGGAAGGCCGAGGACACGGTGGGTGGATAATGTGGGAAAGGATGTGAGAGAGATGGGAGAGGATAGGGACTGGAAGGTTGTGGCTCAGAATAGGAATACTTGGAGGGGTGTGGTTGCTGCGGCCAAGAACTTTCGAGTTCCGTAGAGTCACAGAGATAGATAGATTCCAAATCACAAAGTTGCACGTGTTATTATTTCAGCAGAATCATATAATTGACGGGAAATGCACGCTACATAGGTGAAATCTATGAGAAATGGTTCATGCATTTAACTTCCTTTATAGAGCTATAATTCATATATATATACTAAGATACATACCACACTAAAACACTTAATTAACAAGTAACACTATTTCTTCTAATATAATCAACCATTTTGGATTTGATTGATAATATGTAAATTTAATAAAAATTCTCTTAAATTTTCATACATACTTTGATATAAGTATATTACAGTGAAAAATAATAAAAGATTAATTTCTTAACTATTAACCTATCAATTTTATTGCATGATAAAAAAATTTGTCAGTTAATAAAATTTTTATTATTACAAAAATTTGACTTGATTTTTCATATGAATAAATAAAACTAAATGCGCCCAACGTTTTTCGTTGAATATGAAGCAATTCATCCATAAACTTTGTCAGGCTTATAGAAAAATTATTTTATTCTTTTTACTCCATTGGAAAAACGTTATTTTATAAAAAATTTTTTATCATATTTGTGAGAAAAACAACCGTTTAGGCACTTACCCCGTTTACGCACTTACCCCACTTCACCTTATCAAAATTGAAATATAATATCTTCTTCTTCTTCTTCTTCTTCTTCCTCTATTTATAGGCCTAAGGCCTGTTCTTCTTCACTATACTCAAGAGACGCAAATCACAATTGCTCAAAGAACCACACACAGCCTCGAAAATTGGAAATATAATATAAGTTAAAAAATAAAATTGTTCATACCTGACATTTGTAAAAACTTTCCTGCCAAATTATTGACATTGTATTTAGCGATACTCCACTCAAGAGCTTTCCAAATACTTTGTCCTGGAAGTGAAACTAATAGAAGAGAATCATTAAAAGGTAAAATCATACCCAGAATTTCTCGCGTAATTACACCTGAAATTTAGAAATCTTTAATTTATTTTATATCTAATAAATAAATAATTCTTCTACTTACTATCTTTCAATAAAAATACTTATTGACTCACTGCTTTAAGATAGTCTAAACTTATAATAATGCAATATATCTGAGGGTTTCTTAAGAGCCTCGTTTAATTTTCATTACCATAAATTTATGTTAGCAAGAGTTTGTAAAAAAAAGTATTTAAAGTTTAATATATTAGATATATATTTGTAATGTTGTGAAAAATTATAAATTATATTACTAGACCCGAATATTCTCATGAATTTTAATTTTCTCCAAAAAACTTTTAGACATATTTTCATTGTCAATTTCAAAACTGGCCATCCTTTGTTTCTTACAGTAATTTATTAATAACAAATCATTTTATATTTTCAATGAAAACCAACATGAAAAACAATAAATAAATTTGTTATTATTCACTTTAATTATTATCAAAATATAAAATATTATAGTGCAGGTATTTGGTGAACTATTTTAGAGAAAATATTTAACGTATACTGTTTACTAATGAATATTTTATTATAAAATAAAGTTAATTATTAATTAAAGAAAAACTTTCTTATAAAAACAATACACACACTATTTTTTTCTCCTATCGGAATTTGAACATATTTCAGAATAATATAAGTTTAATTGATTCAATATTTATTTGCATAATTATTTTATAATAATTAATAATTATTTAATTTTTTTAAATAAAATAATATTTGTTCTATATTCTGTTGTAGCATATCTCTCTATTTAATAAATACTAATCGAAATTGTTTTGATATTTAACAAGACACCTTAAATAGACAAAGATGCCCGCACAAACCTGTGGCCAGGCACAGAACCGACCGACGGTTTGAAATAAATTAATTTCCAGCTACAGAAACAATTTCAAATAATTTTAATATATCTATTAATGCAATAAAAACAGATATGAATATAATATAAATATTTTTAATTTTTTTTTATTTATAATATATAAGGAGGCGCTGGCTGTGACATCATGAAGGGCTGGGTGACGTCATATAATTTTAAATTAAGAAAAAACTAATGAAGATGATTTTTCCCGAGGATAAAACCAATACAAAGTGCATTGCATTCGTGGAGATATGTAAAAAATCTCCTCATGTGAAATTTTGTGTGAAAATAAACCTTCCCTTCCTATCGTCGATCGGTAATGCTACCACTTCCGGTTTCCGGATATACACCAAAAGTTGATGAATTCATCGAACTGATGCATTAAGTAAATATACCAAAGTTCATCAAAATCCCTTGAGCCGTTCAAGCTGTACACATCTATACAGACATACGGACGGACAGACATCATGATAAAAATACTTTTTTCTGTTAAGAAATTGCACGATATGTGGAGATATGTAAAAATCTCCACATGTGAAATTTGGTGTGAAAACAATACCTCCCTTACTATCGTCTGTCGGTAAAACCATTGTGTTTGTGAAATGTTCGGAATGAGTGTGTGTGTTTAGTGTGTAATATTTAAAACTAATATGTTAAGTGCAAATATGTTTCTTGGCATGATATTGTATTGTCAATGATATGGATGTATTGTGTGTATTTCATCTTTTATAAAGATTACTTATTGCCTATATTAAAATAGGCAGATTGTATATTATCTTAAATAATAAAAAATGAAAAAAAATATCTGACAAGATTCACGCACTAAATTTTACTTTAGATAAAAACATTTACATAAATATAAATTACCATTCAATTCATCGAATCCAGCTCGAATTCCTCCACTGTGATATATAGCAATTGCCGAATCCGTCCATGTGACATTATTAACAAGAGTCTTTTGTTTAGAAACCTAAAATAGATCAAATTGTATCTTTTATCTCATTTTATATTTTTATTTTCATATTTTTCTTACGTAATCAATAAAACTGTCTGTGATTAAATTTCCTAAGTTACACTCCTTCATTCTACACGAATTTTCTAAATAAACCAAAGATTCACCAATCATTTTTAAATCATACTCCGAATTCTCATTCCATAGCGATAGTTCTTTTAAAACATTTGGATCTGGAAAAATAAATTAATTTTTACCTAATAGATATCATTTAACTATTATAATAAATATTTACCTTCTTTTATTGAAAAATCAACTAATATTGGATTTCCAGTAAAATTTGTAATTTCACCTTGATCATTAAATGTAACATAAAGCGAGCCAAGGTATTTTGTATATGCAAAACTTTGTACAACAAGAACTTTTCTTCCAGATTCTTGCACGACAACTTTTGGATAAACATCAACAGGTTTTTCAATATCAGGTGGTTCACCTGAAGATTAAAATAAATTAGATAGAAAAAAAATTATACAATCAAAATAATTTCTTTCCTTTTATTAAAATATATTTATTTTATTATGTGAATCTAAAAATGCATTTTTTAGAGTATTAAGAAGCAATGAATGTGTAAAATATGATATTAACAAAAAAAAAGAAAAATTTTAATTATCTCTGGAGTCATTATTTTTAATTTCATATCAGGTCAATTCAATAAATTTGACTATAAACCAATGACGAAAAGGTTTCTGATAATCAAATCCTTTGAATTTTATGGGAAAACACATTTTTTATATATATTTATACTAATTTTAGTTATTAGTTACAAAATATTTTTTATCTATTTTTCTATTTTTAGTTAAGTTACCTGTGTAAAGGAAGGTGTTGGTGTGACCACCTACAACAATATCGATATCTTGAATTCGTTCAGCAATTTCTAAATCTTTCAACCATCCTGAATGCCCTAATGCAATGAAAATCTTGATTCCTTTTTCTTTTAATGAATTTACTTCTCGTTGTATGGCTTTAATTTCATCTTCAAATTCAACATCTCCACTTTGAGAAAGAAACTTGAATATAAACAATATTATGGATTACCAAAAGTCTCTTTTTCAGTTTTCATTTGTATAATAAATAATCAAATAATATGGTTAATAATATATACGTAAATTAATAATGTGTTTAACCTTGGTGTCTGGAGTTAAATAACCAATGATTCCAATTTGCACTCCTTCAATGGTTATAATTGTTGAGTTGAGTAATTTAGTGTTGAATAATTTTGGCTCTTTTCTGAGATCAAGATTTGCTGTCACGACGGGTGTTAAAATGTTATTAATGAAGGGAATAAGGCCGTTCACTCCATTGTCGAATTCATGATTCCCTAAGGACTGAAAAAATAAAAAATAAAAATTTATAAATGTATATTCAAATAGATAAATTCATATTTCCCAATTGGTGTTTAACATCATATTCATTTAAAATTATTTAAGAAACAATTATTTCTTTCTTTCAAGCATTTCAAGTCTTCCACCCCCTTCATATGTCCATTATTTCAGCTTGATTCAATTGAAATATAGAATATTAAATCTCATTTTAAAATATTTTTCATTTACTTTTATTTTAATTTACTTTGTTTTAATTGAAAAGTCATGTAAACTAATAAATAACTTAAAATATACAATTTAATAAAAATAATTTGTTAAGAGCTGATTGATATATTTGCTTTATGCGCATTTCTCTTGTTGCGCCATTATTAGAAGCTTTTATAGGAATAGGAAGAAGAAGGATTCTAAAGATGGGGGGCGTAAAAGCCGAAATAAGCATAAAGCAAATAAATCTATAAATTTGAAACTTCACTTAGTTTTTGATTAAAAATCATTCTTATTAAGTCCTATATTTTAATGTTTAATTTTAATTTACATAACTTATTAAAATGTTTCAACTAGTTCCTAATGATAAATCTATTAATTTCATTTTCATTGAAAGTTAATAGAACTATCAGTAAAAATAATTAATTGAATTCATAAATGATATTCATCGAGTTATATAAATGTATTATATATAATATATTTAATTTATTTTTATACATACCATATAAATATAAAAAATTATCAAATGTCCTACATATAAATATATATATATAGTACCTACCTACTATAACTTAATTTATTATAAGAATAAATCTTATTATTATATAGATTAGTTTTTTTGCTCAATTCCTATTCGAATATAAAAGGTACAATAATTATAACTTTAATCAGGCAAATAATTGCTTTAAATTAAACCATGCTATAAGATGCTTAACTTCTTAGATCGGATCAGATTTCACATGCGAAGGCCATTGCTAAACCTTCAAATCCTTTCCTGAATTATTATTTTGTTTTTGAAAATTATTATTTGTTTATTTTCTCTGAATTAATATATAAATATAGTAAATACGTATTAAAATATATCATTGGATTCACTCATTGAGACTCTTTTATTTTTTTAATTTCATAATATTGATTCTATGCACAGAGTATAAATTTTACATAAAACTATTTTTCGAAAAGCATAAATGCTTTAAATATTCTAGTATGTTAATTCACATTAAAAATTTATTTATTTAAATTCATATTTTCCTAATGATAATATTAGAAAAACATGTTTAATATTAATTATATTTTTATCTAAGGAAATTTTTACAATTATTTACATAAGATTTAATTTAATTTTTAATTTTTATTTATAGAGCGACTAACAAGTTGTTTTTAAAATTAAAATCAAAATTATTAATTTTTTTTAAGATTATTAAATAATATACTCATTTGAAATCACTTTGACGCAATTGAAGGTTTCATTGAGATAAGTATGTATTACTATTCAATGAAAATAAATTGAATTTGGAAAAAAACTCTATATAAGCATTTCGTATATTTATTATAAATTTGATCTAAACTGTAATATATTGTTTTGTTTTTTTTTATTTTTTGTTTAAAATTCTTTATTTAAATATATAAGAAACGCATGATTCCAAAAGAATCCACTTGATTCTTAAATGAAGGAAAACAATCCTGAATGTCCTTTACCCAGAAAGATGGCATTGAAGAAGTTCAGTCCGCCGAGTTAAGACTTAGCATCATCTCAGCAAAGGCTTTATTTTTCAGAGGAATCGAACTGAATAAAAAAACCGGAAAAACTTAATTATTTTCGGATCTACTTGTTCTTCAAAAACACCCCTATGAACAGTCTCTTTAAAATAGTTAATATATATATATTAAAGGTAAATGCGTTAAAAAGTTTGTTCGAAAATATACTATATTTCTAAAAATTAAATTTTAAATATTGATATTAAAAAAATGTCTTATATGGTGTATTTCAATTATTATATTTTTAATTTATTATTAAAGTATACTTTATTATTGTACCAGTTATCAATATAATATTCTTATTTTAAAAGAAGTAATAAAATTTAATTTATGTTGGGGAAAAAGATAAAAATTATTTAAAAAATAAATCACATGGAATCGAAGTAAAATAACTTTACTTTCAAAAAAAAATTAGAAATTTTTTTCGATTGAAAACTAAATAAAAAGAAAATTTTTCTAGAATTGAACAGAAATGTACGATTCGAACTGATAATTTCTTATTGTTGGGTCTGTCTCACCATAGCATCTAACTCCAATAGATTGACAAATTTGGTGGTGATTTCCCAGCCGTATTTGGTGAAGAGAAAGGACCCCTGGAAGGAGTCGCCTGCATTCAAGAAGAGGACTGGCGGTGCCCTTTTCTCCTGGGCTGCCTGCCGATGTTCCTGGACGAGGGTCCGGATTCTGGCGAAACCGCCGTAGCATCCCTTCTCTTTAGCAAGCTGCTCTGTACATTTGCTACTCTCCCTACTGGTCTGCTCAAAACGAGAATGCATATCATTCGTATGCATCAAGTGCAAGTCGAACGCAAAGCCGGTTGCAAGGGTGACCAGGAAAATCGTACTTGTCGACAACATGCCGTCGTGGAAACTCGTCTGCCGTCAATTCAATGGATATCTTCTTGGCAAGAAATATGCGCATGCGCAGTGACCATCGTCACAGCTATTCAACTATTTTACCTGAAAATATAATAAATCTTATTATCTTTTCAGTTTTGATCCTTTTTATTATTTTATGAAATCTCTTCTTTTTCAATACAAATCACCTTCAAAGTCCTGAAGGGGTTTATTAAAATCTCCTGAAGAATTTCCCATTTTGTGATTAGATTTCATATAGAAAATGATTCAATTCAATAAATAATTTTAAAAAATTACTTCTATGCTTCATTATTTCTAAAAAAAAATCAAATTCATTTATAAAAGCAATTTAGTTTTTCTGTATGAGATCACATATAAATGTAACTAACCTTTTCAGACTGGATTTTTTCATTTTAAAGTTTCGGGAGGGTTATTAAGGCAATTTAACAGTTATCGAGTTCTTGAAGGCCAGCAAAAAAAAAAAAAAAATGAGAAAAAAACCTTTCGCTAAAATATTTAAGAAATTTTAATGTGTTTTTCTTTTGACCATATATATGAGGTTCGTTTAGAGATTGTGATCATATATATATCAATAAAAATTTAGAAAATATTTTAAGAGGAGATTGAGATGCTTTTTTTAAATCAATTTTTGATTGTTTTTAGAGATATTATGATGTGAAGTTGAAATGTGATGATGAAGAAATTGTTTTTTTTTTTCATTTTCAAATTACATTCTACCTGTGTGATAAATATGCTGATTATTTACTTTGGGCCTTTAAAGAAAAAATAAATATTTGAGTATTAATATTTATATTTCAATTGTAAATATTTCATTTGAATGGGGGTGGGAATTCAATATTAATTTTGAATAATTCTTTTGTTGATTATGAAAAAGGAAATTGAGTTAAAGAACGATAAATTATAAAAGATTGAAACAAACGTCATATAATCTTAAAAAAAATAGTAATTTCATAATTCAAACATGATGAGGTTGCCGATTCTATTTGATTATATTGGTTATATAATATAATTACTAAGTTCTAAAATTCGAAATGAGAAGGTTCACATATCTGCTTTTTGTAGCTTCGGATTGTGTTTATATTATTCAATTTGTAAATTTAAATGAAACTTAAATAAAAAAAGTGTGACTAATTCTGTGACCCTTTAAATTGCAATCCGTAGTTCCGCTGGATATGCGATTTTGTTTCAATATAACATTCTAATCGAACTATTGAACAACTATTTTACAATAAATAACAACAGATTAAAATTTTTATTTAAATATGAATAAATAAAAACAAATGTTGACTGAAGGACATTGAAGTATAATAATTTTGATTCAAAGAAATTATTTAAATATATACATATATATTTTATTTTTGTTAAAATTTGTTTTTAATTGCCATTTCAAATCAAGGACATACATGGTTGATGTAGATTCAGATGATAAGGAATTTAATGCATCTCATATTTCTAATTATACTTTAATTTTGGGAATGGTCTGGCAAAAAAAGGATATTTGATTAGTATATTAATTTTCTGAACTCTTCTTTTTTTCATATAAGTAATCCAATTTTAGTACAAATTTAAAAAAAAAATGATTAAATAGAAGATTTTTATGAATAAGATGAAATGTTAGCATGTCAGCTATTTAAAATAAACAAATTTAAAAAACGAAAAATAAAATAAAAACATTAAAATTATGTGTGAAATCAATTTGATTAAAACGCTTGATGATGTTTAGAGATTTATTTTTATGCCATTCGCCATAGAAAAAATCAACAAATTATTTATTGTTTTATGTTTGATTATGTGTAAAATTTATATTCTAAAAAATTTGTTTACAATGAGTCATGTACCACTACTGTTATTTTTAAATACATATATATATATAATAATCATTAAATTATACATATTTAAACAAAAAAAATCTATTATTATTATTTATTACTTTAAATGTTTAATAAATTTTTATCTAAAATTTTGATTTATAACAAATTACTTTCATGGTTATAACTTTTTAATAAAATAATGTTGGTTAGAATTTTGTAAAATATTTTCAAAATACCCCTATAATGATTGCAGCCGTTTGTTTCTGCTTCCCTTTTTTAATAATTTTTTTTGGATTCTTTTAATTAAACAAAAACCAATTGTAATGTCACATTTCTCAAATTGATATTTAACTTTAATAAATTAATTTTACTTAGTTTAAAAGTACGTCTATTTATAATTCATTATGATATAAAAAATATTTTTTTTGTGTATTATTATTTATTATTAATCGATTGAAAGATATATATGATTGAAATTTAAGAATGATAAAAATTCCTTGACATGTCACTTAGATAATAAATAATTAGTATAAAAATTAAATTTGCATTTATTTATGTCTTTTCTCTTATCCTTTCTATAATTTTTACGAAATAAATATTAAAATTGTATTAAATATATACATTATATATTTATCTTATATGTAATTAGGCTATTTAAATTTGAAATGAAAAAATAAAAAGATTCCATAAAATTTCAAAATATCACTTTTAAATGAATTCCCAAAAATATATTTTGAACAAAGTGAAAAAATAATAGATTCAATAAGTTAAATTTTAATAAGTATATGATTAAAATCAATTCATTTCAAAATCAAGGTATTGAAAAACCAAATGGATTAATTATTAAATCTGACGAGGAAAAAAACTGAAAGAATATTTTTTCTAAATAAAAATAATTGTCTCTAAAATCAAGGAAATAATCCAAAAATTATGTAAAGTTTTGTTAATTTCCTATTATTTAATCTTTTTTAAAACTAAACTTAAATTGTTATATAATTTAATATTAATCTAAGAGTGCCATAGGACGAATAAATTTCTCACAAGAATACAATGAACAAATGTGTAATTAATATTATTATCCAAAAGAATTCATTGTAATTATTTATGGACAAAAGATTTTATTTGTATTATATTTATTAAATCATTGTTTATTTGCAGTGTAGTTTAGGATTAATCAAATTTTTCTTAAAATAATAATGATAATATATATGGTAGGAAGGAAGTTGGAAGCCTTTTTTCCTATAGACAAATTCAAATTTTGTTTAAATTTGGAAAAAGAATTAAAAAAGTCGTTCTATTTTGGAATATTATTATGACAAAGACAAAAACGCTTCACAGGCTTATGAAAAAATTTGTACTATGTACGGTGAAGGTACTTTTTCACAATTAAAAGCGACAAAGATAGTGAGCCGTCACAACAGTTCAAAAAATATGAAGAGACATTAAAAAGATGATGTTAAGTATATGGTGAGACTAAAAGGAAATCGTTCACCATGAGGTACTTCTAGCTGGTCCGACGATTACTTCACAAATCTACTGCGACCAGCTAGAGACATTACGCCATACAATTGCAAGAGAACGGCCCTAATTAATAGAAAAGGTGTTGTCTCTTATTCGGCACACAACTCTATAATGACCCGTCAAAAATTGCAAAAGTTTGGTTGGGAAGTTTTATTGTATCCTCCATATAGTTCGGACATAGCACCCTCTAACTATCACTAATTTCGATCTCTTCAGAACCCTCTATGGAATTAAACTGAATTCAAACGAAGTCTGTGAAAAACACATGATTCTGTTTTTCAAGTAGAATCCGCAGAAATTCCTTACCAATGGCATCATGGTTCTGAGCGAAAAATTATCAATAATAATAATTTTTTATTTAAATAAATTCATTTTCGTATATTAAAAAAATAACGAGTTAAATTTTACAAAAAAAGTCGTGAACTTTTTACCAGACCTCAGTTTTATCAGGGAATACACCACAAAATAATAATGGTAATATATAATGGTTAGAAGTTGGAATTTTCCTATACACAAATTCAAATTTGGTGGAAAAAGAATTTAAAAAATTGCTATATTTTGCAATATTATTATGAAAAAGGCAAGAATGCTTCACAAGCTTATGAAAAAATTACGATTACTTCACAAATCTACTGCTCAAGTCAATTACGAAAGAATTAAATAATAGAAGAGGCGTTGTCTTCCATCAAAATATTCACACACACACCCTTCACACACTTCTATAATACCCGTCAAAAGTTGCAAACGATTGGTTGGGAAGATTTAATGCACCCTTCATATCTTCCGAACATAGCACCCTCTGACTATCACCTATTTCTATCTCTTCAAAACTCTCTAAATAGTATTAAACTGAATTCAAACGAAGTCTGTGAAAAGCTCATGATTCAGTTTTTAAAACAATCGACCAAATCTCACAATCAAACCCCGAAATTATTTCTCATAATAATAAAAACTTTAACGGAAATCTAAACGAACATATATATGTATATATATATATATATATATATATATATATATATATACGAGGTAGGGTCAAAAAGTTCGCGGAATTGGTTATTAAAAATTTATTAAAAATATTTATAACATTCTTACATTATTTCCCTTCAAAATACTCTCCTCCTGCATCTACACATTTATTCCACCGTTCATATAATTGTTGGAAACACTCTTGAAAGCCGTTTTTTGAAAGTTCCTTCAGCCGCTCCGTCGCATTTTCAATCACCTCTGACGAATCAGCAAAACGATGTCCCTTCAATGCCATTTTTAACCTTGGAAACAGTTAGAAATCTGTCATCTGCATCAGCCATTTCAATCAAGTCCCTGGACAGGGTCACTCTCATTTCCTTTTGCTCAGGGGATAACATTTTTGGAACAAAGTGCAAGCAAACACGATGCATGTTCAAGTCATTATGAAGAATGCTGTGAACACTCCCATGTGAAATAACAACTTCAGAGGCAATATTATTGATGGTTGTTCATCTGTCCGCACGCACAATTTGTCGAACGCGCTCAATATTGTCGTCTGTAGTGGAAGTGGAAGGCCGCCCAGTCGGAACGTCATCATCAATTGTTGTACGACCGTCGCGAAAACGCTTATGCCACTCGTAAACTGCTGTTTTCTTCATCGCAGAATTTCCGTATGCTTTTTTTAGCATCTCAAGAGTCTCCGAGGGTGATTTCTCCAGCAACACACAGAATTTAATATTGCCACGCTGCTCTAATGACGACATTGCACAATCCGACGAAAGAAAGAAACTACGATCTACAATATTAAACACCGAACGCACGGAACCAACTACAACTGCCTGCTAACCTCAAAAGCACATTCACTACCAGTTATGCCAACCTCACAAACAAAAATTTCCCTTTCAGCTAAGAAATACTTGACTATAAGCGACCATTCCGCGAACTTTTTGACCCTACCTCGTAGAGAGAGAGAGATATTGAAAGATATTAATATATAGTCTGAGATTTTCGTTCAAATGCATGCAGTTGCTGTAACCAGAAGTCTCTTTATTACTGAAAAGACCAATCCATCAGGAGATTATCGAACCTTTGTTTATTTAATTTAGGAAATTGGAAAGGTGTAAGAATTAATGATTTCTTCATATAAACAAAATCAAGATTGAAAAATGAGAAGAACCCAAGAACTCACGTAAGGACAAGGATGCTGCTAAACCATGAAGTAGATTTTGCCTCCACTGTGATTACAAAGAAGAATCTATACCAGGGATGTCCAACACGCGGCCCGCGGGCCGCATTGCGGCCCACTCAAAGTTTTGATGCGGCCCACTATCGACTCATTTTGGAGTTAAATTTTAAAGAATTCACAGTCCGGCAAGCGACCTATAACTTCGAGGCTATAAAAAAAAGGCTGGGGGCAACATTCAAAAACAAAAAACCACCTCTATCCCCAAAAATCTCCATAAGTTTTGAGACATTCACTAGCTAGGCTTAACATATTCTGGTAATTTTGCGGCCCAGTTAAATATTTAAGTTTGCGATGTGTCCCATTAAATTAAAAGGTTGGACATCCCTGATCTATACATTCATCAGAGATGCAATATTATTTATCAATGTGAAAATAATTCGAGAGTTGCTATTCTAATTACTTCATTGTTATTATATAATATTATAAAATAAATAGAAATGAAAATTCTAAAAAATGTTTATGGTAATTTAATAATTGATTTGTAAATTCAAGGTGAAGAAATTGAGGCGCGAGAATGGTAATCCATAAGAAAATAAAAATGACAAGGCAATCGAAACCGGGAGCGGTTGGGGTTGTCAGCGTGGAGGGGTAGTAGTTGTTGGGGGTGGACGGCTGCCAGTGGCCCAACAGCTGTCGACCTGGCTGCAGTGCAGGTGTCAGGTACCATGCCGAGATGGCTTCTTCAACTGCAGCGGCTCCAAGACGATGGAATTGCCGCAACAGCAAACTCGACAGCTTCCTAAGAAGAAATCTGCCCAAACACACCTTCAGAGATATCAGGTGTTTCAATTTTAAATTAAATTTGTTAAAAATCACATATAATATAACATGCTTCAATCAGTTAATATTTATCTATATCTAATATATATATATATATATATATATATATATATATATAATTAAATTTATTTATACCTATAATTATTGAAACTTTCATTCTTTCATTTAAAATAAATTATAAAAAAAAACAATTCTTACACTTTTATTAGTTTAAATGACTGGATAAAACAATTCCAGTTAAAAAAACATATATAAAATATTATCTATATTTATGTATATATTTTTGCTTATAGTAAGTGTCATATTTAAAATCCATCGATGACTAAAATATAATAATATTTTTTTCTATAAGCCACCCTCTCTTAACATTCTCCCCTTCGCTTGTTTATGAATAATAATTAGGACACATTAATATGCACCTTTTTTAAATGACTGAAAATTTGATTTGGTGGGGAGATATATCCTAGTTTTCCTAGGTTTATTTTATTTTATAATATAAGAATGTCCAAAATAAAAATATTTTTGTTAATATAGGTATTTTGAAAATGAAAAAAAAATATATATCTTTTATTTTAAATCGAATTATATAATAATAATTTTAATTTTTTAAAATGTCATTAAATCCAAAAGAATAATTTGACTTGATTTAATTAAAGAAATTACCAAACAATATTGATACACCATTGAAACAATGTTTCACTCCAATTTTCTATGTAATTTTATTTTGTTATTATAATATATTTTAAAATGACTCTCATCATAAACAATAATAATCAAGACGAAGGTGGGTTAAAGGGTGAAGGACAATATCTATTACCATGTTTATAAACGTTTATACGTTTACACCCTATTTCAATAATGGATTACCATTAATAATATTCAAAACACTAGAAAAATACATGTATATACAAAATATAACTCTATTATTATCCAAATATATAAGTCATATAGTTTAATTTAAAATATTTTAAAGTTTTTGGTTATATAATGGAATATTTAAATTAAACTCATTACTATAGCCATAGGAGGGCGTATCTGCACTCCCAAATAACTTATGTACTCCCTAAATATTTTGTTAAAAATAATATTAAAAATTTGAATCGTTTTCAAATCAAAATTTTTTAATAAAAATTCGTTCAATTTTTCTTATTTAAATATTAATGTTTTTGTTGAGCATTTTGTTTTTATTTTCTTTTATTTATTAAATAATTTATTTTTTCATAATTGATTATCATTTTTCAACGACATAAATATTACTGCTATCTATATTTGATATCATTTTTATTTTTATTCTTTGTTATTTTATATATATAAAAAAAAAAATAATCAGCAGTTTTTATAATATTTGAAAAATTATATTTTAAATTATGTGGAATAGTTACTAAAAGTTGAAAAAAAAGTAATTTTAGCAAGGTTGATAAGAAAATAGGATTCTTCGCAGCATTTATGGGCCAAAGAAAGATGAGGTTACCGGAGAATGGCGGAGACTTCATAACGAGGAATTGCATGGCCTCTCCTAAAAGTTGGGATTAGCAAGACATGGTAAGAATGGAAAAGAGAGGAAAGACTGGCGAAAAAGATGTTTGTGGAGAGACCGAGTGGGAAACGTCCGCTTGGAAGACCAATTACGCGGTGGATGGACAATGTAGGAAAGGATGTAAGAGAGATGGGAGAAAATAGGAGTTGAATGGGAGTGGCTCAGAATAGGGATATTTGAAGAAACGTCGTTGGTTCAGCCAATAATTTTCGAGTTCCGTAGAGTCACAGAGATAGATATATAAAGAACATTTTTTAAGATTGTTATATAATATTTAAGTTGATGATGAAGGCTAAAATCTCCCTTTTCCCGAGTTCTTTTTTACTTTTAACTAAAGAATTATTTTCTTTAAAATCAATTTTTAAATATATAAAAACAATTAACATTAAAAAATATTTATATTTAAAATATTTTTATAGATTCATAATGATAAAATCTTGGAGGTAAAATTCTTTTAAATCAACATAAGCACAATTTTTAATTTTTTATAAATTTTGGTATCATTATCCGTGATATTCAGATCCATAGTCGTTCCGCCTTAAATCAACTGTGTTATTAAATTTCAATTTACACTCTTGTATGTTGTTATAATCTATTTTATTTTTGTATCAAAGGCTTTTTGAGTTCTCGCCTATTTAAAGCAAAATTCATAATTTTCAATAGGGAAAATGGGTATACACCTGTTTAAAAAGCATTTAGCTTGTGTTAGGAAATTGAAATAATAATATTTTCTCTCTTTTCTTTTTGCTTTAACTACCTTTAATTTACTAGGATTGATAGAAAATGATTCTATAATATTTAAGACAAATTTTTACTGTAATGGACTTATTAAACGTCTCCTAATAACTTAAAATATTGGTATAGATAGTTTATTGGTATATAGTATAGAGTTGAATAAAAAACTTTATAACTACCATAATTTTATTATTTGATAATATATATATATTTCATTAGAAATAATTAAAAATTTTTTAAGCTGATACTCTCTTCTAACTGCAGTCTAAATATCTTATGTAAAATATTTTTTTTTCTCCTATATAATACTAAAAATCATTAATTAAATTTAATTAATGAATTAATATTTGGAAAAAACTTTATTAACATCAAGTATCAAGTTTTTAAGAAATGTATTTGAACTTGAATGGATAAATAAAAAGCATTTTTTTTAACGATTGAAAATTTTTACAAGAGAAATAAATATAGGAAGAATGTGACTTAATAATAGGAATTGAGATAAGGCACTTCATTTGTTTCTCTATACGTGTATACATTCTTTAAATGAATTTCTTTAAACACAGGAAACTGCGTCGTTAAAATCACCTTTAATAAGATTTCTAGTTATTAATTGGTAAATATTTACTTTTAAAAGAAATTTACCTTTTGGCCCATACCACTTTAAAACATTTTTGATAGATTCTATATATAATAATCAATAATTATAAATAAAGATATATTTATAATATTTATAATAGAAGATATATTTATTAATTTTAATTTATAATTTATAATTAATTCAATTTAATTTAAATATAAAATAAGTTAATTAATCCAATTCAAATTTGCGAGATAGTCGAGTGGAGACACTCCAGATTTATTTGAAATGGCTAAGCCGATATTTATAAAATGTATATACTTTTAAAGCTTATTTATTTAGCTTTATATTGATATCAATTTCTTTGGCAATGACCCTGCTCTATCACAACAACAACGAGCGGCAACCTCTGGCTTTGTATTCATGATTTTCTAATAAAAATGGTGTCGATATGTGTAAATTTAATTCAATCAACATTAATAAGAATAATTAGTTGTATGGAATTTTATAAGTACAAATAAACAGTAGGAGCAGCTAGGAATAGCATTTTTTCCAGTTCAGTCATTCAGATCACATAATTTAAAAAGTAATCAACCAATTTGCTTGATGTAAACCTAAATAAATAAACTTTAAAAATATATAAATATCAGCTTGGCCATTTCAAAAAAATAAGATTTTGTATAAGCGCTTATGGGTTAAGTCGATTTAGCCGCGCGCAAGTGTATATTGGTATTGTTAAATGATAACACTATAGAAGAGGACACGCTCACGTCAGTGGTATGCAAGAAACCAGGAGGGTTAGCAATATTTTTTTTTTGTTTGATTGTGAAAACCGATTAGTTTTTGGAAAAATAATGGCTTTTCGAATTTCAAAGCATTTTCAGTAAATTGTTGTTTAATTGGGTCTTAAAAAGTTTATAATAAGTCCCAAGTTTTGAGAAAATTCAGTGCCTCTCCTTATCTCCCCAACGTTCCATTGCCAAAATCCTACTATTTGGCAAAATACCGAATATAATTATTAACAGTGTTCTCTCCTATTGATTGAGTTTCCTGAAACAATACTTGAAAAAAAAATAATTAATTCTATTTTCCTTTCGATGAACTTTCTTTCTAAATCATTTAATAAAAGGACCTTAATTTTACAATGGAATTAGAAATAAATTTTCTTCTACTTTCTCGGGCACAGGAACCGGAAGTTTCTCTACTAATAAATATGCAAAGTTGACGTTTCCTATTTTGGAGTAGTTGAATAGAATAATATCAAAAAAGGAACATATAAATGTGATTTAATTTTACAAACGAGAAGGTATTATTTAATTCAATTTTCAAACTTTAGTTTGAATTATTCTCAAGCAGGTCATTGAGTATGGTCCAAATAATAAAATAAGCTGGAGTGTCTCCACTCGATTATCTCGCAATTTGAATTGGATTAAATAAAATATATTATATTTAAATTAAATTAATTAAATAAATTATAAATTAAAATTAATAAATAATATTTATTAAACCAGCGCGTGTTTGCCTTTTTGTTGATGGCACCACGCCACGTGCTGGCGTGTGATTTCCAGTGTTAAAAAATTAATTCCGGTACTTTCAGGGATTCAATCAAGCTGAAATTCTATATGTAGCAGTTTTATACAATTTTTAATCATGTGAAAAACTATCAAACATATATCTTTATTTTACGGTCAGTTTAGAGGAAAAAAAAAATCAAAACGTGGTAGGTAATGACCCACTTCCGGTTGAGCTACATTTCTTAAAAGTTGATAAAATAATAAATTTTGAATAATGCCCATGATTTGATGATTCTAGCTCAAACAGTTTTTATGTAATCTTGTCTACATACACACACACACACACACACACACTTTTCTCAATCTTAGTGAAAATGACCGAAGGACCTTCAAAAGGTATAACAACATCAAAATCTCGACATCGAAAATTTTCGTGATCGCAATATTATCTCTGGCGAGATAGTAAAAACAATTAAGTTTTATGTTTTCATTTTATAAAACTTACACAATTGAGAGATGATCAATTCATATAATTCTATTCTAATCTAAAATTATTGTGTTGTTTTTATCAAAAAATTAAAAATAATAATTATATTAAAATTAGTATTGAGATATATTCTAAACAAAATATGGAAAGTAAATATGTATTTAGATCATCAATAAAAAATAATGTTTTCGAATTTAGCAGATAAGTTGAGCTTCCTCAGCTCTTAATCAATTGTAGAAAAATAAATAAATAATTGAATAGATTCTTTAATGTACTTCTAAGTATGCGAATTCTTTGTTAATATGTAGTTGATTCCATGGTTTTCTTTAATGATTTTAGAATTATTAAGTTATTTGTGTGAAGTTGAACATTTGCTAAATGGCCGCTTCAGTTAGTTTCGCGATTCCTCCTAATAATACTAAATGAATTCAGCCAAGCATTCGTGATAAAAGTGCTCTCAGGTGAATCCTCGCTCGATTCAATATAATTGTTTCAATTTCGATTGTATATATATCCTCCCTTTGGTGTTGACTCGCACGAACCCCCTTCCCTTTCATATCGAAGCTGACGAAGTGACCTTGGGGCCGAATGTATGATGACCTGGCATGTCACGCGACCCTACGCCCTTGCCCTCTACTCCACTTTCCTTCGATCGCAACCACCCCCGCACTAAATCACACCTACACTCCTACGTCATGATGTTATTAAAAGCCAATTCCTGACCATTTATACCCAACCGTACAATATTAGAATTGTTGCCCAATCATGGGAAATCAATTTAACCCGGAAATTCATTCAAAACACCCTTAAATCATAAAAAATAACAATGAATTTATATAATTTATTTTTAAAAATCGATTATATACAAAAATAAATATTCAACTATATCCTATTTAGATCAATAACTTAATCTAATTGTTAATAAATAATTAATCCAATAAAAAATTAAACTATTAAATCAATAGAAAATGACTAGTGATTGACATCTTAAACAAAGAGATCAAAAATAAATTTTTAAATGTCTACATAGCATCTTTATATAATAGAATATATAAACAACGTCGAGTTAGTTATACCATTTATAACTCAAGAACGGCTGAACCGATTTTCATTATCTTTGATTTGTTGAATTTATCTCCTTCCAGATAACAGAATAATTAGCAAAATATTTAAAAAAACTTATGAAATGAAAATTCAAAATTTATTTTCTCATATGAAAAACATAACATAACGTTACCATGACAATTTAATAACATAAAATAAATAATATAATATATTTACAATTTAGAATTTTTTACATATCTTTAAGTTTTATAACTTGCAGAATCCAAAAATAACATTAGAAATTTTCATATCTATGTAATTTATGTGATCTAATCAAAAAACGTAGAAAATAAAAATTTAGATTCGATGCTTAACGCGACTCAGGAAACCTTGTTCTGGACAATACATATAAAAATATTAATTCTAGCGATTCCCAACCAAATTATTAAAATATATATCCGGCTAGAATAAGTGAGAAAAGATTAGCGTCAAATTTGATTATGGGGAGACCAATGTACAACGATAGGCAGACAATGTAGGAGTTGAATGTTGATGGCTCTGGATAGGGATGGTTGAGAGAATATCGTTACAGCGGCAAAGAATTTTCGAGTTCCCAGCATAGATAGATAGGTAAGTTTCTTTAAAGGACAACTATGGTCCCAGAATATTTCTAAAAGCAAAATCCTCATAGGACAAAAATGTCTTTTTCTTTAGATTTCCTTACATTTCATTATACAACATTCAAATTATAACAATTATATCAGATTATAATATAAAAAAGTTAAATAAAATGAATTTATGAAGTATTTTATCCTACTACATTTATGAGGCAATACGAGATTTGTCGGATACCGGGTTATCTTGAATATATCACTATAAATATAATTATAGTAAATAAAAATAACCCATTCAAATGAGAATTCAGATTTTAAATTTAATAATATAAATATACTAAAAATGTGTATTTTTAAATATTCAAATAAATATTTTCATAATTTTCACTTTAGTTAAATCAAAAAGTAAAAAAAAATCATATAATTTTAATGGATGCCTGCATGATATTAGTTATCATCGAGATAAATAAATGGATAAAACATATATAATTTGATATTGATTAATATATATATATATATATATAAACATACCTTAATTATTATTATACATCAATAATAGAGACTTGTTCAAATATCATTATTCAAAAGGTTTCATTTTGTTAAATAAAAAATAATAAAATAAACAAAATAAATTATTAATTCATTTTTTAAAATATAATGCCTTTAAATCTACAATAATAATGATATGAGATAATTTATTTAAAAAAGTTTTAAAACTGCCATATCAATTCATTTCAAGATATTTTTGTAAATAAATACATATATATAATATTATCTATCTCTATGACTACTAAAACAAGTTTCTCGCTATGCCTGTATTTATTTACAATTTTAATTTTCTTAATTAATCACAACAAATAGTAATAAGTTGACCTCTGGCCAGGCGCAGAACCGACCGACGGTTTGAAGTAAATTAATTTCCAGCTACAGAAACAATTTCAAATAATTTTAATATATCTATTAATGCAATAAAAACAGATATGAATATAATATAAATATTTTTAATTTTTTTTTTATTTATAATATATAAGGAGGCGCTGGCTGTGACGTCATATAATTTTAAATTAGGAAAAAACTAATGAAGATGATTTTTCCCGAGGATAAAACCAATACAAAGTGCATGATTCGTGGAGATATGTAAAAAATCTCCTCATGTGAAATTTTGTGTGAAAATAAACCTTTCCTTCCTATCCGATCGGTAATGCTACCACTTCCGGTTTCCGGATATACACCAAAAGTTGATGAATTCATCGAACTGATGCATTAAGTAAATATACCAAATTTCATGAAAATTCCTTGAGCCGTTCAAGCTGTACACATCTATACAGACATACGGACGGACGGACAGACATCATGATAAAAATACTTTTTTCTGTTAATTAATTGCATGATATGTGGAGATATGTAAAAATCTCCACATGTGAAATTTGGTGTGAAAACAATACCTCCCTTACTATCGTTGGTCGGTAAAAATAAACAATGAAATTATCAGTGTATAAAAATAAAACAATACTAATAAGTATAATTATATTGATAATTGGATTAAAAACAAAAAGAAAAAAATGACTAAATATTAATTTAAACATATTTAGTAATTGATATTTGTTTCGATTGTTAATGGAAGATTGTTGTCTTCAGGTCATATGAGGGGTGCGTTGTTAGAGAGGAGGACAAACCCCCTGCATTCAACCATGTGGTCTTAACGGGAGAAACCATTTGGATTACAGACGCTCCACCCCGAGAATTAAGAAAACTCGTTTCCTTTCAAGATGTTCTACGAATTGATATTGCAAGTTTACTTTATTACATTTACTCTCCTAGATGTTTTTACTATTTAATATCTTTAAAGATATTTCAATTTCTTTTATTTGCCATACTTTATTAGAACTTGTTTTTTCTAGGAAAATGATTTTCCAGATTTTTTAAAAGCAACTTTGAAAGACAAATGCCAGCATATACGTTTGCAATATCGAGATAAGAAATTTATATCCAGTAAATTTTCAGCCACATTTCCTAAAGTTAGTAAAAACACCAGTCAATTTACTAGCACCAGTGAAGAAACCAGCAGTTATTCCAGGTAAGTTATCCATCCCTTAAACCTATTATAAATATTGCAAAATTAAAAGAATTTAATTGGGACCAAACATGTGGTATTAAAATCATCCCCGAGTTAGATGAGTGGTTTGTTACTTGATAAAAAAGAGAAAATACATATATTTGTTAAAAATGCAAAAAAGATTATGACTAGGTTCAACTTCATTTAAGCTTTCATTTAATTGACAATACAGAAAGAAAAACATTCGGCTAAAAGATTTATTTAATTTTGTTTATCTACTTTTGTATTATTAGAAAATGTATATGAAGCATATATTTTTAGGTAAAAATCAATAGTTTACTCATTTCCTACAAAGTTTCTAATCGTTTCATCAGAGTAGGTGGTGAATGGTACATGCAACGAAAAGTTCATTAGAATGGGTTGACTTTAGGAAATGAATTTACATGCAATGCAATTTACTATATATTTGCAACAAAAGAAAAACTTAATTTCATTGAGTGTACCTATTGTTTATGAATATTATATATAAAATTATAATATTTATATTATATTAATTATTAAAAGATAAACTACCATTTGTATTTATTAGTAACAAGTTGTAAAATTAGTAACATTATCTAAGCTTATCAAAGTTGAAAGAAATATGTTTAGTTTGACCTTTGCTATTTATTTGTAGTATGCAAAAGACCAAACAAATTATTCTCTGCTCCTTATCGCATCTATTACTAATTTTGATTAATAATAGAATAATGATCAATATATATTTGTAGTTAAATAATCATTTAAAATATGTACTGAATAATTAATTATATATTTGATAGAATAAAATAAATTAAAGAATACATTACGTGATTTTAAAACATTCGATAATAAAGAAAATAATAAAAATTATTAATTTATTTTTATATCGAAAACAAAATGAGTAATAAAAATATTTTTTCAACTTCATATGATTAAAACAAAAATTCAATTAAAATATTTATATCTTACATAAAAATACCTGGTATACCGAGGAACATTCTATTTATAATTGGGAAATTCAAATATGTATAGTTTTAGAATTTTGCCTATCCAGAATATTATGAAAGAATTGGTTTGGGAATAAGTATAAAATTAAGAAATCGAAAGAGAAATGATTTGTATTTAATTTTAACCCTCAGAGAACCTTGTATTTAATTTTAACCCTCAGAGAACCTGACCGCGTGAGTATGTGACCAAAATGAAAATAAAATTATTGATTCTAACAATTATCATAAATAATTTAAATAAATTTAAATTTTTCTTCTAATATTAAAAAATCAGTTCAATTTATTCTACAAATTATAATTTTAATAGAATATGAATTATAATCCCATCATATAGAAGACCTTAAAAATTAATAATAATTAAAATATTCATATTAGTATATATGTGTCCAAAATCAGATCAGTCTAATATCTAATGATATTATTGTGAAATGAGATGGGTCTTCACCTCCTTCCTTTCCTTGTAAGCGTAATTTTAATCATATTCACCAAAAGATAATTTTTACAAAAATTGTCAATCCTAAAAAAATATAAAAAAATAGATTAAGAAATTAAATTTTTTAAACTATAAACAATTGGTCCTCCCTCTTATATACCAAAAATTTGTAGTTTTTTTTTTTTTGATTTGCTACACCCTAGATGTGTGTTATTATTAATTATATCGATTATACAAAATTTTATTATAAAAAGTATAAGAGTTGAGAAGAGAGGTTTTAGAAATTAGAAAAGAAATAAAACTATCATTAATGTTTTCAAAAATTGTTAAAATTGTTTTTAAACAAAATTGCAATATACTATACTATTAAATTCATTATGAATGTAAAAAAATTAATTTTCATATTTATCTAAAATATACAATTTCATTGTTATAATATTTTTAGTTTTTTTCTCTAGTTTATTTTGTGAATGCATCATTATCACAAGATCAATCAATCCATTTCTAATGATATTGATTGATTTTAGTGCCGGCTCGGATGGCATTAGCCCACGTGTTGAGGAGTGTCCGGGAGAAGAAACCACTTCGTCAAGAAGCATCAGTTCTCTATTGGGTAGCCTAGAGCAGCAAAGACCACGGTCTCTGCGCTCCAGTAGCTCTATGGCAGTTCGACCCGTTTCCGAACATGTCCTCGCCTCCAGAAGGTCATACACCTCCTTAGATAGGCCAAGGTAAATATTGAAATATTCATTATTATCTATATTTTGTTTTATATTTAAATATACTAACTTATTACTATCAATTCATTTTTTCAGGGATAGTCAAACAAGATTTAGTTTAATTGAAAATGAAAATGAGAACCCCAACATCAAGACAAATGAAATTCATTTATATATATTAGAAAATAATTCAACACTTTTCGATGATTTACAACACGCCTGGTTTTATCAATTAATTGTAAGTTGTTTGATTTTGAAAAATTCAAATACTCAAATCCCTTTTATTAGACAATACATTATAATTTCATATTATATTTATTTTATTTGTTCACTTTTTTTATTTATTATCGATAGTAGAAGCAATAAATATAAAATTTTCTATTTTTATAAAAGTTATTTAATTGTGATAAGAATTTTTTTTTTATTGAGGTTAAGTTTCCCCCTCTAGCTCATCAAATTATTCCTACATTATATATTTGAAGTAAATATTTTTTTCTTTTGTAAAGTGATTTTAAAAATAAAAATTAACTAAAAAATTTTACTGGATAAAGAATAAATATTTTAATTTTTCTCTCAATCATCTCCCTTATTAAACTTAAAAAATTAAATGAAGGACCTATTATTTGAGAAAGATTCACAAATGATATCTCAAAGATTTGTTTTTTATTGTTGTTTTTAGTCGAAAACTTTGGAGTTTGAAACGCCGCAACATCCGAAGGGATGGCATCGACACTCATCCAAAAATGGATCCCTTACTGCCTCTTATCATAGTTATAAAAAACTTATGTTAAATGAGAGCAACGATCTCACCACCTCCTTCAAACTACTCCAGGAGTTGAAAAATCTTCTTAATAAAAACAATGATTTAAAAAAAATATTTTGGAAGGTATTAAAGTAATGAATTAAAAATATATTTAATTTGTCATTTTTCCGCAGCGGTAAATATATAAGGAGGGCAGGGGACCACAGATCCCTCTTGATATTATAAAAATATAGGAAAAAATAACTAATACGAATAATTTTCTATGGCATAAAATACGCCAGTGTAAATAGAAATACTAGACAATTATTATTATTACCGAATTCTTACACTTACTCACCACAAGTTCTGGTAACCTTTCATCTATCCCGATCTGTTCTTATCTTTATATGGGATTAGGTTCGAACGATGTTGAAAAAGAATTCACCCTGGTCCACACATTTTTATCGTTAATATTTAGCTGAGAAACTTGTGGACCAAGTGGCATGTTTGAAGTATTGTTGCTTTCTGTGTGTGCTTTAAGATGTATGATAAACCAAGTTTCTCGATGTTCTTATTAAATTAAACTGAAACAACTCCCTCAACCGAACTCTTTAATGGGTCACCCTCTTTCTAGTTTCCATATTTCCCCAATCTGCCAGGCTAATTCTTCGTATTTGTTTCTTTTTTCGACTTCACAGATTATTTTATATTGTGAGTGAGACGAACAACAATTTCTATTATATTGGCTGATTTTTCATACGGATGGATCAAAAGAATATCTGACCCATTGTAATCTTTAGACTTGTCGTAATTATGGGCTTATTCCAATATAAATTATTGATGTCAGATTCCAATACAGGCACTGGTTGGTATTTATAATAAGGCGAAGTTGTCACATCTAACAGACCATACTTCAGTCCAAGTTGTTGGTGGATCAATTTAGCAACCTGATTATGCCGTCCTAAGTAGGCATTTTCTGATAAGGTTGAGCAACCGACCATTTGTTCAAGTGTTTCACCAACAAGACTACATCTGTCCAACACATTTAATTTGAGGATATGCTTCTCGTAGTTTCTAGTTCTTATAATTCTGTTCTGGATAGCAATAATAAATCCCTCAGTCTCAGGATAGAGAGATCCACTAAGAAATCATTGTTGGGAAGCATTCTTTTCAATATGTTCTTCGTCGAAAAGATTTGGAAACTTTATTATTTTTGATTTACCAGGTGTAGAGGTATGAAACCGGAATTTCTATAGATGGTGCTGGCTATCAGTTTCAAGACCGCTTCTGTAGCGCCATCTTCTAACGAGGTTCGTCAACACACAATAACCTAAGTTTCATACACCGGTATATTTTTCTATAACCTCAAACATGTCGAGTTTTGTGCCTACGAACTATGATTTGCGGACAGCATTGGTTTTCTGCTATCATTTGAAGAAAACTGCTGCAAAATCGCATAGAATGCTTGTCGAAGCATACGGTGAACATGCTCTTGACAAAACTCAATGCTTTGAGTGGTTTACAAAATTTAAAAGTGGTGATTTTGACGTGAGAAACAAGGAGTGTGGGAAACCACCGAAAAAGGGTATAATATATTATGTGCTACTAAAACCTGGCGAAACCGTTAACACTGATCGCTACCAACAACAAATGATCGATTTGAATCGAGCAATATATGAAAAACTAACGAAATATGCTAAAAGGCAACATAAAGTCATTTTGTTTAATGATAATGCCCCCTCACACACAGCAAAACGATCGAGGCGTTGTATTGGGAAATACTAGCTCATGCGGCTTATTCACCAGACTTGGCTCCGTCTGGTTACCATATATTCGCATCTTTGGGACATGCACTCGCCGAACAACACTTCAATTCGTATGAAAATGTACGAAAATGGCTCGACAACTGGTTCGCTTCAAAGGAAGAATTGTTTTTTGGCGTGGCATTTCATAACCCCTGCCGAAGAGATGGGAAAAATGTATAAATTCCAATAGAGAGACTATTTTGAATAAAATATTTTTTATAATTTTCAAATAACAGACGTGAAATTTTTACAAAAAAATTCATTTCATACTTCTATATTTGGTACTTTACTTTATAATTTTTGTTAATTATTAATATTATTGTTTAATTACTATAATTGTATATACCATTTATATATATATATATACATATTATTTAATTTTAAATATTCATTTGTTCTAAATTCTCTATAAAGTGTTAGTTTGATTCTATTTCATCAAAGTCGTCCTTGAATGATGGTTAGGAATTCAAATATCGCTAAATATTCCTTCAATGAGGAAGTTTGTAACATGGAACATGTTCAAGGATTTTATAATATTTTCTCTCATAGAATTGATTTACAAATTGTCGACTTAATTGTTGGTTTATAAAATACTAATGTTAGAAAAAAATATTTATTGAAAATAATAAAAAAATTATAGTATTATTATTACAAGATAACAATTATTTTTATTGAAAACAAACAAATTTTTAAAATTGCGATTATGCTTTTTAAAATTATTATTTTTTTTAAGAGTATATATATAGAAAGAGAGAGAAAGAATACAATTATTTTAAATTTGTAGTCACCAATTTTTAGCAACATTTGCGATTTCAATAAAAAGTTGGAAACTATGATTAATTAATTTGCTTTTCTAAATATTCTGGACCTTTTAAAAATTTTTAACCCTAAAAAAGACAACTTTTTATGATGTATGATCATAAAAATTCAGATTTTAAAAAAATACCATTGATCAAAATAGATAGTAGCAGGCTTTTTCTTCAACCCCTTTCAAATTTGGCTTAATGTGAATAAAATAATTCTAAAATAAATTAAAATATTTTATAAGGAAGAAGTCGAAAACTTCGGGTGAATAAAGGTTGTTGATGATTAGGTTGGTTATATTAAATAATAAAGAGGCTTTCTTCTTATAAAATTAATAATTAATATTATTTGATATAATTATCTTCTCATCGTCAACACCGACCACCCTGCATACGTTATTAAGTTTTTATTAAAAATGGAATGTCCTGCTACCCTATGGTCTGGGTTTTTGGTCTATTTTGTTTTTAAAGAATAACTATGAAATATTTCAATATTTTCAGAATTATATTTTTAGCATTTTTCATTAAAACTTGTAAAGATTTTATTTCTAATCGAAAGAGAAGAAAAGCTCCTTAACTATCTGTATCGTTGTTTGCAGGATCAAATTCTATACCATTTTTTGCAACAACAACTTCAAGCATATTTGTTGGACCCTAAATCATGTAATGATACATTTGCCAATTGTGATGATGCCTTTTTGACAATGCGTCTCGATGAACTTCAAATAAGTCTACTTATGCTTGATATTTTTGTTTGCGTGCTAAAAGATTCTGATTCGATAGAAGAAAAAATTGAGGTAATTGTAAATTGATTAAATCTATGAGAGAATTATATTATAATTATTTATTCTATACAGATGTTTCAATTCAATAATGGTGCCATTTTGAAATCGCTTTTACAAATATTAATGTCACCCCCAAGAGTCCCTTCAAGATTTAACATTTTATGCTCTCGGATGCTTGAAGATCATAATGAATATAGTTCTATGGCTTGGAAAAATCTTCCAGAAAGTGAGGTAATAATAAACCACGGTTTGCTTCGACCATAAATCTGAAATTTTTTTAATCTATATAAGAAAATTGGTTCTAGGTTTGTCCAAGTATAATTTTTTTTATTCTTTGAATCAAAAATTAAAACTTGTGAAAAAAATTTTGGAAATTGAAATTTTATTATAATTGATGGAATTTAAGGGATCAACAGGGGTAGAGGTTGGATAATTGAGACCTGGAGAAATGTGGTTGTTGCGGTTAAGAACTTTCGAATACCGTAGAGCCACAGAGATAGATAAATAGATATAACATATACACTAATAATATATAATTAATTTATTGGTTAAATTAAAATATATTTTAAATACGAACACAAAAAGAAATGAATGTTTTAATATACTGATTGAAACAAATTGGATGAAAACCAAAGACGGTCTGGCAGCACGTATATATATTAGTATATAATTCGCAAGGTGGGTGGACAATGTGTAGGAAGGGACGTGAGAGGGTAGGGATTGGAGGGTTGTGGCTTAGAATAGGGATCTTGGAGAACTGGTTGCTGCGGCAAACAACATTCGAGTTCCGTAGAGCCACAGAGATAAATAGATATATAAATAAACAATAAAAAAATATTCATTTGATACAGTCAAAATTTTAATTTTTTTATTAATTATAATTTTTATTTAATTGTAGTTGATTAAGTCGTTGGCTGAAATGACAAATTCCTCAACAGCTGTGATATATGAATTAGTTATCACAATAGAAAAATTGGCGCATCAGAATTCTTTAATGTTATTATCCAATCTACTTGAAGGCATCCTTATGGTAATTAGTGGATTAATGTTGGATTGATTCATTTCTAAGATAGCTTATATGTTAACAAATCATATTAATTTTTAACAGGAAAAGCATCTTAAAAGAAGCGTAACACAAATTCTTTCTATTTTGTTCCCAACAAAACCGGTTACTCTCCGTGCAATTAACGCAGTTCAAGTGTATCAACACTTATTTGTATTGAGAACATTTATGCTTGAAGTTGAATCAGTTCATTCATTTATATATGAACATTATGAAGAAGAATTTAGGTAAGAATTGGATTATATTTTAAACGCCCTTCAAATAAAAAATAAATTTATTTATTTTAGGTATTACATTAATTGGAGATTGATAAAAAATAAACTACCAGAATTTTATCCAATTAAAATACTTTTATTTATATTAATTGCAAATTTTCATATTGGTATTCAAAAAAACAAATAGATTTTTTTTGAATTATTATTCAAATAGAGGAAAAAATTCTGAATGAAATTTGAAAGATTTTAGATTTTGTAATAAATTATTATTTTCAAAACTTCTTTCAAATGAAAATCACACTTATTTCCTCAACTGTCTGAAATGATTGCAATACATAGAGTTGTTTTAATCTTGATGAATATTTTTTTATACAATATTTTCTATTTTTGAAGTATAAAGCTCATGTTGTATGACCTTTTCATATCACTCTTTAATTAATGTGAATAATAAAATTTTATATGACAAAATTATTTAATTTTTATTTTAGTCATTTTATAAGTTTAAATTTAACAAAATAAATGTAGCTAGAAGAGTTGAAAGATTAACAGAATGAATTTAAACTCTGAAATCAAGATTCAGAACTATGAAAGGCCGCTAATAAAAAAAAATTTGGGGATCTTTCAGGAAAGATTATGAAATAAAATTCAGAGAATCATTGGGATATATTGAGGAAATACAATTTTCTGGTAGAAAATAAACCAATTTGGCAAAAAAATAATTGGTTAAGTTTAGACAGAAGGTTCTCGTCTGAAATCCACTGGTATATATTGCAATGTCCATGAACGATTTTCCATTCTATACCTACATGCAAAAATTATACTTTTAAGTAAATAAAAAATTTTTAATTAAAATTTCAAAAAACATGAAAGCTATATTTAATATTTACATACATAAATATAAAGAAAGATCAATAATCAATCAAGTTGTGCTGGTTTCTGATTTAATAAAAAAACAACTGTTTCATAAACAGTCAGTAATTCAAATATATATAATAGTTACCTATATTCTTGAAGGATATAACTGGTCAAGAATTGGTTTTAGTTTTGTTGTGCTTTATATATATATAAATAAGGTAATAAATTAATGAAATGCCATAGAATGATGTTGGGGGGCAATGTTGCTTGTAATATTGTTTGTACAAGCTGGAACTCTTGTGTTAATAATTAAGTTATTTTCAAGACGATGATATTCGTTACTTTTTTGCCATTTATGTTGTTCATCGCTTTTGCGTCGTCGACGTCTGTCAACATAACTCACAACACAACTAGCTGGTAGCCAAATAAGAGCTGTGACAAGAATAACTGTTCCAACAATATTATCCCGTAAAAATAGAAGAAGTTTATTAATATTTATATCTTCAATAATATCCCAGAAACGTTCAACGACATCTTGGATTGTTTTTTCACATAAACCCTAGAAAAATGTATTTAATTTAATCAATTTTAATTATATTTCTTATTTAAATCTTAAGATTTTAAGAAATTTCCTTAATCATCTTGGGTTACCTTATTACAAAATCCTTGGATACATGGAGTTCCATCTGGAAGTAAGTCATGAGGTTCAACAGGAAAACAAGTTTGATTCAAATTCATCCTGCAACATCTTTTACATGCATCATCTAGAAACAAAAATAAATTAAAAGTAATAATATTAGAATGATTATTTTTTTAAAATAAACTCGAACTTACTTGTATCATCACACATGCAACTTTGGAGACCTTGAGTCTCACAGAAAGGCACGCACTTTCCTTTAAGGCATTGTCCTCTTTCAAGACAACTTGTTCCATCGGCCATTTCAGGACTACGAGGACATTCTGCTGAGGTTCCTGTGCACAGAGATTCTTGTTCACAGGTGGCATAAGCAGCATCGCGGCATTTTACTCTTTGAGGCATAAATTGGCAATTTTGACAGCAAGGTGAATTTTTGTCACTAAAAAATAAAAATTATTATAATCATTGATGTTATTTCTTGATAATTTATATGTTAAACTAATGAGTGAGAAAAATAAAATTTCATAGTATGTAAGATTTTCAGAAATTCAGTTTTAAATTTATAATAATAATATGAAGTGGTTAATTTATTATAAAAAGTAATAAATTTTGTATTCTTAAAAAAATATAAATAACAAATACCTGCATGCTTGATCCTGGCGGAGATTACAATTTTTATCGCAGCATGAATCGTTATCCTCAGTGCCTAAAAGGCCAGCATCACATTGTTCATCTCCCTCAACCCTAAGATTTCCACAAAATGATTCCTCGGGCTCACTAAAACATCTAGCAGATTTAGCTTGTAGAACTTTACGAATGGAACGAAGAGAACAGGGAGAAAATCGCTGAAACAAAAGTTAATCATTCTGAAATATATGAAAAATTCTCTTATTTGATTGATATATGTTTTTTTATTTATTTAAATATAATTGTTTAAAACAGGGATGTCAAACTCATAGGTAAACTGGTACACTTGGGCCAAACAAACAAGGTTCAACTTTAGGCGGGCCGCAAAAAAATCAATATTCATAGAAACGTAGATTCATTTCGAATAATAGTCAAATTGAAAGATTTAAAAAAAAAAGTCGAAAGTCTGATCGCGAAAAACATTTGACCTTTTTTTGATTTATTTGTTTTTTAGAACCATATTGAAAAAATTTAAATATTTGCTGACATATTGGCCGGGCCGCAAAAATATTTGTCGCGGGCCGCGAGTTTGACATCCCTGGTTTAAAACATTTATAATTATATGTAAAAAAAATGAGTTCATGAAAGAGAATTGAAATTTTATGAGTTTACCTTATTATTAACATCATATCCGCTCACGCTATACGTGTACATAAGATAGGATCCTCCTTGAGAGGCTGTGGGTGAACATTCAGGTGTATCTGGATCATGTTCTGAACCCCAATTATGTCCAAATTCATGGGCGGTTACGAGGTCTGCTTCTCGTGTAATAACACGCTGTCCATAATGGTTTCTACTCGAGCTTAATCCAGAATTTAGATATAATGTGTAGCCATTTTTAAAATACTCTAAAGTAATAATAAAAACAAATTTTTATTCTTAAATAATAAAAATGTATCTAATTATTATCATTACAAAGCAAAGCAACAGAAAGTTAATAAGAGAAACATTTAATGAAAGATAATTGTTGTAATGAAGAGGTAATTATTTTTTTCTTTCCTAGAAGCCTTTTTAAAATAATAAAAAAATAATAAAATTTTATTATATTTTTCACGTTTTTTTTATAATTATTTATAATTTTATTTTTATTTTTTATAGGAATTTAAGGGCACATTATTCCAGAGTATAATTTTATTCATTTAGATAAAATAAATAATTCAATTTCGTTTTCATATTCAATATAAATAAATAATATTAAACTGACCTGGGGTACATATACCACCAACAGAATTTCTTCTTGGAGAGCCAACATAAGCTAAACCAAGAATGCCGCCCTCAAATTTTAAATCAGTGAAGAGATGTGCAAGACAGAAATCTTTATGACTATATTCCCGACTGAAAACCTGCACCGGCAAAAGGGAACAAACACATTCACAAAAGCATTCCAGAACAAGTTGAAAATATATAAAATCCATGCTGAGATGTGTTAACATAGCATTATTATACTTATAAATTAAAGAACACAGATTATTTTAACAAGAAAATAAGACACGTACAAACAAATAAATTTTTTTGAATTTAAATAGGTTATTGATAATTCGTATAAGAAAATTTTAAATTATTAAATTATTATTAATTATTGATAAGATTTTAGCAAGGTATTTGTTTTTTAAATTAAAAAAAAAATCAATAAATTTATCTAAGTTCAAATAAATGCATGTATAAAATTAGAAATCCTCCGCCCAAAGAAAAAGTTATGTTAATGAAAATTAAAAACAAAAGCATTAAAAAAAATAAAACAACCATGATCAGCACTGCAGATGCCTCCTTTATTTGAGCGTGGGGATGCGATGTAAGCTAGACCAAGTACTGCGGTATCTTTATAAAAGGTTTGGTGGGTAAAAAGGTGGGCTAAACAATATCCTTTGCCTTGACGAGATGTAGAAAATACCTGTAATATTCCGGTGAAAAGGGATAAAAATGTCGTCAATTTTGGGAAATAAATATTATACTTTATACTAATTAAAAAATTTTGAATCATATATAAAACATTTTTAAAGCATTAAAAATTCTTTAAAAATAATAAATATTTAGAATTTTTTTCTAAAATTTATTTATTTAGTTTTTGACTTAGCCTGTGTGTTTTTCTCTGTTGGGAATATTTCTAAAAAGAATATTTAAATAAAATAGATTAAAATACCTCAAGTAAATTGCGAACATCCCATTTTTCACGTTCCATATTATAATGAGATTCGCCTCCACGTACCGGTGTGGGTTCACTGTGAACAACGATTTTTTTAATGACAAATCCCATTCCTTTCAGTCCTGCTCCATGTTCTTGTCGATCATGCCATGTTGTATCGTTATAAATTTTATGAACACGATCAATTAAGCTAATCTAAATTAAAGATTTAATTATAAAAATTGATTTATATTTTATAATATATTAAATTAATATACCAAATAATTAATTGTTGTTTTAGTATTACTTCCACCCATTTCTTGATAAAATCGATAATCGGCTACTAGTAATAAAGGGCAGCGTGTTTTTGTTAAATTATCATCATATTGATCTGATTGCCTCTTTGTTCTTGTGGTTTCATTTAATTCTATTTTATCGTCTTCTAATTCATTTCCTTTTTAAAATAAATTTTACAATTATATAAATAATCTTAACAAGTTCTTAGGATAGAATAGAAATTATATATTTTATATTTTAATAACAGTAATAAAATTTTAAAATTAAATAATATATAGTTAATTGAACTTGAGAGAAAGAAATATTTCTAATAAAAAATGTATACCTTCTTTAACGTAACCACAAGTTTTTGGCCAAGTGTCTGTATCTCCTAATGGTTGGGTCCAGCTAAATCGAACATCAGACGCTTTATATGTTATCATATAGTCATTGTCCAAATGAGGTAGATGTCTCCACGAAGGCTAAAATAAAAATATGAATTTTAATATTTAAATACATAATCAATTAATAAAAATTTATATTACTTCAATATGGTAAGATTCATCTGGCAAATGAATAACGCCAGATATTATATTATCTTCAATATGTATACTAGCATGAGATTCCATTTCACCAAAAACTCTTCCATGATAAAAATTATCATGATCTGCAAATAATTATTTTATTAATAGATTATTTTGTGTCTTCGAGGTGTTAAATATATATATTTAAAATTATTAAACCTATAAAAACAAGTTTTTCTTGTCCAGATGCATCTACGGAATATGCTCGAAATTTAGAATGAATTACTTCATTTTTAGGACTAAGTATTAAACGAAAATCTCTGAAAAAACAAAACAAATATTATTTCAAACTAAAAATTGAAGTATTTATGTATATATATAGTTTCAATATCTAAGTTGATATAATTTAAAAATTTGTAATAATTTGAAACAAATAAAAATTCAAGCCACAAATTTTCTTAAGAACTTGTAATTATAGAATGAGAAATATATCCATGAACAATTCATTAAGAAATAATTGTAATATTACATTAAAAATAAACAAATTTTTATAAAAACTTAAATATAATTTAATTTTTCCATTAGAATAAAAATCTTCTACAAGATAATAACTGATATTTAATCAAAAATTAATTAAATTAAATCTATATATCATTTATAATCAAGTTTTCCTTGATTGTTTTGTAAATAGTGTCCATGTCAAATTGACATTAGAGTTATTTTTTTTTAAGCTGGTAATATTAGGCTTTTAACAATTTTTATAAGAATTAATTTTTGAAATACATATTAAAATATTTTATTAATTACCTGCCATGACTTCTGAAAGTAACTTCTTTAATTCTATTAAAAGGATGTTGACTTTCACTTAGACCTCTTTTAACAATTGTATGACTAAATTGACTAGCATGAAGGATTTCAAAATATTTTAAATTTTTATCTAAATTACCTGAAAATAATATTAAATTTATATTAGTAATATATAATAGTTAAGATATCAAATGTTCTACAAACCTAATGAAGAATTGATTATCAAAGTATAAACAACAAATGTGAATAAATAAAACATTTTGTTGACAGATAGCAAAAATATTTAGAAATAATGTTAATTAATTATCTAAGTTTTTAAGTTTCCTTTTTATAAATTGTATCCTTGAGAAACAATTTAATTTTATTCATGATTTAGAATAATTATCCATTGTGAAGATAGCAAAGAAATGCAAAATACAAGTTAAATGATTAAAAAATGATTGCGCTAATTTAACTACTTGTCATTTTTTACATTTAATTTAATAAAAATCTATATATATATATGTGATTAATAATAACAAATTTATTAATTTTATTTATAAATATAAATTACTAAAATAAATAAGTTCAAAATTGTATATATGAGAAGTTAAATGGGTGTGTTAGATTTGGCAACAACGCCTATTTATGTTTTAATCTTGGCAGGGTAAGTCAGGGGGAGTTCAAGCCACAAAGCAAAGCCACTAATATCAATGGCTTTCCGTTAAAATTTATTTGAATTTCCATATTTAAAGTCTTTCGATTATAAATTTTTAAAGTTTTTCAAGTTTTTATTTTCATAGTTAATTTATATATAAAATCTTTTGTTTAGTGCTTTAATATAAGGTAATGATTTTTATTATATATATTTATATATATATATGTTAATTAGTATCCTCTCATGCCATTTCTTAACAAGATTATAATAAAGTTCAAGAAAAATCGTAAATATAAATATATTGCAAAAACTTTATTTTAACGAATTTTATTACAAAATTAAAATATAAACTTTTATAAATTGTATATTATATAATTGATTTTGTTATTTTATTTTCATCAACATGGATTTAATTCTTTCATAAGTAATCGATTGTTATATTTGTATATTTATATTTATCTGTTTTAATTACCTATCACTAAATATTTTGTTTAATTTTCTATCTCACTATATATTTAATTATATATGTAAATATAAATTTTTTTTAGTTTTCTAGAATACCAAAATGTTTAACCAAGACTATGAAAGACGACTTTTAAAACAACAAAATACCTTATCAAACTCATTCGAATATCCAACTTTTCAAGAATATTCAAATAATCGAATGGATACATCGAACTATTCCACATATAATATAACTAAAGTAATAACAAATTTCTATTTGAATTTATTCCACTCTATCAAATCCTAATGTTTTTAAATTAGTTTATTAATTATATTATATATGTAATGTACATTTTTTTATATTTAGATTGGAGAGATATCATTGTTTAATCCTTCAACTTCCTCGCATTGTGACAGATATATACCTTCAAGAGATGGTAAAAATTGGCAAATTAAATTTAATCTTATTTCTGTAAGTCAAATAATTAACGATATTTATATCATAAACTTTTTTGCTAAACTAAATGTTTTTAAAAAACTATTATAATAACATTCTTTTTTCCCTAAATTTTTATATTATTTTGAAAGCAGTTTCTTTCATATTAAACATCATATCATAAGTATGTCAAATAATATATTAATATTAATTGAATTATAATTAACATAAAACTTTCTAACTTCAAAACTTTGAATTATATTATAATTTGTTGTGATTTATTTTTTCAAATTTCTAAATTAGAAAATCGTTTAATATACATCTTTATATATTATAAATAATTATTTAATGAATAGACTTGCATTCAATAAAATCTAATTCATCTCTAACAAAATAATATCAAAATTTTTTGGAATATTTAAAATGACATAATTAGATTTTAAGATTTAATTTTTTTTAAGATTGATTAATATTAAAACACATTTGTTTTTAAACAATATTAAATTTCAGGAAAATAATACTACTATGAAAACTCCGAATAAAGCTCGTGATAATGGAGAAGGTGGCCGAGATGCCCAAGCCTATAGTTGCTTATTAAAAAATGAACTTCTTGGAGATGCTGTTGAAGATATTAGAGGTCAGTCTGAAGAAAGAAGAGCTCTTACACCAGTTAAAGGGAAAAATTTATTTCAAGTAATATATTTCTTATTTTTACATACCAAATTTATATGTCATTGAAAATTTTTTTAAAATAATTTTATTTTTATTTTAGTATGTCTCTCCTACAAAAAATCCTCTCAAAGCTTCAGCAGCCGAGTCAGTGGCACGGTTTTCCTATTCTATGTCTCCTGTAAGCGCAAAAAGTCAAAAGTTACTAAGATCTCCTCGAAAAGCAACCAGGAAGATTTCCAAAATTCCTTTTAAAGTAAATATCTTTTTTTTATTTATTTATAAAACTGTTATAAACTACATCATTCATTTGAAAATTTTAATATTTATTATACTTTCTAGGTTCTTGATGCACCTGAATTGCAAGATGATTTTTATTTAAATTTGGTTGATTGGTCTTCAACAAATGTTCTTAGTGTAGGTTTAGGAAGTTGCGTTTACCTATGGTCGGCATGTACTAGTCAAGTAACAAGACTTTGTGATTTATCAGGAGATGGCAATTCTATTACTTCCGTTGCATGGAATGAAAGAGTAAGTGTAGTATAAATAGTTTTATCAATTTATTATTAGTTATTCTTTATATGTCTTTTTCAAATTTAAAGGGTAATCTTGTATCTGTTGGAACCCATCACGGGTACGTCCAAGTTTGGGATGTAGCAGTTAATAAACAAGTAAATAAAATGATTGGACATTCAGCACGCGTTGGTGCTCTGGCTTGGAATGGTGATGTTTTATCTTCTGGAAGTAGGGACAGATTAATTCTTCAACGAGATGTTAGAAGTCCTTCTCTGGTTGCTGATAGAAGACTCGTTGGACATAGACAGGAGGTAATAAACATTTTCGACAATACGAATATATAATATTATTATTTGCCTATTGACCCTTCTGGGATCACGCAAATGCCAGATTTATTTAGAATCAGGAATTGTCAATTTCTGAAGCTGGGGAGCTATTTTTCTTGTTATAATTTAATTTAATTATAAAAATTCCGCTCTTGGCTGGACTCCTGGGTATTAGGTGGACGTGATAAACCTCTGAGCCAGACTTATTCATTGAATGTTATTATAAGTATTAATAATACAATATATTATAATTGTCTTTTAATCATAATATTAAATAATATTTATATAATTATAACAAAAATTTAAAATTACTTTCTTTTATGATTACATATACTTTTTTTTATAAGTCCTTTAGTCGCCTAAATATTTTATTTTTTATGATATATATTTGTATTTTGGTACATATTGGATTTGGGAAAACGGACGTAAATTTATTTTTCCAGTTTTCTTAAATATTTTAATAAGTATAACAAATATATAACATATTTTAAAATAAATTCCATTCGTTCAAAGAGAAATAATCATACTAGTAGTAATATATATATATTTTTTTTTAATACAAAAATTATTAATTAAAAATCTGCAATTTTTATAAACTCATTTACTTGTATTTTAGGTATGCGGATTGAAATGGTCTCCTGATAATCAATATTTAGCTTCCGGTGGAAACGATAATAGACTTTATGTATGGAATTTACATTCAGTGAATCCTGTTCAAACTTATACTGAACATTTGGCAGCTGTTAAAGGTAATTAAGATTTACATTTTTATATAATTTTTCAAATGTTAGAATCAAAACCTTATCTATCTCTGTCTGAGGCGCTACTAAACTCGAAAGCCCTTGATCGTAGCAACCACATTCTTGTCCGTCTGACCTACTAACTAGTCGCTTCCCAAATAATCTCATAAACACGCTAAGTGCCAGTCTTTCCCTACCCATTCTAGGGACTTTATAACCGTAACTATGTTCAGAGATGTATATAAGTTATTCCTCATTATGCAATCTTCTCCATTCTTATAAGAATAATTAAAATATTTTCATTTCCAAAAATGTTCTAAAATGATCAGAATTATATAAATTGCTTATTTAGATCAACTATTCTTAACACATTAGGAAGCCTTTTAGAATTGATATCAGATATTTTAATTTTATTTCATTTTTTAAAGCAATTGCTTGGTCACCCCATCACCATGGACTTCTGGCAAGTGGAGGAGGAACAGCAGATCGATGTATCAGGTTCTGGAATACCTTGACTGGACAACCTATGCAATCTGTCGACACCGGTTCTCAAGTTTGCAATCTTGCTTGGTCCAAGCATTCTTCGGAATTAGTGAGTAATTTTAATTAAGGTGACTTCTTGTAACATATTTATATTTATTTATTTGTTTATATATTTTAGGTAAGCACTCATGGTTATTCTCAAAATCAAATATTGGTTATGAAATATCCCAGTTTAAGTCAAGTAGCCAAATTAACTGGACATTCCTATCGCGTTCTATACCTTGCCATGTCACCAGATGGTGAAGCAATTGTAACAGGTGCAGGCGATGAAACACTACGTTTTTGGAATGTTTTTAGCAAAGCACGGTCACAAAAGGTAACAATAAATTATTTCAAAATTTTGAATTGATATTCATTTTAAAATTAATTTAATTTGAGTTGTTTTTTTTTTAGGAAAATAAATCCGTTTTAAATTTATTTTCAAGTATTAGATAAATTATTCTATAAACATAAATACACATACATATATATATAAATTATATATATATTTACCTTCATATTTATATATATTTATCTATATATTTATAGCTATATGTATGATTTTTTTTGTTTAGTTGGACCAGATTTTGAACATTTTCTCTTATCAAATTATCTTTTTCTTCTACAAAACAAATAGCAAAGTTACATTTTTAGTTATCACATTAATACCTTTCATAGTTTTACATAAATTTCATCCTGTGTTTTATTTTTATTAAAAGTTTATTTATTTATATATCATAAAATACATATATTTTATTTATTTTCCTCATATAAAATTTTTAAAAGGAGGAATACATTCCTTAATAAACCATATGTATATTTTTATTTTTATTTTATATTCAGATTAATACAAATGGTCTATTTATATTCAAAGTGTATTTATTTTTTTAATATCATATTATTCATTTTTATCATTCATCATTATTTAATCCAAAAATATGTTTTTAAGTTTTGTTTTTTATTTATATTATTAGACTTATTTCAATTTTCTTACTTATCTTCCTTCTATTTTTTATGCTATTCTTAATAATATATAAATAGTGATGGAAAAATATTTTGAAGTTCACAATAAAATTATAATAGAGGTATAAATTAAATTGTATTTAATGTATTTGGGACTGAATATGTATATTGTATGTAATTTTAAATTAAATATATATATATATATATATATATAGTGATGTAAATATATATATATATAAATTTAATGCATTTATTATAAATTTATTATGTAAATAGATAATTAAGAAATATAATAGTTTAGTTTTATATATATATATATATATATAAAATTAAAAGAAATTTATATGTAGTGTTTTCTTTTGATGGTTTTATGGTCAAAAATAAATAGATTTATAAAAGTGAAATATTTCGTTTTTTAATTTATTACATGGGTGGTCGTTTGAATAACGTGAGTATCTTATGCAGTGTACTAGTCTCTTGTATTGACACTGTCGCTTAAATCGTAACACACCTGCTCATTTTGTGAGTAAGAATCTCACAAACTGGTGAACATAATTACCATCTTAAACTGGAAAGAGGATGCTTTTTAGAAGAAGTTACAATAATCTATATAATAATAAAGCATAATAATTATGCCACAAATTCCAGTCTCGACTTTTGGTATCTCCCATTGAAATAAGTTGACCTGTGGCCAGGTCCGAACCGACCGACGGTTTGAAGTAAATTAATTAGCAGCTACAGAAACAATTTCAAATAATTTTAATATATCTATTAATGTAATAAAAAACAGATGGATACATAAATAATAAATATAAACATTTTTAATTTTATTTTATTTATAATATATATGCAAGACCAGGGTGTGACGTCATGAATGGCTGGATGACGTCATATAATTTTAAATCAAGAAAAAACTAATAAATATGATTTTCCCGAGGATAAAACCAATACAAAGTGCATGATTCGTGGTGATATATAAAAAAATATGTGAAATTTGGTGTGAAAATAACCCTTCCTTCCTATCGTCGATCGCTAATACTACCACTTCCGGTTTCCGGATTTGCACCAAAAGTTGATAAATTCATCCCACTGATGCATTAAGTAAATATACTAAATTTCATCAAAATCCGTTCAGCCGTTCAGGTACACATCTATACGGACGGACAGACATCATGCTAAAAATACTTTTTTTTTGTTAAGAAAATGCATGATTCGTGGAGATATGTAAAAATCTCCACATGTGAAATTTGGTGTGAAAACAATACCTCCCTTACTATCGTCGGTCGGTAAAAAAATAAGAATAAATGACTATTAAGTAAAGTATAATAAAAAGAAGGAATATTTAGTCTAGGGCAGAGGTCGGCAACTATTTGAAATAGGAGAGCCAATAGTTACAATTCATAAAATTTTCTTGATTTTAAAGAGTCACTAACATTTTTGTTTCAATATTATAGTTTTTATTTTTGGTTTCAATTAACTTGTTATCATGTTTGCAGTATTTTTTTTTTGCAATATAATATTTTGAGTTTTGAAAATAAATTAATATAATTATTAATATTTACGCATGGAACTAGAGACATATCATGATATAGAAAGAGCCACATGGGGCTCGCGAGGTCTAGAGGAACGAAGATTAAATTTGATATATTTGATATTTTATGGTAATTTTTGTTAGATATTTAATTAACATAAAAATTGAAATCGGAGCATCTAAACCAATAATTATTTCTGTTTATATATTATATAAGTTTATTTATCTTTATCATTATTCAATTACCAATTAATAATTATAATTAATATTAAATATTTATTAAACTAACATTTTGAATTGTAAAATTGATGCGAAATATCGGGAGTTGAATAAACCAGTTAATGTTCATTATGATTTGTTTTTAAATTATTAAAATTATAACATAAATAAATAGTTCTTAGGTAAAAACAATACTGGAGAGGGCCCTTGTTCTGTGAATTAAAAATTGATAAAAGATTAACTTAAAAATAGGATCAAAATCAAGATTTGAATTTGAAAACTTTTTAAAATATACTTTTAATTTTAACTTAAAGATCCATAAATTTAAATATAATGTGTTTAGTGGTAAGTGAGGGATATACAAGTTCATAATTCTGAGAGTAATTATATTTTGAGCGCTAGAATCAGATGATTAATTTATATTTTGTATACATAGGATTCAGATGCTTTTTAGCGAAGTGAAATTGGATATGATAAGTAATTTTGTTTTTTTTCGTTTCCGATTTAATATTTCCAAAACAATGTAGGTCATGATAATGAGGCAAGACGTTATTTTTTTCAGTGGGAGGTTAAATTCTGATAAAATTTTTCATAAGTAATGAAATGTGTATTATTTAATATAAAATTTTCTATATTTTTTATAGTTGAGGAAATTGACAATTTTATTTTTTTAATATTTATTTATTTATTTATGAATATATTAAATCGAAAATATTGCCAGGTCGTTAGCAATAGAAGCTTAAATATAATTTTAATTAGTTTAACCGTTTGTCGGGAATTTTGTTCACAAGTTATCTGCCACAGATACATATCCACCCATTCGTCAACGGAAAAATCACTTTTTTTGGAATCAGAATGACTTGAAACGTGGAGATCTGTGAAAAACGCATACAGGAAATGAATCGGTAATATAAGTACTTGCCTCTTGAAAAACTTAGAAATTTTTTCAATTGAAAAATAATAACTTAAATAAGACGATGGTAAGCACATACCGCCACCAGTTTTTTCTTCAGCTCTTTTTGACAGGAGGGAACCGTTGCTCTCTAACGATGCTTAAGGGACATTTGTCTCTATATTTTAAACCGTCGTAGGCTGGTTAAAACCACGGCATTATAGTTTGATTTAATTTTCCTCCGAAGACAACAGAACTGCTTCACTATTTCAGAACTAAGAGGAAACCAATTATGTTTCTCGTCCTCAGAACTACATTCACAACATTATGAACTGCTGTCATGACTATGCAGGTACGCTCTGAATATCCGTGACCCGTGAGCATTATCGGTTCAAGGCTTCCAAGAATGTCTTGATATAAATTTATAGTATTGAGTATAATCTATCTATCTATATCTATCTCTGTGGCTCTACGGAACTCGAAAGTTCTTGGCCCTCCTTTCTCCAAGTGTCCCTTTTCTGAGCTACAACTATCCAACTCCTACCTTATCACATCTCTTTCACGTTTCTTCCTACATTTTTCATCCACCGCGTCCTTGGTCTTCCAAGCGGACGTTTCCCAATCGGTCTCTCCACCAATATATTTTTCGCTATTCTCTCCTCTCCCATTCTAGGCACGTGCCCTGCCCATCGCTTCCTTCTCTATTTTATAATCCTAACTATGTCTGGAAATGCATAGGGGTCTTGCAATTCCTCGTTATGCAGTCTCCGTCATTCCCTAGTGACCCAGTGACCTCATCTTATTTGGCCTATAAATGCGGCGAAAAAACTATTCTCAAATATTCTGAATCTACTCTCATCTCCCAGGGTCATGCCTCGCACTCATATAATACAACTGGCCACAGGTCAACTTATTTATCTACCAAAATGTGTTCAAATATAATTTATTTCACGAATATTATAATTAAATGTTTCTTAAATATCATTATTATTCAATTTTTCAAAATGTTATGTTATATATGTTAATATAATATTATTAGTTGTTGAATTAAGATGATTTTATTTATTTTTAATGTTCGTTTTAAATATTAATCACCAAATAACATTTTTACTTTCCCGCATACTTCGTATAAGGGAAGTATTGGAATCGTCAAAAATTTCGACTTCGAGATTTCGATAGATCTTGACGTTTTAGACCTCCCTGAGTCGGAAAATACCATTTTTCGAATTATGTCTGTGTGTGTGTATGTATGTATGTATGTATGTATGTATGTATGTATGTATGTATGTATGTATGTATGTAATGTCTGTAAGCAAATTTACTCAAAAACTAATCAAGCTAGGACTTCGAAATTTGGTACACCGATATTATTCACAGTTTCTAGATTTCTATCAAAATTTCGTCAAAATCGGTAAACCGGAAGTGGTACTTTACCTACACTGGTTGCGTTTACCTTTCAAGTAAAGTACCAGTTTGCTTCGAGATATTTGCTTCATATTTTGTATATAGATTTAAAAATATGAAAAAAATTGAGATACCAAATTTCATCATGATCTGACTACCGGAAGTGACATTTTACCTATACAAGTAGCGTTTCTTTTTTACCGACCGACGATAGTAAGGGAGGTATTGTTTTCACACCAAATTTCACCTATGGATATTTTTAGGTACATATCTCCACGAATCATGCATTTTCTTAACAGAAAAAAGTATTTTTAGCATGTCTGTCCGTCCGTCCGTATAGATGTGTACAGCCTGAACGGCTCAACGGATTTTGATGAAATTTGGTATATTTACTTAATACATCAGTAGGATGAATTGATCAACTTTTGGTGCAAATCCGGAAACCGGAAGTGCTAGTATTGCCGATCGAAGAGAGGAAGTGAAGGGTTATTTTCATATCAAATTTCACGTGAGGACATATCTCCACGTGTTATGCACTTTGTATTGGTTTTATCCTCGAGAAAAATCATCTTCATTAGTTTTTTCTTAATTTAAAATTATATGACGTCACCCAGCACTTCATGACGTCACAGCCAGTTATATTATAAATAAAATAAAATTAAAAATATTTATATTATAGCCCTTATATATTATAAATAAAATAAAATTAAAAATATTTATATTATATCCATATCTTTTTTTTTTTGCATTTAAAATATCAGTTAACCGGAAGTAGCACTTTATTCTATATATATATATATATATATATAAATGTTACCAAATATCAAATTTGACACCAATAAACTAATACGAACTGGCTCTTTATCAATAACAAGCTTACACATTCTAAATATTCATTCACAACTCTTTATACCTATTTATATGCGGGAAAGTCTAGGAGAGGACACTCCCGCTTATTTTGTTTATAATACAAGATGAATTTATATTTAGAAATCGAACCCCACCCTTAAAAAAATTCTTCCTTCACATCCTCCTGCATTACTTTATTATATTATCGATGTCATCAGTTTATTAAATAATTAATTAAAAAATGTATAGTTAAAATATAAAATATAAATTCATCCATCTGCGTTAAATATTTGTTGTAGGAATTTTTAATGGTTTTCATTTCATTTTTTTGTACAGTTGGCAATCGTTGGGAGCGCCACGTGACTAAACCAATCGAAACCTCAACATTCTAAACAAAACAAGTTTTTACTTTTATATTTTAAAAAATAAATAAATCACTAACGTTCAATTAGATAATATATTATTAAAAATTAATAGAATCTATGGTTTAATATTAAAAGAAAAAAAAATTTACAAATACTTTTAAGAAAATGCCTACCCAACTACATTCAGAGTCAGATATTCAAGAAATTCGAGTGAAAACAGCATATAATGGGTATTTGAATTAATTTAATATATAATAATAGCTTGAAAATCATTTTATATATATATTTTAGGGAAATTATGATCACCTATATTGACCCAAGCATTGGAGTTGAACAATTATGTCAAGAGATGAGAGACATTTGTCGCTTTCCAGCAGATCAAGTCTTCACAATGAAATGGGTTGATGAAGATGGAGATCCTTGTATTATATCAACACAAATAGAATTATGCGAGGCAATAAGACTTTATGAATTAAATAAAGATTCGGAGTTAACGATTCATGGTAAGCTTTTAATATTTCTTAATATTATAATATTTTATTATTTACCCTTATTACTCACACACACATCCAATGAGTAGAATTATCTAAAGAGGGCAATATTCAAGTCATTTCTCTAAAGAAATACTTCTGATTTTATATTTAAAATATTAATTTGCATTTATTTAATTATTATATCGAATGTATATTTGAATATATTAAAATACATTTTAAATAGAATCTGGAAATTGTTAATTAAACATTTTCTTTCTAAAAAAAATCAAATTGATATTTTTATCAATGTCTATGAAAAACATTAATTCTAAATGAAAGCAAACATTATAAACTATTTTTAATATTTGCTTTTATTTAATAAAAATATACAAAGGAATTATATTAATTCAATCTTAATGGATCAGATAAAAATTTCACCAATTTTCAAGTTATTTCTTCTGATCTATAATTTTTGCAAGATAAATTATTAATAAGATGTTAGAAAGCGCAAATAATTGTAGTCTATGTAGTTTTTGCTCTATTATATTAATTTCAAGTACCATTTTAATTATTTTTGTTTCTTCTTAATTTTACTGGAATTCTTAGTATTTTAAATAAAGATTTATCTCTCTGGAGTTTGTCCAATAATATCAGCTATAGAATGACTTTGGTTTGATCGTTTCAAATTAAAATCCAAATTATTTTCAAGATGATTTGGTACAGTAAAGTGTGGTATGGTCATCTAATGGTATTTTAAAACTACAATGGAGAATTTTTACCGAAGGAAACCATCACGAAAATGAATAGTCGGTTCCGAATGGGACTCTACTCTAGGAAGGTTGGTTGCTGGTGGTGAATGGGTCGATAGCCAGGGGCGGGAGGCGCAGGCGCGATATCTGCCGATTCTACGGCCGCGGTTTGTCCGCTTTCAGTGGCCAGTATTGGGGCTTTACGCGATGGCGTGGGGTTACTGGAGCGCGACCTCGGTGATCCCGGATCGTGGCCGATCTCCCAGGCGACACGCGAGCAGCGCTTCGGTGGCGGTTTGTTCTTCAGCCAGCGGTGGTGATGATCCTTCGGAGGGTAGCAGCCCCAGAGAACCTGGATCGGTGGCATCCGCATCATCGCCACCGCCATCGCCCGGGTCTGGTTCAGGATCCAGGTCGGGTTCAGCTGCCTCAGGTGGTGAGGAAGCAGGTTCCGTTTTAGCAGCTGATGGCTTGCATTCGAGACGTTCTTCTCTTGAGCAGCCAAGTGCATTTGCTGCTGTATGCGGCAGGGGAAGTACGGGCAGTCTGGCGAGCGTACGTTTCCCACTGGCATTCCAACACCAAGAGCATTGTGAACTTCATCAACCACCGATGGTCGAATGTCATCACGAACTGGGCGCGTCGGAAGATGAGGACACAGACCCAGGCTATGCGACAGGTACTTGACAACCACCAATCTCTAGTGACTACAAAAATTGTACAATCTGGGAACAAACCAGGATATCATTTCAGTTTTATCCGAAAGGTTTTTTTTTATTGATTTGGATTGAATTAACTGGAAGAGTCAGTATAAATTTTTATCTGCTTAATCAATTCAACAATCTTCCCCAACTATTATTTCACACCATAACATTTGGCTAAACATATTTACTATTTGAAACAATGTATTTGAAGATTCAACGTATTCAATAATAAATACTATTTTCAATGGAATCGAAAGCTTTCAACATCAATCGATATTTTGTTGATATTTCTCTGTCAATTTATTTATTAATATTCAATAAATAATAAATAAAAAAATAAAATGGAATTAAAATAATAATCAAAAGTTTGTTTTCGAAAATTTAATGACAAAAGATTTTTTTTTATTCATTTCAAGTATATTCTTAAAGTACAGTAATTAGAAGTATCGACTAATGTGACTTAGCAAGGTATCAGTTGCATTTAGCACTAAAATTAATTGAAAATTAATTATTTAATGTTAAGCATTGAAATTAAAAAAATAAAAGACAAAGAAATAAACATATCTGTGTGTTGATATTTTGAATATATATATTGGATGAAAGTCACCTATTTAATCTTTTACAATATAATCTCTTTTTATCTCCTAAATTACTCTATTTTTTAGGTAAACCGGATAACTCCTTTCTAAATTGCGAACCCTGAAAAATGAAAACAACAATCAAACAACCCATGCTAAAATTCAATCTTTAAACATATTTAATAAAGTTTATTAAATGAATTACATATGTAAGAAATTAAAAACATTTTCGGAATATTATTTATTTATTATTTAGTACTTAAATTTGATTTTTAACATGTTAATTAATTTTCAATTTTTCTTTTTTCATTATATAAAATTCTATGAAATAATACCTAATGCATGGTTTTCAGATCAATTTTGGTTCACTAATTTATAAACAGTATTACTGAATGTCCATATTCCGGTTATAATTCAACGAAAATAATTTTAATATTAATAGGTGAAACTAGATCATTTAATATCTTGATGCAATTAATTATTCAAATTAATCATTATTAAAATAGAGAACACAATGGAATAAAGCGTTTACATATTTAATGAAATAATTTATGGATATTCTATGTCAAATTCACCTGCCTAAACTTTATTCGTTACAATCAGAATTCCGGAATTACTTACTCCCCATGTAAGGCTTAATTTTTTAACACTCGACGAACATTTATGAAAGACATTAATGAAGATAAATCAATTTAAGACTTATTTAACTTCCCTATATAAAAAGAGATATAGATAGTGTACTTATTCTTAAAAAAAACCTTCATTACGTATTTATTAATTGATTTCTAATTATTCAAAAATAAATAAATATGTACACTTATTATTTGATTCTATATATTTTCTATATTTTGAAATAAATTATTGGTTAATTTATATTTATCGATTATTACCAGAACCCGAATGCCAAACAATCAAATAGTTTCAATAATTTACAATATCTAATATTATCATTCAAAAATTAACAAATTTATTAAATTTTTGAAATTTAATGTCTTATTTTTTGTTTTGTTTAGAATTAAATAACGCTTTTGTCAAATTAAATATCATTTAACATTCTACTGATAAGTATTGATTCTATAAATTGAATTTTTAGAAGTTTAGAATAAGTTCATATTAGAATTGAGTATTTTTTACTATAAAAACTAAATAGCTAACAAGAGTTATCTCAACCAATACAGTAGATGATAACATAGATAATTATTTCTTAGCATTAGAGATTCAATTATTCAAAATCGGCCCACTCAAATTATTTCTAAATTATTTTTCAAATTACTTAAAATATGATTTAACTAAGTAATTAATCAATTTAAATTTATATTAATTGATTCTTATTTTAAATACTAAGAAACACTAAAATTCAAATAATAAGTACTTTATACTTTTGAATAAAAAAAATTATAAATATGTTATAAATTTTTTTTTCTTTATGATCTCAACATTCCCTTCTAAAATTTCAAATTATCCTATTTTAATATACAATTTATTTATCTACATTTGTTTCTTTACATCTTGGTAATTATTTCACACAGGGTAGTGTTAATGGACCAAATCACTTTTCTATGGGGGGAAAACTCAATAGTAGCTAGGAAAATAAAACAAATGAATATATAGATTGATTGAATTGCTCTTTCCATTTTATGTTAAAAATAAAATTGATTTTAAATAGTTAAAAAAATTATTTATCCAATAAATTTTTAAATTTGATCATCTAATAAATTACATGTTTTATGTAAATATATATAAATTTAAAAATAGTTTTATCAGACCGAGGGATTTAGGGTGCCCTATAACTCATTCAATTAAATTTATTAAATAAATATAAATATAATTATTTATTATTATAATTTATTTAATGTTTTTACTATATTCACAGTTTACTATTTCTATTCAATGCACTAGTTTATTTTAGTCGCCCCTTAACCTCTGACGTCTTTGGTAATAAGTATACATGAGCCCTACCCTAGAGCCAGAATGAGTACAGGGTTTATTTAAATAATTTTCAATTAATACTAAAAGGTAAATAAAAACAAAATGTGATTAAATTAAGGTTTCTATTCATACGTTTAAAACTCTTTGTTTTTTTTTATTTTACCATTAAATTTTCATTAGGACTCTTCTTTGTGTAGTCAATTTGACTATTCACAAAGGATAATTGATTCAAAGTAAATTTTATCAATTTGATTGGTAACACATCAATAGTAGTAAATTAAATTCTCTCTCGCCTTTTATTAGAAGAAATTAAATAAATAAAATAATAAAATTTAAATTTGTGCCTTCATTCCAAATTGAAATTAGATGAAAAATCCTTATATTAAACCAAATAATTTAGTAAATATTAATTGTTTCAAGATTCTTTAGCTCTACATAACATCTTTAATATTACTGGTTTAAATAAAAACTTAAAGAAGAATTTTATAAAATAAATCTCCCAATTAAAGAAAATCGAAGTAAATTCTTAATACAACCAAATAATAAAAGTGCAGTAAACGCATCATGAATAGATGAATCATACAGTAAGATAATATATTAATAAATCATATACGTACCGTATACGTATACCAATAAAAGTATATATTATAATTAAGCAAAGTTATATGCAGTAATTTAAACTGTTTTTCAAGTGATTTCTATATAATATTCCCAAGTGCGTTTATCCAATCTCATAATAAAATAAAAATTGATGGGTTAATCTGGTTAAGAATTCTATTTAATATATATATATATATATATATATATATATAAACAATGATTGTAGTTAGTTGAGAGGATTTTAAAGAGAATATTTAAATCTATCTAGTTTTTTAACATAGTTTCCATATATATTTTTAAGATTTTAATAAATAAAAATTTAAAGAGATAAATATAACGTTTATATATTTATTTAATAAATGTATACTAAAATTAACAAACTTTTTTATGTAATTTACAATAGTTAACATCTTTATTTTTTTTTTTTTTAATATTTTATTAAGATATTAAAAAAAATGAAAGTATATATTGTTAAATTCATATGTTCAATTCTTACTTTAATTAATTATACAATACAAGGCAAATCTAAATAAATTAAAATCCCTTTTGTTTGCAACAATTGACAGGTTAAATTTTATATGTTCACATAGACGTTTGAATCGAAAAGGTGGAAAGGTCGATATAGTTTTTTCCTTATCTTATTTCAAATGTTGAGTATCGGGGTCGTGGGACAAGGTCCGAACCTGGCGCAGACCCACGCACTAATCAATAGGATCATCGTCTTCCAACATTTTCCTTTTCCAACTTGATTTTTTTTTTAATTTTTAAAGAAGGAAGAATATAAAAATCCACTTCATAAAAGAATAACTCTTTTCATCAACGGAAGATTTGATTATTGAACATCTAACTTTAAAATTTCAAACAACTTTTTTACCTTCGATTTTAATTAAACGGGAATCAAGTATGTAACTAATAAAAAGAACGTTGAGAGAAGGGGGAAAGTTAGAAGCAGGAGTAAATTGATTTAGGAAACTAAACGATTTTATAATTAAAATTATACTCTTCCAATAATAATTGAAAAATCAACACAGAAAAGATGAATTAATAAAAATTTTTTTTTAAGTTATACGTTTTTTAATTAATTAATAAGTAATAAAGAAATATAATTTTCCCTAAAATATATGAAAAAATGTGAACGAAATCGAAAGTTACATTTGTTTCCACTTGAAAGACTTCTATAAAACAATATAAATATATTATTTAAAATGTATATTTTTAGATTCAAAAAATAATTTTAAGAAATGTTTTATAGATATACAAATTTAAAGCTACATTAATAATAAATAAAAAAGTACCTTTTCAAAAGATTATAGATTTTTGGGATCCTGGAAATATTTTGACGCATTGGCGTATGCACAAACTTCTTTTTTATGCAGGAAATCTAATTTTACTTTAAACACATCTATTATAAATACAATTCAAAACAGCACATTAGAAATAAAAGAAATGGTTAGATTTTCATAGTATTATTGTGGTGATACATTGTTATTTAAATTTAAATTCCATAATAAACTTCCCAATACCTTTTTAAAAAAATAAATATAAATTCAAAATCACACATTTATTATATTAAGTTAATTTTAATTTAGAAGAAACAATTATTTTTTTCATAAATATAACAATATTATTTTCATTAATTAAATAGATACATAAGATGGATGCTAGAGTTCAATTTATATTTTCTCAGACCTCTAAAATCTTTTCAGTAGAAATTGTTAAAATAAATTTAATTTAATTTTTTTGAAGGAGTTTCTTCTCAGTCTTATAAAAGTTAAAATATTTTAAATTTCAATTTTCAGTGAAATCATTTGTAAATGGATATTAGCTTTTGTAACTTTATTGTTATTTAGTCTTTCCATTAACAAATTTAAATTTAATATTGATTTATGGTAAACATTTACAAAGTTTATATTTTAACGAATAAACCATAAATAAGTTTTAATAGAAATATTATTTCTAAAATTAGATTCATTGATATTTTTTTAATAATTTGAATAATAACAAATACAATATCATATAATAAGAAAAAATAATCAACATTATAAGTTACTATTGCTTTTCTAATATAACATTTTATTTAATTTTCATGTTATTTAAATATTTCTTTAGTATGACATTACTTTGACAAGCTTGAACTTATTTAAAGGCGGAGTTTTGAAACTTGGACCGCCATTTTGGAACTTATTTATTTAAGAGTTTCTAAACTAGCTACTTCGAACTTATAATTATTTTAGACTTAGTAATGCATAATAAACTATCAAAGTTTGATATTTGAATTTTTTAAATACATAATGGAAAATGTTATGCTTGAAAATTTGGTCAACTTTCCTCATTATGTTCTTGTTCAAGAAATTAATCTTTTTCCAAATAGTTGATTAAAGTTTTGTAAGAGAATTACTTCCCTTGTTTTAAAACTGATTTTGATCTTCTGAGCCTAGGTCATATTTTATCCAAATGTTTTTTTTAGGAATCGAATTCTGTTATTTCTTTGATATTAACGAAACTGAAACTATTATGCTCATTGACTGAGCTGACTCTATTTCCTAACGATTATTGATTGAGTGTTCATGGTGGAGGTCCGAAATCGTGGCTTGTGCACCACTGTCTTAGCGAATGACCGCAGTGGAGTCCCGGGAAGTGTCCTCGATGGGTGCGGCCCGGCGCACCCCCTGTGACCCACTTTCGGCCCCACAGCACCCCACTGTTCAGAAAAACTCCACCACGCTCTTTCGCAATGCCAACCTTTATCCTCCTGAATCTTGATTTGGAATATTTTTAAACAAATTTCCTTTTGGATCTAATCCTAAACATTTATGTGATTCTGGTATATTTATTATTCATCTTTAGTATATATATATATATTTATAAAAATAGAGTAGTAGCTAGTGGGAGTTAAAATAAATAACAAGCTAAACATCCGAAAACAATTATAATATTTATGTTTGCAATTCATAATCCTATAATTATATACAATGTAATTAAAATCATCTGGGAATGCTAGGAAGCATCACTATCAACGAACTTTTATTCATATTTATCACAAAATTGCATAAATAATTCCAATTTATATGATCTTAATAATGATAATGAATGACCAAACAATTCGAAACCAACCCCAATACATCTCACCCCAACAAGATGTTTAATAGATTAGGTCTAATAATTAAAAATACCATAGAAAGAACAAATAATAAAACCACCAACAAAAACCACCCTACGAATTTTTCTCCTTCTATGTATGTGTCTCTGTAAATTATAATCAACCCAGAAATAAATCTTACGGTTCTTAAAAAAATCAAAGCTATCCAATCCAATTAATATATTGTGAGAATTAGATAAATAATGTAGAGAGAAAAAAATGTTTATTATTTAAATGAAATAAAATTTATATTATAATTTATAATAAATAATAATTAATATAATTTCTATAATTTATAATTATAATTATAATGGTACGATCGAAGATGCGCTGAAAACATCGCTTAACTATAATTATGCGCTGAAAATATGGGAAATTTTCAACTTTGACCGCCGATTTGACTATGTCCCCAACCGAATTTTAAAAAACTAAGACCACTTTAAACATACAATTTTTTAAGCTCTACTCGAATCCAAAATCAAAATTTAAAAAATCGAAAATTTTTGGCGACAGACACACAGACATATAGATTTTATAAACGAACTAAAAGTTCGTTGATAAGAATATATAATCAATTTATTAAAAGAATTTGTTAATATCTCAAATAAATATTAAAAACGAGCATTTATTTATTATTTTAATCAAAACTGTACAATTATTTAAGAACTACAAAACTAATTTCTAATTTATTTTCTTTTATAACTTTTTCATAAAAAATTGATGGAATATATGAATGATTCTAGGGTTTCTTAATACCATATACCAGGGATGGCGAACCTATGGCACGCGTGCCATAGGTGGCACGTTCGAAAATTTTGATGGTACGCACAAAGACAAGATTATTTTTTTTAATAATTATAACTGTTATCAATTGAAATGAATTAAAATTGAACTATCCACATTAAAATTATAATTTATGAACTTCGTAATACTGAATATTTATTTATCTATTTTAGTAGATTAAACCGGCAAATTATTATTGAAATATCGCTTGAATTCTCTCACAGTATAAAAACATCCATGATAAATACAGTGTATACAGTTTGGTGTTTGAACTTATGTTAATGTCATTGCGTGGTGTTGTCGTACAAATCGCATTGTTCAGGATTTAAAAATTTTTGAGAATCCAAATTTGACTTTTCTTGTCTGTGATTCTATCTGTCTCTTTGTCCGGGAAATTGTAAATTTATAAACTCAAAATTGGTTGGGCCGATTACAATGAAATATTACCAGAATATTTTTATATGCTCTTATTTTAAAATATGCTGTAAATTTTATCACTATTTATTAAAAAAAAACATTATTTTTTAAAAATTTATATCAAACTTAACAAAGTTTTACTTTGCCCATAGGACGGTTGGAGAATAGTGCCAGAATCGAGAACTTTTTCTAGAATTTAACATAGCATTGTCAAAACAAGAAATTGTAGGTGGTTCACGGTATTAGATATACATTTTGCTTTTAGGTCATTATCTACAACTAAAAACTACAAACTAAAATAAATTAAAGAGTTTCCATACAATAAAAATAAAAAAAAAATAATAGACAATTTTTAGGATAGATATAAGGTAAACGAACCAGTGGTGGCCCATCTTAAGAGAAATTTTCATAAAAAAACACTATTATTCTGTAATAAAAGTGAGAATAACAACAAAACAAGTGCTAACACGGTTGGAGAATAGTGCCAGAATCGCAATCATTTTCTAGAATTTAGCACAGCATTGTCAAAACAAAAAATTGTATGTAGTTTACGGTATTATATATAAATTTTGCTTTTGAGTTATCATCTGTAAGGGAGAAAGATTTTTATATAAAATAACTTTTGTTAATGAAGCGACTCCTATTTCGATATTTCACCAGCAGTATTCCAACGTGTTTTAACAAACATAGCCTCTCGAAAGAATTTACAAGAATTTGGTTACATTGATACTATCTTAGTTAGAAGTTATACAAAAATATTCTATTTTATATTAACGCTAAAAGGGGTATTGGTGGTGGAGTAAAAAATCATGACAATTTTGTGGCACGTTAGTTACTTCAAAAATTTTTTTTATAATTTTGTGGCACGGACATTGTAAAAGGTTCGCTGCCATATTAGTTACTTCAAAAAGATATACCAATCATTTTGTAAGACCAAATATGTAGTCATATATTTTAATTACATTTTAAACAATGTATGCAACTGATTATTATTTTCATTATCCATTGTCTCTTATTTGACTTGTTTATTATTTATTTTTATTTATATTTATGTTTATTTTCATAACCGTTACCCATTGTGGGCCTCCTATTTCTATGATTCATGATACGATGATTCATCGGCCCTCCCTATTTCTCATTTAAAAAAATTATTACTGTCTCTGTAGAAATTAAACATATATATATATATATATATGTGAATATATCCTGTATATATATATATTTATTTATGTTGACAAATTATTTAATTGGATTCAGACCTTTTACAAACGAGAGAAGTTTTATGCTTTGAATGATCTAATAAGCTCATTCAAATTTTACCATTTTCGATAAATACCATAAATAAATTCAATGTTATAAGATATTACTTAAATCAGTCTGTGATTTTATACAATATAAAAAATTCAAACATATATATTACTTTTTAGTTTTGAACAGAAAAATAAATTGAAAGTATTGACACCGAAATCACAATTAGCATATATCCAGTTTCTCTAATTAATGTCCTCTTGCTAATTACGTGCCAATCATTTATTGATTAGCTGATTAATTATCAAGCTTAACATTACAATATATTTTGTATAGAGATTTATTAAATCATAATTTTGAGTTTGTTAGACGATTTCACTTTAAACTAAAATTCTTTTAGCAAGAAATGATATCATTTATGAATTTTTAGAATTGTGTTTTCTTTGCATGTGAAATTCTATATGTTTAACGATCAAAATATTAATAATGTCCTTTAAACTTCGAAAAACATAACACATATGCGTTAAGTACTAATTACATCAACTGTTGAAAATTCTTTAAAATTAATACCTATTATGTATTGCAATAATATTAGCCTCTCTTGCTTGAAATATAACGATTAATAAATTATTATATTATTGAATAAAGTATTATATAACATCTTTTTTTAATCATGAAATCACTTTAATATACGGTTATATTATTAAGGTGTTTTATATATAACATATCTACTTTATAAAAATCTATTATTCATGACTTATTATTTATCTCTATGTGAAAAATATTTTATCTCTCATCATCCTAATCTGAAATTATCCTCTCAATGCTTTCTTTTTCCCTGGATTTTACCTGGGATCATCCTTTTTCTAAGGTTTCTTTTTCCTATTCAGACCATCACTAGGTTATGTAAAGTTTATTACCGGCGCCTGAAGCCTATGCAACATTTATAGACCATAAAAGGAACGTTGCATAAGCTCCAGGGAAACCACCTTTCCACTGGTAAAGATCGTTTTAGATTAATTTCGATTTTGAAATAGAAATTTTAAAGAGGGTATTCTGTAAACATTTTCCAATGTGTTTGAACTTCCTCAATACTATTTTACATTTCTTCAACGTTTCTCATGATTTAATTTTAAATTTTCTATATATATAAATATATATTAAAATCAAGTTCATAATTCATCGATTTACTCTTATATCTATTGAATAAAATTAGTTCTATTTCTATTTACAAATGTTACTTTTTGAATCTGATGGTCTTGAACTGAATGGAATATGGCCAGGTCATCTCAACGATCAATAGCAAGCGAGTATGAGTCATTTGTAACCACTCGGCTTTAAGAACATATTTTAAACAGAATCTTATAAACCATATATTATATAATAAATGTATATACTTCAAATATATATATATATATTGGTCTATATATTTATATATGTGCATAAAAATAATCATTAGTCCTTTATTATTTATAGCCATAAAACATACTCGTATATAATTTATTGAAAAGTATTTCTTTCTACTTATTTCTTTTTTCATATATTTATAAAAACTATTAAAAAATAATAATATAAATAACTCTACTCATTGACCCTACTCATTAGTGAATTGACAAATTTAAATCCATATATCTTCTAAAACCAGGAAAGACAAGCTAAGTTAAAATTTTTAACATTAGATTATAAAAATTTTAAAATATAAATTAAATAATTATGTTATTATAAATATAATATAATATCATATATTATTCATTTTTTTCATTTATTTGGAATTCATATTAACATATAGAAAATAATAATTATAATAATATATTAATGATTAATTATTTAAATATGTTAAATTAAATAGTTTTTATCCTTTGTGTATTTGTCTTTTTTTGCTTAAAATTGATTTTAAATTCGTGACATATAAAATCCTTAAATAGTATAATATTTCGAATCAAATATAAAAATAACAATAATAAATAATTTTAATAAATTAGTATCATAATATAAAAGAATTAAAATTGCACATGTTATTTTTTTTTTTTTTTATGATTATTTTCAATTTCTCTTCTCTTTTTTAGGTAAGTACGAGATCAACTTTGGGGTTGAAATCTTATCTTGTTGATTGTATCCCTTCTTTGGTAAGTCATCATCCTATTTACTTTATCTGCACCAACCAAGTCAAAGGCAAAATCACTACTGTTCTTTCTCTTTTATCCTAAAAAAATATTTTTTTTTATTCTTAAAATATTTTTATTTTTAAATAAATTATTTATATTCGAGAAAATATATTATATCGTTGGGTGTAAATCAGGACGATGTCAACCGGGTGTATTTTTAAAAGCTTCTTACTTTTAAACTAAATCCCTTTCAACTTAAAATAACTCAAAATGAAAAATCTGACTCTATTTAAACTTTTTGTATATTTTTTAATTTATTTTTGTCAAAGAGAATTTAAATTTTATATTTATATTATTATACTGTGTATAGCAAAAGTTAAATAAAACTCGCTAAAATCGAATCTGCCATTCATATTTATATTCATCGAAGATTATATCGATCAGGGTGGGTTTATTTCATACTTTTAAACATTTCACTTATTTATAAAATCTATTTATATGAATAAAATCTTGATGGTTGGCGTAAAAGGAAACTTTTCTGCTATTTCATATTCTATACATAAAATAAATATATGCTAAAGGATTCTTAACACGACATAATATTGTTTAGGCATGGTTCTGAGATCTGACTTGGTGAGGGGGGGATTAATTATTCCATTATTCTATTTACCATTTAAGTTAATTTTGATATTCGAAATAAGTTTGCGAAAAAAGTCAGTAAAAATTTTTAAGTTTTTTAAATGTGATTTAGGTTAATGTGTTAATGGCAATATTTCTCAAAACAACTCATAGTTTACCTAGTAAGGTCGATAATGCTGGTTCAAAACATTTTTTGTATTTTTGGTAGACTCAATTATATTATACGAAATAAGTACAAATCACACATTGTATTTATTATTTATTATTTATAAAATGAATATCTATTAATATATATATATATATATATAGATATATAGATAGATAGATGTGAGAATTGGTTTGTTGAGGGTTTTTTCATGTAGGTTTATGAGTTTTATTGTCTCGATATTTCGGCATTGGAGCTATTTCTAGGTGTGGAATAATTAGAAGACTATAACTATTCAATATATATATCCCGAATGACATCACTGCCTAAGGGCAAGTAATTTCGTCCGTTTATTTAACACAAATCTTTAATAATGAGGTCCACTGATAAACCAAAATTTATAAATTTGATTTTATCTCAAAAGAGAAGGCGCCACAGGAAAAGAGGCAACATCGTTGACTAACATTCTCGTGGTCTCGGGTTCAAGTTTCGGGCATGGCAAGGGAATTTCTCAAGCTGGGGTCTATGGGACGGAATCAACCCAGCCTCCGGGATCAAAATTGGGAAGCTATTTGATAAAAAGTAGCGCCTCCGATCAAGAAAATCAAGGCAAAGGTTGATAGGACCCGTTCTACTGATCATAGGACAGACACCTAATTAATATAACCAACTTGTGTGTGTGATAGGCGATGTGTTAGCGTAGGATGTACAAAAGTCACATGTTTTTTTTTTGTCTCAAAAGAAGTTTTTAATAATTGGAATAGTAAAAAAATGAAATTAAATAAAAAAAAATAAATTTATAATAATAAAAAGGTTAATTAAAATTGTATTAAAAAGTATAAAACTAAGAGGGGTGGTATTGGTAAAATGACGAAGATAAATGTTAAAAATAACAAAGGCAAGTGATAATATAGCAACAACATAAAGTATGTGCTCTCAAATTTAGTAGAAAATGAAAAGGTATTTCTTTTAAACATATTAAGTTAGATATTAAAAAATTGTGTAATCCAAGAAGATAAATTATACAATTTTTTTCTTTTTACCGACCGACGATAGTAAGGGAGGTATTGTTTTCACACCAAATTTCACATGTGGAGATTTTTACATATCTCCACGAATCATGCATTTTCTTAACAGAAAAAAGTATTTTTAGCATGATGTCTGTCCGTCCGTCTGTCCGTCCGTATAGATGTGTACAGCCTGAACGGCTCAACCGATTTTAATGAAATTGGGTATATTTACTTAATGCATCAGTGGGATGAATTGATCAACTTTTGGTGCAATTCCGGAAACCGGAAGTGGTAGTATTAGCGATCGACGATAGGAAGGAAAGGGTTATTTTCACACCAAAGGAGATTTTTTTATATATCACCACGAATCATGCATTTTGTATTGGTTTTATCCTCGAAAAAAATCATATTTATTAGTTTTTTCTTGATTTAAAATTATATGACGTCATCCAGCCATGCATGACGTCACAGCCTGGTCTTGCATATATATTATAAATAAAATAAAATTAAAAATGTTTATATTTATTATTTATGTATCCATATCTGTTTTTTATTACATTAATAGATATATGAAAATTATTTGAAATTGTTTCTGTAGCTGGAAATTAATTTATTTCAAACCGTCGGTCGGTTCGGACCTGGTCACAGGTCAACTTATTTTTAGTAATATACAATTTTAAATACTTTATGGTTTTTATTATTTTTCTTACCGACCGACGATAGTAAGGGAGGTATTGTTTTCACACCAAATTTCACATGTGGAGATTTTTACATATCTCCACGAATCATGCATTTTCTTAACAGAAAAAAATATTTTTAGCATGATGTCTGTCCGTCCGTCTGTCTGTCCGTCTGTCCGTCCGTATAGATGTGTACAGCCTGAACGGCTCAACCAATTTTGATGAAATTTGGTATATTTACTTAATGCATCAGTGGGATGAATTGATCAACTTTTGGTGCAAATCCGGAAACCGGAAGTGGTAGTATTAGCGATCGACGATAGGAAGGGAAGGGTTATTTTCACACCAAATTTCACATGAGGAGACTTTTTTATATATCACCACGAATCATACACTTTGACCAATGTCCTCGGGAAAATCATATTTATTAGTTTTTTATTGATTTAAAATTATATATTATAAATAAAATAAAATTAAAAATGTTTATATTTATTATTTATGTATCCATATCTGTTTTTATTACATTAATAGATATATTAAAATTATTTGAAATTGTTTCTGTAGCTGGAAATTAATTTACTTCAAACCGTCGGTCGGTTCGGACCTGGCCACAGGTCAACTTTTTTATTTAATTTTATCTTAAACCTTTTTAGAATTTTCCTTTCAGTCAGACTAAAAGTTAATCACCATATCTAATTTTAAGACAGACATTATAATTCAAGCTAAACAATTGATAGTTTATAGCAGTGAATCCCAAAGTCTGGGCCGCGGCTCCCAGGAGAGGCGCGTTGCCGTCATTAGGGCGCCGCCAATTAGTTATTTTAAATTATCCCAAGGAAAATAGTAAGTATAAGTTTTTAATTTTTCGCTATTAAATGGGCAATCGTTTTTAAAAAAGGAAGGTTTTCTAATTTTTTAAGAAAGTCGAAAATTTAGAAAAAATCTGATGTATTAAGGGCGCCGCGGAAAAAATCTGATTATTTAGGGAGCCGCAAACCGGAAAAGATTGGGAACCTCTGGTTTATAGAATAAAGCATTTGGAATAATATGAATATATATTACTATTTATATCAATTTTTCTTAATGATTAATTGTTTATATATTGATAATTACATTATAACAAATATTATACTTTTTTTTTTTAATTTACATGTTATTGTTCAATTTTATTTGTCAAGTTAATTCTTGTTCTTATACCTCAAAAATGGTAATCTTTAAGAAAAATTGGTTTAAAATTGGACCAAAGTATAGCTCAGAAATGCTATTCTCTGCCATAAAATAGATGAATGATCATGGCTCTAATAATTTGTGAACATAATTAACAATATTATCTTGACTGTAAAAGAAATCCTTGAAAATTGGAAAACGCTAATTAATATCTATTTCGTAAAGATGACAAATCGTTCATCGCTGTTCAATTAATCATTTTCAAGTAGATTATGTGCTGATTAGATCGGATTTGTTTTGCTATCAGTGAATAGGTGTTTATTTCATTGGCAAATGCGATGGAGGATGTTTGGGAAAGTTTTTTGGCCGCAACGCGGATTTACTCGGCAGCCCTTCTCACAAGCCCGGTAGCTCCACAGTTCAACCTGGGAAATCCTGGTCCTCCAAGTCAGTGCTCATCTTAAAGCAAATCCCATTGGTAAATCTTAACAAATGCTTATGTTTTTTTATGCCATTCGTCTGAGTCGACCAGCTATCTTATCAATACCTTTGATAAAAATGTTTCCCGAGGTTTTCTGGGCGTACTCCCGGATCGATACGCTTCTGACACATCTTCCCGGTTCCATAAATCCTTTCTTAAGGTGGTTATTATTTATTGACCCCCTTTCACTTTACAAATCCTGCTTCGGTGCAATTATATTTAATTAATTACTATTTATTTAATTTTTTTTTTTTTTATTAAATATAAAAAATCACCCAAATTTTTCATTGTAATTTTTTTTTATAATAATTTATAAAATTTCATATATTAGTTATTTTTAGTTTTTACTCTATTAATTTATTATATATTAATGAAAATTTATGAAATTGATAAACGGGACACGTGGCGCCAATAGGTGATTGAATTAAGAATATTTACAGATAATTTTTTGAACAAACCATCGATAGATAAAACAAAATATTTTTAACTGTTAGATGGGAATGATTAAAATATAAAATGCAATCTGAATTAGTTAGAAGTGAATACAGATGGTAATATATGATAGTTATATATAATATACATCTACATAAACCTATTTTACAATTAAAATTAAAAAAATATATTTAATTAATGCCAATTTAATTTTATGGCAATTATTGACTTTAAAGACTGACTTGACTGGAATCCGAAACCTCAGCATTAATTCAAATGGAAAAGGAGTGTTTATTAATTTAACCTTCCTATTCTGCCTCCATTTTTATTGGTTATAAAAATAATTAATTTTTAACTTCTTTTATTATTATATAAATTAAATACTATTTAATTCACAATTTTTTGTTATAAAAATTCTCCCATAACAATATAAAATAATTTTTAAATTTTTTATCTTTGCAGAGAGAGAGAGAGAGAGAGTTCTTGGTAATTTTTTTTAATAAAATAAAAGGAATTGAATTCAGCATCTATTTTAATAATTTAAAAGCCAATTAATATTATTTTTCCTTTACCCATACACTTTTGTTTGTTTATTAAATTTATACAAATACATTTTGATTTTTAAAAAATGTTGCATTTAGATATATAAATAATGATTTTTTTTAATCTCTATAGAATTATTTTCTAACAAGACCAGCCGTGTATATACTTACTATTTCCATTTCGCATCCCTCATTTTGTGTAGATTTTTGTCATAAAACCTGGTTAGACACTAACGGTGGTTTTGTAATCATTAACATAGTTAAAATAAAATTCTTTCTTTAATTTACTCTTTACAGAATGAAATTGACTTTATGTGTGTAATAATAATCTTATTTATACACTCAAATAGGTATAGATATTTTTTATTTTTAAAAATTTTACATTATAGAAATTTAAAATTTAATTAATATTTATCAGCCATTCTCTTGTATTATTTTCTTTCTTCAAATGAATATCCTTTTAGGATTTTCATATATTTGAATTTGCAATTCCATATTATATAAAAGCAATTTCCTTTGAAATTGTATGTTTAATCATAATAAGATTACATACGTGGTCCATTTTCAACTGTCTATTTTTACTTATTTCCGAAGTGCGCAGAAGTTTGAAGATTTGATTAGGTATTAATAAAAATCGTATAAACATATAGTTCTCTATTTTTCTGAATAATAATAATACAATTTCATTATATCACTGGTACCTTTGGGGGATCGCTACCCAAGGTTCGCACATCATTAAAATGATGGATAAAATAAGTAGAATTGTTTCAAAGAAAATTTCTTAGATTTATTTATTCATTAGTTGAAAAATATATATATATATATATATATATATTGTTTTTTAAAAATTAATTGATATTTTCTTTTGTTTTTATTTTAACTATAGAAAATCAACACTTATTTGATATATTATATCTGGACAATAAAATCACAAACAAATTAGATTTTAATTTCAGTTTTGTGTAGGTGCGGGCAATACGCTTAACACTTAACCTCGTGTTCTTGAGCTGATAAGAGAATCTCTCTCGTTGGGGTCTATGGGAACAAGATCAGCTCAGTTTACGTGATCATAATTAGGAAACTACTTGAAATAAAAAGTAGAAAGTCAAGATCAAGGTTGAGAGGATCTGTTGTATTTGTCATATAACACCTCTACACAGCTTAAGCGGTAATCGGCGTGCTGTCCCAAAAGTCAAGAAGTTTTTTCATTGATAGATTTTCTTCAAAGTTACAACTATCATATCCATAATAATTAAGATCAAAAAATTATAACTAGTAACCTTTTAATATTATTTCAATTAAATACAATATCTATATATATATTTAATGATGTGTGGATGGGAGGATAGATAGATCTTAGACATTTTTTAATAAAAAGAAAATTATATAGTTTTTATAATTCCTAAATTTAATTGTTAATTGATTTACATTGAAATCGTAATTTTGCTTATATACAATGTTTTAATAATACTCTAATATATAAAATTCTTTAATTTTAAATTTTAACTATCTATTTTGGTCGATATTCCCACTTCTTAACATGTAAAATAAATTTCAATATAATAAATTCCCAGTATATATATGTAAAAAAAAATAAATTGACTTGCACCTTTCTATTTTTCCAAATTCGTTAGCTTTGTACTTTTCATGTGAGCATATACACACTTTCACTCCCAACCAATCAATAATCCGCAATCCCACTTGTCTTTATGGAATGGTTTGGGGTTTTCATTAAAAGAACAATAGGAGTTTGTTCATCTCTAAAAGAATTAATTAATTTTTTCCCATCATATTAGATTAATTTCAATTAACACTAATCCTATATAATATGAAATGTTAAGGGGATTGAGATGGGGAATGGGTAGAGAAAGACATAAATAATACGAATAAAATTAAAGGGTATTATAATGGTATTTCTCTTTCTATTTCAAAATGTTGAAAAATATCTTCATAAGAAAATAATCACAAAAAAAAGAACAAATCAATATCTCAGTTTCTTTTGAAACATTCATTGCCTGATTTCAATCATTTATATCTTCAAAATAGAAGTAAAACGTCAATAAGCTTATAAAATTAAAAAAAAAAAAGATTTGAAATATTTGTAAATTTACTTAGTTTTCTAAAATTATAAATTAAATGAGTGAGTTTTCCTTTTACAAAAATCAAATTATCACGATCTATCAAAGATATAAATAAAACAATATTTTTTTGGTATCTTTTCTTTATAGGATTATTTATTTTCTTTACTCTCTCTCTCTCTCTCTCTCTCTCTCTCTCTAATTTAATAAAATAAAGAATAACAAATATTAAATAATTAGATATAATTTTTAAACATATTTATTATTTTTAATATAAAATAAAGTTAATTTGACTGGAAGAATTAATAAATATTTTATAAAAGAAGAAGCATTGTAAATTGATTTTATTTCTCTATAAATAGACTTATTTTTATTTCATTAAGATATTTTTTTTTATTCCTCCGTTATAATAAAATTATTTTTCTCTTCTCTTCGTGGATGGAGTTACTGGCATGTGTTGGTGCAGAGTAAAAATCCCAGAAAAAAAATAAATACATTCATTTTGAAAGGTTGAAAAATTACCTGGACATTTGGAAGCAAGAAGATAGATATGATTGGGGTTTCTCAAGATGCTTTATGTCATTTCTTGGTCAACAGTGATAACCGTCCTGTCTCTCCTCTGTTGCAGTGTTTCCCAATGTTCCCTCAGCCCCGGGAATGCCGTGCCAAGGCGAAGACAGTGAGTCCAGATTTTTATTTTTATTTTCTTTCGGGTACTCTACTGCGTGTTTTGGGACTTCTGGCGGCGGTCGAGGCCTTTTATCTATCCATTTGTGCCTTTACTCCAACTGAACTTAACCCATCCATATGTTAAACAATTCAACTATCATCAAACTATCACCTTGCCCATTTAAAAACATTCTAAAACTAATCATAATTTACTGAAAAAATTTTGTGACAAGGAGGGCATAGATTCAATTCTTGATTCATTATTCCAATAATGATGAGAATTACCATAAGTAGAATAGATATACTAGTATGAATATTATTGACAAACATTTAAAATAGACCACGCCTCATGACATGCAGTAGTTATATAAAAAATAAATAAATTCGAAAATATAAATTATAAATATATAAAATAAACTGAATTTTAAAATAAATATTTTATTTATATAAAACATATATATTTGTTTTATTTTTTATGTATAAACTATTTAAATTAATTAAATATATATATATATATATATATATTATCATATTTTATTTATTTATAAAATAAATTATATAATCGGTCAATACGATAATTATCTAAACAAAATGTAGAATAAAAAAGGTAATCAAATTATTAAAATTATTTTTTGATTATCCCCAAAATTTCTAATTATTAAATATTTTTTTAATCATACGTTTTAAATAAATTCAATTAATAAATTAAATAAACAAGCCTTATTTAAAATACTTTTAATTTATATTTAAAAAAAATCTATAAATTTTTATTATAATATTTATATTAAAAAATAATTATTTTGTTATTTAATAAATAATTTTTAATTACAGACAATATTTATTAAATTAATAATACAAATATTTATTTATTCATTTTTTTATCATTTTTTTTTAAAAACCGATTCGTATAATTGTTGGATTGATTATTTCAAAACCCTCCTCGTCATTTTATTTTCATCCCATTGGATTCGCCATCATTATATGATCCATAACATATTTCCATACTATTTCAAATAAATAAATCAATCCTGAATTTTCGATTTTTTTTCAAATTACAGGAAGTATCTATCGAAGAGGCGCTCGTCGATGGCGCAAACTTTATCGTGTTAATGGACATATTTTTCAAGCAAAAAGATTTAATCGGGTAAGTTATATTTTATTAATTTAGTGCAATCTTTTTCAATTCTATAATCAAATAGAATAATACCTCAGCCGAATTGTTGATTATGGTCGAGCGAGGCTAAACATAATTTAATTTTAAATTAAACCTGTATCGTTATTTGATATGATTATTAAACAAAATATTATTTTAAAATTAAATAAAAAACCTTTTCCTTGAAATATTCATATAATGAAATGAGAATAATCTCCACTTGAATGAAATCTCTTTTCTTTTTCTTCTTCAATCATCTTTCTTTCTTTTTTTCTGTGTATATACTCTCTCTCTCTCTCTCTCTAAATTATATTCAGTATATAATTCAAATTAAAAGGATTTTATAATATGTTTCTTTCTACTTTAACAACATGAATTTTGCTTATAAATTATCAATAAATAAAAGATCGCACTTTCTTTTGAAGGAGAATGATTAAATTGTACTTTCGTTACGAAGGGCGTATCCCTCATCCCCATTCAGCATCATCTTTTATTCCTTAACTTAAAAATAAATACTTCAACTAATTACAAGTGAATTAAAAGAAACAAACTTTATTTAAGTAAAATCTTTTATTTTCGATTTTTTTAAATAAAAAGACTTAATCTTTTCTTTTTTTAAATAATTAAATAATGATTGGACTCTTAAATATATTCATGTAATTCTTTGTTTATTCTGCAATGAATATTTATTTAATTCTTTTATTAATTATCTCTCTCTCTCTCTCTTTGTTTACAGAGAGCATTTTGTGCATTCTGTCAAGATCGTATTTGGGGCTTAGGACGGCAAGGCTTTAAGTGTATCCAATGTAAATTGCTCGTTCATAAAAAATGTCACAAACTGGTGCAAAAGCCTTGCAGCAACGAGTCTTGTGATACTCTCAGCAGAGATGATACAAATGGAGAAACGACGTTGCTGCCAACGCCAACACATTTGCTTGCTGAACTGAAAGAATTTCCTGAGCCACCGTTGCCTCCAATTCCTTCACTTCTACCTGCAACCGCCTCCAATATCAATGCACAAGATTCGGTTCCTGTCGATGATCCAGTCAAGAGTAAGTTTTGTCATTCAAATTATATAATTCCAAGATTGATTTCATATAATCACACACACTTCTTAAATATCTATTGAATTTTCTTGTTTTGAATGTTTAAATTATAAAATAATTGCAACAGTCTAATAAATTTTTATTTATATATATATATTACTTTAGATTCAGTTTATTCCACATTTTATAAATGTAAATTTAATTAAAATTTATTTTAATTAAAACAAATAATATTTATTTAAATACAATAAAATCAATTAAATTATATTTCTTTTTAAATATATTTTTCAATCATCATTAATAATAATAACAATAAAATCAATTGTAATTCAATTTTCATTTATTTCAATATTGAAACTTTTTTTTTTAGACGAAGAAGCTTTGGAGGGAGGCACTTTGAGGCAATATTGTTTGCTCGATTTTGAATTAATTCGTGTAATTGGACGGGGTTCCTATGCCAAAGTATTGATGGTTGAATTAAAGAAAACACGTCGGATTTATGCAATGAAAGTGATTAAAAAAGCTCTTGTTACTGATGACGAGGTATATTATACTATTTATTTTTAATTATTATATTAGATTCCACTTTAATAAAAAATCATTTAATGTTTTAAAATTAATTAAACATTTTTATAATCAACAAATAACGAAAACATATAAATGCATTCTAATATATATATATATATATATATATATATATATATATTATAAATATATAATAATTAATTTTATAATTATGTAAGTAAAAATAAATTCACTAGAAAAAAAATTAGCTGGAGTATCTCCACTCGACTATCTCGCAATTTGAATTGGATTAAATAACATAATATATTATATTTAAATTAAATTTAATTAATTATAAATTATAAATAATAAATATTAAACCAGCGCATGTTTGGCTTTTTGTTGATGGCACCACGTCACGTGTTGGCGCGTGAGATTTGAAGTGTTAAAAAATTAATTCTGGTAATTTCAGCGAATCAATCAAGCTGAAATTCTATATATAGCAGTTTTATACAATTATTAATCATGTGAAAAATTATCAAACATATATCTTTATTTTTACGGTCACTTTAGAGGAAAAAAAATCAAAACGTTGTAGGTAATGACCCTCTTCCGGTTGAGCTACATTTCTCAAAAGTTAATAGAAAACTATGAATTTTGAATAATGTCCATGTACCAAATTTCATCATTCTAGCTCAAACCGTTTTTGCGTAATCTTGCCTACATACACACACACACACACACACACACACAGACATTTTTCTCAACCTTAGTGAAAATGATTCAGGAACCTTCAAAACGTATAAAAACATCAAAATCTCAACATCGAAAATTTTCGTGATCGCAATACTATCTCTGGCGAGATAGTAATAATTAAAATTGATTGAGTTAGAAGAGTTGATATTAAAAAGTAGTTTATGACTTCTCAATCTATATTTTCTATATCAAAATAATTTCATAAATAGGAATTTATAAAATTATATTAAAATGATTATTTTTTTTTTAAATCATTAAGAAAATTATTAGAAATTTGAGTCTTTTTACAAATTTTAATTTTTAAAAATAAAAATTGTATTATTAAATGCCTGAGTATTCTTCACAATTTTTATTTTGTTATAATCAGAATATGAAATCAAATTGTTAGATCTTTATACTAAAAAAAAAGATACGCTTTTAAATTTGTAATTTTTAATTTTTTTTTTCAGGATATCGATTGGGTGCAAACAGAGAAGCATGTTTTTGAAACTGCATCGAATCATCCATTCTTGGTGGGTCTTCATTCTTGCTTCCAGACACCTTCAAGATTATTTTTTGTAATTGAGTTCGTTCGTGGAGGCGATCTTATGTTTCATATGCAAAGACAAAGGCGATTGCCTGAAGAACATGCTCGATTTTATTCCGCTGAAATTAGTTTAGCACTTAATTTTCTTCATGACAAAGGTTCTTAATTTATTATTATTATTATATTTTTTATCATTATTTTTCTAATCGGTATAAATTAATATAATTAAAAAAAAATAAGTTTTATTATTCTAATTATAATTCTAATATTATCTATTATATAGAAGATTATTTAAATGGATTGTTCTGTAGGTATCATTTATCGGGATCTCAAATTGGATAATGTTCTATTAGACCACGAAGGCCATATTAAATTGACTGATTATGGGATGTGTAAAGAAGGCATTCGACCTGGTGATACTACGTCTACGTTTTGTGGCACACCAAATTATATTGCTCCAGAAATTCTAAGAGGAGAAGACTATGGTTTCAGGTTAATATTTGTTTTTATTATTTCATTAAAAAATCAACAAGTTTCATATTTAATGAATTTTTAAAAACTTTCACATATTTAAATATATGTATTCTGTATATCATTATGATATTTAGATCAAGTTTTAATTATATCCTCAATTTATTTCTAGTCTATCATATTTTAAAATTGTTATCGTTTTACAATTCTCTCTCTCTCTCTATATATATATATATATATATAATGTATATTATATTTATATAGTTTATACATTGTTTAAAAATTCATTTATTTTTTATCACTATTTATTGACATTATTTATGTATATAAGAGAGGTGATCACTTGATCTCATTAATAAATATAACAAAATCCAAAAAATATAATAAAGAAACAAAAAACAACAACAAAACAATCTAGAAATTCATAATTAAATTATATATAAATATATAAATCGAAAATATGTTATTTCGGATTTAGTGCGTCTTGGATTGTTCTTATTGGCGTACTGGTTCATGTGGTAGCAACCATACTAATAACATCCTAGAGTTAATGTTTTATTGTGTTATGTTATAAAATTATATATTATATAAATTGTTTCATCATCTGCCAAAGAATCTACAATTAATCAATTCTATTATTTTAGGTAAGAATTGATTTTGTTAATATTGTAAATATAAATAATAATAAAAATCTATTATTTTAGCAATTGGATTAATGTAGTTTTAATTCGCTTACTTACAAATTGATTAATTTACAATTTTTCATTAATAGTGAAATGCCTCAATTTTAGTACCCTATTAAAAAACATATTTTTCCAAAGCCCTTTCATGACATGTCAGTTAATTTTTTTTAAATATTGAAACAATAACTTATATATTCTAAATTTTCTATAATTTTTAGATTTATAAGAATTATTATAATTTTTATTTTATCCAAATTATGTGCTTTTTATTTTTTAATAATTGCATTATTATTTGAATTAGTTATATTTTGTCTGTTTTTTATTGAATCTAGCAAATGAAAATTGTATATAACAGGCTCCTACTAATTTATTTTTAAACATTTACCTTAACAAGTCTCAGATCTGAATTTGTATTAAATTATTATAATTTATTTAAAATTATAATTTCATAACAGATTATCATTTTTTTTAAATCAATTTATGTGTGTGACATTTTTCTAAAAAAACTTAATGAAAATGGTTAGTCAATGTATAAAATATATTCAATAATTATAATAATTTTGTTTGTTTTAGTGTTGACTGGTGGGCATTAGGCGTTTTGTTATATGAAATGTTGGCGGGACGTAGCCCCTTCGATGTCGCTTCCGCCTCTGAAAATCCCGATCAAAACACAGAAGATTATCTCTTCCAAGGTATATTATATTATTCTAATATAAGATTGAAATATAGAAAATTCACTAATTAAATAATTAATTAAAATTTTTGTATATGATTCTATTTATTATCAGTTTTCAATTTTAAAGTTCAGCCGTTTATATTTTCCAACTGAAGTTAATACTTCTTTAGGCGAACTTTGAGTAATTAATGTAGCTGAACCGTAAGGCTCAGGTGCGTTGTTCAGGATACCTCGGTTAATATCAGCTTGGGTATACTTGACAATACTCGGGTAAATTGGCTCTAAATTAAATTGGGTATACTCGGCTATGTGCTATGCGTTAAAAAAATTAGTTGGTATTTAATTATTATATATTTTCGTTAAAGAAAAAGATTATTTATCTTGTAGAATTAGACACACAAATGGAATAATATAATTATATATTATAATTATGTTTATATATATTTTAAAATTAGAAAATCATATAAATCTTAAATCCATTTGTGTTTCAGTAAACCCCAAATTTTTTTTATTTTATTGATATTTGAAAATTCATATGTTTAACATATATTTTTATAGTTATTTTGGAAAAGACCATCCGAATTCCGAGATCCCTTTCGGTTAAAGCCTCCAGCGTGCTCAAAGGTTTTCTAAATAAGACTCCAACTGAGAGACTGGGATGTAGCGGTTTCTATGAAATTGTCCAGCACGGATTCTTTAAAAGTATTGACTGGGAGTCGGTAAGTTAATTTGATTCTTTTTATCCATTCACTTTATTATCATTATTAAACAAAATTAATTACAAAAATAAATTTATTTTATTAATCAACATTTTTTTTTATAAATATAATATAGTATTAGCTTTAATTTTTATTTATTAAAACATTTGAAATTAAAATTAAAATAAAAAAAATATATTAGAAAGATAAATTAATTGTAAATAGAAATTTATAATTATTTGCTTTTTATTAATTATATTTAATATTTTATGTGAATTAACACATTAATAATTTTTTATTTTAATTTTAGAATTATTAAACACATCTAAATAAATCCTAATATTATCTGGTCGGAAAAATAAATTTATATTATTACTTTCCTAAATATTTTTTATTAGGAATCAATTCAAATAAAAACACATAAAATCATCCGAAAAATAAAATTCTTATCATACTTTAATTAGTAATTAAAGTATATTTTTCTCCTCCAAACAAAATTATTTATTATTTTAGATTAATTCATTCTTGGCGAGCCATTTTGGCTAACCTTCGCATATTGATAATTTTTATTAATATTAAATTATTCAAATATCCATGGTCCAGGGCTAGTTTCTATGAACCACGGTCTTGGTCTTACCATACTTATTACCTTTTTTTTCATTTACAATTTCACATACAGAAATTTTCTTTGTTTAATTAATTCCCGAAAATGCTTATATAATCTTATATTTAAATAAAATTATTAAATTCAACTATAATTTCAAAATTACGCCTTTTTTTCGATAGACCATATATATGGGAACCATTTCAACAAGTGTTGACTAATTTTATTTTTATTTATTTTAAAAAAAATATACGTTAGACTCCCATTATCCGGGAAAATGGCGGGGAGGTGGTCTACAGATAATTGACTATTGACTGGGGGTCCTACTGTATTATATTTTCAAAATAGTAAGTGGGATAGAAACATGAATATTTAAAAATAGAATATGGTAATCGCTTATATTGGATTTTTTATATCTGTATAGATATGAAATCAAATCTAGAAATGATATTTAGATTTGTTTTATTGAATAAATAAAATATGATAAATTAGTAAGTATTAATATATATAATATTTGTACAAATTCATAAGGGTGAATCCTGATTAATTTAATTTTCAATAATAAGAAACTGAATTGTGGAGTAGAAAAATAATTGAAAATAAATTAATGTTTAATGGGTGGTAGAATTATTTCTAGTCATAGAATCTTTTGGGTGAGTGTTCTCATCATCAATGGAATCTGTAAGGGCACAACGATCCTGGGTCAATTATTATTCCTTCCTTTTAGAATTAGAACTCCGACGATATCTAGAATATTCTACACTTAAAACTAAGGAATATGTTTAGTTTGATAGTGTATTTTTTAATTAAATGATAATTCAAGTATCTTCATGAATATAAAATATGGTTTTTAAGAATTTCAATGATTAAGTGGTTGATTGATAGGGACATAAAATTTTTCTAACGCTTGAAAAATAACTTTGAATTTTATTCATATTTCAAGGGGGGGGGGGAATATTAAGAGAAATTTTGTAAATATAGTCTTTTTTTAATTGTTCATTTATTTCAAGAAAGACGATTTGTTTTTCTTTCTCTTTTGTAAAAATTTTCTTTATTGAAATCTGATGCTATCTAAAGTAAAAAGATGAATGTATGGTCACCTCCGCCTGATTTGTTCTTTGCAGCTGCACCAGAAACAAGTCCCTCCTCCTTACATTCCCCCACTCGAGTCTGAGCTTGACTTGGACAATTTTGATCCACAATTCACGCTAGAACCGGCCAGATTAACACCGGATGATCCGTAAGTTATTTCTCGCGGATGTTAGCTCTTTATTTGCTCGTGGCTGCCCCATTTGTAGGTTGTAGATTTGCTTTTTGCCTTTTTTTTGCTCGCATGAATGCGTGTGTATGTGCAGCTAGAGCAGAAACAAGTGACGCCGCCCTACATGCCCATACTAGAGTCCGACAGAGACCTCGCCAACTTCCCACCAGAATTTACCGACGAGCCGGTGAATCTCACCCCAGATGACACGTGAGTTAATCCAACAACATTTTAATAAGTTACATTGGCGCGTTGATTAGGACCTTGTTTTTTTACATGAATTCAACAATCAAAATTTAGCCGCTATAAGGTCATTCATGTCATTAACCCAATTACTTTATTAAAAATTCCTTAAATAATGAATCAATTTAACTTAGCATTTCTGAAAAAATAATAAACGAATATGTCGAAAACCAATTTTTTTTCTAATATTGGTCGGACTATAATATTATTAATTCAGTCGAGTTCAAACGTAAACGATCGAATGATCCCATCGGTGAAAAAGAGTATATCATGGGGTAGTCGGACAAATAAAGTTCTAATTGAAGCACGGCTTATTATAATTCTCATTAACAAAGATAACACATAAATCATATAATCGTAATTTAAAAATTCAGTTTTGTTCAGATTCTTTGTTTAGTATATATCTAATTGTATATAGTTTTTAAAACATGACAAAATTAAATTCTTTTTAAATCCATTACAATTCGTAATTAATTTGGTGATTAAATAAAAAAATAATTACTAATATCAGCATTTAAGTGAATTAAAATTTTTTGCAATTATTTATTGATTATTTGAATTTAAAGAAACTTTTAATTATTTAATATAATTCCTATAGCCTGAACTAGTATTATTTAGATTATTTTTGCTTGATGTATATACATTTGTTTAGTTTATTATCATCAATATTTGCATTTTCTTTTCTCTATTATACTATTATAAAAAAATTATTTTTTACTTTAAAAATATTTCTAATTTTCTAATTTAGTATTCTTGGTTATATTATCTTACGAGGGTGGGGTGAAAAGTTTCCGGCTTGACCAAGAAATGGCTCCACAAGGTCTACTTTTGGAGCGGCGTCCTACAGTATCATTCCTACCGAGCTTGTATGTACAGTTTCAGCCCAATCGCTACGTTAGGTTGCGTTTAAGAGCACATTACGCGAGACGCTTCCGTTGTTTTCATGAAAATGGAAAAATTGGAAAAACGTGCTGTCATAAAATACTTCTATTTGAAAGGTTTTACACCAAAACAAATAAAAGAAGAGATGGATTCAACACTAGGAGACTCCTCTCCCCATTATATTAAACTATTAAGCAGTGGGTTTCTGAATTTAAAATCGGTCGTGTGAGCATCTCTGACGAGCCTCGCTCAGGACGGCCCGTTGAGGTCACAACTTCAGAAATGATTGAGAAAATCCATAAAATAGTGTTGGAAGACCGCAGGTTGAAAGTGCATGAGATAGCTGAGACCTGTACGATGTCAGCTGAATGTGTGCAAGGTGGGTGCCGCGTTTGCTAACGTTAGACCAATAACTGCTTCGAAAAAGCATTTCTACCGACAATTTGGCGCTGTATAGGCCTAATCCAAAGGAATTTTTGTGTCGATTCATAACTGTTGATAAGACTTGGGTTCACCACTACACTCCTGAAAATAATGAACAGACAAAACAGCTGTAAATCAGTATTTTGAGGAGCTTGATGAATCTACGTTTAAAACTGGCATAACTAAATTAGAACACCGTTATGAGAAATGTATCAATGTTGATGGAGATTATGTTGAAAAATAAAGCAAAAAATAAATTTAAAACCATCGTTTTTCTTGGTCAGGCCGGAAACTTTTCACCCCATCCTAGTATTATTTATTTATTAATTATTTTAGTTCATTTCTTATGAATGAAATATATTTTTTATAATTTTATTATGTAAAATATATTCTACAAATATTAGTTTATTTTTTCTTTATAAATATTCTTCTTGTATTCAATTTAATATGAGTGAACACTCATCATTGGAACATTATTATTAGTTTTTAAGTATAGTTTACGATCTAGTTTATTTTAACCTTCGATCAATTATTAAAAATTAATTAATTGATGATTTTTAGTGAAATTTTAGAATATGGGGAGGGGGGTAATTCACTGAATTATAAATAAATTTATTGAGAGCAATTCTTGGGATGATTTGTTTTTTAAATTAGCTATATGCTGTTGTATGAATTCTTCTAAGTTGATTGTTTTCCCTGAAATTTATCTCGATGGGATACCAGACATTTGTTTACATCCAAAGTCAACCAAATATCATATAGTTATCCCAAAATTAACCATGATTCTGATACTTTTTTATTCTTTTTTAAATTTAATGAATATATATAAATATCATAGTCTGTGAGAAAATAATTTATTGATGTATGATAATATTTTGATAACTCCTTGATTTTTAAGAAAATATTTTAATAAAGAAATCTTAAAAAAAAAATTATATTAACACCTCTATTTAATTGTTTTTCCAAATTATTTAAATCTCTAGTGATAAAAAAAAACTTGTAAATTGAATTGCCTGTTCCCTCTATAGTTAGGCAAAGTATATTGTATTGCATTGCATTGCTGTTGTTAATGTTTGTCTTTTTGTTGGATTTTCCAGTCGTGTGATTGACCGCATTGACCAGAGTGAATTTGAAGGGTTCGAGTATGTGAACCCGTTGCTCATGTCTTTAGAGGACTGCGTGTGACAACGGGCCCGGCCTCCGCCGCCTCCGCCGCCCTTGCTGCTGGGTGTTGGATGCGGCTCGCCCCCTCCGCCACCCCCTCCCCCTCCCCCTCCTCCTCTTCTCCTGGAGCGTGCCGGTTTTTTACGTGGCGACGATTCCGACGACGACAACTCGGTCTCGACTGATACATCGTCAACGTCCTCCAGCTGCAGCGAGAGTGACAACAGTTCGATTGGGTCAAGCACTGAGCCACCTGGCCTTCAGACCCGGGCAGCAGCAGCCAGGCATAAATTCATGTTCTGCCTTCCTCTCCACTAAAATAGCTCGAGTATTCTAGGCTCAGGCCATCGCTAGCGTTTGCGATTCGACACTTTTTGTAACTTGGGCAATTCAGAGACAATCTCCACGGAAGCACTCGAATTCGATAGATTTCTATTTTGCTCATTATGTGATTTCAACTCTTATCTCTAGATATAGTGTAGACCTCTTCAGCGATACTTTAAGAGTTTTATCACTATTGCAATAAATGGCTGAATTTAGCCTGGATCTTGTCATGTTGGAATATCCTAAAAAAAAAAAAAAAAAAAAAAAAAAAAAAAAAAAAAAAATTATAAATCAAAAATAAAAATAAAAAAAAAGAGAGGGAAATCCTAAAAAATGCAGACTGCCCAAGTTCTTCAACTTTATAATTAATAACAGTATACTCATTAACTTATTGAATAAGTAGCTTAGACTCGATCCAGCGGCGGAAGAGGTGGATTACAAGTTTGGCCTAAATTTTAAGTATAGTAGCTACTAAGATGCATTTGTCGGCCGCTGGCGCTAAATGCACTAGAAGGTTATCGGCAAACGACGTTGTATTTTAACTTCTTGCTATGTTCAAAATATATGAAATGTATAATCTAATATAAGTTATTGATTTTTTTTTTTATATATTAATCAAGATCATGTTATGTTTATTTCTTTCACTGAGGTAGCTAGTAAATACTCACGCTTTTTTATATCTATATTCCAATTTAAGTATAATTTAAAAAAGAACTAAACTATATATATATATTAAGATTAAAAACATTTTAATTTTAAGGCTCATTTCATTTTTAATTGTTTGGCTTCAAATGCAATTTATTATTACAAAGATGAAACCAACTTTAATGAATAATCGAGAATTCTCTCAATACGTAATGTTAAATATTAATAAAAAAATATATTAAAAATCCTATTATTAAAAAAAAAAAATAAATAAATAATTTTGAATCATATGATTATAACATCTCGTGTAATGGATTCTATCAATTAGAATAACATATAATAAATAAATAGTTCGGGATGTATTGAAACTATTTACAATTTAGTTATCAAATTTGTTCTTTTGATTATTGCCTCCTAGAAAAATGAATATATAAAGAAAATTGCTATCCCCTATAAAAATGATAAATAGATTTTTTGGTTTGTGAATTAATTCAATGCTTTAAACTTTTCCAAAATCATACTTTCACATCTGTTATTTTTTTTATTTATTTTCTTGAATTATTTTTATATATATATCGAAAACCTGCTGCGGCTAAAGGATCAAGGAAGATTGAAACGGATTCTTCTCTTATAAACAACGAGGAACCATCACCAATCCGCCTTTGATGATATAAACCGAGTCGTTTAGATTGGACGAAAAATAATCAGAAACCCAGAAGAGCTAGGTGCTGATTTTTTTCAAATAGTTCTACTCCAATTAAAATGCCAAAAGAAAAGAATAATTTTTAACTTAGAAGAAATATACAAATATTTTTATTCAGTTTTAAATAATTTTTAAAAAATAAATAAATATATATATAAAATGTAAATAGCCAACTTCTGTCCATTTTTAGAAAAGATAAAAATTTTACGTATTATTTATTATTATTATTATTGAATTAATATTAGAAATTCCATAAGAGATCTAAAGCCTTAAAATTTTAGTTTTTTTAGTTAAAAAATAGGTTTTTCAAGTTTGATTGGATTATTTAATTTTAAAATAGAAGATTTTTTGCTGTTTAATACTTTTTTCGTACATTAGAAAATATTATCTTTGAAATAATTAATTATATTATGGCTATTTCAGGCACCTTCCAGGTCGACTGATACCTAGGCAAGGTTACTATTTTCCCAAAAATTAAGTAAATGTTAATACAATAAAATAAAATGTATATTACTCCATCAAATTAGTTATATCTTATTTCATTAATTTTTGACGAATTTAATTTAATTAACAATTTAATCTACATCTAAATGAAGTTACATTTCGATACATTCCAAAATACAAAATCAAACTAATTCAAAATTGAAAAGAAATCAATTAAATGCAAATACTATTTGTAACTCTTAGCTCCTAAATAAAGGAAATGGATCTTTCTAAATCAGACACAAGTTGGCTATCAACTTAACAATGCACTACAGTTCTCTAGTTTTATTTTTTTGAGCACCATCATATATATATATATATATATATATATATACGTCGTAGTCAGGCTTAATTAAAGAAACAAAATTCAATGGAAAAGCAACACAGTCGGTTTAACTGCCTCTTCTGCCTGGGGAAATACCCCAGATAAGATAATATCATTAAAAAGAATATTATATTGTTTGTTGATAAATTTCAAATGTTATGATTCTACAGAATCATCTAATATATTAGTTATTACAAAAACTATTTAATTATATATTTTATTGAAATATATTTTATGTCATTGATTAATATGTTAAAATAAAACTTTGGAGTCTGAAAATGTCCTTTAAAAGGAACAAAAATAATTATGGGGAAGGATTACGAAACAAATTTCAATATTTCAAATATAAATATATATATGTATTTATATATATACATATATATATATAAAATTATAAGAAACAAAGCCTTTTTAATCCAAAAGGTGTTTATATTGGAGGTTAATAATTTCGAAAAAAAGAGCCCTAAAACATTAGTTTGGGCACTAAAATTTCATTGTATCGATTTTTCGGTATTTTTGAATCGATACTTTTATAGATATCATATACATTCCTTTAAAATAATATTCCCTAATTTCCCTAAGCCAAAAAAAAAAAAAAAATTAAAAAAAAATTAAAAAATTTAAAAATTTAAAAAAATAAAATAATTTGTGGCCAATAATTTTCACAAAAACAACCCAAAAATAAATATGGGTACTAATTCTTCACAAGTTCTTTTATTTTAAGAATAGTTATCAGATATATAATAAATAAAGAGATTGTATTTGGCATGAAAGATGAGTACACTTTGAGTGTCAACCAATGGAGTGGTTGCATGATAAAATTTCCGAATTTGTCAGGAAATTCACTCATTTTTAATGGAAAATATAATCTTTTTACTATATTAATATTTAAATTGTAGTATCAATATTATATAAAAAGTAAATAAATTATATAAAACAATTTTAATCTTATTTATCATTATTTTTTTTCATTTTATTATATATTTACAATTGTATATAGACTTTTTTCTATCCTTTCTTTTTTTTTATTGTGAATTCATAAGATATTGACTCATATACTATAAAGGTAAAGTAAACATTAGGTAAAGATTATAATCAAAATTTAATGATTGTATTTTCTATATGTTACTTAATTTTTAATTCACTCTGTGGATATTTATTTTTAATGAAAAATATTAAAAATTCAGTTATTTTTATAATATTTTTTGATGTTCATTACTAACAAATAATTTGATATTTTTAATAAAAATACAAGATAAATTCAGTTTTTAAAATCATCTTAAAAAATGTATTTTAGTTTTGTTAGGATGCTAAAATTTTCTTATATAAAATATAAAATTCGAATAATAAATTTTTAATAATTTTTCTTTTCATAATAAGCATTTCTAAAATTAACCGGACATTTATATTGATTTAATTAATAGTCACTGTTTATAAATTTAATATAAACTTTTTTATTCAATACCTGGCTAAATTTAATTTTGGTAAGTATTTTTTCTACTTTTTCTATCAGTATATTTTTAAATCTCTACACACGTATATACTATATACTCAATATAATTACAATTAAAAATTTCAGAATGAAACAAAATGGAAATTTAAAATCCTACGCATTTTTTTGATGAATTCTATAATTCCCTACCAGATGGCATTAGCACTCGACTGAAACCTCGACGTGCAATTCTTTAATTGAGGGGGTTTTATGATTTTTTATTTGTCACACAAATAGGGTTATTTTCTTTTGAATATAATAATTCATAATAATGAGAATGAAATTTATCATAATTCATTTTATCATTCTAAATTTGATATTCTTTTTCAATTTTTAATTATAACCACAATTAATTTAAATCTATCTTATTTCATTGATTATCTGTTTTTAAAAAATGCATGTTAGAAATATAAGCATTGTTGAATTTTTTTTAAATCATAAATTTGTAAAAAATATAAAAAATACAAAATAAATTTTTCGCTTCACGGCTAACTAATATTACAAATATCAATTAATATAATATATTGTAGGGTGGATTTGTAAATTATAATAGGATAGCTACAAAATAACTTTATTAGAATGAACGGATCTTCTAGCAAAAACAAAAAAAAGATAATAGAACAAATAAAAAAAAAAATAAATAAATAAAGGATTTATTGTCACGTTCATCATTTCTATGAATAGTTGATTCGGATAATTAAAAAATTGTGAAAACAAATTATTGATGATCTTTTCAAGTAGTGTATATTGATTAAAATAAATGATAATTCTGATAATAAATCTATGAAACAAAAAACTTTGATTAGTATCAATTTTTTTTTTGTTAATTATTTCTATAAATATTATCGATGAATGGATAGTTTTTTGATAGATCTAGGTTCCATCGATATATCGTAAAGGGATGAAAAATTGAATGGGGAGGAGAGAAGAGGAGTGGGTGTTATGAAGGAAAGTGTAAAGTAAGGATTTGTATTGTTGTAGTGGTGGTGAGTGGTGGTCCCAAATTGCAATTGCAAGGGACGGAATGGGGATGGCAATGAAAGTGAGGGAGTATGAGGAGTATGAGAGTGAATGGAAAGAAAAGAGCAAGTAAAATGAGGGAGGGAGGGAGGGGGCGGATGGGGAGATAGCAGCAGCAAGGGAGAGCGAGAGCGAGAGGGAGAGGGGTTGGCGCGCCGTGAAGGGCAAGGGCGGGCCCTCTGGGCATTGGCCGTCTGGATCGGCTGGAGGGGAGGCTGGGCTGGAGCGTTGAGGGAGGCCCCTCGCTCGTAGAACAGCCAGCCATGCCTGTGATGGCAGCGCCACGGCCACCGCGTTGTCTTTCCTCTTCAGTCAGTTGGCAGTGAGGGAGCAGCTATGATGTGTGTGTCGGGCTGCGCGCTCCGCAGTGCTCGGTGCCGACTGGATTTGTGGCCCTTCGAGGCACTCCATCACTTTGACAACAAGTGAGTGACATTGGATTGCCAAGATGGAGACGACGGCTTTGGGAGTGTCAAGCCAGCCTCCCTACAGTCCGCATCTAAAAAAGGTCCTTAAGACGTACCAGCTGAGCGCGATTAAAAGCTTGCAAGGGCCCAGTACCGTGCTGGGTGACAAGGCCGCGCCCGCCGTCAAGCTGGAGATGTGCGACGACTCATCCAGTCCTGAACCCACCTTACCACGATTGGCCATCCAGCAGATGCCCATTCTGACAACGCCGGATCAACGTTCCGAACGCTCCGAGACAGTACTGGAAGGCGAGACCATCTCCTGTTTTGTGGTGGGCGGTGAGAAACGACTCTGTTTGCCGCAAGTGCTCAACACGGTCCTACGGGAATTCGGTTTACCTCAGATTAACCAAGTGTGTGATGAGCTTCAGATCTATTGCTCACGCTGCAATCCCGAGCAGCTCGAGGAACTGAAAACGACAGGGATCCTCCCATTGACGGCTCCATCGTGTGGACTCATCACCAAAACAGATGCAGAGAGACTTTGCTCTGCGTTACTTCATCGAGAGACTCCACCTCCACCGGCGGCTGCACTCCGTGCATCTCGCAAGGCCACCGAAGGAGCCGTCCACGTCTATCATGAGTGCTTTGGCAAATGCCGAGGGGTGTGCACCCCTGAACTCTATCGAGCCGATGGACAGGCGCATTGCATTGAATGTTTGGAATGTCACGCGTGGTTCACGCCGCAGCGATTTGTATGCCACGTCCACCGGTATTTGGAGAACCGCACCTGCCATTGGGGTTTTGATTCGAGCAATTGGCGAGCCTATCTTCTCGTCGCCGGGGACCAGTGCGGCCACTCGGAAAAACTCGCCAACATCCTCGAACTGTATGGAGCAGCCAATGCCAAGAGAAAACAGGTACAGTGCAAGATAACCCGCGTTCCAAGAACCATGTCGATGGCAAATTCCGTAGAAGATCGATCGCGAACATCCCATCGACGTGGTTCCACGCTCCATTTCGTTTCTCTGAACTGTAGAAAGGATTGTTCAGGAACAGTTCATTGGACCGAGAAAGAACGACAGCTCCAATTCAATTTCGCAACAGGTTGACCACTGCTTTCAAATCGATCGCGGTGGGGTCTGCCCCTTGAACCACTTGGTCTCTACAACCAGCCGGCCGACCGACCCCCTCAGAGTTTCTAAGAAATGGGCTACTCTCCTCCCACATCTAATCATTGCAAACCCACTAAATTCATTCCTTCAACTTAACTCTCTCGCCGTCTAGCATTTCTTAGAATATGATATTGGGTCTCTGTCACTGCAACCAATCTTCAATCATTCATCCTATCATCTATCAATAACTTCGTTTTTTTTTTGTTTTTTTATTATTTTTTTTTTTAAATTCCAATTCCAATTTCTCAAAAATAAAAACAATCTAAATAGATAATTAGAACATATTCCTTTCTAATTGTTTGTTAATTAATAATTTATCTAATCAACCAGAAGAAATAATTTTAGAATAAAAATTATTGTTATATAATGGTAATTTTTCATAGAAAACAAATTAATATTAAATATATTATTAATATAGTATTAATAATATTAATTATATTTAAATATATGATTCATAGTAAATCATTAAATGTATTATTAAAAACCTATATAATATGCTTTATGAATTAGGATTTTGAAAATTTTACATATATATTTCTAATATCGAAATATTTTTATTTTAAATAATAATGATAATTTATCAAATATACATGACTTATTAAAGAATTTATATAACATGCATATTTTTGGAGTGTCTTAATGTAGAAGCAGCACAAAATCGTTGATTTAAGAATTTCATCCAACTTAACCCTCTTCCATTTATATATTTTAATCTATCTAAATAGAAGATATTATTTTATTATGAAATGTGGATTTATTTATTTTATATTTTACCTTTATATATATAAAGAGAGAGAGAGAGAGAGATAAATAGTGAATAGATAGATTACATAATCTGTGTCTTTTCAATGGGTGATGAGGTTAAGCTTTATAAATGATTTGGCCGATTTCAGTGGGGCATTGCCAGTTTTTTATCAAACATCAATGGATCAAATGATAATGATCGTTGATAAACACATTTCGAGTGGCAACCTAAAAATAACCACATTCATTTGGCCAAACTAACAACTTTGCCTTTAGTTTGTTGATATTATATTTTTTCTCAATCACTTCTAAGTTAGGGCATCTGCTTTAGGTCAGAGGTCAGAGATTCTTCTCTTCATTAAGGTTTTGGATTATTTATTTGTTAAAATAACCATCGAAGCTTCCTCTCCTATCTTTCGAGGAATTATTACTGATTAATTAGGGATATAAATTCATGACTTTTTAATTTTTTTTTTCTTGTTTTTTAATCATAAACTAAGTTCAAAGTCTTTGATTAAATTTTTTACATATATTTATCACACAATGTTTGCTAATACGTAATATAATTAAACTCACTCAGCCTATATTTGTTTGAAAATATAATCACACAAACTGCGTTTTACTTACAACCCTTAAGACATAAGGTGTAGTTACCATTATCAGTCCTTAGTGGAAATATATATATATATATATATACAAAAAAAAAACAAAAGCGTTTTAATCCATTTTCTTTAATATTTTTGGATTAAAATTTTTTTTATTTTTTTGCTTTTTGATTAATTCTTCATTCACCCTTGAAGTAGGCTTTAAAAGTAGCCGAAACTTTACCTTCCTTATAAAGAATTGTTATTGATTTTATATAAACACCAATGGGAGGTCTTACACCTCTACTTCACCCCGTCAAAGCCTCAACTTAAAGAAGAACAGTAGAGGAATGAAACACATAAAAGGGTTGTAAAAAAATATTGAACATTTATCTATAATTGAAACTGTTTATCATTGTATTTATGAACAATACAGATGCATTCGAATTTTGTATGTATATATATAATAACTTATTATTATTATTATGGTTGAGGGCAAGTTGAAATAAACATTACATTATTTGAAAATCAATGTCTTTTTGGATAATAAATATTTCGTCAAGTATTCTCATCTCAATGGTCCTTGATGTGATAGTGACATAACTGCTACTGGTTATTTTAGTTGAACCGTCAGATCTAAAAAATGTAAATTAGCATGGATTTACATACTAAAGAATGATATATATATAAACAACTGATAGTATATGGTAAATAAAAGAGTCACCAAAGTATTACACAGAAACATGTTGTTAAGAGTTAAGTTTTTTATTTCACGTATTGAGAGAAACGTGTGATTGCGAACAAAAAAATGAAAACAAACAATAAAGTAGGTATATCTAGAAATAATCCCAGAGTTAATATTTAATTAGATCACAGTTAGAAGGCGAAAGATTAAAAAATATAGCATTTTAGCAAAAATCTGATTATCTTGAATTTCATCTGAAATGACCTTCTTCCCAGTTAAATAGTTTCTTTATATATTGTTTTATATGAAAAAAGTATGAAGAAATTAAGCAAAACGAAAATTTAGAATTGGAAACATTTTTGTATCCATATTTGAGCGAATAAATAGGACAAAAGTTAGTTTTTCATGTCTTTTTTATTTGGATAGGGTACTTTTCTAAGAACTTGTCCAATTTTATTAGGGGATGAATTCTGAACGCGGAATAAATATCTAATTTTGTTCGAGCCCATGCACATGATCATATCTATAGAAATAAAATAAGGACAAACGATGAAGAAAAGGGTCACAAGATTGAACCAATCAACTCATTCGTAGGTTTCTGAATTGTACATGTATTTTGAACAAAGAACTGATTGATTAATCTACATTAATATATAGTTTACAGACTATTCAATAGGAATAGACCATGAATTGGATTCAAAGAAATCATAATTCCTCCCCATTTATGTTAGAGAAAATCCCTACTTGAATTGCAATTTCATGTTTTGATTAGTTTGTTTGAAATTCAAATAGCAATTTAAAGATAAAATAGATCTAATATTATAGTAGTAGTGGGTTGTATTGAAAATTATAATTTCAATTAAAAGTTCATTCCAAAACTCTTCACTGGGTATAAAATAGAGTCATAGTACTATAGAATCAAGCTTTGCCCATAATGCAATCAATCGATTATAAAAGCAACCAATTATTTCTATTTATACTAAATTTAATCTCTTCTTAAAAATGTTATTAATATTATTTAATACTTAAAATTAATTAGAAAAATATTTCTATTTTTTTTTTCTCTCGTCTAAACATTAAATTTAAATAATATAAAAATAAATTTTTAATTTAAAAAAAAATCCATTCTCATTTTTATACAAGATTTATTTTATGATTTCAAGTAAAACTTTTAATTTATATAAATAATGAATTAATCTAATAATTTTGTCATAAGTGAATTTTTTCAAATCTAAAAACAATATAATTTTAATATAAATGTGATCAGAACCTTTTCGAATTTTGGAAAAAGGATGCAAGAAGAGAAAGTTTCAGACAAGTTGCTCATTTTACAGGTAGACCAAAAACCTATAAGTGTGTGTGTCTGAAGGGGGGGGGGGGTAAGAGTGAATCCGAGCTGAAAAGCTGGAGTGAGAAGACAGATACCAGACAGATTCTTGGGCAGCTGGGCACCCTTCCATTGTCTCGACTAACCAAGAAACAGACTTCTAAAAGGCTACACTTCCTTTTTTCCAATTTACTCAACTCGCTAGTCATTTTAAATATTCTTATATTCAATGAAAAATTACATATATATATATATATAAATTACATATATATATATATATATTTCAATTTTTCATTTTCGTTTTTAATTATATATAAATTTTTAATATATTTATTAATTATATTATATTTTTATTTTATATATATATTTTATAATTTTTAATTTAAAAAAAAATAAAATAATATTATAAAATTACATAGAATAAATATAATTCAATTAATTTATATATATATACTAGCTGCTCCAAGCGCCTTCCAGGCGCTCTTCACACCTAGACGGGGGCTCCGCCCCCTGTACCCCCGAGTGATACATGGTATTTGGTTGAAAGTCTGTATGTAAAAGGTTTTCATCCATTTTGTTTCAATCAGTATAAGTAGATAAGACATTAGATAATATATTTGTTTTCTTGGAAAATATATTTTAATTTAATCAACAACAAATTTTCCTAGTATAATAAGTAAGATTTATTGACTATTTCATATTATTATTTATATATTTACTAATATATTTGTGGCTCTTTGCATTTATTTAAGTAGATTTTAATTAATTAAATAATTAATATTCTAAGTTTATGAACATTATTTTTTTTTTATAAATTATATTAATTAAAATTTATTTTCTTATTTCTGTTTGTTCTTTATTTTACATATATATGTACAAAACACAAAACAATAACACAGACAGACACACAGACATTGCCTTTTATATATATAGATTAAAACCTTCCCTGGGATGCCCACAACAATCCCTGAAAGTTTCACCGTAATCGAACGGGTAGTTTTTGAGTATTTGACAGACACACAGACATTGCCTTTTATATATATAGATTAAAACCTTCCCTGGGATGCCCACAACAATCCCTGAAAGTTTCACCGTAATCGGACGGGTAGTTTTTGAGTATTTGACAGACACAGACATTGCCTTTTATATATATAGATAGATAGATACTCGTATATATGTCGGTCGGTCTTCTCACTCCAGCTTTTATCCCCTTTCCTTTAGGCACACATATGTATACCTAGTTCAAGAATAATAAAGGAGAGATCACACACAAAGCATAAGAGGCTACAAAAACTTAAATGGTTTGAGGTGAAGGGCTAAGCACATAACTTAGAAAAATCGATTGGTTAAGAAATCAAGAAAAAAATATTGCATAACTGTTGGATGTAGCGCTTTCTTAAAATAAACCTTACAAGGGATGGAGTAAATAATTATGAAAATATAAATTCATTTTTTTATTTTGTTTTATTCTTATTTTATCTTTGATTGATTTATTTCTTATATATAAATAATACATCTACACATAACAGAAGGGTGAAATAAAAAATCAAGATTATAAAATACAATCCACTTCTTGAATCATATTTATAAATATCCCCCTTGCAAGTTTTATTTTAATTGTAATCGATAAAACAATATTCAGTGATAGAGAGACAGACAGGTGATTCAAATTCTCAAAGAATGTGAATCCAATTAACATGATTTTAATCTATTATAATATTTAAACAGTACCACTACGTAGGTTCAAATCAAATTTCATATTATACTCATATATTCTTTCTCTCTTTATATATATATGGTGTTTGTAGTTTTTTCACGTTGAAACATTAGTCAAGTTGTTAATATTAAATAAATGTAATTTAATTACCTTAATTGAATTATTTAAAAGAACAATAAAAACAATTTGTTTTCAAATAATATTTTTTTAAATTATTTAATAATCCTTATATTATATTTTAATATCTTTATATTTAATGATTAAATTGTTTTAATCTATATATAAAAAAAGGTTTTTGTCTGCACATTGGTCAGAATTTAAAATTTTTTGCATATCTTCGCGTTTCATGACCTCTAGAATCCAAAAGTGACTTTAGAATTTTTCATGTCTGTCTGTCTCAGATGATTTTGCAATCAAGTTCTGAAACTCGATTTTTCAATATGGCTCTAAGTATCACCTTATATTAGGGATTATCATGTATTTTTATCTGTAAAAATTTATAGGGGGGCGAATTAAGAAGCGGGTCTTACAAAGGGGGCGTTTGGTCCAAAAAGGTTGAGAAACACTGCTCTAGAGTAACATAGGCTATACATTTTATTAATATCTTATCAATAACCGCAGAAATTAATTTTTTAAAGTTTATATAATTCTCCGTGTTGTTCATTCAAGAGCATCTCGCGGCTCACTGACCCTAGCGGAATCATTTTAAACAATGAATTATCATAGCGATTCCCAATCAAAGAATTATTATAGTATTTCACTTTTTATTTTAAATTCTAATATTCAAATATCAATACAATTAAATAATTTATTCTAAAAGTTCTCATTTTAATTAATTTAATAAAATATTTAGATCATATTTAACTTAATTTTTATTGATTCTTTCTATATATTTGAATATTTCTTCTTTTCTATTTGAAAGTGAAAGGTTAAAAAACAGAATATATGTATTATTTTTAATGTTTTATGAATACAAAAATATTTTCAAAACGTTAATTAAAATGACTAAATTATATTATTTTTGTTTTTGTTTCAATTATTAATTACAACTATATTATAAGTGCAAAAATGATTTCTTGATTATATAAAATTAAAATATGATTTTTTAGACAAATGATATAAACGAGATGTTTTAAATTTATGTCTTTTTTACCGACCGACGATAGTAAGGGAGGTATTGTTTTCACACTAAATTTCACATGTGGAGATATTTACATATCTCCACGAATCATGCATTTTCTTAACAGAAAAAAGTATTTTTAGCATGTCTGTCCGTATAGATGTGTACAGCCTGAACGGCTGAACGGAATTTGATGAAATTTGGTATATTTACTTAATGCATCAGTGGGATGAATTGATCAACTTTTGGTGCAAATACGGAAACCGGAAGTGGTAGTATTAGCGATCGACGATAGGAAGGGAAGGGTTATTTTCATACCAAATTTCACATGAGATTTTTTACATATCATCACGAATCATTCACTTTGCATTGGTTTTATACTCGAGAAAAATCATCTTTATTAGTATTTTCATAATTAAAATTATATGACGTCATCCAGCCATTCATGACGTCACAGCCTGGTCTTACATATATATTATAAATAAAATAAAATTAAAAATATTTATGTTCTATCCATATCTGTTTTTTATTACATTAATAGATATATTAAAATTATTTGAAATTGTTTCTGTAGCTGGAAATTAATTTATTTCAAACCGACGCGTCGGTCGGTTCGGACCTGGCCACAGGTCAACTTATTATATTGAGTATTTTTTTTAAATTTGTTTTAAATCAAAATTATTGTATTCGATTATATTTTTTTACCTTTTACTACTTTCAACCAAATACTATGTACCACTCGGGGGTACAGGGGGGGAGGGGCCGAAAGCTCTCTGAGCAGCTAGTATAATTATAAAAATATTATATAATCATTTATTCACATTAAAAATATAAAAACAAGGAGGTATATCTATTTTATTTTTTTTAAATTTTTGGTGAACATAAAATCTAAATGTAAGAATCTAAATTTTTTTTTAATATCTCAATTTGAATTTTTAAGATAAAAAGAATAATTGTCCATCAAGGTGTAAATTCATTTATGGACACAATCCGTACCAAATACTTTGAATGAAATCTTCTCTCCGTCTAGCCCCCCCCCCCCCCTAACCCAAACCTTCCCTCCATTCCTTTCATTCTCTTGAGTCGACATCTTCGTCTTTTATCTTTTTTTTTAAACGCTTGTCTTCCCGAAAACATTCATGTCACATCGCTCGTTCAAAAAAAAAAAATATAATTCCTAGAAAAATTGGCGACGAACTTTATTCATTTCACTAATCAATTTTAATTGATACCTAAACTTTAATGAAAATTCACAATAGCCTACAAATGCACTTATTTATTTTCCTCTTTCTTTGAAAAATTAGTCAAATTGTAAAACTATAATTAAATAAATACAATATAACCTAATCGATTAAAAAAAATATTCATCCTTCCTCGACATCTCACATATAAAATCAGTATTCTACACCCACTAGTCGCAAACCGTATTTTCCTGCTTTGCAATTAATTTATAATAGGACATCCTATAGTGAATTTAGTAAAAAAAAAAAAGTTTTGTCGTTGCGTTTTATATATCACTCTATGTGCCTGAATGTGCCGACCATAGGATATAAATAAATTAATTAATATATCATTCATAAAGGAGATTAGAAAAAAATATTTCATGCAACACGATTAATAGAAACAAATAATTTGTTCATGTTCCATATTAGTTAATAAAAAAAATTGTCATGTGAAGAAGTAATTTTTTAGTATTAATGTTAACCGATTTTTTTTTTTTTTAATTGATTCTTAGTGAAAGAACATCTTATATGTTTGCAATTTATTTCTGAAGGTGCCAATATCTCTCCTGACATAGCGATTTTTAAAAATAACCTTTGTTGACCTTAAGTAACCTCCAAGTTATATGATTTCTTATCTTTTCTCCGCCACTCTCTTTCTCTTATACTATATTTAATTAATATTTATGAAAATAATTCAATTAAAATAATAATATAAATAAAAATATAAAATAAAACAAATAAATATTAATTCCATATTTTTTCATTTAATATACTGATAAAATATTAAAAAAAAATATTTGGCAAGATATTAATAAAGAAAAATCAATATTAAAGGATTTTTATGTTAAAATCCATTAAGCAGCAGTAAAGTGTTTTTTTACTAACACATTGATGTAAATGATTTAATTTTACAATGAGATGCTAATCATCTTTGATGTTATACGCAGAATAAACGACCGGTTTTGGTTGTTTGCAAGGGACCCTCCCTTCCAATGCATATACAAGATGCATTCAAAAGAATGGCAATGATCTCCGATATAAAGAAATTACTTTAATATCCTTATCATAATTCATATTATTATACACTAGTGAATGTCCATTTCCAAAAAAATCCATAAGTTTAAGCAGGTGACCTCATCAGAAACTTCAACCCTTTTTTTTAATATGATGAATGGAAAAAAGCCTGAAACTTCTAAGACAAAAGGAATATTTCGGAAGCACAGGCAGAAGAAGTCTACTATAAAAGAGCCAAAAGATAAATTGATTGAAGCTTTTAATCATTCTTCAGAAGAAATACCCAAGTTGGATCTATTTAAGGGTGATTTAGAAATTAATTTTTTGTCTCAAATCACAGGAATTAAGTTGACTTTTCTTTAAAAAATATCTTTTAATTCATTTCACCTCTCTTTGTAATGAAAAATTTAGAATCGAAAAGAGTAAGGTTAATTTTTAATTATATTATGATCGATTCTTGATAAATTCGTTAAAAGTTTCTTTTTTCACTCTTGTTCAATTTTATATTGAATTTGTTGTTGCATTCACTAATAAATGCGATGTAAATAACTTTGTTGAATATTTTATAAGTACATAATTTCTGATGATTGATTTCAGAAAAATAATTTATAGTTTCTATTTTTATAACAAATATTTCGTTTTATATCGAAATGATAAAAAAAAATGAGATAATGATGCACCTTCGAAGATTTGTGAATGCTACCTATGTGGAAAGAATAACGATCATAATTCGACTATAACATTTTGGGATTTTTTTACGTTTTAATATTTTATTTGTGAGATACCTGTGGGAGAGACAAGTTGAAATATATACCATAAGTAAAACATATTCTGTTCTGTTGAATCAGTTAAATTATATGAAACAGTTCCATGTTCTCATTATCAGATTCAGTATAATACAAGCTTCTGATGATGACGTAACTGACGAAATAATCATAAAGTTTAATAATATTTATATTGAAACATATAACCTAGTGTTTTTAATAATTTACCTTTAACCTTTTGATTTTATTATTTATTTTTTTCAGTTTCTTTTTTTTAATTGAAAATTGTTAAAAAAAATTTCAGATCAAATTTGAAAATATTCTCATTATAATTTCTATACACACATAATCTTTTAAAATACACTACAAATTAATAAATCCAATAAAGTGGGTCTTCAAAATTTGAAAATATATAATAGAAATAATAAATAGCCATTATTATCGATGCTCTTTATTTATTATCAAACGATCGTAAATGAAAGTTAAGTGGTTTAAATATATTTTTTTTTGCAAGTCTATTGTTTTCTTAAATTTAAATTCGGTATAGAATTTCTTATATTAATTTTCTTCCATTGATCTAAAGTTACTTGAGAAATGGAAATTCCCTTTAGTTGTGGTCTAGGTATGTTTTTATTTTAATCTTGCAATCAATTGGATGTTGTTAACCATCTATTCCAGAACTAGATTTCATCAAATAGGACCGTTATTTAATTGTTTTTATTGATTTTAGAATAAGAGGAGAAAGGAAGAAGGGAATGGTGAACTGGTACTTTCCCAGACCCAGCAACATTTATTTTTATCTTGGTCCTATATACGAAATGCGTTTCGTCTTCTTTTTTTGGATTTGATAACTTTCCTCGTTTGAGAAAAGAGGTTGGAAATTGTGTAATTGTACGAGTGGTCCTCGAGAGAGCTATTGATCTGTTCAGCTAACTGTACCGTTCACTCCCTTTAACCTTGTAAGCTTGGTTTTGTAATTTCGTTTTTTCTCATCCATCCTCGTTTTTCATTTTATCTGGAGGAGGGAAGAAATCCATTTTGAAGCTGTACAATATGGACACCATTTGCGTTCATTGAAAATTTATTTTGAATCATTGATCACCTCTAGATTCATCTTGAAGGAACAAACTCATTACGAAACGAAAGTTTCAAGAAGAATTCAATAAAAATGAATTTGGAACCGTTTAAAAATAATTAAGAATTAAAATGATTATTTAAAAATCACAAAATTGGAAAAGCAATCAATGAACAGCCTAATTAAAATATTATATGGTAAGGTGGTCGTTTTTATTTTAAATATCTTCAAATTATATTATTATCCATTTGAATATAATTAAAATGTCATCTATTAAAAAGACATTCAGCAACAAATTAGAAAGTTAAGAGTTTAAATAATTATTAATGAATTAAATTTTATTCATGGGGAGGAGGAGTTCCCTTTCGATTAGCAATTTTTTATGTCGAGTGATGGAATGGAAAAGGGGGAAGGATGGAAGTAAATGGATTGTGGGGGACGCTCGAGTTTGTGGTTAAGGTGAAAGACGTCTGTCGGTTTGTCTGTGGGTGGGTGTCAGTCAGACAGACAGGAGGAGGAGTAGTGGTAGTGATACTAATCATAATAATAGGAGGATGAGGAGTATTAGTAAAAATAGTAATAATAGTAATCGTAGTCAGCCACCCCGGAAGCATAGTGAGTGAAGTGTGTGGCTCGCGCAAAGCAGAACAGATCCCAAGGCGAAAGGTCAACGACCTGCGCAAAATGTGGCCCCGTCCCTCGTAACAAGTGTTGCCGCGGGGACCACAAGCCTTGGACAGGGGTAAATTTCGAAATTTCATGTGTGGGTGTTTGGTTCGGCAACGGTGTTGCCACCTTTAAAAAAAAAATTAAAAAAAATAGTAACTCTGGCAACAGCGCAATCTGCACTGGGCCGACCTTGCGGCGTCGGCTGCGCAACCAGCCAGGCATGCGGCACTGGCTCTGTCCCCAACGGCCAGCACAAAATCAAGCGCAACAAAAAACAAAACAGACCAAAACAAAAAGTGCTAGGCAGAATTTCAACATGTGTCTTGTCCCGGTCGTTACGTCCTGAGCCCTGCATCGATCTTCCTCGACTGCATCGAATCGAGCCTCTTCTACGAGGTTACCCGGTCGCCCACTCCAGACGTCCATTGCAATGGCACACATTCCTATTAAAGACGGCCAGAATGCAATTCGAGGACCGGAAAGGGAACAAGGGCCAATGTGAGCATCTTTGTCAAATAACTTAGTGGACGTAACGGGAACTTATCCATCCAACCAATGGAGAATGCAATTAATCCAACCAAATTCAAAGAACAGGATGATAAATACGCCTCTCCATGAAACAACAACACACTTGGAGGGTTCGATTCTTTTCCAACCAAGAAATTGCTCGCTGAATGAAACATTCATTAAGGCAAATGAAAACGTGCTTCGAATTAATCAAGAGCAATTTCTTTGCTATTTTTAAAGCTCGAATCAAGGTTAAATATACAGAGGGGATTGAATCGCGTACACCTTAAATAAAAAATATAACCCATCTCTCTTTTCCACAAACACACACACACACACACCTAAACCTCTTCATTTTAACACTATTTTATTTATGTACCTCTCCATCAATGAATCCAAATTAATTACGACTTACCCTTACTAAACATGAAGACATTTTTTTTATTTAAGAATTATTATAATACGTAACCAAAATCACTCAATATTTATTTTTGTTTACCTTTTTAAAATTTGATTTTATTATATAAATGAGTTTTCAATTTTGATATAATGTTTTAATACTAGTTGATCAATGACTAAAGAAAGAAAGAGTGAGTGTGGAAATTTTAATGGATCACAATTAAAAAATTCCATCCTATAGGGATACTTTAAGAACAAAACAACCCCTGATTGCTTCGCTTTTTCTTAACTGAACGCGAATGTGAATATTTTTATCACATTATTATATTAATGTTTAAATGAATTTATTATAATTAATTTCAATATATTTATAAATATTTTATTCACTTTTTGATTTCACCAAATAATTATTATCTTGTATTATTTATTGAACAATTCGATTTTGATAATTTTATAATTCTACTTCATTCCTATAATATTTATCTAAATTGAAACACTCACTCTGCTATAGCGTTAAAAAAAAGTTTGCTATTTTACATATAATACTTAGTGTATTGAATTATTCAACACAGACCGAATAAAAATCATTAAAAATAATTAATTTCAAATCCAATGTAAAGTAAAATGAAATTAAAAAATAAAAGTAAAATTATATTCATTATATATTTATTTATTTAAATTATGGTTTATGTTCCTTTTACTATTAAATTATAAATAATTATTAAAATTAATTATATATAGTTTGTTTTTTTAATAAAACTAGTATGGGAATAGCACATAGATTTTATATCAACTCAATTAATTGTATGATTTGATTTTTATTTTAATTACTTCATTTTGTGTCCATGTTCTTTTGCTTATCTGGAAAATTTAAAATTGTTAAAATACGAATGAACCTGATCCCAAAAGCTGTTCAAAGTTAGCTTTTCGTCAGGGATCTTGAAGACAGAATTGGAGGGAGGGATTATATAGTCTGGCTATAAATATATTTTTGACACTTTTTTTAGCATTATAAGTTATGTAAATCGAAAATATAACCAATCTTCCATGTTAAGGACATTTTTCAAAATCAACTCTTTTTCTTCATATCTTCATATTATAAATACTAAATGTATTAAATAAGAAAAAGTAATGGTAATATATAACAAAAAAAAAACATATATTCTTAGTAATTCAAATAGCGCTTTTCAACATCATTGTATTCCATATTTATTTTTAATATTTATTTTTTAAACTCATTTATATATAATATGGAATATATTAGCTTTGTATATAAATATACTAGCTGCTCAGAGCGCCTTCGGCGCTCTTCACACCTAGACGGGGGCTCCGCCCCCTATACCCCCGAGTGGTACATAGTATTTGGTTGAAGTAGTAAAAGGTTTTCATCCATTTTGTTTCAATCAGTATATTACATAAAACATTCATTTCTTTTTGTGTTCTTATTTAAAATATATTTTAATTTAATCAATAAATCAATTATATATATTATTATTGTATATGTTATATCTATCTATCTAAGTGGCTCAAAGATACTCGAAAGTTCTTGGCCGCAACAACCACATTTCTCCAAGTGTCCCTATCCTGAGCCCTTGTCTCATCTCTCTCACGTCCCTTCCAATATCTTTTTCCTCTCCCATTCTAGCCACGTCCCCTGCCTAAATTAATTTAAATGAGAACTTTTAGAATAAGTTATCTAATTGAAATGATATTTGAATATTAGAATTTAAAATAAAATATTATATTAATTCTTTGTTTGGGACTTCCTATAATAATTAATATATACACATTGTGAAAATGATTCCGCGAGGGTCAGTGGGCCACGCCAGGCTTTTAAATGAACAACACGGAGAATTATATAAACTTTAAAAAATTAATTTCTGCGGTTATTAATTAGATATTAATAAAATTTATAGCCTAGGTTACTATAGAGGTATATAAGAATATTGTGATGTAATTTCATGAAAATCTGTTCAGCCAATTCTGAGTCTACAAAATAGTTATTTTCCGGACAGACAGACAGAAGGACATGAAAAATTCTAAAGTCACTTTTGGATTCTAGAGGTCATGAAACGCGAAGAAGTGCAAAAAATTTTAAATTCTGACCAATGTGCAGACAAAAACCTTTTTTAATACATATAGATATAGGGAGAAAGAGAGGGAGAAAGCTAATTTTGTTTTTGATTGTACTTTTCTCACTCCTTTTAATGCAAATAGATGCGAGCATTTTGTGAAATATTTATCCAGTATTTTTATTTCATTTTTCTTCTTTTGTAATAAAAGTTGTCAGACAGCGTGTCTCGTGGATACAAGTCGATTATTACAAAAACGCGCTGCTGCTGCTGCTACTCAATTAATAAAATATTCCCTTCCTTTTGCATCCCAACATTGATCTGTTCAAAATGTCCTATATATATAACCCTTGTAAATTTAATATTTCCAATTATTCTATATATATATATTATATAGCATGTTTTCGTGATTTTATTATGATTTTATTGTTTTACAAGTTCTTTTACAAATCATTTCATTACGAAATATACATAGTACTAAATTTGTTATCTAGCTCTCTTTATCTATTTTTAGTTTTTAATTTTTGTTACATTTTTATATCTATTTGAGAAACACTACATTCCTTCAAATGCCCCATTCCTGAACTCACTCTTATTTTCTCCCAACTCCCTCTAGTCCCTTATTAAATTGACTGACCACTGCCTCATTGATAACTGTGGCTCATTAATTAAATGAAGTAAGCATCAAAATAATAAACCATTTTAAGTAATTCAATGAAAAAATATGTTAGCTCAATTTATATTATATATATATATATAACGCACACAAACAAAAAAATAAAAAATAAAAAAATTAAAATTTGATAAAATACGAACCTGCACAATAAAATTATAATGAAATTTCATTAAAATTTTAATTATAATTTAATTTTATTAAACATTAGATTATTAAAAATAAGTGTCGGAAAAAGATTGCGTGCTTACCGAAAAATACAATAAATTGAAATTATTAAAAGAATGATTTAATTTTATAATTATTATTTAATAATAAATTGTATGCGTTGGAGAGGGTTTTCATTCTAGTATTTTAAATACTTGATTTAAATTTTCTATTTCTACAAGACCCCGTTCAAGGAGTAACGTCCAAGCCATCACGTGACTTCACTGAAAAATTATCTCAACAAATTCTTCCTACTTCCCATATTGCCTATTTCCAAATAATCAATTCAATTTGAATAAATAAGAATATTTTTCATAAATTATATAGCTGCCTCTATTTTCTTGTTCAAAAAAATAATAAATGGACTCAAGTATTTTTATGCGGGAAAGTCTAGTTTTACCTGAATTTAATAACTATATTCATAATTAGATCATTCTAGAAAGATTACAAGGAGGAAGAGTACCTGCAGCGATTTTTTCATTAATTGGGTGTATATTTCTTAAATAACGACGTCATTAAAAGTTAACATCGTTAAAAAGTCGAATCCATTCGGTTATACCAAACGAATTAAACTTTTTCTATATAAGATTTATATATATATATATAATTATATATTAAATTCAGCAACGAAATTCTAAAAAAATAATATCCGAATAGTCAATCAAATAACAATAAAAAAAAATAAATAATCAGATAAAGTTTAATCCAAACTTCTCTCTTTTCAAAATTAGTACCGGGACCCCGAGCCTCGGCTCGGTACTTAAGTTAAAAAAAATGATTCATTATTATTGGGTTTGGCTGGTAATATTAATACCTGGGACACACCGAGCTGTCGCTCGACCCTTTAAAAAATATTAATATACAATTCTTTAATTATTTATTACAATTATTAAATGTTGCATCATTGCATCAATCTGATTAAAATGAATTGAACTGGGGTCCTCAATAATACAAACAAACAATTTTAGCTAGCATAATAAGATTAATCCAAGTAATATCGTCTATTTCTATTCGACATTATTTTCAGTTATGAAATGAACAGTCAGTAGAGAGTAAAAAAATTGTAATTGAACACCGCCGTTTTTTAAAATAATTAAATTATTTTATAGATTATAAAATAAAAATTATTGTATTAACATTAAAAATATTGAAATAAAAAATAATAGTTTGATTTAATAAACTAAAATATTATAAACATTTTTAGTGGGAATTTCTCAGGGAGGTAGGGAGCCCAATTCATTTAACCATCCATGTTACATAAGGCAAAATAATGTCTTAACACTCCCTTTTTTAAAATTTAAAATAGAGGGAGAGAAAGAGTTTCAATTATATTCGAATAGTCGATATATTCTATATATCAGTATTTTTTTTTTCTGAATTTAATACCAAGTTGATTTTCAAAATTTTCTATTCTTTATGCATATGATTGATTACATGTGTTAAAATTTAAACAAATTCAAATATTCTAATTTTTAAATTTATATATAATTTAATATTATTTTTTCGAGACTAATGGCAAATACCGGTGGCCCTAATCAGAGCAAGAGAAGACTCCTTAAGGTAGCGGCCCAGTCGATGATGTTATATGGATCGGAGATTTGGGCTTTACAAGTATATTTTAAGTGAAAAAATGATTCCTTGGTTATATAAAAATTAAAATATGATTCTTTATATCTTTATTATACAGAAAAGTAGGCGTGTTAATATAAAATATATACCTGGAACACCGAACTATCACTCGACCCTTTAACCAATTTATACAATTTATTTTTATATACTTTAAAAATTTTACAATTTTTTAATTATTTATTATAATTGTTAAATGGGATTTCTAAAAATGACCCATTAAAAATTTGTTTCCTAAAATGTTTCAAATTAATTAAAATAAATTGTATAAATGTTCATTTATAAAATCTATATATCTGTGTGTCTGTTTTTCGATTTTTTAAATTTTGATTTTGGATTCGATTAGAGCTTAAAATGTGTAATAGTAAAGTGGTCTTGGTTTTTTAAAATTCGTTTGGGAACATGGTCAAATCGGCAGTCAAAGTTGAAAATTCCCCATATATTATAACTACTGTAATTAGTATTATTATAATGTAAAATTAAAAAGAAAAAATGTTTAAATAATATTGTAGACATTTTCATTCTGTAAATTAAATAATTTTATTTCATTTAAATAAATATCTATTTTTAAATATTTTTTTCTCTCTACATTATTTATCTAATTCTGACAATATATTAAGATCATACCGGGACCCCGAGCCTCGGCTCGGTAATTAAGTTAAAAAAAAATAATTCATTATTATTGGGTTTGGCTGGTAATATTAATACTTGTGAGACACCGAGCTGATATACAATTCTTTAATTATTTATTACAAGTATTAAATGTTGCATCATTGCATCAATCTGATTAAAATGAATGAAACTTGGGGTTATTCGGTATGTTTCTAAGTGCATGAATATTTCTTTTTTATTGGAAGAATGATAAATATATATCGTAATTTATAATTATAAAATATTATTAAAATATATATTTTTAATTTTATTTCGAAATTAAATAAAAAATTTTAAAATATTTTAAATATAAAAAAAATATTAATACAATATCCTTTAAAAAAAGGCGGGAGTCAAATTTCAATATGAACGTCATTTGTCACGTCATCCATTTATAAATTAATAATAAATAATATTAATAAATATTAAATTTAATAAAAGAACAATGAATAAATAAATATAAAATAGTAATTTATTAAAAAATAAACATGAAAATAGATTTAAAAAAAAAAAAAAAATTTATTATTTTTAAATTTGGATGAACTCCGCGAGTTTCGATCCTACGAAGTTGACTCGTCAAAACAGTCCTTCTAACCACTGGTCTAAGATATTTAGATAATAAAAATAACATTTTTTTACCATCTTCTGAAGCCAAATTTTACCAACAGTATTTTATTTTGTTGTTGTTTTTTTGAGAGAGATTAATAAATATATATATATATTTTATTAAAAATAAATATTTTTAATTTTATTTCGAAATTAAATAATAAATTTTAAAATATTTTAAATAAAAAAAAAATTAATACAATTTCAGTTAAAAAATAAAAATGGATGCCACTTTTGACGTCACCCATATATAATTTTAAATTAAGAAATAAATAATGAAGATGTATTTTTCAAGAGATATGATCAATAAAACTTAATTTTTCTTTATAAATACTATATCTAGTGTGAATTTGAAAAAAATCGTTAGAGCGGTTTTTGAGAACCCATGGCTAAACAAACAATTTTAGCTAGCATAATAAGATAAGATTGATTTTCAGAGAAACTTCCCACTTATGTTAAACTTCTATTATAAATAATAATTTAATTATGTTCAAGAAATACAATTATTGCCCAACTATAGTATTTTAATAAAATTATTATTATTATTATTTAATAATCTTTTATTATTGCTATTTTATTTAAAAATTTATATGTATGATTATATAATTTATATAACATAAAAAAATAAATTTTATTAATTTAAAACAAAAAAAATACTTATTTTATAAAATTTAAAAAACTTTTTACGATGAAAGCCTTAAATCTACTTGGTCTCGCGTCTATATTTAGTATAGATAACATAAATAAAATAAATATATTTTCCAATTGACATATACTAACCTTATCATAGAAAAAAAACATTTTATTTTAAATAAAAATTGCTATTTTTTACTTATATAAATATAAATATATATTAAATAGATCAGTATTTAATATTTACATACAAACACACATAATAAGTTTAATTTCGATATTATTTGTATGATATTTTTTTAGAATAGAAATTTATCATTGAAAGATGATAATTTTTTTGATAAGCTTATTTACTGCTCGACATTTTGCACTTTTATCTATTTAAAGTAAAGGAGTAATTTTCAATAATTAAGGGACTCATAAAAATTATGAATTTTAAAAAGGAAATTTTCATTTATTTATCAATACACGAACAGTGAGACTTGAATTAATTCTCATTATCTTATCTTGCTACTTTATATATATTTTTTTATCTTTAGGCCTTTTTGTTTTTTTTTTTTTCCTAATATGAATATTTAATATAAAATAAATAATAATTAGAAATAATATAGATATATCTATATTTTAAAATAATTATTTATGTATAATATATGTTGTTAAATAAAAATACATAAAATTTTATTACACTTTCCTTGTCATTCTATAGATATTTTATTAATTATAAATATTCTAATTTAGACTAAACATTTAGATAATAAGTAAAATGAATGAATACAATTTTTTATTCTTAGAAGATATGTTAAAACAGATAATATGTCACCTGTGCCATATCTTCTCTACAAGTACGCTGTTGTTTATAAATATCATGATTAAATGTCAAAGAGGCATGAAGCCTTTTCAGGGAGCACGCGATAAGGCAATATTATACTGTTTCGGTTACTGAAATATAGTATATTTGAAACGTGTATTGTCGGAAACCAACCACAACACTTACATTCTTATAATAATTTTTAGAATATAAAATAAATAAATAAAATTTATAAAATAACAAAAAGAAAGTAATAAAATCGAACTATTATCAGTTTCACTTAATATGTGATATTTTGTTTGTTGGGCCAATTATATTTTAATAGAAGACATATAATATATTCAGGCAATAAATGAATAGATCACATAGTGCTGAGAGTAATAGAAAAAATTGAATAAAATCCAGGCATCTAAACTTATATATAGATATATCTATATAAATATAAAAAGGCTTTTGTGTGTGTGTGTGTCTTGCTCAGAATTTCATGACCTCTAGAATCCAAAAGTGACTTTAGAATTTTTCATGTCTGTCTGTCTGAAAAATTGTGACTTTATAGATTGGCTGAACCGATTTCTATGAAATTATTACATAATATTCTTATATACCTCTATTTGAACATAGACTATATATTATATCAATATTTATTCAAATTAGAAATTAATTTTTAAAAATTTATATAATACTCAATGTTGTCATTCAGCACCTCTGGTGGCTCAATTAAGAAGTCAATTCTTTTCCAACAGTGAATATAAAATGAATAATCCTAGAAATTTCCATACAAAGAATGTTTATAATATTTAAATTTTTATTTTAATTTCTAATATTCAAGTGCCATTTAAATTATTTAATTTATTCTAATAGTTCGATTTATTGATATTAAAAATTAAAAATATGATTTTTTAAACAAATAATATAAAGGAGTTGCTTGAAATTTTTCTTTTTTTACTATCTCGCCAGATAGTATTGCGATCACAAAAATTTTCGATGTCGAGATTTTGATATTTTATAGGTTTTGAAAGTCCCTGAGTCATTTTCACTAAAAATAAGGTTGAGAAAAATGTCTGTATGGATGTGTGTGTGTGTGTGTAGACAAGATTACGCAAAAACGGTTTGAGCTAGAATAATAAAATTTGGTACACGGGCATTATTCAAAATTCGTAGTTTTCTATCAACTTTTGAGAAACGTAGCTCTTTCGGAAGAGGGTCATTACCTACCACGTTTTGATTTTTGTTCCTCTAAACTGACCGTAAAAATAAAGATATATGTTTGATAGTTTTTCACATGATTTAAAAATTGTATAAAACTGCTATATATAGAATTTCAGCTTGATTGATTCGCTGAAATTACCAGAATTAATTTTTTAACACTGCAATTCTCACGCGCCAACATGTGACGTGGTGCCATCAACCAAGAGCCAAACGCGCTGGTTTAATAAATATTAATTAATTAAATTTAATTTAAATATAATATATGTTAATTAATCCAATTCAAATTTGTGAGATAGTCGAGTGGAGACACTCCAGATTTTTTAAATTTGGGTAAATTTTTTTAAATTTGTTTTAAATCCAAATTATTATATTCTATTATAATTTATTAAAAGGTTTCTTTTTATATTTATTATGTTTAATAATAAATTCTCTTTATGATGTGATATTAATTAATAATTTAAAAATTAGAATATTTGAATTTGTATAAATTTTTATACTTATTAATAACTGGGAGAATATCAATTCGGATTAAAGCCAAATTGGATAACATTAGATCAAATTCAATCTCGCTAATAACATTCAATATTTCTATTCTCAAATTATTCAGCGTTTTGGCAAAATGAAAATTTGTATTTGTTTAAATTTTAATATAATGTATCAAACAAATGTAAATTAAATATATATAGATCACGTTGACTAGAAGAATGCAAAAGAAGCAGCAACTGGGTTAGTTATTGAGAAACCATCAGTTGGTAGACCAAAGGTAAAGGGGAACTTGAAAATGTTGGGAGAGAATAGGTGTTGAATGGTGGTGACTCAGGAAAGAGAATGTTAGAGAAATGTGTTTGCTGCGTTTAATAATTTTCTTATCTCCTTCCGCCTCATAGTTAAATTTCTACTGAAAGAGGAAAAAACTATAGTCTAAAAAAATTAATAAATGCGCGAAAACCCATAAAAACAAATAAATCAATTAATTTAAATTAATACTATTAATGAATATATATATAATTTTAGTTTATCTATAGTTTTATATAAAGTTAAAAAAGTTAATTTTACTTTTATAAAAACATGAAAAGTGATTTATTCAAAATATGCTTCATTGCTAATTCCACTACTACCATCTATCACATCTTTCGAGTAATTAATAAATATCAAACCATTTAAGATCTTAACCTTCTGTTCTAAAAAATTTTTAACAAACAAAAACGTTGCCTAGCAAATGTATGGCCCAACGATGCAAACAGAATGGATAACATGGTAAAGAGAAGGAATTTGGTGAATAAGCTAAAACCGGTAGCACTTCCTAGTTGAATGCTTCCAACATGTCAAGAGCAAGTTTTGCAATATGTAATGGAGTATTGTCACATGGATAATATAAATATATACTATATATCTGACTAAATCTTGCCCATGTTTCATAGACAATAGAAATAACTTGTTGCGAGGTGTTTTTTCTTTAATAATGTTTGATTTCTTGTACTTTTGGGCAGTTTTTCGTGATTCTTATGTGCATAAACACCAATATTGAAACATCGAAGCCATCGTTCTCACGTAATTAGAGATGGAGCATGTTTCCCATAAGCTTTTGAAGCAAACGATATCTTCAAATAAAAACAAAAAATTATAATTATCTGTGAATGGTTTCTATACTCTTTGATTCAAAATTCGACATATTGAAGACATCACAAAAATACTATGCAAGCACTTTTTTAAATTTGTGGGTGTTGTTGATTTTACAATAAATTAATATATACGTAAGTTCTTATACTCGGCGCTTCATTGGAGCACCATCATTCATTCATTAAGAAATTATTGTACCACGGATAAATCATTTTAATCATTTTTCTAAGCATTTATTCTAAGGATCTTTTTTTTATAAACATTAAGACATTTTGTGTCCTATGTATGACCTTTAGTTTGTCTGAACATATCTCATAAGGGAAACCTCGAAAAAAATGTTTTATATTAAAATACTCCTTTTCTGTTTTGAACATCAAAGAATCAGTAAATATATTTAAAGAATAGTCTTTTGATAAAAATAATATTATCTATTTAATATCTAGTCTCATTTAATCAGAATAATTATCCTGCTTGAACGGAAGACTGTTTATTTTTATCATTATGTCTTTTTTATATACATATGAAACGGTAAGTGTACACTCTTGGGAAATGTACACATTTACCGGAAAATGTGTACATTTCCCAAAAAGTTAGGTATATGTGAACTGAATATAATGTATATGTACATATCAGGGCTTCGAACCGGAACTGAACCGAAAACCGAAAACCGAAAAAAACCGGTATTTTTGTCGGAACGAAAACCGGAGCTGAACCGAAAAAATAATATCGGTTTATTTCGGTTCAGTACGTGTTCAATCCAGAGTTGCCACAAGAGGTGTTTTGGCAACACCCAAGCCCGAATTTTTTTCAATTAGTTATGCCTCGCACTGCATGGTGTCGCTAAAAACTTTGTTTCAAAAATTAGTGTCCTAGTCATACTCTCCCTTCGGTTGTGTTGGCAGCGTCTCGTAGTCGCAATACTGAATTTAATGTTTTCATCGTTTGTTTAATACTGATATTTTGATTTAATGATAGTATTAATTTTTTAAATTATTTATTCCATTTGTTACAGGGTTATGTATTGATATAAAGAAAATGATTCATAAATATAAATAAAATTATTAAATAAATTTAAACAAATATTGAATACCTTTGACCAAGTACGAAGATTAGACAGTAAAAAACTTATTTTAGAATTTTGGGAGGAAAATAAAAATACATATCCTCATTTTAACAAAATTGCAATGGTGGTTTTAGGAGATACTGCAACACAAGTTAGTGTTGAAAGAGCTTTCTCTGGTTTAAAGTTTATTTTACGAGACAATAGAAATAGTTTAAATGAAAATATATTAGAAGATATTTTAATAATTAGAGGTATAATTTTCATCTTTTATAATTCTAGTTATAATTATAAGTAAATATATCCAAGAATCCTGTATACTTTAACATTAAATATACGAATTTGTTTCGTTTGTTGAGTGTTTGAAAGTAGAAGGATGTAAAAAAATACTCATACTTATTTGTTTCGTTTAATAAATTATATTAACATCTTATATTATATACTTCTAATTATTATACCTTTAATTAATTATTATTATTTATATTATATTGTATCAATTCATGTAGTATGATTTAGGGTGGTAGCAAGAAATATTTTTATATATTTATGGCAGACTCGGCATACCCGACCTAAATTTCTAATACAAATAAAAGGTCTTTAAAATTAATTAATCGGAGCTGAACCGAAAACCGAAAACCGAAAAAAACCGTTATTTTTGCCGGAACGAAAACCGGAACCGAACTGATATTTTTTTTATTTATTGAACCGGAACGAAAACCGAAACGAAAAAAATAACGGTTCGAAGCCCTGGTACATATACAATATTTTTGTTTTTTGTGATACAATCTGTTCTAGTTGGTTTTTAAATTTTTCTTTTTATTCCATTGTTTTTCAAAAATTCTAACTAAAAAATAATTTTTTTTAGAAAAATTAAAATTTTAACTTACCTGAGTCTTATTTCTCTAAATATCTTAAATTATATCAGTATACTATGGCATTAATTAGTAATCTATGCTCACATTTACCAAAACGACATGGTCATTGTGAATTCAATGTACATTTCCCTTATTTGAAATTGTAAATGTTAGTTGAATGCACATTACCCAAATGAGGAGGCTAATGTGCACATTTACCGGAAAATGTGTACATTTGCCACAATATCTACTTTTACCGTAACACATACATTCATTCATTGATCGAATAATCTATTTGTAATATATGCATATTATATCTCATATTTTATAGAATATTAACCAATTATTTTAAAATTCTTTCAGCACCGGATTAGGCGTTGCAAATTAGTTTGAACTTGAACTTGGAAAAAAATAAATGTTTTTTATTTACATTAATATATTTCCTACAATTTTATATAATAAAATTATAACGAGTGCATTTTTGTTGTTGTTATTTTAATTAATAGAAAGAGTGAAAAGAACGCTCTTTACAATAGAATGTTTATTGTCAACAAGCTTATGAAAATTTATGAATTTATAAATAAAAACATTTCTTGGTCATAAGTTTCCTTTCAGTCGAGATTAAATATTTGAAAGAAACACATTCTTAATAAACGACCCCGAATAAAGTTCATTACAGATTCAATGTATATTTCAAAAAATTGAAAAAAAAAAAACAATAATAATATTTATTGATTAAAGTTTTTGAAATAATAATTAGTCCGATATAATTTAACCAAATGACAAATTAAATGCTAAGAGAAAAATATAAAATTGTTGTTTTTTAACTCAAATTGATTAATCTTCTATATATATAAAAAAAGGTTTTTGTCTGCACATTGCTCAGAATTTAAAAATTTTTGCATATCTTCGCGTTTCATGACCTCTAGAATCCAAAAGTGACTTTAGAATTTTTCACGTCTGTCTGTCTGTCGGTCTGTCTGTCCGGAAAATTACTATTTTATAGACTCAGAATTGGCTGAACCGATTTCTTTGAAATTACATCACAATATTCTTATATACCCCTAGAGTAACATAGGCTATAAATTTTATTTATATGTCAACAATAACCGCAGAAATTAATTTTTAAAGTTTATATAATTCTCCGTGTTGTTCATTCAAGAGCAGCTCGCGGCTCACTGTCGGCCTAGCGGAATCATTTCAAACAATGAATTATCATAGCGATTCCCAATCGAAGAATTATTATATTTCACTTTTTATTTTAAACTAGCTGCTCAGAGCGCCTTCGGCGCTCTTCACACCTAGACGGGGGCTCTGCCCCCTGTACCCCCGAGTGGTACATAGTATTTGGTTGAAAGTAGTAAAAGGTTTTCATCCATTTTGTTTCAATCCGTATATTACATAAAACATTCATTTCTTTTTGTGTTCTTATTCAAAATCTATTTTAATTTAATCAGTAAATTAATTATATATATTATTATTATTGTATATGTTATATCTATCTATCTATGTGGCTCAAAGATACTCGAAAGTTCTTGGCCGCAACAACCACATTTCTCCAATTGTCCCTATCCTAAGCCCTTGTCCCATCTCTCTTACGTCCCTTCCTACGCGTCATTGGTTTTCCAAGCGGACGTTTTCCAATCGGTCTCCCCACCAATATCTTTTTCCTCTCCCATTCTAGCCACGTGCCCTGCCTATCGCAGCTTTTTCCCTTTTATAACCCTAACTATTTCTGAAGATGCAGAGAGACCATGCAATTTCTTGTTATGCTGTCTCCCCCATTCCCCGGTGACCTCATCTTTCTTTGGCCAATAAATGCAGGGAAGAATCCTATTCTCAAATACTCTGAATCTACTCTCATCTCCCAGGGTCATAGACCATGCCTCCCACCCATATAATGCAACAGGCAAAATAATTTTTTTATATATTCCCTTTGATAATAATTTTGAAGAGATAAGCCTCTTTATTGCAAGATAACAAGTCGTTTCCCGATTGCAACCCCGATTTAAATTCTTCTCAAATATTATTATCCTTCGTGATTACATTCAATTTTTCTACATATTCAAATTCTACATTTTGTATCTTAAGATTTTGTATGTTAATACTCTTCCTCTTTGTTACTAAATATTTTTTCTTATCACTATTAATTTCAAACCTCCATTAATTTTTCCTCGCTATCTGCAATTGCAATTTCCTAATCTCCTATTATATTTAAGTCGTCTGGGTAACCTAACATTTTACAATTGATTTCCGCATCTTATTCTTTCTTTACTACCTTCAAGACAAATTTGAAGATCAAAATTTGAAAAAGTTTATGCTGATCTATATTGAATCATGTGTATGTTTTACTAAAGTCTACAAATAATTAGTGAACAGAAATATTGAATTCGCAGTTTTTTTCCTAATATCTGTCATAATGAAAATATCTTAATTAATGTTGATCGATTTGGCCTGAACCCGCAATGATATCTCCTAATATTTCCTCCGCTTATGGTTCTTAAGTATTTTCTATGTTATAATAGTGAAATAGAGTAATATTTCTTGATCATTACATTTTGATATTTTATTTTCATTGCTAGATTATTATTGAATATTTTTAATTATAATAAAACTTGAGAAAATGCAAAAATAGAGACTTGAGACAATTTATAAAAATTAACGGTATAAAACTATAGATAAATTACCAATATATACATTCATTAATAGTATTAATTTAAATTAATTGATTTATTTGTTTTTTTATTATTAAGTTCATTTATTAATTTTTTTAGATCATAGTTATTTTCCTCCCTTAAAAGAAACTTATCTAATTCTGTGGTGCTAGGGGATTTGAAAATTATATTAGTCGCAATATGAAGATTTCGCTTACAGTTTTTCTGTCATGTCCGACCTCCGTCCAACAGTTATTTCCCTCAAGTTTCTTGATTCTCTTAATCATGTGATCTATATATTTAATTTTTTTTGATTCATTGTAATAAAATTTAAACAAATAAAAATTTTCACTTTGTTAATTTATATAAATTTCAATTTACACTGATTGTGAGTGATACGCTTTGCCAATACTCTGAATAATTTGTGTATAGAAATATTGAATGTTCTTAGCGAGATTTTTTAACCTTTCACTTTCATATAGAAAAGAAGAAATATTCAAATATATAGAAAGAATAAATAAAAATTAAGTTAATATAAATATGATCTAAATATTTTATTAAATTAATGAAAATGGGAACTTTTAGAATAAATATGATTTAATTGAATTGATATTTAAATATTAGAATTTAAAATAAAAAGGGAAATATTATAATAATTCTTTTATTGGGAATCGCTATGATAATTCATTGTTTGAAATAATTCCGCTAGGCCGACAGTGAGCCGCGAGCTGCTCTTGAATGAACAACACGGAGAATTATATAAACTTTAAAAAATTAATTTCTGCGGTTATTGATAATATATTAATAAAATTTATAGCCTATGTTACTCTAGAGGTATATAAGAATATTGTGATGTAATTTCAAAGAAATCGGTTCAGCCAATTCTGAGTCTATAAAATAGTAATTTTCCGGACAGACAGACCGACAGACAGACAGACCGACAGACAGACAGACAGACAGACAGACAGACAGACATGAAAAATTCTAAAGTCACTTTTGGATTCTAGAGGTCATGAAACGCGAAGATATGCAAAAATTTTTAAATTCTGAGCAATGTGCAGACAAAAACCTTTTTTTATATATATAGATATACAAAACTGAAAATTTTTTAAAATATTTATATGAGTAAAATCTGATATTATTATCTTTCATTTAATTATTTTAATAAATAAATAATTACTTTGGTTATTAATTACATTTCTATTTTTAATTACCTACTAAAATAATATATTATATAATTATTTAAATATAAATATATATTCGTTTTGTTTTTTAGCTATTTTGTTAGTTTGATCATTCAATTTCAATTGCATGAGGCATTGTGTTCTGCTTCCGGTCATCAAGGACCACTCCATACATGCGACATTCTACGAAGCAGAGATGCTGGCCGATTATTATCGTGAGTTAATTTTTTCTCTTCTGTAATTTCATGATTTGGAAATAAGAAATAATTGTAGTTACAAATTCATTAATAAGAGCATATGTACGAAATCTGAATCTATTTTGATTATTTTTCTAATCAATTACCTAGAATACTTTAATTTTTTGCCTTATTCTAATGAAAAGTTTAATTTAATTTAATAAAAGTAATAAATGAAATTAAAAGGATAATATTTTTTTAAAGTGAGGTTATGTCGTTGGGCGCGTCGCGTCCCTGGCGTGACGTGATTCGCATTATGACACGAGGTCGTACACAACAATTAGAAGCCAGGCCCATGCTTGAATATTTCAAACCGTTAATGGAATGGATGGCAGTCCGTGGACCAGTAGAAGTTGGATGGGTGACTAATGAAGACGACACAGCATTATTTGCCAAATGGTCATCCATATCTTCTAAACGCCATCCCTGGACAATCACTTGTCTTAGTTTATTAGCATTTATTCTGTATTGTATCTAGTAAAAGTATCTATCATTCTAATTCATTGTCTGCCTAACTTTTTTGTGTCGCGGCGCTCTAGGAAAAGGCCATTTGTTTCGCGGCACATTAAATAAAGATATTCAGGAAATTAAATACAACTTATCAATATAAGAAAATATATACTAATTCTTTAGAGTTTAGAGAAAAAATAATGAAATTCCTTTATTATTTTGTTGAGATATAATGCAAAAATAATAAAATAGAGAGATGAGAAGGATACAAATGATGCTGAGAAAAAACCTTTGTTAAAACTGTTCGGTTTTTATTTTATTTAGAAATTAAATCAATTATTTTATTTTAATTCTTTTATTTTATTTTAGATAAGAAATGTACAATATTATTTTATAAAAATTTTCACAACAATACAAATAAACAAATTTAACTATTAATAAAAATATGTCCTTAACAACATCAACATCACGTTATTATCAATTTAAATATTAATTTAAACATGTTGTATGTAATTATAAAAATAACAAACAAAATTCTTTTACAATATCTTATTACATTTTCATTTTCAACATCATATTTCTTAATTTTTCAAATTTTACTGAAGTAAGGACCTTTGTAAAAATATCTGCCAATTGTTGTTCTGTGGGACAATATTTAATACTAAATAAGCTCTCATTCAACTGTTCATTATATAGTGGTATCTTACATCAATATGTTTGCTTTTTCTATTTATTAGACCTGATTTTATAAATTTAATTGCACTTTGATTATCTATCTTCAATTTAACATTTACTTGCTTGCAAGTTAGTTCTTGGAATAAAGTTCTTAAATATTTAATTTCTTTGCAACATTCAGCAGCAGCAATGTATTCTGCTTCGGATGTAGATAAAGCAACAATACTAAGTACATTATTACATAGCCAGTAGTACTTTTTCTATCATTTACATCTCCTGCGTAATCTGAATCGCAAAATGCTATCATTTCTAGTGCGTTTTCCTCATTTTTTTGTGCTTTATATTGAATTCCCATATTCAGAGTTCCTTTCAGGTATCTTAATGTTCTTTTCACGTTTTGTATATCATTGTTCATTGTAGTTTCCATTGATCGACTTTCAAAATTTACACTATATGCCATGTCCGGCCTGGTTTTACATGTTAAATACAATAAAATTCCTATTGCTTCTCTGTAAGGAAATGTTGATTTATTAACTTCTTCTCTTTTTTCGATTTTATCTGATAAAATAGGAATCTGTTTTTCTTTTGAATTTTCCGACATATTAAATCTTTCAAGAACTTGTTCTGTGTATTTTGTTTGAGATATAAATATGCTATCATCTCTTTTTGTTATCTCCATCCCTAAATAGGTATCAGGATTATTTGTCACATATTTAAAAAGTGGGTGCCTCTGCCTCTATAATCAACAACTTATTACAACACACAAACTCATCTATTCAGGTTACGTTCTTGTGATGGCATAGTTTATAATGGGTACCTGCTGTAGTGACATTATTCATTTTTAATAGCACAATTCTCCTGAACAGATAAGTTTGCGATCAATCTGTAATATAAAATAATTAAATAAAACGTATATAATCATTTAAAAGAAAGTAATCGCTTTATTGTCAAGTGAATCATAAAAAATCACTTTTGTTTTTATTGTAGCGCTTTATGATATCCGATGTTTTTTGTTTGATTACATGGTGCATAGACGAACAAATCTGATGGTTTTCCAACACGGGAACAGGCAACATACAATTGACCGTGTGAGAAACATGGGTTTTCTAGATTAATACCACAAACACTTAATGATTGCCCCTGGGACTTGTTTATGGTCATATCAAAAGCTAGCCGCACTGGAAACTGTAGTCGTTTAAACTTAAACGGTACATCATTCGGAATCATTGGGATGCGTGGTATCAAGACATCTTCTCCTTTATACTTTCCTTTCAGTATAGTTGCTTCTATCACGTTGTTCATTAATTTTTTTATCGCTAATCGTGTGCCGTTGCAAAGATGCGGTTGGTTGATATTTCGTAACATTATAACTACCGATCCAACCTTTAATTGAAGATTGTGAGGTGGCAATCCTGGAAAATCCAGCGAGATTAAAAATTCCGGTGGATAGTTGACGACATCATCTTTGTTAGTAGCCGACTCAACTGATTTATATATCTTCAATTCCCCTGTAATTTGTTCTTGAATTTTTATATTTAATTCATTTACATCTATGTTTTTGCAGCCAATATAGCTCGTTCGCTCAACCAATCATGGTTTCTGTAATTTTGAGCAACATTTGGAAACACCTTTTGAATAAGTTCATCTGTTGATCGAGTTAACTGACAAAAACTTTGAGGAAAGTTAATGCAGCCAGTCAACATGTCTATAGGAAATTTGCCATCACCAATGTCAATGAGTTGTTTAGAGAATATGTCTCAAGATTGGTCATTTTGCACCGCGAAACGCATATTTTTGCTTAAATGTAATACCTTGACCTGTTTCCATAAATTGGAGGACTTCAAACATGCATTTGCTGCGATTCCCGACGAAGCGAGTGCAAGTAAAATTTTATTTTGTGAGTGAATTGTTGCTAATATTAATGAAATCAAAAAAGTTTTTCCTGTACCACCAGGGGCATCTGAGAAGTAAATCCCTCCAGATTCATCATTTGTTACTTTCAAAAGAGTATCAAATACATACTTCTGTTGTGCATTCAATAGTGGAAGATTTGTTTGGATTAATTCTTTCATAGTGTTGAGATCATACTGTTTTTCTCGATGCAACTTTTGGTTATGCATTGGACGATTGAACCTGCTTTGTGATATATTTGGCCTTGTACATATTGTACATATTGAGATACCTAAGCATATTAAATATTATTTGGTTATTCAAATTAGGAGACAGATATATTTTTTAGTAACAAATATTTATATTGAGCCACTGACAATCCATAATTTCATACCGCACATTGCTTATTTATTTTATTTTATTTTATAGCGTTTGGTACAAACAATCCATTGGCTTCATTTTTGTATTTCAATGCCTTACAATGTGAGCAAACCGAGTTCATAGATCCAATAGCAACACATTGGTAATTACTGTAGTCAATTGACACATCGTAACTGAAAGCAGCTCGATTCAAACTTGCGCAATTATTTTGTTTTGTAGCATTTCGGGTTCTTCTACCTAAATTACTTCGTCTTATAGAAGGCATATCGAATATAATTTAAGATATTTGATTTGTTTATATTTGATCTAATGTGTTATGTAACCATAACAACCTACAAAAAAAAGAAAAGGGCTGTTTAGGGTTTTCCCGGCAATTATTCGATATTTTCTCTCTGTAAAAACCATCCTTGGACTTCAACGAACATTTTAAAAAAAGAATTGTCAAAATTGGTCCAGGCGTTATTGAGTGATGCGGTTACAACACATTTTGCGATTCATTTTTATTTATAAGATAAGAAATGTACAATATTATTTTATAAAAATTTTTACAACAATACAAATAAATAAATTTAACTATTAATAAAAAATATGTCCTTAACAACATCAACATCACGTTATTATTAATTTAAATATTAATTTCAACAAAAACGTAGTTCCAAATTAGATAGAATAAACAGTTTTGCACTGGAAAATGAGACATTAAATAAAGTAACATTCAGTGACCCAACCCAATTATATGGCTAAAATTTTTCAGTGATTGTATTAAAATTATCTTAAATATTTCACGACACACTACTGTGCCGCGACACACAGTTTAGCAGACACTATTTTAATTTGTAACAAAAATCAAATTATAACTACATGTGATATAAATTGCAATATATTAAAATAAAATGCAAACTTAAATATATATAATTAATCCAAAAAATATATTCATTATAAATATAAGTTATTCACATTTGAATTTTAATTAATTATTAGTCTAAAAAAATGTTAGTCAATAACTTTTCTACTAGTGCTCACAAAAAAAAAAATTAATAAATAATTAAAGTGTAATTATTAAATATCGAGTTATAATAATCTCAAATAATTTTATATTATATTATGTAAATTTTCAAATAAAATATATATTAAAAATTATTGTAAAATTTTTCAAGCCAATAGATGAAAACTTAGCATTTTAATTGATATTTGTATTGTTATTTGAAAACAGAAAAAAATATGTGATATAAAAATCTACAAATTTAAAAATAGCAATATTTAATTTCAAACTAAACTATAGTATCCACATATTAGTGATTTTATCTGTATATTTTAAATAATTGCTATTAATGATACAATGATGAATTAATTAATTAATAAATTAATTTTATACAGCAGGAAATAAAAACCAAAGAATATTTTATTAATTAATAGTATATAGTACCTGGTTCACTGGGTAGTCGCTCTGAACACTAAAAATGTCACTATTTATCTATTTATTTGTCTATCCATATATTATATATATAGTAAGATTTTTTCTGTAAATTGTTTAAAATTTAAAATCTTTTATGTTTGTTATTTTGATATTATCTTGTTTCAAAAATAAATTATTATTATTTTCTTTCTAGTAATTTAAAATACTTATTTAAATTAAATAAATTATTCTAAAAGTTAATACTTTAATTAATTAAATTATAAATTATATGAATATAATTATGGGGCGCGGTCGAAAATTGGTACAAAGGGAGAAATCTAATCTCCACCTTTTTCCCACTCCACTATCTTTAGGTTTTATCATCTTTAACTTGGGTTGAAATAACCCATCAAGATCAACTTTTTCGCCTTCCAAAACAAAGAAACTTTATAAAAAGTCGTTTTTTCCCTTTTTTCGACCGCGCCCCTAGTAAGTACAATTTCTTTTAAAAAATGGTGTTTTTTCATTTGAATAGAGTTGTTTGTCAGAAATATATACGTTTATATTTACAAAATCTTAACAACACTATTTAATTTTGTGAGAATGCTTTTGTTGCTGTGAGTAAATGAATTTAAAAGTCAATTTTCAAATTTCAAAAAAATCTACGAGGTTTTCTAAGTTCACTACCATTATTCAAATGAACAAGTATATACATACATATAAGTATATTATAAATGTCAAAGAAAAATAATGTACAAATAAATGTATTTTTGTATTCTTTTTCATTACAAAAAATAAAATATTTAAATAAAATAAAAAATAAGTTAAAGAAATAAATTTGGATAGCATCATAATATTTAATAACTAATAAATAAATTTTTCTACTTTGTTATTTTACATTAGGTGCACTCAATACAAAAATACAACGTTAATAAATATCGAAATATTGTGATAATTTTTGAAATTTATTAATAATATAAACTACTAGAATCATAAAACATATATTGGGTCTTTGGCAGAAATCATCTAATATCTAACGAAGCTAAAAAGCTAGTTCCACATTGTTTTATCCATTTTGATTAACAAAAAACCACCAACCACCATTCGACACATTCGATTGCTCATTAGCAGGTTTGACGTTGGTGAGAGTGGACGTTTAGCTTCCTGCTCTCTCAAATTCCCCCTTCTATGCCTATCTCTTGCTCGCATAGTGCAATTCTATGCTAAATTGTACAGCTTCATTGGCCTATCCAAGTGATTGAGGTGCATCTGGTTTACCATCTCCAATATATACAGGTGATCCTATTATTATACATTATTATTGTATACTATTGCATAATTTCTTTTAATTTTTTGACCCTATTTAACCCATTAATCTTAATTTAACATGAATAATTCATTTTTAATCACTATCTCATTATAGTTCATTATTCTTCTTGTTTTAAATCTCCTCATTTCTTCCCTTTCTCCACTCCCTCCATAATAATTCTTATAGTATTATGAATTTTAAGGGTTCAATAATAAAAGGATATATTTATATAAAAAGAATCTTTATTATAACGCTAATTGGCGAATTACATTTATTAAAAAGAATGTGAATGTAAGGTAAGTCATTTCAGAGTACCATTATGAATGAATATCACAGAGCATCCATACCATGAATATATAATCGGAAGGAAGGTAAGTGAAGTTAGATAGGTATTGTGAGCGGGAGGTTAAATATACAACATTTCTTTTCCCGGGTAGGATTGTTTTCTTCTAACTCGGCGAGAAACGTCTTGGAGGATGCGTTTGCCGATGTGATCGACGAGGCATCTGAGGCGGTGTTCCCGTCGGTGAGGCTCGGCCTTGTGTTTGCATGTTGCCGGCCGTTCGTTACCGAGAGTACGTCTAAACGAAATGAGATATTGTCTTGAAATTTGATATTTAGATTGGATTGTTTTTGGAGAAGATCGGACCATAAGTAAGGGTATTTTAAAGAGGTGTCAAAGCTTTTCTCAATAAATACCGATTTTTAAGAGAATTATCATTCTATCATATTAAATTTATAAGGAATCAAATTTACTAAAAGTTTCATTATAATCATTTTTACGTAAACTTAATAATAAAGGAGTTATTTATAAAAATCGACTTTAAGATATCGAAAGCTTTTCGTTCGCCTTTAGTGGCAGGATATTTTGAAAAAAATTAAACTTAAGAAAATTTAGAAAAAAATAGATTTTATGTGAGGGAACTGAAGCTCCCTAATCCCCCCCCCCCCCATCAGCCTCTTCCCTGGCTAAGTGAAAAATCGAAATTCGATTTTTATATATATAAACAAATAAAAAAAAATAAATAATAATTTTTTTTTTTTAGTTTTAATATTAAAATTAATTTTTAAATATATCCAGATATATATATAAATTTAATATAGCTTAATATATAAAATGTTAGTTAAAATTGACAAAAAACATTTCATAATTTTAAATACACAATAAATTAAATAGACAATTGTCGGGCGCCTGTAGCACCAATTATCGTGTCGCAAAAAACTATTACAGCAAAGACCAAACACATACACACAACACACACACACAAGCCCGATAAAACCCAAAACCTAAATATATTCAATCAATTATTTAAAGATTGTGATTTAAATATGCATCTGTATTTCAAAAATCACCTTCCTGATAATAAGTGAATCGGGTTCGCAGAAACGCTTGGCGGACCATCTAAGACCAGAGGTCCTTAGACTGATGTAGATAATGAACAGTAATTTAATTGAACAATTAAAATATAAATACCCCCTCACCTTGAAAAATCTTGGAATAATTAACTAATGTTAATAATTGTAATGCATAAAAATAGGTCCGGTTTTAAACATTTTTCTAGTGTAAGCGAACAACATTCCGGCGTCCCCTCCCCCCAGTCCCCTAAAAAAACCTAGTAAGTGGTAAGGATTATCTCTCGTTACATTAAAAAATCTGGAGTGTCTCCACTCGACTATCTCGCAAATTTGAATTGGTTTAAATAACATATATTAATTTAAATTAAATTAATTAAATTATAAATTAAAATTAATAAATAATATTTATTAAACCAGCGCATGTTTGGCTCTTTGTTGATGACACCACGTCACGTGTTGGCGCGTGAGATTTTCAGTGTTAAAAAATTAATTCTGGTACTTTCAGCGATTCAATCAAACTGAAAATTTTATATATAGCAGTTTTTTACAATTATTAATCATGTGAAAAATTATCAAACATATATCTTTATTTTTACGGTCACTTTAGAAGAAAAAAAATCAAAAAGGTTGTAGGTAATGACCCTCTTCTGGTTGAGCTACATTTCGCAAAAGTTGATAGAAAACTATGAATTTTGGATAATGTCCGTGTACCGAATTTCTATATTCTAGCTCAAAACGATTTTGTGTAATCTTGTCCACATACACACACACCTTATACATTTTTCTCAACCTTAGTGAAAATGATTCAGGAACCTTCAAAACGTATAAATACACCAAAATCTCAACATCGAAAATTTTCGTGATCGCAATACTATCTCTGGCGAGATAGTAAAAATGGATTCAACTCAGCAGATCTCTTTGAAGGACTCCTTTTGTTATTTTTATCCATTCTATTAGGATGATGTTTGTTTCAATTCTAATATAAGAGTTATCATAAAAATCTTCAAACATTCTAATCATCTATATTTTAGCAAATTGAAAGGGCGGATGCCGGTTTTCAGGATTTCAACCCCCGTATGATACATTATTAATACCACAAAAATAATTCTAAAAAATCGCGCTTCACTACTATGTTATTCGGCCATGTGTAAACAATAAATATTGTGAAAGAAAAGAAAAAACAATTACTTATCTTATCAAATTTAGATTATCATATATTTTTTTATCTTTAATCATTTAAGATTATATATTTATTAATAAAAAAATAAAGAGCTAAGTGATAATAAAATATACATTAATCATTGAAAAGTATTAAGTGTAAACATTTAATATAATAATCATAGAATGTTTTATAAATATATTTTGGTATTTTTATTATTGAATAATAGTATTAAACTAATAAATATGGTTGCAAATTTTCGATGTGACAAAAAATTTTGCCAGGTGACATAGAAATCATAAATATTTATTTATATATTAAAATTAATATTTATTTAAATTTATTAAAGGATTTTATTGAAACTGGTGCATGTCCTGATATCAGTGAATGTATGAAAAAGAAACATATTTTAATGGATATTCCAGAACCTTGTAGCTGTTGTAAAATATGTCTAACATTATTAGGTAAAGAAAAAATGCAGTTAATAAAAAAAATAAATGTAACAATCAAAATATTTGGCATATTATTTATTTATTTATATATATTATTATAATTTTAGATGAAAATGAAGAGTGTGACTCAGGTGAAATTGGACAAGTGTCACCTTCTGCAATTTGTGATGGACATTTACAATGTATCAATAATAAATGTCAACCATGTACGTACGATCTTTAAATTTATTATAAATATTTTTTTATTAACCTCTTTATATATCACAAGACTAAATTTATTTTCAAAAGAAAAAATTCAAATAAAAATAAATAAACTGTATCAAAAGTATAATATTTTTTATTTTAATTTAATTTTATTAATAGTTTAAAAGAAATTTTTAATAATTTATAATTTTGTAATAATTCTAATAAAAATAAATCCTATAAAGTCTCTTTTTAATGTTACAATTTATAAATCTAGAATAAATTAGAGAGATTAAATAAAACTGATTTTTTTTCCAATTTATTCAAAATATTAGGAGTATATATTTTTTAAGAAAACCATAAAAAATATCTCATCACGTCACACAGTGAATAACTTTATATATATATAATAAATTATATTTATTTATATTTTATATTTTTCATAAAATAAGTTATTAATCATTAAAGGGAGAAAAACAAGAATGCGCAAGAATATTTTAGAAATATTATAAGAAAAGTTTTTATCTTTATTGAATATTTTCTGAGAATTATTATTATTTAGGGTCATCTAAAAGTTAAATATTATTTTATTATTTAAATATTAGTTAAGACTGCATGTGGTGAGAAGCAACAGGAGTGGGATAAAAATCAAGAAATCGGAGTTCAAGGAATTTATACAATTCGTCCAGAATGTGATGATAATGGCAATTATATTCCTGGCTATTGTCAACCTGCTACAGGCATTTGTTATTGTGTCAATGAGGATGGTCAACGGATCTTTGGTGACACAATCTTTCGTGATATGGACTCAATGCTTAATTTATCATGTGGTAAATATATATATGAGTATTAATTTAATATTATATATCCTATATAAATTAATAAATAAAATTCATTTTCTAGAATGTTCACGAATGGTTGCTAGTACCTCTCATTTATTATCTGAATGGTCTTTAGAAATGGAAATGGCACGATGCACATCAAGAGGAGAATATGAACCACTTCAATGCATTGATGGGAGATGTTTTTGTGTGGATTCAAAAACTGCAGAAATACCAAATAATCATTATGTAAATGAAAATGGCTTAAAATTGGGTGACTTGCCATGCTGTAAGAAATTTTCATAAATTATTGTATGTGTTTTAAAATATAATCAATCCTTATATATAAATAGTTTATAATTTTATATTGATTTATAATAGATACATCAAAGATGGATATAACATTAGATAGGCCATGTGAAGATGAACGTCGAGGTTTAATTAATTTATTAAAAGCCTTTGATGACGATAATATGATATTATTGGATACGCCAATACCTGATTGCACACCCGATGGTCGTTATGCACCTGTACAAATAAGTAATGGAAATAAAAAGTGTGTAGATCCTGATGGGAAATTAATTGACACATATACTCTACCATTATCATCTTATCTTACTGCCAATATGAATTGCAGTTAGTATTTTTAATATTCAAATTTTTTTATATATGTATATACATTTCATTTTAAAGTCATTAAATTTAAATAAATTATTATATTATAGAATGCGCCCGTTCACAATGGCTAGTCAAAAGTGGACCATTTCTTGATTATAAGGTCTCATGTTTAACGAATGGAAATTATGATGCATTACAATGTCGACGTGGGTGGTGTTTTTGTATCGATGAAGAAGGCAATCAATCAGAAATGGAAGTGCCAGAAAGTCAAATAGAAAAATTATCATGCTACAACAAACTTTAAAAAAAGCTGGAGTGTCTCCACTCGACTATCTCGCAAATTTGACATATATTAATTTAAATTAAATCAAAATAATTAAATTATAAATTAAAATTAATAAATAATATTTATTGAATCAGCGCATGTTTGGCTCTTTGTTGATGGCACCACGTCACGTGTTGGCGCGTGAGATTTTCAGTGTTAAAAAATTAATTCTGGTACCTTCAGCGATTCAATCAAGCTGAAAATTTTATATATAGCAGTTTTATACAATTATTAATCATGTGAAAAATTATCAAACATATATCTTTATTTTTACGGTCACTTTAGAAGAAAAAAAATCAAAACGTTGTAGGTAATGACCCTCTTCCGGTTGAGCCACATTTCTCAAAAGTTGATAGAAAATTATGAATTTTGAATAATGCCCTTGTACCAAATTTCATCATTTTTGCTCAAACCGTTTTTGCGTAATCTTGGTTACATACATACACACACACACCTTATACATTTTTCTCAACCTTAGTGAAAATGATTCAGGAACCTTCAAAACGTATAAAAACATCAAAATCTCAACTTCGAAAATTTTCGTTTTCGCAATACTATCTCGTAAGAGATAGTATTACTTTATATTAACATATTAACAATCTATATATATAAAAAAAGGTTTTTGTCTGCACATTGCTCAGAATTTAAAAATTTTTGCATATCTTCGCGTTTCATGACCTCTAGAATCCAAAAGTGACTTTAGAATTTTTCACGTCTGTCTGTCTGTCTGTCTGTCTGTCTGTCTGTCCGGAAAATTACTATTTTATAGACTCAGAATTGGCTGAACCGATTTCTTTGAAATTACATCACAATATTCTTATATACCTCTAGAGTAACATAGGCTATACATTTTATTAATATCTTATCAATAACCGCAGAAATTAATTTTTTAAAGTTTATATAATTCTCCGTGTTGTTCATTCAAGAGCAGCTCGCGGCTCACTGCCGGCCTAGCGAAATCATTTCAAACAATGAATTATCATAGCTATTCCCAATCAAAGAATTATTATAATATTTCACTTTATTTTAAATTCTAATATACAAATATCAATTCAATTAAATAATTTATTCTAAAAGTTCTCAATTTAATTAAAATATTTATTAGATCATATTTTTATCTTAAATTATTTTTTATTTAATTGAATATTTCTTCTTTTCTATAATATATATATAATAATATATAAATTTTATCATTGAATAATAAAAAAAAATATTATTTAACCTGAATTAAAATGACTGAATTATATTATCTTTGTTTTTTATTTTAATTTAATTACTCTATTATTAATTACTAAATATATATATATATTATATAAAAATTAAAATATGATGATATAAAGTTGTTTTAAATTTTTGACATTTTTAAATTGGGTATATTTTTTAAATTTATTAAAATGTCTTTTTTATTTATTATGTTTAAAAGATTCATTTTTATTATGTGATATTAATAAAAAATAACGATGCTCTGTGCAAGTCGAATCATGTTGCACATAATTAAATAACAATTGCCAAACAAAGAATATAATATTTTTTTAAATTCTTAAGGTAAGTGTCCACTTGAGACAAATTGGTCTCGAGACTGCTCTCGAGACAAGACTCTCAAATGTATGTGTGCCTGAGAGCGCTCTCAGAGACAAGCCTATACAAGTATCAGACACTGCACTTGTCACAAGTGGACATGATCATTCCTGCTCACGAGATTTAGTCACCAGTCTTCCGTCAGTGTTGGAAGAGCTGAGACTCGGTCTGGATACTTTTTATTTAAAATATTTCTTTAATTTAAATTACAAATCAATTTTTTAAAAAATGAATGAAAAGCGCGAGTGGACTGACGAGGAAGTGTTTAAATTAATCGAACTTTATGAGGAGAAAGAGTTTTTATGGAATGTAAAACATAAACTTTATAGAAATCGCGAAAAAAAAATGGCAATGTACGAAGAATTTGCTTCGAAATTTGAAAATTGCAGTGGAAATGAAATTCAGCGAAAGATCCATAACTTACGCAATCAGGTATGTGTAAATCCTTCAAAATTATTATTAACATTACTATTTAAATTGAACTTTTAGTCAATAGTGAAATACATTATTTTCAGGTTTCTCATGAACTGCAAAAGATAAAAAAATTGAAGAGTGGTGATGGTGCTGATGACAGGTATGACAGTAAATGGAAGTTTTTTACTGCATTACAGTTCATTTTGCCCATTTTTACACCCACAACATCGACGTCAAACATGATAAGTTAAAATAATTACAGCTATGTTTTATAATGACATTTTAATTATCATAAATTTACAAATAAAAAAATTCAAATTAAACAAAGTGATTAGGTACTAATTAAACGATATTGCCACTGAAGTTCACCTGCAGTCGTCATGAAGTATTCTTTAAATTCATCTCTCACATCTTTTTGAGAGATTGCATAATTTCGCTGCTGGCCTCTTTCTAGTGAGAAAAATGATCCTTGTGGTAAGGGTTCATTCCGCCATTCACCATTTATAATTTCATGGGTATTAGGATCTTCAAAATCAACTGAACAAGGGTTCAGATAATTTTTTGAAGTACATATTAAAAAGTTGTGCAATGCACATATTGCCAGAGTAACATCTATTACTTTATTAGGTGCTAAATTCATTTGTTTCCGGACAACTCTGAATTTAGATGACATAATGCCAAATACATTTTCTATTACACGACGAGCTCTGCTTAATCTGTAGTTGAAAATTCTGTTTGGTGCAGGTTGATTTCGATACCCGTAAGGCTTTAACATATACGATGGCATAGCAAAAGCATCGTCAGCTACTATTATGTATGGCACTGGCAAACATCTTTCGGGTAATGCTTCTGGTTCGGGAAGTGGTGCTTGTTTTCCAATGCATCGTGCAGGGTACAGTTTGTGAAGACACCTCCATCAGATATTCTACCATTGCAACCAACATCAACATAAATTAATTTATAATTGGCATCTGCGACTCCCATCAAAACTATGCTGTGTGTACCCTTATAGTTATAGTAAAGGCTTCCACAGTCCTCAGGTGCCACCATTGTAATGTGCTTTCCGTCAATAGCTCCGAAACAATGTGGAAATGCCCATTTTAATTCAAATTGCTCTGCATATTTCTTCAACTCTTCAGCACTTGAAGGGAACTAGAAATAAAAAAAATTAGTTGTATTTTTCTATTTTTTTATGCATAACAGTTAATTCAACATAACTAGTATACTAATTGCGCTTTCAACTTTTTAGAATAAAATTCCCGAAAACATGAACATCTCACAGGATGAGTCCATACAAAATGAGGCCACACAAGATCAAAAAAGAAAACGTATTAGCAAAGCAACATCAAGAAGTCAAGAAAATGATGACATTCTGAAGGAAGCAATAGAAATTATGAAGAAGCCAAAAGACGATTTCGATCGCTTTGGAGAATACGTAGCGTTGGAGCTAAAAAGTCTAAAATCGGATTATTATAGAGGAGTATTAAAAAGTGAGATTCGTAAAGCGATTTTAAATATTTCTGATATGGATGAAAAAAGCTACTGGTCCACTACATCCTCTTCAAGTGCAAGTACTTCATGCAGTACGCCAATTGCATCACCACCAATTGTTATTGACTTGACAAAATATTGAGGCTCAAACGGCCCAAGATTTTTACAATAGTTCATTATCACTAATCAACATGCAATAATTTGTAAAGTTTATGTTATTATACTTCTATAATTAAAGTTGTATTTTATTTTAAACATACCCTTAAATATTCTTCCTTCAAATTATGATAGATGGCTTTACATACTTCAGGAACTATTCTTCCTATTGTACAAGGCGGAATGCGAAAAAGGTATTGCAAACTACAATAAGCATCTCCTGAAAGTTCATTTCAATATAAAAATTCAATACTGTAGAGAAAAATATTTGTACATTCGCTTCAAAAGCTTACCTGAAGCTAGAAAACGAAGTGTGACCATTAATCTATCGTGAACTGGAATCGCATCACGTAACTTAGTATCTTGCTTCAAAATATCGTGTTTTACCAAATTTAAAACCAATTCAAATTGAACCGCAGACATCCTAATAAAATTTTTGAACTGTTGTGCATCTTCCAACAGCAACTCGTTCACAAGTGTTGAAGAGGTTCCCAATGCATCACGGCGATTTACCCATTTTCTTACCCAACACGCCTTTTTTTCACTTCCCGTTTTTTCATAATTTTACGCACAATTAGAAAGGCTAAGATTTGCCGTGAATCCATTTTGAATGAAATTAATCTCAAAACTAACAACCAAGTCACAGAATCGACTGAGACTTGAGAGTAAGCTCTCAAGTGTACACAAAATTTTCCGATCTCGAGACTGCAGTGACTGTCGAGTCTCCAAATGCTGTCTCGAGAGCGCAAGTGATCTCAAATGGACAACACTTCGGAACTAATCTCGAGACTTTCTCTCG